>PYXC01000452.1:2837500-3507500 GCA_015244755.2 Tenualosa ilisha | reverse complement strand
ATACCACCACAGGCACATTCCAGTACACACAGACACACACAAAACAGCACTCAGTCAGCACACACATTATCTATTTGTAAGCACATATGTAAACCTACGATTATCAGTGTTGGGATGCATAATGACCATCCTGTTATCCTCCACAAATTCTGACATACATTCTTGTGTCACCACTGCACCCCCCCCCCACCACCACCACCACCACCAAATACAAACAGCTTTTATTCATATCTGGTGGCCATTCCCAGTGGGTGTTTAATTGATCAACCTGGCCTAGAGAAAAGAAAATGGTAAACTGACTAATAGAGTAGCCTGTTGACTTGGAATAGTTAAGAGACTTAAGGCTCTTCTTTTATAATGTTTACCACTCCCTCGGGGTTAACTTACCCAGGTATGCCTCTTAAGCATCTTTTTGGAATACCCCCCAGATGTGCAGTTTGATTTTACTCTTTTGAAGGCGTGCACACACATGCACACACTCACACAGCTATTTTCTGATGAACCTATATATTACACAGTGAACACATCCACATCAGACAGACAGATAGACAGACAGACAGACAGACACTCTCACCTTCTCGGTTCTCTTGTGGTGAGCTGAAGCTGATGCTAGCGTAGGCATTCAGCTCCTCAGATGCACCTCCACCAACTCCTGCATCCCCAGCCTTGGTGTTTAACGTGCTCCAATCAGCCAGTAGCTGCAGCTGCTCACGCCCGTGGGCCAGGTCCAGGTCGATGTAGTTCAACCCGTTCTGGTTCCGGGTCAGGAGGGCTGCCATCGGACCAATCTCCACTCCCGATCTTCTTGCGCCGGCAGGTGCAGCAGGTGTTGCTGGGGAAGTTGTTGCAATGGTGATGGGGTCACCGCCGGGCTTTAGCCAGACATTCTCGAAGGAGGCGGAGCTGTGGCGTTTCACTTCCTCCGCCGCATTCGGACAGCCAGGTCCACTCCCCGTGCCCACGGGCTCTTAGCTGTCGATGTGGAGGCAAAGGTTTCCGAGCTGTGCCGCCGCCTACCCTGGGGATCGGCGCGGATCACCTTGGTGACGCTCTGGCTGATGCGGCTGGGGGGCGTGGCTGAGGAGACGCGCGTGAAGGCGCTGAGGGCAGAGAGGGGGCCAATCAGAGGGCCGCCTGCTCCCGTCGTTTCACTGTGATTGGGTGAGCTGGAATGGGAGGAGGGGCCAGTGGGCGGGTCGTCGGCCAAGGACGAAGGGTTCAGGAGCATCACTGGGGATCCAGAGAATGCCTGCATGCTCAGGTAGTCGCGCTGACAGATGCTGTCATATGGCACTGCAGCAGAAGAGAGTGGAACTTGCCCCGGGGTCACCACTGCATAGTCAGATAGGTCATGGAGATCAGAGGCCGTTACCCCAGTGACTGAGAGCCCATTCGAAGACCCCAACTGCATGTTCATGTAATCGGTTGAGGAAGGAGGTGGTGCGGACAGCTCAACTGGCTTATCGGAGACTGGGAACAGCTCGGTAAGCCTATCAGAGGAAGGGAAGAGCTCGGCTGGTCTGTCCATGGAAGGGAAGACCTCAGTGGCCCTTTCGGAGGGGGGAAAAAGCGAGGCGAGGCTGGAAGAGAAGGAGTGATCGGTAAACTGGATGTTGACGTACTCGCCTGGGCTGCGGGGCTCGGGCTGATAGGGAGTCTGGCGTGAGCGAGGTAGCGTGCTCGCCCGCCCCCCCTCGAGTGGAAGGCGGGTGGGCCGAGCCAGCCGACTCTCCCCCGTCTCCGACAGGCGCTTGGAGCGGCCGAGAGGCGGCTGCTGCCGGCTCGGAAGCTGGCTGTTCTCATGACTGCCACCTCCGCCCAGGCTATCGCTGCTGGCAGAGGAGGATGAGGAATCGGTATAGACACGGCGCCCGGTGCCAAGCAACAAGCGTGGCGAGGAGGAAGAGGAGGAGGTGTGATGATCGGCCTGCTTGCGGTGGGCATGCTTGAAAGAGCGGGGCAAAGAGAAGTAGCCACCTGCGCCAGTGCTGAAATAGCAGTCTGGGGGGGTGCTGGTGGCTGAGCCACTTGCGGGGGACATGTTCATGTAATCACCTGAGGGGGGCACCACGGGAACGGTCACGCGGCCCGCTGCTGGGATGCCGCCATTGAGGAGCCTGCCTGAGCCATCAGGCGAACAGCTGCTGCTGGGCCACATCATCATGTAGCCGCTGGCGTCCACTTCGCCGCTGTCATTGAGACGACGCCTCGGGGAGGCGTTGACAATCTGCTGTGGTGCCGACACGCTTTTGGGGCTCATGGGCATGTAGTCGCCCCTGGAGATTGGTGCACATGTGCCCGTGGTAACAGTCGCCATGGGGATGACAGAGGTGGGAGCGACACCCGGCGACATGGGCATGTAGCCATCATCCTTTTGGGTAGAGACTCCCCCACCTACCACCTCTAGCCCTTCTTCCGGGAAGGAGTGTGGAGTGACAAAGGCAGAGTGTCGACAGGTTGCCAACGGCAATGAGGAGGATGAGGGAGAGGGTGTTGCTGGAGTAGAGGGTGTGGGTCGGATGCAGGGGTAGGCGGGCATCATGACAGCATACTCCTCCAGTGACGTCGCCGACGACTGAGAAGGTGTCTTCTGATGGTGGCAGGTCACGGGGGGCGACGCAGTGCCCGAGGAGTGCGTCCGCTTGCGGAAGCTCTTTTCCGGCTCCGGATCGTCCGATCGCCGTGGGGTCTGTGTCATTGAGATGTAGTCTGAGACTAGAGGCTCCTCCTCCCTCGCTGGAGGGGTGTGGCCGAGGGAGTCGGGTGTGGCGCTACGGAACGCACCTCCTCTGAAGTCTCCTGGACTTGAGCCGTACTCATCAGATGACACAAAGCCGCCGTCACTGGGAGACCCAGAGATGGAGGCGCTGGACCGTCGTGGGAACAGGCCATCGGACGTGGAGCCGTGGCCACTGGTGCTGCTAGACGACAAGCTGACAGGGCTCACAGCTGATGGCGAGCAGCGCGAACTTGTTGCCATGGGGATGGAGCGGCTGTGATTGAGGGGTGGGTGTAAGCGTGCAGAGCCCCCTGCTCGCTGCCGGTAGGAGTGGGTACGTGAGCCACCACTGCAGGGACTGCTGGGACTCCCACCATCCACTGAGGCTGGCCGTGACATGCTCCCTTCCCCATCACTGGACGCACGAACGCGGAATGAGTGACTGTGCTTTCCTGTACCGGCAGGGGATGTGGCTGTCACACTCTCTGCCCGGGAGCGACGCCCCAGCCCCACCTGACTTGGCGGGGGGTTGTTGTGATGATGCCGACGTACTGGCACAGAGATGGGGTTGGAACAGTGAGAGGAGGATGACTGACTCTTGCTGCGTGGCCGGAACTCTTCGCTCATTGCTTTCATGGCCTCCAGGATGGTTTCGTGCATGTTCTGTGCCACTACCGAATCGTCCACCTGCATCCAGAACTCTCCGGGGCCAGTCACTGCGGAGCGGCCCACCTCGATGAAAAAAAAGTTCTCGGAGTGGCCACATCGGCGGATATTCATCAACTGCAGAACAACGGCGGCAGCGTCTGAGTTCAGCTTCACAAAGCTGATAGTTTTGTTCGTCAGGCATAGTCTGTAAATCCCAATGAGGTTCTTCGTCTGTCCCAGGCCCTTAGGTTTCAAAATAACCTGCCAGACCTCTTTGAAGGCAGGTCCCGGCGAAGCCTCGCTGTAATTATCCTCTCCTATTCCGTTGCCCGCGGCGGAGTCGTGGACTTTACCTCTGTTGTGCAGGTCTACCAATGCCTGGTACCAGGCATCCTGTTCGATCTCGCTGTCGGCAGCGATAGCAAAGTATTCGTCCTTAGTGTACAGGGCAACAAGAAATTTGTTTTTGGAATCTGCTCGCTTGTTGATATTGAAACAACTCTCCAGCGCTATGGAACGTTTAGGTGCTCCGGACTTGTGTCTCCATTTCTTCTCATTCTCGTAGTACTCCAGTCGGGAAGGTCCCGCCGCACTCCCGACTCGCAGGACAAAAAACCTCTTGTGCATGCTTTTAGGCTTCCTTAAATATCCCACCTTTTTACGTCCGAAAAACAACCCTGCTCTGAGGTTGGACTAGCCATTTTGGGAAATTATAGTTTGTCGATATCAAAAAAGTTGAGCTATTTTAATGTTGCACTTAAGCCAAATTCAGAACCGAGAACCACGCGGGTTCAATTTACTTTCCCCATTGATGAAATTGCAAGCGATTTTACCCCGCTTGGACTTCTAAGCTAATTTTGCCAAGGCAAACGCTTAAATTAGCTAGCTAGCTGGCTGGCTAGCTAACAGCGTCGTACCAAAAGCAATGCTAGCTACCGGACTTATTCAGTACTCTTGGTACAGTGTTAAAGTTGGTCAAATCCTTCAGCAGCATGTTACATTTTCTAAAGCTACAAAATTTACTAAACAGAAATCGAAGTCTCCACCAATTAGCCCAATTTTTTAAAAATAAACAAAAACTATAAAATTGTTATTGGGATGCAGAAAAAGAACTCACTTCAGTCCGGAGTTCCAAATGCACTATCAAAACAAGCACAGTCAGCGTACGACCCCATTTAGCCTAGCGAGCAGCTTGCCTCAGCGCCGTTGAATGTTACTGCGAATGCAAAAGTATAATCTACAAAAAACACAAACAGTAAATTCTGTGCATCCAATGTTTCATCTTCGCACTGTTGCCCGGAAAGTTCACTACTATCTGTATCCAATGCAGCTTGGGCGATTTTACCCAACATCAAAACAGTTTGTAATTCCAGCAGAAAACCAAAACAAGGCACCGTGTCTGTGTTTGTATGGGGGAGCTACAATCCCGGAGCCGAATCCAACTCGCTCAAAAGGGGGAGGAACACGTGACGCTTCAGTGCGTGGCCAGTTCAAACCATAGACATAAGAAGACAACCTACCTTCTCACATCAAGTCCGTCCATCCCGCCTCCTCGAGTTGCGGCCGCTTCAGTTAATTGTTGTGATTGGTCAGACACGTTGTCAATCTTACTGAATATTCTAAGAGAAGTGGAAAAAAAATAGTCTTCGAACCTAGAGTTGGATGGATGTAACTGTAGCGGTTGTAAAAGTGCACGAACATGAGAGCCCTTCACGCGTTTGTTATTTATAAATGTACGGTTGTAAATCTCGGCACTGTTACTCTAGGAGGTGTGGCCAGGTTTACAACAGTTGATCTAAGGTGATTAAGGTTCTCAAAGATAATCAAATGAGCTAATCAGAGAAACGCAGGTAGGATGATGACGGTCTCGAGGCCAATGTTACTTCTTTTACACTTTACACTCTGAAAACGACTAAGTGTAAGTTTTTATTCGTGGTTGCGTGAACTTAAATTTGTCCCTGGCCCATATGGCAGGTTGGTGTATGTGACAATTATTTTTAGAGCCTTAGGTCACCAGACGCAGTTCGCTACAAGTAAACGTAGGCCTATGGCCTTTAGATGGGGACGCCTCTAAACTTGAGAGAATCAACCAATGCTTTCATTCGATGTCAATATACTTTCAAATTACAAAAACAGTCTTCACAGAAGAATGTCAAGACACTAATGCTGAATAAAATTAACAGTAGGCCTATTACAGATAGCATCGGGCAATGAGGCCATTCCCGACTGGCCATTGAGGGAGAAGCCCCCGCCGATACTGATGAATTAAAAAGAAAAAAAAAACCTTTTCACTTGTGGCGAGAGGAGTAGGCAGGTTAAGAGTTGATCAACGCTGCCGCCTACCGTCTCGATTCGCTGAAAATAATGATGCTGTTTCCATGATCTGATGACTCCCAAAAGGCCATTACCAAGTCACGTATGCAACGCTTATTAAAGAACTTTAGAAGAACATGCCGGTATCTGCTCGAGCTTAAGCGCGAACTTCCCACCATTCGCAAAGGAAGATGCAATAGAGGATTTAATTAATTGCAAATCTACTTCAACAGTCACAACAATAACATTCAATAATACTAACTGTCTTGGTTGCTGAGCAGAGCTCATTAAAGGGTAAAAGCCAGGGCCGTTTGCATTTGTAGACCTCATAACAGTGTCATGTTAAAAAAAAAAACTTGAAATGCACACACATGCATATAGGCCTACTGTGCTCTAGTGCTATTATTATAGTATAATAGTATAATCGACTGTGTATGTATGTATATGTATATACACAAATACATGATGACCTGAAATCACCTGCAGTGTTGATGTCTCAAGATTTTGTACTTTCTTCATGTGGCAAATAGACGTTTAATCCAGAGTTAATTATTTCCCATCAACTTCCCACATATGACTAGTTTGGAAACTGTAATGTGAGAAAAGGCTGAGGAAGGCTGCTCTCAAAGAACTGTGAGTAGACCTTGGTATGAGTGCAGAGATGTGCAGCTGTAATGTCCCCTGACAGCTGAGAGCGAAATGTGGAGGGAGGAGAGAATCTTCTGGCACAGCTCCTGCATTGACAGTGGAGTTCATGGAGTGCAGTCCACACAAATGCATCTGTGAATGCAAATGCTACTCAGAGACACACAGACACTTACACACACGTACACACACAAATGCACAAAATATTTACATAAGGGCATTTTTTCCTTTTCCTTTTTAAATTTTACTACATGTGTGTCTTTTTGTCCATGCATACATGTAGACTGGATTAGTTAGACTGGCTCTGTAACTAGCTCATATCAGGAGTGTCTGTCCTCTGTGATTCTCTCACACTCGTTGCACACACATATAAAAAAGAGCAGGTGAGATAAGAGTGTTTTTCTGAGAAATCTTTGTACCCAAGAGACATAAATCACACACATACACAGACACACACACACCAGCAGGAATGCCATCTCTCATCTGCTTGCATCATCAGATACATCCATAACTCACACAGACACCTGTGAACATAATTCTGTCTTTCGTTCTGTCTCTTCTATGCTCCCCCCTCCCCTGCTCACACACCCCTCATAACTGTCACACAGATACATATCCCTGTACTCATAACCCTGTCCCCTCTCTCCATTAAATCATTCCTACACACCACGCGTGCATGCAAACACACACAGACAATTTCTCAACAGAAAGGAGACAACAGAATCATAAAATCTGATCTCCAGTCCAATTTCCACATGCACAATCTGACTACCAGACTCACTGTAACACATTTTCAGTCTGGACTTTTACAAGGTACCTTGGGATCTTTGTAAGAATTGGTTCATATCCAGCTTCCAATGTAGAAATGCTGGCCTATTTTAGTCAGGCTAGTGCCACCTAGTGCTTCCGCTCAATTTATTTGAGCTCCACCACTGCGTCAGGGAGCCAGGTGTAAGCTTCAGTTTGCATTGTCTCTGAGCTGGGATGGGCCAATCAGCAAATAGAGGGAGGGCTGAAAGCAAAATGTTGAACTGAAATGGTGCGTTCCTGCGAGTAACATATGTCACAACCAAACATAGCTATTGGTTGAAGTACAAAGAATCCCACCTTGGACCGAATACATCGCAATAAGCCAATAAGATTCTGATTCTGTGTAGGCAGAGGCAGAATCCACACCTCGGCTATCAGCAATTCAAGAGAGTAAATGGATCTGTTTATACAGTAGCACCTTTAGGAAACATGCAGTGTTTTAGTTAATTAAATTAACACACAACTAATTAAACTTCACTTTATGGTCCAACACAGTGAAACAAACAGGTCAGATGTGATAAGAGGGGATAAATTGGCTTAAGTTAACTGAAGTTGGGTCTGAACAAAATCAAACAAAATTGAACTGAACAAAATTGCCCTCCTATCAGGTCTTCCAACCTGTGTTGTGAGACTGCTACAGATGACCCAGAATGCAGCTGCATGTCTGGTTTTTAACCAGCCAAAAAGGGCGCATGTCACACCTCTGTACATTAAACTCCACAGGCTACCCATAGCTGCTCGCATCAAATTCAAGGCACTAATGGTGGCCTACAGGGTGATTGATGGTTCTGTTCCCATCTACCTGAATACTCTCTTAAAGCCCTATGTCACCCACCGACCACTTCGCTCCTCCACGGAACGTTATCTAGCGCGGCCAACACCTTGCGCAGGTCAATCCAGACTCTTCTCATGTGTTGTTCCACGCTGGTGGAATGACCTTCCAAGTGCTACCAGATCAACAGATACCCTCTCCACCTTCAAGAAACTCTTTAGGACCCAGCCCTTCCAAGAATATCTCCTGGCTTATACTTAACCTCTCTTTTATACTGCACTTTGATTACACTGTTGCACTTTCAACTAAAAATACTGCAATTTTTATGTTAACAATATGCACTCTTTGTTAGTTTCTTTAATTGTGCTGTAGCTTGAATGTTATTCTCTTTTGTAAGTCGCTTTGGATAAAAGTGTCTGCTAAATGCGTAAATGTAAATGTAAATGAACAGCCTGGATGAGCAATGACATGACTTGTGGATCAAGCTTATTCACATTCGTGGTAAAACATTGCTGGTCTAACTTGCCCACATAGGTGAGTTCGACTGGCGACTCGTCTGAATGCCATAGTGGACAACATACAAACCTCCCTGTACTGATTATCGCCGAGTAGCCTACTATTTTCAGAAGATAAACATGAATATCACATGATCATGACGTCATATTTCGTTTCATTTCGTGAGTTTGCAAGTTGCTGATGAAACTGTGTGAAAGAATCTTTAAACTGACGTGTACAAAATGGCCTATAAACAAGGCTGAGGAAAGCTTTCTATGGCTTCACTGTGTTTTATTTAAGGACAAAGTCGATACTGCCAGAGAACGATTGTCAACCGCTTCATCCAAGAGCAAGCTAAAGGAAACCCGGAAGCTCCCACCCAGTAACTTGCGTCTTCCCTTACAAGGTATTTTTGACTTAGTGAAGTTAAGGAATATTTATTTATATTAGCCTCTGTGTGATACAATACTAGACTAAACCACACAAATTTACGACGGATTAACAGCCTATCATAGCGGCTTTAGACATCATAGACAGCTACTTAATTAGAGCCTTGTTTAGTGTTTGAGTTTGGCAGTTAGCATGTTTTTCTATCATAGACAAGACATTACTGAATTCGCTGTTTTCCTGAACGTACGCGTAACACAGCTAAACGGGTAGCCTAAACTATGAAACCCCTGTAGCCAAGTAGTTGAATGGAGTGAGGGGTGGACAAATGGATGAACCTAATGCATCTGAGAAGTCTAGTAAAAAAAGATGGTATATAGAAAGGGTGGGTTACGAGGTCACATTTGCTCCGATTGCAGACCAATTTTACAAGCTTATATTTAAATTGACGCAGGCATTGTCGGGCATTTGGCCTAACAGCTGCCATTCATTCTAAAATGTTAGCTAGGATGTCATGCTGTCACGCATGCAGGCCTCCCAAATAACATAAGTGTGTTCAACTTCGGCTACCACAGCAGTGGTTCTCAAACTTTTGGTGAGGGTGGGGCATTTTCAAGTTCCAGCTTGTCCCACTGCCCCAGCCAAATTATATGATTGACCTTAAAAGATGACCCCCCCCCACACCTCATAGATCCACATTACCTCCCTCTCCCTTCCATCTTATGTTGGCCTGCTGACAACTTAGTTATTGTGTGACTTTTTGCTCAGAGGATATGATCTTCATGGACAAGCATTACTATAGATAGCCCTATAGATTTCCTTATTTTCTTCATCTAGCCGGGCTAGCGCTGCCTAGTACGTCTGCTAAAAATTGAAGAGTCTGGTCTACCACCAAGAGCCTGGTAACTATCCACCCCACACATTTGAGAACCAAAGGCCTGCAGACAGTCAAGTCCCTTCAAATTAGTCAGTCAGCTGTAGGCTATAGCTCCACATTGGGAGGACGTTTTTTATCCTAAACAGTATCGTCGCAGAATGATAGCAAGTGGCCGCTGGCATTTTACTTGGCAGTGCTCTAGCGGTCCGCTGGTAATTCACCATATGGAATTTTTTAAGTGTTGCTATCTGGGAAATACCATATATGGCGAAACTACGCTGGAGAACCGACGAGCAAAAGCACCAGCATGCCCTCTGGTGGACTGCCAGCAGACAGCCAGCTGCTTTCTGGGCTGTTGAAATGCTCACCAACACAAGCTATTCAAATATTAACTGATGATTGTAACTAGCCCCTAAGTGATAAATGGTATGATGGTCAGTATCCCCATAGATGGGAGATAACACAAAAAAGCTTGGAGTGGTCAACTTGCCCCCTGACCTAACATCCAATGAAAAACTTGTGGAATGACATTATAATGCAGTTCAAAGCAGTCTAAACCCAAACTTCACAGGAACTGTAGAATACTGATTCCTTTATTAGTGTCAGAAGTTGGGCTGAGTCCATGTGCATTATCAAACATAGTAACAGCAAATAAATTAGTTCAGTCAGTTACTGAGAACTTAAAGCTTCAAAAAAGTCTTCAGGTTATGAGGTGAGTGTCGAGTTTGAAGATAAAAAATATCGGCACTGCACTATTTTATTTTAACGGATTAAGTAAAACAAAAAAAGTATTGTTTGTAACCTTTAAATGCCAGCCTTGTAAAATCAGTGTCTGACTGCTGATGAAAGGGGAGGCTGTACGTGTGTGTGGAAGCGATGCATTCTGTGGTGACAGCTGATGCATTTTTGTGCCGTCAGTGCATTCCAGTCATTCTCAACCATGAAAGAACCACTCTCCGTTGTGTGCGTGTTGTGCATTTTTGCACATTGTTTTGTAGTCTCTCTCCATTTCTCTCTCATGTCCTGCGTAGGTTGCCTGGTGATGGTGGCGCGTGGCTGTCTCACCCAAAATACAAAAACCCCATTCAGTCGCTGCCACTGATGTGTTCAACACACACACACACATATAGACACATATTACACACACATTCATCCCTCATTGACCCCAAGGACCTACACTTTTATTTGTCTTCACTAGGGCACACACCACTTTGCAGACAAATAGTCAGTTACTTTTATTTAAAAAATCATTACAATACAAACACAAGACTGTGGAAATCCCAGGCATCAAGTGTGTGGATGCATAGGGAAAGTAATGGCACAGTAAAGAAAAGAGAGATATGACAAATAGAAAAGGACTGCAGCCATTGGCTTCTAACCCATAATACCAGTAAAACACCACCAATGCCTTTCTAAAGGCATACTGTCCACTCAGGTGCACTAACGGTTGATTAAGCAAAGTTATTGAAGCGGAGAACCGTGCCAAGTTGACAAGGTCGCTGGGTTTGTCACATCACCCATACATAAACCCAGCCATTCTTTTTCACACACTTGCACACAACACCCCACACAGACACATCTGCCATGCCAAGGGAAGAGGGAGGAAGGGAAGAATTACAGATGAGAAATGCTGTGAACTTTTCTGACCGGAATTCCAGTGGCCACAGACTCACTTCCAGCCTCCCACATACGATTGGGACAATGAGCTATCTGTCAGCCTAGTGTATTAAGATTTGTGTGTGTGTGTGTGTGTGTATGTGTGTTTGGGTCCATTACTTTATGACCAGCAATATCCAGGATTAAAATCTGTTGCTTGGCTGTCTAGGACACACATTTGTACACACAGACAGGCACACACACACACACAGAGTCCTGGCTGATGCAGAGAAATGAAATGTCTGAGATAGTCAGCGGTTTGTGACCCACTCCTGACTGCTAGAATTTTAAATGCTCTAATGCAAGAGCAATATAAATGCTTTCAGGAGTAATATAAGTCTACGGGGTCTGCACAACAAAGTTTCTCAGATTTGAGGGTCCGAACAAGCACAGGTCAATTGCCTAAATTACACGAGAAACTGAATGACATTCAATTTTGTGGTTTTAATCAGTTTTGTGGTTTTAATCATGTCTTCAGTTTTACTGAATGGGTAAATAGGTGCAGGCCTATGCAAAATCTACACTTGACTTGTCTTGCACTTGTACACCTTGAAAAACCACATGCATCGTCTGCAATTGCCATTGACAAAATATAATGCATAGTCATGTAATTTGTAAATATTGTGCAATAGGCCTAAAAATCCAGCATAACACTGTAATATTCTGTTTAGTTTGAATAACTGTAAAATTGTTGACAACTGTAAAATTGTAAAACAAAAAATAAAACTGTAAAGAATCAAAAATTATTTATATATTATATATATATATATATATATATATATATGTATGAATGGGCTTAGATTTAACTCTTGAGTGACTGATACACAGAAATGCATGATGTTCATAGCCTGCTTGATATGCAAAGTAGCACTGCAATTCAGTTTATTTTGAATAACTGTATGTTAATGAAGAAAACAAAAAGTACCATAAACCCCATTCCACATGCATGGTGAAAAAAAAGAATAGACCTACATTCAACTGTTAGTTGAGCGGCTGACTCAGATGCGCAAACACAGTTTCACTTTCTCTCTAGCTCTCGAGCACTTGTTTTGTTGTCAGTGATGGACAAATTATGCAGATGATTTGTACTTCATTCACGGTGTCTGAACTTACTCTTTCATGCTACTTAAACTGACTGATTATACACAGCTTATAAATTTATGATATCGGACAAAGGGAGACTGTAGTGTTGTCCCTGATGTAGCTACAGCTAAGGATGGATTAGAGGACGTGGAGATGCAAGTGGTCCTAAGTGATTGAACAGTGGGCGGAAGTTAAGAAAAATAGCTGGGAATTTGTTATTTGTGCCCCATGAAAATATCACGGATGATTAGAACGCAGATTATTACCCACAATGGGATAGGTCTGGGTCCAGATGAAACCTCATCTGGGTCGACCTATTGAGTACCCCGCATCTAATGTCAGCAGCATAAGCCAGCAGCTTCTTTACAGATGTGCATACACCTGTTCTCAGGTGGTCAGAGGACCCCTGTTCTTTAATAGTGTGTGCATATCGGACCGACTTTGGAAAATGAATATGATCTTGACTGAAAGCTGCTGCCATTGCCGATGACTTGGTTAGCGATTCAACCTGTTAAACTGGCCACGAACGAGCCAACAGAGGGCTTTCGCTAGTGGCGGAGCTGTGCACACTGCTCAAATTAGGCCAAAGACACTGGACTACATGAATCAAGGAACTCAACTTTGAAAAATACCAACAGTCATGGAATATGTAGGCATGTCTCTTATTTTGTGTCTTTATTTTGCGCAGGCATGTATTTTGTCCACTTTTGAGCGATAGGATGCAGTAAGACAAGCACGAGCACTCAAAGACGTGGTTTGTTTTTCTCTCAGATGATGAGGAATCGGCAGCGTGGAGCCAACCTTGGCCTGGTGCTTCTGGCCTCCCAGATCTTCCAGGTCGGCGTGGACAACATCCCTCCTGTCACTCTGGCCACATTGGGCTTGAATGTCTACCTATTCCTGTTCCCTGCCGCGCCGCTGATGCACGCGTGCGTTAGCGTGCAGGAGGCCTACTGGCACGGGGATTGGCGCCGGCTGCTTCTGTCCCCCTTCCACCACGTTGACGACTGGCACCTCTACTACAACATGGTCTCGCTCATCTGGAAGGGCATTAAGCTGGAGCGCCGGCTGGGCGGGCCCTGGTTTGCCTACCTGCTCGTCGTCTTCTCACAGCTCATCGGATTGGTTTATCTTCTGCTGGAGGCAGGGTTGGCAGAGCTGACGGATGACTGGTCCTATGGAAGGCAGTGTGCTGTGGGGTTCTCTGGTGAGGTGGAGAGAAGGCCTGTGTGTGTGTGTGTGTGTGTGTGTGTGTGTGTGTGTGTGTGTGTGTGTGTGTGTGTTTTTATGTCCATGTCCATGTCCATGTCCATTTGGGCTGGGTATTGATATAGTATATCTATGTAATACATGTTGATGCACTATAACTGCTGTTCTTTAATTGCATTTAATAGAGATGGCAAAACATTTAGAATTCCGCAACTTAAGATTCAGGCCCACAGCAAGAGAAACAACAATAGCAACTGTTTCAACACATATTGTTTATAGATACGAGAGGATGCTCTTGTGCTTTAGACTGATATATTAGTATGAAGGCTATGTCACAGTCCCTGAGGTGCTACGACAGTTCCTGGGCCTGGTGTATTTTATGTTTACACAGAAAACGGTGTGTGTGGCCCCTCTTAAAGCAGCATCAGGCAACATTTGAAGCTGT
This sequence comes from Tenualosa ilisha, assembly GCA_015244755.2. Taxonomy (NCBI): domain Eukaryota; kingdom Metazoa; phylum Chordata; class Actinopteri; order Clupeiformes; family Clupeidae; genus Tenualosa; species Tenualosa ilisha. The sequence continues at coordinate 3,493,441 of PYXC01000452.1, read as the reverse complement.
TTTTTTTACCAGCTTCATAATCACTTTGATGGTTAGATGGCTTATTACAAGGTTAATGGAGACTCTCTTGGGCCATGTAGTGATTTCCTAGCGTGGTTGTAGGCACTTGCAGCTTCTCACCGCCGAGCTGCAGAGACGAACCGAAACTAAAATTGCGTTTATTACCTTCAGTCAACATAACTTTGCTTTAGTTTGCAAACAAGTCCACATGGATTGGTGAGAATTTACAATGTTGTTGCAATGTTGTTTTCTAAAAAAAACGGTGCCTGTAGGGGGAGCTCCTGAGCTCACTGGCTTGCCTGGTACTGCTTTAAAGTCAAAGACTTAAGTTTTCATAGAACAGGGTTTAAGGCTTCTAAGGGAAAGGATTCAGCCATCACAGATGTGCTCAGACACAGACATGGTATTGTGCATTGTGTTTCAGGTGTGCTGTTTGGATTAAAAGTGGTGAATAACCACTATAACCCTGGAAGCATCACACATGTCTTGGGCTTCCCCGTAGCCAACCGCTATGCCTGCTGGGTAGAGCTCATCGCCATACACATTATAGCACCTGGGTAAGTTGTATATATTGATGGTAGTCGCTATATTTGTCTGTGGACTGTCAATTGATTTTGTTAAATGGGTAACATGTCCCAGGTAACATTTCACCATTGTCCAAGTTCAAACATGATTTAACACAGCTCAGGGCTGGCAGGGACTATATCACTACACAGTCAGTTCTCAGATTAGTTCTCTAGATTAGACTCTTAATTGTTCGCACAAGAACTGCTCAAAGTGTGGGTGAGCAAGGGAAAAAAGAGAAAACTGAAGGGAAGGATAAGCGATTGAATGAAAAAAGGCAGGAGAAGGAAGTGGAAGAAAGAGAGATGGGTCGTGAGAGAGGGTTCAGAGAACATTCTCTTCACTCTGTAATTACTGCTGTGTGTGTGTGTGTGCGTGCGTGTGTGTTTAGTAATTACAGTATGCTGCAGCTGGGAGCAGAATGTGTTTGTGCGCATCTGTTAACACACATAATTACAGTGTATGTATGCATGGAGGGGAGACCCACACATTCTTACACAGAACCTCTTTTGTGCAGGACCTCTTTTGTGGGACACCTGGCAGGTATTCTGGTAGGGCTGCTGTACACCATGGGGCCACTCAAGAAGGTCATGAAAACATGTGCAGGTATAAACATGTGTGTGTGTGTGTGTGTGTGTGTGTGTGTGTGTGTGTGTGTCTGTCTGTCTGTTTTGACTCTTTGATGTACAGATGCACTGGTGAGAATGCACATATCTGTGGCCATGCTGCTGTGTCTCTCACAGAGGGAGAGAACAGTCAACTAGTAGACTTTGTTGAAGTTTTCAACTAGTCAACTAGTAGACTTTGATGGAGCTTTCAACTAGTCAACTCATCTGAACTGAGAAACTTTCAACTAGTCACCTCATCTGAACTGAGAAACTTTCAACTAGTCACCTCATCTGAACTGAGAAATGCCTCTAATCTTTTTTGCACCTAACCATGTAATAAGAGATCATGCTGCAGCTCTGTGTTCTTCTGGGATAGATTTTCTGATCCTGACTCTCAGACTAAACGTTATCCCTTAAAGAATGTGTTTTTTTCTTTTCTTTTTCATTTCAGCATTGGTGACAGCAGAGGGATTCTCTCATCCAGCTACAAACTTTAACTCATCAGGTAGTACATTAATAACAATATGTGTTTCTCCATTGTGTGTTATTTATGTGTTAATGTGTGTTTGTGTGTGTGTGTGTGTGTGTGTGTGTAGGAATAAGCGGAAGACGAAACCCCTACCCCAATGCTACACATAACTCTTACCCTAACACTTACCCGAACCGTGCAGCTAATTACCAGAGCCCTTATTCATCAGCTTACGCACACCCCCCAAACACACATGCTAACACTGACCCATACCCCCCAAACACTCCCAGGCACACTGACACAGACTCCCCCAGTGCACCTCCCTATGAACAGCATCCCTACACAGCAGGGATGTCTGAAGAGGAGCAGTACCAGGCCGCCATCAGAGCCAGTCTCAATGACAGAGGTGAGAAACATACACATAGAACCTGAGTGGGGTTCTTCGTCAAACACACACACACACACACTCACACACACAAAACAACAACAGCAGTGGCAGCAACACTAGATACTTATAGACAGAACCCATGCACTGGTATAAGATACACACAACATGCATGTAATGTATCCATGATTGTTTTGATATTTGTTGTTAGTGTGGGATGAATGCATCTTTGCAGTGTTGTCATTTGTCTGCTGTGATTCTGGCTCCATCTAGTGGACAAACAGATATTTTCAGTTTGTGTAACTATTCTAATAAGTTTACTTCATAACCATAATGTGATCAAAGCCATGATAAATCATGAAGTACACTGTGTGGTTAGTTGATTTTTCTTTCCTGGATGTGTCCACCAGGGGGCTCTGCTCCATCCAGACCTGAATATGGTTTCCGCATCCCCTCTGATCCAACCTCGGAAGAGATCCGCAGGCGTCGTCTGCAGCGCTTTGCTAATTGACCACTTTGAATCCAAGGAGTCATCGAGCTCTCAGGAGTGGCCTGTTTACACTACAAATGATGTATGGGATCAGTGCATACCACTGGGCCGTCCGCTTCTGATGCAGCAGCAATGACTGCCAGATGGATGGGCCTGCCGATTGGGACAGAAGAGATTACCTGCTTACATGTTCTTGATTCACTTCTGAATGTTTTTTCCAGTGCCTTATGTCGAAAGATTGAGAGTACAGTGTTGACTCAAATCAAATTGCATTACCACTGATATACAACTCAACACAGTGTTGAGTTGTATATCAGTGGTAATACAATTTGATTTTGAATATTTTTGTACAAAGTCTTAAGATTTGAAACTGTCCATTCATTAGCTTATCTGATCTCCACTGCTCATCTAAAATATCATCTGGTTAGAAACAGATTGCACAGATTGGTAACACAGAAGGCAGTTCTTTGTCAAGGGTTTTGTTTTCCAGGCAGGATGATCATAAGAAGATTTTGTAAGTCAGAAGGACCAGCGTTGTAGTACTCAAGTCCGGTCTCAAGACTATTTTCAGCTTTATCGGTCTCATCTCGGCCTTGACCCTCCAAAGACTCAATCTTGACTCGGCCTCGGTCTAAAGTTTTAAAGGATATTGAATATTATATTCTAGTGTATTGTCAAAATTATTTGATTTTAGAAAAATGTGAAGAACATAGGAATGTAAATGACAAATGTTGGATAGTGTATATTGCCATAGGAGTGTTATTTGCTGTAAGTTGTTAGATTGCTTTCTATGCACTACAGCCAAAATATATAATGCTATCATTACATATATGTATTTTTGTAAGATGGAAGTAAATGAATACTTTTTGCAAGTTTTGTTTTGCTCTTATAGGCCTTAAAACAAGTGATATTGTTACTTTGTGGCATTAGGATTCAGAAAAGAAAACGTTCAAATTCAGGAACCAATGGAGGAGTTCGATCTAGCCATGTGACGTATGAATCGTGCATGTCTTTCAAAACGGAAGATTTTTTTTTCTTGACAATGGAGAAATCTTGTGCTCCACATAATTTCCTCTACGCACAAGAGATGAAAAAATCAGTAACATAATCTAAAACAAAGCGCAGACAAGAATGCAAAGGAGGTAAGTTACGCTGATTTGAAAAAATAGAAAATGGCACGAAAGTGAATTACTGAAAAACTGGTCCTATCGCACGGCAGATGAGAGTGACACCTAACGTTGAGTTGACTACAAGACTATTGATTTAGTAGTAGGGCTTGTCCAGAGAGTTTATGAAACATTTTTAAATCAATAGCATTACATCAGTAGAAAAGCTTGCCTACTATTTCAAGCTGAACTATGGCATACCTAGCTTTGCTCCCTGAGTGTTCCTTTGTCGGTGACTCATTAAGTGACAGAAATAGTTAGAAAACAACAACCACACACACAGTTGTCATGGTTGGATATCGTCTTCGCCATGACTTACCGAGAATTGTTCTTGGAGGCTTAGCATCAGAACTCGTATTTTGATGACAAAAGTATTCAGGCCTGTATTGATGATAGGAGCGATGTTATCACAGTATAATTATGCTGGAACAGTAGGCCAAGGCAGTAGGCAGGTGAGCAGGTTAGGGCTAAACAAAGGATGATGTCAGCCATACCGGAATAGACAGAAAACCGCGAGTAATGTGCAGGAAATGGCGAAAGGCAAACAATAGATTTACAGGACAAATAACTGCTTTTTGTGACCGGATCACGTGTGTGTTCCCTTCAAATGTCTAAATGATTTAGCTTGCTTTCAAGACACTACAAGGCAAAGGCACTGTGGCTGTTGTCTAAATGTTTTCATAATCTTAGGTGGTGAAATCAGGAATGAGACTCTCACTGAGTGCTGGTCAAATGCACACCTCTCATCCGTGCTTTTCATCTCTGACTGAGAACACGAAGATCAAATGAATGTAAATGCTGATTACACCTCATAGCTAATTTATTCAAGGAGAGAATTAATGAAAACAAATAGCATTTCAGTTTTTTGAGATTGCTTCTTTTGTGAGTTTATGTATTTGAAGTTACATTTATTTCACACTGTGTGTGTGTGTGTTTGTTATAGTTTAGCAGTGTGGACTGGAGTGCCAATTTGGGCCTGATTGTTCTCTCATATGAGGTCTTCCAGATTGGTGTTGACAATATCCCTCCTATGACCTTGGCAACACTGATCCTGAATGTGTATGTTTATTTGTCCCCCGTGAAACATGTCACAGAGGTGAGGAGATGTAAGGTATAACATATGTCACACACACACACACACACACACACACACACACACACACACACACACACACATCAAAATATAAACACTTTTTGATAATTAAAATACAACCACTAATTTCTTTTACAGTAGATAGCAGGAACTAATCTACAGGACATAATTATTTTATTTGTGTTTATTTTGGCGTTTTATTTCATGTCAGTCATTTAGCTTATAAGTGCTGGACTGTATGTGTACACATTCACGCTTCAGGTATGTGTTAGTGTGCAGACGGCTGCATGGCGCCGGGAGTGGCGTCGTATGATCTTGGGCCCATTCCATCACAGGTGTGATTGGCACCTCAGCCTCAACATGGTCTCCCTGTTGAGGGCCAAGCCTCTGGAGCATTCCCTGGGTGGTGTCTGGTTCGCCTGCCTACTGTTCATCTTCTCCTTGCTGACAGGATTGGTCTATCTCCTTCTAAGGGCAGCACTACAAGTGCTCACAGAAGACTCTTCGCATGGTTTGCGGTGTATTGTAGGATTTGATGGTATGTCTGTTTGTGTGTGCGTGTGTGTGTGTGTGTTGCACATACACTGACCTGCTAGACCTGATGATCTAGAATATCCTGGTTTGGTGTGTAAGTGAGTTGTGTGTGTGTGTGTGTGTGTATTTGTTGGTCTGTATGTTAATGTAGTCTGATACTGGATTGAACATAGGTAACCACTGTGTTTCAGCGGTGCTGATTGGTCTGCATGTTGTCAATATCCACTACCACCCCAATGCACTGAACCATGTTATGGGATTCCCTGTGGCCACACGGGTTACCTGCTGGATGGAACTTCTCCTGGTGTATGCCTTAGAACCTGGGTGAGACCCACTCTCACACACACACACACACACTTGCACTCTCTCTCTTTCTCTCACTCACACACACACACACACACATGCACTCTCTGTCTCACACATACACACACACATGCACTCTCTCACACACACGGACACTCGCACTCCCTCTTTCTCACACATACACACACACACACACAAAGAGAGAGAGAGAGTCATGTTCCTTTCATACAGGATGTCAGTGATCTCCCCCCTGTCTGGATTGCTGGTGGGTCTTCTCTACACTAAAGGGCCTCTGAGGAGAGCAATGGAAACATGTGCAGGTAAGAGATAAAGATACAGTATACAGACACAGAGACACAGTGGACAGCCACAGATAACAGTGTGTGTTTGTTGAGATGGTTTGAGATATCTGTCTGGTTGTTGTCCAATAATGTTGTGTCTTCAACATTATGGCCTACTTGAGTGTTTGGCTGTTGTTGTCGTGTTGTCGGTTTTCCCCAGTCACAGACAAGCAACTGTTTTTTTGATGGTGACGATGGTGATGCATTAGAAGGCATTCAAAGCGCATTGCATTGGAAAGGAGGCCTAAGATTACTGATTTGTGTTTGTGCGTTGTACCTGCAGCTGTCATGAGGGGCCGTGGGACATGCAGAAGATCAGTATACTTCTATGAGTCAGGTATGTCTCACAAAGTGGCATCCACTGCTGCTCTTATATTTGGTTAGTACTTGATGTTAGATAGAGACAAAGGAGGACTGCAACTAGTCCTCCTGCAGTCAAGAAACGTGGCAATGCTTGCCCTTGTTTCTGCTCGCTCATGTAAACCAGGTTTCAGTGGATGGCGCAGTCCTGATTCATCAGCAGATTTACCTCACCCTTCACATCATAGTCGAAAGGAAGACCCTTCCACACATTCCAGTCAGACCAGGTTTCCTGGGAGGCCACCCCATGTTTATTCATCCCGGCACACCCCATCCAGGGGACAACACAGCACTGGGAGACTGTCAGCTCGATCTGTCTCGTTCCCATATGTCCAGCTCCATGAACAGCATCCCAGAACAATCAGGGAGCAAAGCACTGGACCCTCTTACAAATGTGAGTCACATACATACACATACACATGGACCTGAGGTATATGGGATGACATTAAATAGTGTGCATCTGTGTGTGTTGATGTGTGTGTCTTTGTTGTAGATATATTCACCTGTCCTTACTGTCCCAGAGTATTTACTTTAAGGATAGCGCGGAATCGTCATCTTCTCATTCATGGGGACCAGGCCCACCATGGTGATTCTCTAATTTTGTGTCTGTTAGTTGGCCCATTTATATGCTTGCTAGAGAGTTGATCTAGAGTACCTGTAGTGGAGAAACCTTTCTTTTTTCCTTCCACTCCAATTTTTACCAACTCTTTTACCAACAGGACGGCCAGCTAGGCCACACAACCAGGTTAATCAAGGTCTGGATAGAGAATTACGGAATAAAGACCCTGTAATGTTGTCCCAGTCTCCAGATGTGAACCCTATTGAAAAGCTCTGGAATGTAATTAAGAGGAAAGTTAATGGCTACATGTCATCAAACAAAGCTGAGTCTTTGCAAGGTTTGGAAACTATCATTTTTATTATTGTAAACATTTTCAGTAAGGCACTTAATGAAATCATTTTAAATTTATTTTTATTTCATATTATTCAGAGCAAGTGCGACGCCAACGTCTCCTGAGGTTTCAGCGAATGAAATCTGACCCAGCAGCCGCCTCTTCGCCTGACGGTTAATGCCATTTTTTGTAAAAATTACTATCAGGATAGTATTATAATATTATCTATATCTATATCTATTATCTATACAGTCTTATCAACATATATATCTATATCTTAGTATATCTATATCTATTATCTATACAGTCTTTCCTGCTTGTACTGGTGGACTTTGTGTGTGTAATGACACAACCAAAAGTATTTCACACAACTGTGTAGTAATGATTTACTCAGCTTTCATTGATTTGCGCTATGTTTTTTGTTTTTGTTTGGGGGGGCAGGGGCGGTGGCTTTAAAACCTTTTGTATTATTGAGTTTTTTCATAGCAGAACAGTCTGTTTTTATCTTATCACATTATTATATAAAAGCTTTTTTCCTCTTGCTGAGAGAACATGATTAAGAAGGAATCCTCTAAACTTGAGGGTATAAAATGTATCTACAGAGATGTATTGGTAAGTTTCATTGTGGAGATATTTGGGAAGAAGTAAGTGAATGCACTTTTACAGTATGTGCTGAATTTGGTCTTAGTAGTTTAAATAAAAAAAATATTTTCTGTGCAATATTTTTACATTAAATGGGCTTCGTAATAAAAATGTGTCTCAAGCATGAATTGACCTTGTTTGGCACTGTTAATGATTCCAAGATGACTGAACACAGTCTTTGTCTTTTGCATATAATGAATCAAGTAGAACTAATGCCTAAATGTTTTGATGTGATGGACAATTCACAACTCAGAAGCTTTGTACAGGATTTTAATTGACGTGACATTAGCAATTGATAATGTTAAAAACAGCAGAGAATTACATACGCAATTGCACGGATGAGCAAAATCTTTTGCTGTTTTTCTTTCTTTGCAAGTTACTGATGTAGAGACTGAACTAGCAGTTTTGAGAATTTAATTTCTGGCAAATGCATCAAAGCGACAGAAAACTGTATCAGATAACCTTACATCATACTCTATTGGAACTATAGAACTATTATGATCCTTAGCTAAAACCATGGACAAATCATGGCTAGTACTGATTGTACTTTTCCTGTATGCCCCTGGCAGTTGGGTTAGCCCCTTGAGTCGTGGATCTGCCCAAGGTTACTTCCAACACTAAGTAAACATAAGGAAGTTTTTCCTTGCCCCTGTTGCTCTTGGGTGCTGCTTCTATAAAGCGCCATGAGACAATACTATTGTAAAAGGCTCTGTATAAATAAAATTGAACAGGTGAAGACCATGTATTTGCAATACATTTCTCAAAGGTACACTATGCAATAATTTCAGATTAATTTACCAGCTTTGTGTCACTTTGTGGCTGATGAGGTGGGAATTAACTTTGTATAACTGGCTAGTTTTAAAGTAGATCCGAAAAATTATATCCTAAATACAAACGGGAGATAAGCAGGATAATGTCCTTTGAGGTCACCAGTTCGATTGAAATAATGACTTGACAGAGGCAATCCTGCCCCTGCTAGGGTTCACATCCTGCTCCGTGATACTGACTGTGAAAATGGTGAAATTCAGGGAAATGTCAGAAGTCTGGTCACCTTATTCTAAAGCCTTGGCCATATTGGGACCACTCCAAACGGATCTGGGACCCCCCTCATACAGAACTGGGGTGATTTGACTGCAGCTCCAGCGTTACAACATAGATGCTCTGTCCAGTATACTTTCTGAATCAATGAGTATGTCTCATTACGGGGCAAAATGGATGAGTCTGTTGGTGAATTTACTGCGCTTGCAAGATGCCATTGGTGCATGAAACCACGAAACCAATAACAACTCTCGTCTGACAGCCAACATAAGTTTTGGAAAATGACTGAATCACTGGTTCCTATCCTTCAGCTTGAACAAAACAAATCCATATCCAATTTAGGATGATGGTGTAAGTTACAAAAAAGATGAGTCTGTAAAACCTGACTGCTCCACAATGATACACATACACCCACACACAAAATTAAATGCATTTATTGTAACCTTTAAACAGTTCACATATAATGATTTATGTACGATACTGGTAAGAGTATTTGAATGTGTTTTTGATTTTGTGTTTGTGTGTGTGTGTGTGTGTGTGTGTCTATGAGGAAGGAGAAGGCTTTAGGAAGGCTGTGTTTCAGTTTGTTAAAGTCTGTTTGTGTGTGTGTGTGTGTGTGTGTGTGTGTGTGTATGTGTGAAAAAGTTTAAGTGTGTGTAATAAAACTGTCATTGTGTGTGGGTGTAGCCACTGGATCCAGGGATAAACAGCAGTAATTAGAAGACATGTTGGCAGTTGAGAATAAAAACAAAAATGAAACTGTCCACCTGTTTCAAGAATGAAACATCCACCACCTTTCATATGGAACTATTGCCCACTCATTTATCTTCAATGTCCCAAACCCATCAAGTGACCATGTTCTCCTTTACTGTAAACACAGATGAAAGAGAGCACCTATCTAATTTTGTCCCCATAAACCAGGTATGAGAGACACACTTAGCAATTGGTCGTGTGAGGACCTTAAACCTTCTGAGGACTTCCAACCTTGTGTAACTTTGAGGAACGTTAAATCTCACATTAAATTGTGGATGTTAACTATAACAAGCAGGCACAACATTCTGATTCTTCTGGGGACAAATTGCACAAACCCAGGCTGAGATTTGGAAAACAAGATACCCAGATCGATCCATGGACTTTCCTGAAAATAAAAACACATCAACCAAAGGGGCATGCTAGTAAAAGGATTATGACAGTGCTATATTTTATGATTTGCAAAAAGAAAAAGCACTATGCTAGAAGGAGATAGTATGCCCTTTTACAACAATGATTGTTGTCTGGCATCCACTGCAAATACAGAAGATATTCTACCGATGCACATTTCATTTAAGTAGATAACGCACGAGTCAGATAAATGATGAGCCCATACATAGTCTTTCACAGGAACATAGGAAATGGAACATGGGTTTTCTGCAGATGACAAGAATGTGTTGCCAGACCATTTATGAAATAACTGCATTTTCAATATACAACTTTGTCGCTGAATGAAGGTATGATTCCAACACTGTGACTGTGCTTCACCGGTGTATGGCCTTCTGTGTGTGTGTGTGTGTGTGTGTGTGTGTGCGTGGGTGTGTGTGTATGTTTAGGAGATCAAGAGGCTAACTGTGTGTTTGTATCTACTCGTTTAACCTAGGAAAGACCCACTTCTTGTCTTCCACTGCCACTGTGCATCTCCCCTCAAAGTAACAGCACTGATACTGAAACAACACAGATGTGAAACTAAAGAGAGAAAAACAGTAATACCTCTCTCTGTGCAGGAGAAGAGAAGGGGGTAGAGAGAGTGTATATGTGCATCAATCCTTTCTTTCTTTTTTTCAAAATAGCACCAAAATAATCACTAGCTAAATAAATACTTTTGACATTTACAGTAAAAATATAAAGCGTTGCTGTTCTTAAGCAAACATATTTACATACACTGGAATATATAATTTGGGCTAAAACAGTGAGAAGCAGGCTAACATGACTCTAATCCAGTTAATACAAAAAGGTGGTATGCTGAGTAGTGAATACAACCTGGTGTGTGTGTGTGTGTGTGTGTGTGTGTGTGTGTGTTAGTATGATTTAATGGCTTTTGTTAGTCCTTAAAGAGAAAATAACAAACCATCTCTCTTTAAAACAGATATATAAGCAGATGGGTTGAAGAAAAGACCAGACACAGACTGCACAGACATACCCCAGATGGAGAACAAAGGCAGCAAGAGGAAGAGAGGAGGCCAATGAGCTACACTTGCACCCTAGATTGCTTCCAAACATGTAAACTGTAGGCAAAGTGAAGTGGGAGATTACAAAAAAAACTAGAAAACTCTCTAAATGGATCACCAAGCCATAGATAAATTAGCAGTGGGCATCAATGAGCGTCACTCCTCTGATTTACTCAGCGAGCCCTTCAGCCATGCACTGGACAGAGTAGGGAGACATAAAGAGAGATCAGAAGAGAGAGAAATAGAATAGATACAGCATCTTTTATGAGCCGTCTGTACGAGACTTGGGAACCATGTCGTGTGTTGACTGACTAAGAAGGACAAAGAGAGCAGTTAGCTGATCATACATCACAGGAAGTGGAACAGATGTGAAGCCAGTGCTGTCCGCAAACTGTAGCTAAGCTAAAACATGACCTACTTTACTCCTGGAAGTTTATCCACGCCAGTGCAGAGGCAGAGCCAATGAAACAGAGCAGCTGTTCCTGAATGACAATATCCACCAATAGGAAAACTGTGGAATGAAAAAAATTACTCCCAACCCAACCAATAAAAATGTGTTTGAAAAACTCGGCATGTGACTGACTGACACGTTAGCCAATAGCATCACTGGAAAAGCTGCTAGAATCTTTGAGTAATCTTTAAAAAAATGTCGTCTGAAACAAAGAGACAAATTGAAAGGAAGTTGAATCAAGTATGTTTTTGCCAGATGCCCTTTGCAGAAAATTGTTTTAAGGAAACCAGAGCATCCTTAAGTTCACAGTCTTTTCTTGCCACAGAATATTAGGGGGAGGGAAGAAAGTCACAACCAATGAGAACTCACTACTTCTGCTTCTGTATGTTTCTTTTTCAACCGATAGGGGTCCACCACTGCCCGTTCCCTCCATAAGGTGACCATTTGGCATCACCCTGCTCAGTGCGCTTGTCGGGCACAGGTGTGGTAGGGTCACATTCTCATGCAGACCCGGCAGCGGCTGGTCACTTGTCGGTGCTCTCGCGGGTCCTTCAGTGTTGCTTGCCTAGGGCTCTGGCCGAAGCTGGAATCACTCACGCGGATCAGCCAGTAGCTGTACATGTCGAAGTATTGGCAGGAGCCACGTGGGCCCTGGCACTCCACGAACGGCAGCACCCGGAAGTCCTTCAGGCAGCTACCCGATGATGCCAGAGATTGGCCGCCACCCTCATCTCCAGCGCCCATGTGCTGGAAGGCACAGTCAAGCACACACACACACACACACACGCACACACAGAGGCAGAGTTTTATTGAATAAGATGGTCATAAAAACACATAACAAATAATTATTTGAAAATATTTCCGCTAGTGAAGTAACCACAATCTCAAACAATCCCTATTTTTCTGACTGAAAAACCTTCATGCGGTTTGCACTGAGCCACTAACACACTCACTCACACATGGAGAAAAGAATTACATGTAACACATTATGTAAAAAATTGAAAATGGTTGACAGTTTTAAATATTCATTAAAAATTTAAAAATGAATTAAAAAAGTATTCAAATGTAATTTATTAAATTACTTCATTACTGTAAAATAGTTACACTATTTAAATGCTAATTATTAAATGCACTATTGTTCCATTTTATAAAGGGTAACTTGTAATTGTAACACAAGTAACTTTCCCAACACTGCACACATCCTCACCATCAGAAAGGAGTAGCCATCCCACAGAGCCCTCCAGCCAGGCGGGCAGGGGGGCAGGCTGCTGTCCTGGCTGTGTATGGCAATGGGCACGGAGGGTGCCTCGCACACCACGCAGCGGCTGATGTGCGATCTGATCTCCTGGCCCTCCACGGGCATCATGGGCACCGGCGCATTGGTGGAGAGCCAGTAGGACTTGTCGTTGCGGCTGGCGTGCTTGCAGGAGGCCATGTTGCAGTAGGAAAAGGGCATGGTGCTGAACATGCGCATGCAGGAGCCGGCCTGGCCTGTGGGGGAAGACAGCAGGCAACGAGGGGTTAGTGGGGGATGGGGGTGAGGCGGGGTGGAGGGGTTGCTGGAGATAGGTATAGACAGACAGAGAAATAGACAGATAGATAGATTGATTGATTGATTATGATGCTGGATGCAGCTGTGACCAGCAGCCAAAGAATGGCTCATGAGTGACTGCTGGCTGTTACCTGAGTCCTTGCCCTGGTGTGACCAAGGTCATCCCACACGGTCCAGCCCAGGGCTTGAATCCGTGACCTCACAGTAACATCAGATCGAGGGTTGACGACTGAAAAGCCCAAGCTGCCAGTCTGAATGACTGACTAGCAGGCTCTTGAGGTATCGGGAGGGAGGTCTACTAACATTTTACACGCACAGCAAGGCTAGCTGTCATCCCTTACAATGGCACACAGATGACAGCTTGTGCAATATTTCATATTACAGTAGTTTTCATTTTTTTGTTTCGGCAGTACAAGCTCAAAAGCTTACAGTTGTACAAATCATGTATGTACATGACAAGCGGTGTCCTGGCTGTTGGAGAGTTGCAGAATATATGTGTGTGTGTGTATGTGTGCATAAGATGTACATGCAAATGCTTTCTGTTTGTGTTTGTACATGTGTATATGTGTGTTTACATATCCAAATCCTGTGTGTGGGCTTTCTGTGTGTGTCTGTGTGTGTGTGTGTGTGTGTGTGTGTATGTGCGTGCATTTATACCCAGATCCTGGGTGTGGGCTTTCTCCTGTCCCTCCAAATACAGAAGACTGTATCCAGTCCACAGCTGGGTCATTCCAACAGGACACAAAGGGAGGGTTTCTGATTGACTGTGCATGACCAACAGAAAGCCAGAGTTGTAAATGGTGGTGGGTCCACTTTCTCCTGGGTCCCCCGTTTCTCCTGTGGGACCTGTTACACAGAAGGAACAAGCATGCACCTTTAGAGATGAGGTGGGTAAATGTGTGACATAAATACATACACATACACATACAAACATACAAAAACACAGATTTTGCAAAAGTTCATACACAGACTGGTCTATGTATTCCAACATGCACATATATACACACAAATACAAACACACACACACACACACATATACACTCACCTTGTAGTCCTACTATGCCTGTTTCTCCAAAATGTCCTGGGTCTCCTGTGGCCCACTGGGTCCTGATGGTCCAGGGTCTCCCTGGAATCCACGGTCTCCTCTGCCACCCTTTAAGCCTGAGGAAACAGTTGTAGGGGGGGAAGACATTTACTGTGGCACAATAATAATGACTAGTAGGCTTTTTAAAAAAACACTCTGCATCATTCCCTTTCTGTTACGGAGTGAGCTCCATATTGTACTTGTGACAAGATGCATTTTGTCCAAGAGAGAGAGAGCGAGAGAGAGACAGAGACAGAGAAGTCAGACACTAAAATAAAGCTGAGGAGAAGACACAGAAAAGGCTGAGAGTAGAAATACTGATGCAAACAACTGAAAAGAAGACAGACACATAACAAATGCAAACACACATGCGAGGACACCATGATGTGTAATTGCACAGCAAAGTGTGTGGTGTCTGACTGAACGCAACGACACACATGATAACATGGGATTCAACAGAAACGTACTAAACAACACGCATTCAGGCTGCGCTGAATATATGCACATGAGCCTGCATCCAGAGCGTTGTTTGCGTACCTGAGTTGACTATGAATGGGCCTTAAGGAGATGAGAGGCCTGGCGCAGGGGGGGCGAGCTTACCTTTTGGACCCTCTCTGCCGTTTTGGCCAGGGAACCCTGGTGCCCCTAGGGGTCCTGGCAGACCAGGAGGCCCTGGTGGGCCAGCGGGTGGAGGTAGAGAAGGACCTCGCACAACGACCCCTGGGTCTCCCTTTGGACCTGCAGAGAAACACACACACACACACATACAGTATACAAGCACACATGTATCTACACTGCATCTACTTTCTTTAGACAGAATTTTTCTCCAGCACAAACCCTCTCTACCATAGAGTAAGGAGTGTAAGTGCAAGGAGTGTAACTTATAATGTATAACTTATGACAATATCACACTGATATAAAACTTACCTGGGTCTCCTTGTTCCCCTCTCTGGCCTTTGGCTCCATCGGGACCAGGGGTTCCTTCACCACCTTTGAGTCCTGGCAACCCCATGAAGCCCATGTCTCCTGGACTACCTAAAATGTACGATCTCTGGTTCAGTGCATGTGTGCCAGTGCGTTTGCCAGTCCAGTGTGACTGTGGCAGAAATCCCAGTGTATTAAATTGGGATCGCGACCAAGCACTATAGTTGCTCCGGCTCTATCTTTGCAACCCCACAAACAAAACAAATGTATTGTAATTGAGACCCTTCAGCTGTGTGTGTCTGTGTTGAGATTCTTTTTAGGAATATTGATATGGATATTCTGACAAAACAAAAAAGACTGTTTAAAAAAAAAATAACGCTGTTTAGATTCTCACCACCACGTTGGCTTTCTTTAACCTCAGTAATCACCCCTACTTAGAGTACTTCATACTGAAATTAAGACACTAGATAAAAGAAAGATCATAGGTGTTATCATCACCTTTTCGGCCTGGTTCACCCGATATGCCTGGTGGTCCTGGAGGTCCAGCATTGCCTGGCTGTCCGGGCAGCCCGGGGAGGCCCAGGTCACCAGGGACACCAACATCCCCAGGTATGGGCATTGCTGGCCCTGGTTCCCCAACATCCCCTTGTGGCCCTGCATACATCACCAGACACACACACACACACATGCAGGCAAAAACACAGTCAGTTCCCCTACCACACAAAATATGGTTCATACAGTCCAATTGTCATGAATAGTATATGGCAGTTTGAATCACCTATGCAGGCATCCAATCACATACCTGGGGGTCCATCTATTCCTGGGTCACCAGCTTCACCGCACTGTCCTGTTCTAGGATTGTTACAGTCCTCACCTGGTGGGCCAGGCTCTCCACACCTACCCGGCGGTCCTACAGGATGGACAGACATGGTGAGCATCAGGGAGGAGGGGTGCAATAAAGACAATAAATAAAGATGGAAAACAGAAATGTGGCAGAAAGGTGAAGCTAATTTTAAGTAATTGTACATCCAACAGTTTATCCTTTAGCTTGTTAGCTGTTTATGAATGCTACAACACATTCACATTAGACCCTCTGGCCCAGACCCAGGATCGTTTTCATTTCGATAATGTGAATGCAGTCTAGCAAACTAACCTAAACCAGAAGAAAATAGGGGTCTGGGGTACTCTGGGCTGCTCTGTCCAAAAGCAGGAAGTAAATGCTAAAGAGGATACTTGTTGCCAATTGATTTTTTTAAACAAAAGCTTGAAAATATGACAAACACAGCGCAGTGCTCAAACAGCAATGTGAACCGAGACCAGCTGGGGTAGGGGGGAGTAATGGCACTCAAGTTGGGTTCAGTTACAAGGGTACAAGTGTGACTTAACTTATAATAATGAATAATGAAGTGATCATAGCCATCAAGTGATAGATCATGAATCAAACAAATATTTATTAGTGTGTATGTAAAAGTGTGTGTGTGCGTACCGGCAGATCCAGCCTGCCCTTTAGGGCCTTTTGGGCCCTGTAATCGTGGTCCAGGGGGGCCTGGGTTTCCCCTCTGCCCTTTCTCCCCGTTGGCACCCTTAGGACCATGGGGGCCTTGAAGCCCAGGCCCTAAGGAGATGGGAGGGAGGACATATCAACATGGCACAAATATAGTTTGCAGGACATGTTCACACACACACACACACACACACACACACACACACACACACACACACACTTACCTCGTGCCCCAATCTCACCCTTTACTCCCTTTAGACCATCAAGGCCATGTAGCCCCAGTGGCCCAGGAGGACCTGTAACAGACCCAGCAGGAAACACAAATATCATGACAGTGCTGAACACGTGTCAAGTGAGAGAATATATTAATTATTACATTCATTAAATATTTAATATATTTATATATGTCATTCAAATGGGTGTTGCAGTGTGTCTTTTGGAAGGGGGGAATAATTAGAGATATGTTATATCAAAAATATTTGTGTTTGCTCAAACAGAGTGCTGTTGTCAATGATACCACTTATATAGACTCTGTGTGTGTGTCTGTGTGTGTGTGTGTGTGTATGTGTGTGTGTTTGTGTAGACACTCATGCGTGCATGCATATATGTTGTACCACGGAGTCCATTGCGTCCAGGTCCGCCTTTACATCCAGGGGATCCAACACTGCCAATGCGACCTTCTTGGCCAGGCTTACCTCCTACGCCTGGGGGACCTGATATACCTGAGGCAAAATTATAAGATTAGAGTGTGTGAGTGTGTGTGTGTGTGTGTGTGTGTGTGTGTGTGTGTGTGTGTGTGTGAAAGAGAGAGAGAGAGAGAGAAGAGAGAAAGAGAGGGCAGGTACACATACAATTCATGCAAAATATGAAGCCATAATGTTCCTCTACCTGGAAATCCTGGTACACCTAAGAACCCGGGGGATCCAGGCTCCCCCTTGGTTCCATTGCTGCCGTGGCAACCTGCATCACCAATGTCCCCTGGATCACCTGCGGAACCTACAAAAGCCAGCAATGTTACTATCCACGAAGCTGTCCCCTAGTCAGTGTTGGCACCTATGCCCTACCGCTGAGTGTTGCTCAAGAAAATAACACATTCAAAATCTGAGTCTGTTAGGGTGTCGGAGGACTTGTTGTTTATTGCGTTGGTTGGATTAAATTGGTTATAACTGAACTGAGGTCATCCTCTGTGGTCTAGCCCAAGCAAACTCAAACTCAAACCAGCAAGCTCACAGCAACCTCAGAACAGGAGTCAAGCGGCAAAAAAAAGCCCAGGCTCCCAGTCAACCAAGAAGCCCAGATTCTTGAGGTGTCGGGAGGGGGATTTACTACAGTTTTTTCCAATCACTAATGAGCATTACCTATACTTAAAATACTTTTTCTAAACTCTTAACACAGCAAAACACCAACATTATACAATTAGCCAGCTAGTTTTCTTATAAAATGCACATGTGGTTAACAAAACACAGACAATCTGGATCAAAATCATATCATTCTACCAAAAACTAGCAAGTGTTTTCTTTACACAGTGGACATGTAGTCAGTCAGAGTATACTGACTTTCAAAACGAAGTAATGACATTTCTGAAACTACATTATTTTTTATGTATTTCAAATTCACAACTTCATGGACTACACTGACTTCAAAACAGTGGTTTCATTTACTAACAGTAACCATCAATTACATTTGTGTGAGTGTTTACAGTGATGTGTGCAGTTTCTAAAATGAGTCAGTCATTTTACATTACACTATTTTCCATAGAAAGTCTTCAAGAACTGTTGTAGATGCACAGGCCTACATTTATTCCCAGCTGCTAACATGCTATTACCCAATCTGTCATCACTTTTTTCCCTCTGAACCTCTGAATACAACATCAATCTGTTGTCAGTATCTGTCAACCTATCCAATTGCAACTGAAATTGGAGATGGTTTGTCTATTTTTCCTTTTCTGTTTTTTTTCTACAAATTATCGGTCCAAGAATTATCATCTATGTAACCGTTGTGCTGCTGTTATTGTCGAACTAAAGATTTTGCACAGTATTTAAGGTTTTGGACATCAGATTTCCATTTCTGGCACGCTGTGTTTAAGAACTTGCAAATAAGCCATATAAGATACATAATTTTGGTGTTGGGGTGACCCTGTACATAAAAAAAATGTAAACATCATAGCAATGCATTTATTGAGTACATATAGTATGAAAAGAGCATGAAATGTGTCAACTGTATGGCCAGAACAGGCAAATGGCGCAAATTGTATTTAGTTTTGAAAATGAGGCTGAGGATTGGACAAAAGCTTGTTAGTGATTGAAAAAAACTGCCCAATTGCCCAGCCCTACTCCACACTTCTTTAGCTTGCTTCAACAACTTTGAGGACCTACCTGGTGGTGCGCTGTCACCTACTGTACCTGGAGGTCCTGGAGGTCCTGGGTATGTAATGGTGTCACCCTGATCACCTGATGGGATTAGAGAGAAGCAAAGAGTCCTTGTGACAATAAACTGGGGTGCTTCAAAAGGTGAGGACAGACGCTGAAAGGAAGAGGCAAACACATTCTCAAACATGCCTACCTTTTTCACCTTGTCCTCCTTGACAACCAGGTTGTCCTACATATCCATCACCTCCAGGTTCTCCCTGAAAGGACATTACTTTAGTGCAAATCCACTCTGATCTACTAAGTTACAAACCAGTGGTTTATTTAAATGAAATGTGCTTATTTGCACAAGCATAGCGGAGTGCTGTCACAGCTCCCTTTATCCATAACTCACACGTTGAGTGGCTAATAACATGTCTAAAATGGTTCCCACATGGGGACCATATGGGTATGGTTATGGTTATGGTTAGTAAACGAAGACACAATAACAAGAAAGGTATCGATTTATTCATAGATAACAATTCCTGCACTAGTAACTATATTTCCTCAAGTTGAATGGTTGCCAAGTAGGTTTAACGCAAAAAACTCTAAACCCTAGTTAACCCTAGGTGCAACGATACACAACAAACCCATCATAATCAAGGACCGGAACTATTCATTTTAGAATATTCTAATATTTCTCCTTTTTAAAACCGACACCTGAGCCGGTACACAAGCCTAACTACTCAGTCTTAGTGTTTGCTACTCAGTCCTGCAACTCAGAGCACAGGTGTGTTTGGCCTTCTCACCAGATCTCCGTCTCTGCCTCGCACCCCGTTGTTGCCCGGAAACCCACGTGGCCCTTGGGGGCCAGGTGTTCCTGGAGCTCCATTCCTTCCTCTCGGTCCCTGCAGGCCGTTAGGGCCAGGAGGTCCATCTCGGCCAATGCTGCCCAACTGGCCAACTTTACCGGTCAAGCCCTTATCACCTGAGAGAGAGTAGAAGGACAAGTAAAACAAGTATTGCCATTAGAGCTCAGCCATTCCAAACACTCAAAGCTACTTCTTCCAGTGCAATCTCATTAATAGAGCAATCATCTTTTTGAGTGATTTTAGCTTTTACTTTGCCCACCTGCATATTTAATGAAGCTGGATCTTTGGTGAGAGCAGCAAATACTTTATTCCTGTATCAGACACACAGACAAATTTGTGGTCTCACCCCACCACCCCGAGGGAACACCCTACCTCGCCGTCCTGTGAATCCTGGATCACCTGTGAACCCAGGGTCGCCTTTCTCGCCTTTGATGGGAAGGCCAGTAGTAACTCCATTGAGGCCCGCTGCCCCTTTTACCCCTGCATAAAGCACCATAAAGACCTCTTACTCTGAGCTCAACTCTCCTTTTTCAATCCTTTTCTTTAAATTACACATTCATTCTTTTTTCTTGCTCCCTGTAAAGTGCCATAATCTCTGCATGAAAGTTGCAAATATTTGTATGATATTATTATTATTATTATGTACATTTATCTCTTAATTTGTGAGTGGCACATTTGTTTATTTTTGTGTCATGAATGTCATGTATCTGTTATATTTGGCAGAGTAAATGAGCGACAGAATGCTGCACCTTTCTCTCCTCTTAATCCGTCAGGTCCACGGAACCCTGGCTGTCCCTCGCAGCCCTGCTCGCCCTTCTTTCCTGGAGGTCCATTAGCACCATTTGGTCCAGTGTTCCCAGGTAACCCTTGCCAACCGGTTAGTCCACGTGAGCCTGCAATGTGACATGGCATGATATACAATGTTATCATTGTGATGTGATGTCAAATGAACTCAGGACAGACTGACACTGGGACATGGCCTGACTGTAACCAAATAGCTCAATCTAGTTATTTAATTATGGTGTATTTGACATGGACAGTGCAAGTTAATAAACATAATATCTAAATGTGGCAGAATCAGCCAAAATTGCTAAATGCTTTCCATCTGTTGTCCATGAACCAGTGTTAAAAGGTCAAAAGCATATTGAATTCAGTCTGGATACTTGGCTGTCATCTCGCACATCAAGTTTTGCTAAGCTTATTAGCCAATGTATGAAGGTTCAAGTGAATATCGTGGTCATATTCCTAAAACTGAGATTCCCATTCCATATCACTGCTCTTTTGAATGGTGACTATAACAAACATAGTAAACAGCGGTTGAACTTGCGCACACCAATGGAAACACTTTTGTGTTTTGAATGCATGCCTATTTCTTAGACGTATGAGCTGCAGCCAGCTGATAAGTGGAATAATGGTCAAAGTGTGCTGTTACATGGAATTATATGAACATGGCAAAGGTGGAGGCCTCGTTCATTAAAGGAGAAATCCAGTGTGAATCAATCCATAGCCGTGTTGTTCGAGATCACTGAGTGCTGTCCGTGGGAAAAAGAACGAGAGAAATTGATATAGCATAGACCGAATAGCAAATTGGCAACCAAATGGGGCACAGAAACTCAGTTTCAGTTTAATTTTCCTATGTCCCATTCAGTTAACGTTAGCTGCTGGTTCACTATTTGGTCAACATTGTATAAAATTTTCTGGCTCATTTTCATACAGGCAGCATTCTGTGACCTCAAGCAACAGGACTAATGATTGATTCACACCGGACATCTCCTTTCACTGCATATAACGGCACAACTCTCTAACCCTTACAAAGGACATGGGCAGTCCACCACCAGGCCTCACCTTTTGGGCCGACAGCACCCGGCAGTCCATCTTCTCCATTTGGCCCCTGGGGCCCTGCCGAGCCTGGGAATCCTTGTGTGCCTGGGTTTCCTGGCTTCCCTGGAAGACCAGGTGGCCCCCTGTCTGGGCTTCCTGGCTCCCCATTCAAACCGGCCTCTCCGCTAATACCTGTCAAATACAGAAAAGAAACAAATACAGAAAATACACAGACACAGACAAACACACACAAACACGCACCAACACACACACATATTGACAGTAGATGTAATAGAGACACTGATAAAAAGCAAAAAGTAATAAGGTATTTATATAAACGTGTATGGTAATTAAATTGACCTGAGGAGGAAAAAGCTGGATAACCTATCCAAGTTAACTACAGAGCTTAGAAAAAAAACACTAGGTACAGTAACTCAGGTAACAGTAACTAGAGAAATAATCAATGGAGAGGTTCACTCGTGCACAGGAAACATGGAAAACAGGACTGGCTCACAATAATATAGTCTGTAGCAAGACACACCTTGTGTTCCATTATAGCCCACAAACCCTGGGGGGCCGGGGGGCCCAGGTGGGCCATTAGGACATGGGAATGGGGTGACACCTGTCTGCCCAATTCTGCCTTTGCAACCACTAGGTCCAGGTTGCCCTTTTGCTCCTGGTACTCCATCTCTTCCAGGCAAGCCTACAGGAAGCAACCCCGGGGGCAGAAAGTCACAGCATTACCTCCAAAGCCCAGTTTTACTAGTTCACCCATCAGATTGCTTGATTACTTGATACAAAACACTAAGGATAAACATGTTTGGCTTAGTAGATAGCCATGGTCCTGGGATAACAACAGCAGAGATCACGAGTGCGAGTTAGCTGGCACCCTCCTGCAGATAATTAGTAATATTATGAGATTCCACTCTGTTTGAGAAACAACATTTAAAAGATAAAAAAAACAAGACACGGAAAACTACACTGGTGCTAGAGTCACATCACACAAGATATAGAACAGCACACACACATAAATACACAAGCATCAATAGTGAATTAGCAATATCAAAACAACTATGTGAAAATACAGACCAAGGGGGAAAACAATATCAGTTGTAGGCAAGTTGTAGGCTCTTAAGACCTCTGAAGAACCTTCACAGACATTATACCTGGTGCGCCTCCGGGCCCTGTTAGTCCACGTAAGCCTGTGACTCCAGGAAATCCTGGAACTCCATTGTTCCCTATGAGACCAGGGTGCCCAGGAGTGGAAGGCCCGCTGGGTCCCTGGAGTCCAGGGGAGCCAACACTGCCTGGCGTGCCTGGGGGGCCATCGATACTGAGCCCATCTTCACCCCGTCTGCCTGGATCACCATTAAAACCTGGAGGACCTGTTGCATGGGCACATTGTGAGAGAATATGAGCTGAAGACAGTAATGTCTGAGTGTGTGTGTGTGTGCGTGTGTGTGTATCTGTCAGTACATTTACATGCATAATCAATCAAGCTACTACCAATGACCAAACTGAGACTTTAAGCAGATTTTTCTCTTCATCCGAAGTATACATGCACAGAAAGAAAATGTAATCATTGACCGAAGTACATTTGACTCCACGACAGAAGGTGGTGATTGGACTTGACCAGTTGGCCTAGCGATGCAGTAGAAGAACAAAGAAATAACCATTTGTGGCTAAACCAAAGATGATAGATGCTAGACCACAAACATGTAAAGTAAGTTTGAAGAGCATCAGAAGGACAACGCTGCAGCACTGTATGTACACTTCATACAGACTTTACTTTCTAATCGTTTTGCATGTGGAATACACGCTGTGCATGCTGGGCAAACTTGTTGGACACTGTTGTTGTTAGCAGCTCCTGTGTCTTTGTCACCTCCAACAGGGGAATGCAAGTCCCATCTTGGCATGAGTTATTCGACATCCAATTGCATTATCTCTGACTGTAGAAATAGGAAATGTCCCCGAGTTTTCAGAGACAGGTCCCCAATTTTTATCTCAGAAATCCGTTCACTCTAGTTGGACTAATTAGATTTTCTCTTAAAGCATGTAAGTGTACTGTGTGCATGTGTGTGTATGTGTGTTTGTGTGTGTATACCCAGGCTTCCTTTTGGTCCTGGTTGCCCTAGTTCTCCCTTTGCTCCTTTGGGACCGTTGTACCCTGGGGGCCCAATAATCCCTAAAGGGCCTGGACGTCCTGGAGGGCCTGTGATGGAGTGAATAAGAACATGAGCGAACGAATGAACAAACAAATAAGTTATTGAACAATGAGTACAGTATAGGGTTGACAAGAAAGGAAAACTTCACAGATTACATTAAGAATAACAGTAGAAAATACTTGTACATAATTCACACGTGTAATACAGCTTTTGCCAATCATTTTCACACCTGTCTTAATGCAATGTCTACTTTTTCAAAACTCTTTCCAGAGACTATGGGAGCCAAACAGTGTTCTCTTTTGCATTGCTTTAAAACATATTTAAATACCTTAATTCTAGACTACAGCATACAACTTATAGAAAGTCTGGTATGTACCATTAATAGAGATTTTTTGTATACCAAGAAAATGTGTGAACATTTTACTACTGTACAGGTTTTACATAAGAGAGATCATTTTAGTAAACCACATGATAAAGTGAACTAACAGGTCAAACACACATATATTTTCCTGATACAAAGGAGTCTCAAAGTAGCACTATCCATGTCTTGTGTATTGCTGTAAGTAGTACAGTAGTATGACATTTGGGAAACAGCCACTGTTCTATTGTGATTTTGTACATTCCTGCAGTTTACACAGATCCAGAGAAAGAATTATTCAATCACTATATGTGCCATTTTTATCTATTGCCAGAGGTATACCAATACATAAAAATGCCACTTAGATAGTTTGAAGAGTTTGAAGAGTAGTAGTAATATGAAGAGTTTTGTTGGCTGTAGTGTATTTTTCAGCAAATGTTAACTAGGGTGCTCAGTGTAAAGCACACTGTGTGAAGAGTTTTGAAAAGGTGGACATTGTATTGAGACAAGTGTGGAAATGATTGAACAGTACTGTTCAGGTTGCTCATCACAACACTGCTTCACGTATGTTCTGTAATTTAATGTATTATAGGGCTAATAGCTTCTCCATAGAGTGGTACAATGCAAACACATTTATGCACACGTGAACACACACACACACACACACATACACACACAAACCTGGGGAACCACGTCGTCCTTTTTCCCCAGGTGGTCCTATATTCCCTGGAGGGCATGGGAGGACTTCACCTGCAGTACAGAGAAAAGGACACCCATTATCCATATGCTCCCAATCCACAGTATATAGTGTATCTCTTTAAATCCACAGACATGCCCTTCACTGCTCTGAGTCCAAAAGATGTTACTGTAATATTGTAGACTAATATCTGAAACATTTCACCCATATATTATATTGCTATTTTCCAGAGGGTGTGACTCAATTAATGAATGATCAGTGCATTTCATGATTCCACTGAATCAAAAACAAAAGTAAGTTTTGCCAAAATGTAATCAGCTTGTGATAAATTCTGCTTTACTGTAAAGGAGTGTGAATCAATAATTAGTCCTGTTGTTCCAGGTCGCCAATTTTTTCTTCAATATCAACAATTTGAATGATAGGGTGGCAATATATTTTCTTCTAGAGTGTGATGTCTTATACCTTACCTTGAGCTCCTTTTGTTCCTGTCCATCCCACTGGTCCTATAGGGCCTGGGTCCCCTGGTGGGCCCCTCTGCCCAGGAGCACCAGGCACACTTGGCCCTGGGGAGCCATCTGGGCCCCTGAGACCCTTTGCCCCAACGAATCCAGGATACCCAGCATCCCCTCGATAACCGGGATAACTTTCTCCCTGAAGGGGAACAACAGATTGATTAATGATCATACAGCTGGGATTGGCCAGGGGAGCATTTCTCAGAAACCACAGTTGCTAACTTTCTTGGTTGCAGTGTAATTGCCCATCCATTATCAACAACTAAGTTGCTTATTGGTTAACAACTATGGAAATGCACCCCTGAGCGACCTGGACACATCCATAGCAGGGTCTAGTAATTGGTAAAAAAATGTGATCTGCAGTTCATATTGCAAGTGTGGGTGTGTATATGTGTGTGTCTCTTATGTGTGTGTGTGTGTGTGTGTATGTGTTTGTGTCTCGTGTGTGTGTGTGTGTGTGTGTGTGTGTGTATGTGTGTGTGTGCATGTGTGTGTCTTTTGTGTGTGTGTGTGTGTGTGTTTGCATGTGTGTCTGTCTTGTGTGTGTGTGTGTGTGTCTATTTTGTGTGTGTGAGTGTGTGTCTATGTTTTTCTCTCCACACTCACTTGAGGCCCCAGTTGTCCAAGCTGCCCATCTTCACCCCTTATCCCTGGCCTGCCTTGAAGTCCTTGGCGGCCTCTAGCCCCTGTTGGTCCATGCTCACCTTTTGAACCTAAACCAACGGTGCAGAATCCTTTAGTCAGAATAAACTTGCAATAATTTAATGCGTTACATGGCCATATTTGTGAGTGAGCATTCAAACAAATCATGAGTTGTAACATAATGTATGTTATGAGAGAGAGAGAGAGAGTGTGTGTGGGTGTGTGTGTGTGTGTGTGTGACCAGAAATAAGACCTTTGAC
Source organism: Tenualosa ilisha (assembly GCA_015244755.2). Classification (NCBI taxonomy): domain Eukaryota; kingdom Metazoa; phylum Chordata; class Actinopteri; order Clupeiformes; family Clupeidae; genus Tenualosa; species Tenualosa ilisha. The sequence goes on along the minus strand of PYXC01000452.1, from coordinate 3,467,170 downwards.
ATTTCACGTATATGAACAGACATGTAGATGAAAACATGTGAAGGCCAGTTTATGTATTCACAGAAAAGTACTGTTTGAGAGTCTGGAGGTTTGTGTAAATCTGTATACCTTTCATGTTGACAAATACTGTGTCACCTTTATCACCCTTTTCTCCTTTTTCACCTGTATATCCAGGAAAGCCCTGGAATCACACACACACACACACACACACACACAGAGACACACACACATACACACACACAATAAATACACACACACACTGAAATGCCAACGTCACAGTTACCATTAAGTGAGTAAAGACTTTTACTTCAGTTTTTCCCACATGCTTGACATGGAAATGGAACCTTTTAGAATGCCATCATGGCCTTATTATGTAAAGTGAGGCAAACAACTTCGGCAGAGTTGCTTCCGCTAAGTTAATTCATTCCGTGTATCAGCACACCTTGAAAGCCATTATCCCGCTTATCACCCAACTGCAACTCGTACACATGTTTAACACATACAAAAACTTCTGGCTTGTCACCTGTTCAGTTACTGTAATACTTTCTTTTCTTACTAATAACAACAATTCCATTGTTGCTAGCAAGTTCAACTGCAATCAAAAGAGCACATACATAAACATGTCCCCAGCTTGAGGCTTGAGTACTCACAACCAAACCGACTCCACCCATACTGCCAGAGTTGCCAGGATCACCAGTGAGTCCGGGGCTTCCAGGGCCGCCAGGTTCGCCCGGGGGCCCCTGAAAACCCTTGGGTCCAGGATCACCAGGAAAGCCAGGAGTGGGAATACAACTACACTCACCCAGACCACCTACACACACACACACACACACACACACACACACACAGAGAGAGAGTCATAAACAGAAGCGTGCACATACAGACACATGAAGGCATTTAGGAAAGCATGTGCAGATTAACACAAGGTACAGGCAAACAATCACATACTGTACATAGGAAATGAGGTTAGATATTTTATGCATGGATAATGATGGGTTGTGAGTGTTACTATGTTCTTTGGTCTACAAAACATTAACCAACAGGAGTCATCCCTCAACCTTAACCTTGTTCCAGTGACCCCCATAGAAACACGCAAGTCATTTAGCGTCTGATTTTGGAGGCTTCAACAAAAACGAGGCTAGGTAAACATCTCGTTCTTTCCTTTTGAGAACCACGGTTATGTACAATCTGTTACCTCTTAGTAGAGTGGCTCAACGTTAACCAACGAAAAGCTATTGTGCAGGGTCTCCTCAGCTCGAAGCTAAACACAAGCAGAGGACTTGTGATGGAAGTCGCTGAAGATGGAGAAGCTGAATGACTTGTGCTGTTTCTTTATGTAGGTCAGTGCATGTGAATGTGCCCCCAAGACGGGATTGTTGTTGGAGAAAGGTTCAGGTTGATGACTGGTTGAGGAAGATTTCTGTTGATTAATGCTAAGTGACTCGACTTAAAGAGTTCAAATGAGAAGCAAAATAAATGGCTTTTAGCGCAACTGCTTATTTGCAAGTTGATACCTTTTATTCCTTTATCGCCTCTGAAACCTGGTGCACCTCTGTCTCCTCTCTCTCCCTGCTGTCCAGGATCACCAGGCACACAGTATGTTCCTACGAAATCAATACAAACACAGGCTCTTACACTCCTTACACACATGCACTGTAATATTAGTACAATACAACACTAGTCTGTAACTAGTCTCAAATTACTGTATCTACATAGAGCATACACAGACAATACAATGCATAAACTGTGTAGGTCTAATTTAGAATGTCTTTACAGTGAGAGATACTGACATGCATGCATAAAAAGGTCCGAGTCTTAAAGCTGTTTGGTACTAAGGTATTTGGTATGGCTTTGGTTTGGAGTATGAGGCTCACCACAAACTAAGTCAGAGGCACACAGCAACAAAGATCATGAGTCACGCGTTGATGATCTCATGTCGTTGAGGACACACAATGATGACGTCACACACCCACATGCAGATCAGACAACATGGGTCAGCACACAGGACAAATTAACAGGTACACAACAAACAACCAGAGGGTAAACACCAAACAACAAGGAGGAAGAGAGAGGTGCTAGTATTGGGGGTGGGGGGAAAAAGTCTGAATAGTTAACAATAAAAAACATTAAACAAGACATCAAACATAGATGTCATTGTGGTACAACATATTGAAGGAGAAATCCGGGGTGAATCAATCAATAGCCCTGTTGTTTAGGGTCACCGAATGCTGTCAGTAGGAAATAGAATGAGAAAATTTGATACAGCATAAACCAAATAGTGAACCGACAACTAACATTAACTGAATAGGACACAAAAACTCACTTTCAGTTTTAAATCGTTATGCCCGCTTGATTTTCTGGTTCTTTTTCAGTCGGCACTCGGTGACCTCTAAAAACAGGGCTATTGACTTGATCACACTGGATTTCTCCTTTAAGGTTTATAAACAGATAAAACACATACTTACACAGCCCTGACCCTACAAACTTTTAACTTTCATTTAAAATACTGGCAACATACAATGGTGCATGAAATTTCAGTTTAATTATGTTGATGTGTCTACGTCTACACATTTAGCAAATTAGCCAAATTAGTGAATGCAGTACATTCTTGCTTAAAGGATACAAAATCAAACAATAAACAAGACAATATTGGAGAGGCAATGTGGCGAAGCCCATTAGAGAAGTGTGAAGATTACCAAAGTAGCAGGCATTATATCACAGGCATTATATCACAGTTAAAAGGAAAACCCAGTAATGCCACACACAAGACACAAAATTTGTAACAAGAAAAAGAACAGAAACAGACACACACAACACTGCCTAATGACATCACACAAACAAAGGGACAAAATTGAGGAAAATTAAATTGAAAATTCCACATCCAATAACCAGCATTTTATGAAAAAGTTGTATCTGTTATGATTTCCACCAGATCTAAATGTTTCATATTATTTGTTACAAAAATATGATTGTGCTAAACATTTCAATCACATTTTCGCTAAAAAAAAAACAGTAGGACATTGAGAGTGGTAAAGGGGCCTAAGAGAGGACAGTTTAGTCCACAGAATCTCCATACCATCTTGGCCAGGTGGTCCTGGTTGTCCTCTTGGCCCGGGTAGGCCTTTTTTTCCTGGTTCTCCATGCACAAGGTATGGTATACGACCCCGATCTCCCTTTTCTCCAGGTAGCCCTGGTAATCCCACAGTACCTGGCTCTCCAGAAGGACCTGACACACAGACACACACACACACACACACACACACACACACACACCACACACACACACACACACACACACACATACACACAGCAAGAACAATAACAAGAGAGAGGAAAATAAACAACAAGACAAGAAATTAACAAGAGATACAAAGACAGAGATGCAGAAACAGAGATAATGTGAAGTATTAAATACACGCAACAAGGTACAAGGAACAAGGTATATATACATACACAGTATACACAGTATATATATAGATTGTTTCAAGAGAGATTGATTATTAGCATCATAGCTGTTCCCACAAGCTTTCCGTTTTAACATTCCATATGTTATCTAGTAGTTTGAGAACAAAACAGAATGTTCAAGTAGTTGTTTTTGTTTTAACTTTAAACAGTTTATAGTAGGAGAGAGAGAGAGACAGAAAGAAAGAGACAGAGAGAGAGAGAAAGAGAGAGAGAGGCTTCTCTTGCCTAGTACGAGAACCCCACGGTCGCCTGGTGCTCCATGCATCCCCATCTCTCCGACATCCCCTGGTGGCCCAGGGGGGCCGGGATCCCCAATATCTCCTACTAATCCTGATGAAACACACACACACACACACACACACGCAAGAACACACACACACACACACACACGCAATCACAGTGAAAAATGATCAGCCAAATCATTAGGATGCAATGGATCCAATGAAAACCAAAAGGAAATGACATTTCTGTGTGGTAGCAGTGGCTGCATTGTCTTTGCATTGGTAGAATTAAAATATCTACACTTGTTCTTATTGGACAACCTTACCAAATTTACGAATGTCGGGTCAAGTGATGAGTGACAGAGAAAGAGACAAAGGAAGAGATGGAAAGAGGTAAAGAAAAGAAAAAGAAGCAAACAGAATAGAGAATAGATAGAAGGAAGAGAGAGAAAGAGAGAGAGAGAGAGTTACCTCTGAATTCTGCTTGATTGTACAAAGGCTGTCCCTTTGGCCCAATGTCTCCTATGAAGCCCTGTAATACAACAACCTCTAAAGCTGCCATTCCAAACTGAACATGCATTTGCATTATATCAGTGTTTAAATAATGACACAGACTGACACTATTTAAATAACTCCACAGATCTCATAACATGAGAGGTTGGGTCTCAAGATTTTTTTCTGAAATCTGTTCTGAAAGTCCCATTTAAAAACCTGTATGGGTGAATACAAATCTTCTTGAAAACCGTGTAAGTGATTTTTAAGAGAAAACTTCTTCATAAGATTGGTTAGTAAATGAGGCCCATCGTTATTATCACTTGATATTCTATTATTACAGCTTAATATTTTTTTATTTGAACTATCCACATGATTTCCATCAGCAGGGTCTCCCTCCACCTTTCTATTCACATTCTATAAGGATGCTTTGCTCAAATACTCCTCCTGTGAACACATGTGAATGACTTGTCTCTTGTAGTGATGCTAATGCAATTGGTGATATAACCACCACGTAAATGTATGATAGCAGCTGCATTGGACTACACTAGACTGTATGCTACTGCACCAGGAAAAGAATCCTATCACATGGAACAAATTTAAGTCTGAATGGAACACACCTTGGGACCAGCCTGACCAATTAGTCCAGGTAGACCAACATCTCCAACAGGGCCCTGCATAGGAGTAATGTCAAACATACACAAATACACACACACACACACAGAGAGAGAGAGAGAGAGAGAGAGAGAGAGACCAACCAATGTAATCTTTTTGAAGCATACACTTATAGAAACCTCAAATATCAATTGCAGCTTGAATGTTGTCCTCTTTTTGTAAGTCACATTGGATAAAGGTGTCTAAATGCATAAATGTATTTGTCTGCTTAGCTTTGACATGCTTGGTCATTGCTGGCTAGATGCAGAGCCCAGTAGATTATTTTTGTCTCTTTTACTTATGTTTTTGTTTTGTTTTGTTATGTTTTTTTCCCAACACTGTGGTGCAAAGGAAAGTTAAATCAGAACTGGATTCTATGTGGTGGTAGCTGACTAGGTGGCAGGTCAAGGAGGGATCAAAGGTTGGACACACTTCTTTAATATGGTATGGGGAGAGGGAGGATAAATAAGTTGCTTATGTAAATATTTACAGTTTCTGTCGATCATTTTCAAGCTTGTCTCAATACAATGCTTAATTTTCAAAACTCTTCATAGTATGCACTTTACTAACACAGATTTCAGACTTCACCCAAAATGATTAATTTACATTTACATTTAAGCAAGTAAGACTTACAAAAGAGGATAACATTCAAGCTACAACACAATTAAAGAAACTAACAAAGAGTGCATATTGCTAACATAGAACTACACTATTTTAAGTTGAAAGTGCAATAAAGTGCAGTATAAAAAAGAAATTACCGGTAAGTATAAGTTGTTAAGTGCGTTCTGGTGCGTATGCCACCAGCTTCATACTGCTATATCTACATTCTGACACTTAGAAATACTATGGTGGCATCCAATGTACAATGAACTAAAAACAAACATCTTGAAGCACTGCAAATCACATATTGTCCTAGAGTCTGGCTTACTGTTGTATTGAAAAAAAAAAAACATTTGGGACATAGTACTCCCCTTTGACATATGAATGTCACCATGTATGTATGCACCCCAAATCTGAGCAGCTTTTTGACTGTTGTAGTTGTAGTAGTTTTGCTGTTGTATTTGTAGTAGTCCAACGTTGTCAGATTATCAGGTGTCACTCTACACTCTATGCTGTCTAGCGTTGGTTAAACTGTTTGCATCCGCATGTTCTTGGTGTCATTTGAAAGTTCTCCACCTCTTTCCATTTCAAAGTAACCTACCCTATATCCTGGGGCTCCTTGTTGGCCTGGAAACCCTTGGCGACCCTAAAAAAAAAACAAGCTATATGTTGACTCCAACATTCAACATATTAACACAACATAAAAAAACACTACACCACTGTAGCTATGACTTACAATTATTTCATACTATAGGCCTATATATCCAAAATACTGCATCAACGGCATGATATCAAACTGCATGATTTGATGGTATATTTTCACATATAGTTTGTATATCTTTCCGTGTGTGTGTTGTGTTTTGTGACAGGTATTTGTCATACCCTTTCTCCAGGGTAGCCACGGACACCCTTCTCTCCTTTTTCTCCAAAAGGTCCTGGTAAACCCTGAAGAAGGTGGGTTTTGCAGATTACTCACAAAAATTCATCAACACTAACCAACAGCTCATTTACATCCATCACAGATTCTCTCTCTCTCACTCTCTCGCTCTCTCACACACACACACAAACACACACACACACAAACAAACTTACTGGTGGACCAGAATATCCATCTTCTCCTCTTGGTCCTCGATCCCCCTGAATAAGCAAAGATAAATAGATTGGCTTGGACATAATCGCCAGCTAGTCTCAATGCATGTCCATTGCTTTTGCCATCTATAACATTCATAAAAAGCTTCTAGTCCTCCGCCTCCTCGTTCTCTTCTCCTTACTGCTCACCTTCTCTCCTTTCCCATAAAATTCATCAGGAAGTTCCAAAACTTCAAAGGGACCTGGAGGGCCCTGGATCCCCACGTCACCCTGTGCACACAAAACGTCATTGAAACAGTGAATAGGATCTATGAGTAATAATTTGAGGTTAAGAACCATCTAGAGAATGTGAAGAAACAATCTTACTGATGCTTCAGTACTGCATTGTCAAGATATTCTCATGCCTCATTCACACCGGAGTCTGTGCGTTCGCTGTGCATACATGGCTTTGGTCCGTTTTTGTTTAGAATGCATGCCAACAGATTAGACCATACACACCGTATGAAAAGAGTTCTATTTTACTACGCATTCCACTCAGGGTATAACCAGTCTCCATAGACTTTAAACAAGAGCTTGGGCAATCAGTTCGTGCAGGAGACGATTTCTAGAGTGAATACACAGATGCACACACACCGCAAACAGACAACAACGGTTAGGGACCGCTGATGATTTTTGTGTGAATGAGGCCTAAGTTACCTTGCGAATCTCTAGTTAAATAAATTCTACCACACGGGCTGCTGTATTAAAACGTACCTGAATACAAACCTGCATTCTGAACAAGAAACAAGAACTAAAACTGAGCAGTCATACTTAATATAATGTGATATGTGTTTGTAGCATGTAGAGTATTTCAACAGCTAGACGAATGTTGGCTTACATAGTCCTTTACAGAGACCTCATGACAACACACAAGAACTCATTCACCGTAAAAAACATATTCGAAACACAAACACACACAGACATACATATACACATATGTATATATACACCCACTCACACTCTCTCACTTTACACACACACACACACACATGCACCCTACAGAATTATCAAGAGACAAACACACCTCATCTCCTTTGGTTCCAGGTAAAGATCTTCCATTATCACCCTTGAAAGAGAAGCAAGCCGTTGAGAAAGAAAGAGGCCACGGTAGATAAACATATTGAAAGCGGTGGTGGTGATGATGGTGACGTAAGCTTTGAAGAGTAACAGCACACCCTAACTTGATTCTAACCAGGCAAGTCAGAATTTTAGAATTCCGGAATTGCAAATGGAATGGAATTAAATTAAATTTCACGTTACATCTCTTATTTAAAATTTGAATTGCAATTCTGCTTCCTGTTTGCTATCACAATTCAAATTGAACTAAAATTGAAGAGTCATTCACAACCCTGATCCTAACCCACCCATCCAGTACATTTCAGAAAAAGGTTTCTAAAATGAGCAAGGAAGCCTCAAGGAGAGGCTAAGATGGAGGTGAGGATGTTGGGATAACATGGGGTGAGTTGGAATGGGACAGGCTAGATAACATGGGATGAGTTGATGTGGGACAGGCTGGATAACATAGGGTAAGTTGGAATGGGACAGGCTGGATAACATGGGGTGAGTTGATTTGGGACAGTGTTGGATGTAATCTGAGGTCTGTGTGTCTGTGATGTACTTACAGGCTGACCTCGCTCTCCACGCAGACCAGGAGCTCCCTGTTTCATTAATAAACACAAAGCAGAGATACAAGGATGAACAGACACAATGGGGAAGCTTGAGTCAATCCAATGTGTTCATGTTCATATGTGACATAAAACAGAAAAAAAAGAAAAAGAATTTCAACCAAACAAGTAGGATTATGACAGAAATGATTATGATCATGAGAGAAATAAAGCATTTTTACACTGATTCCATTTGGTCCTATTGGCCCCATTGCGCCCAGAGGCCCAGGAGGTCCGAAAAGGCCCTATAAACAGCCATATAAAGAGGCACATGGGGAGTGTGAGTGCTCTGTTGTGGTTGAAGGATCATGTACAGAAAATGCTCATGTGCATCTGTGGGAGCATGAGTAAGGGCAAGCAAGAATACTCACAGGATGGCCAGGTAGTCCATTCAGACCAATGTCTCCCTGTCACAAACATTTAGTGTTCAGAAGATCAGTGACACATCATGTCTGTCTACACAAAGCAACACTCAGATCTCCATAACCTAAATCATGGTGATATCCACTATACTTCCTTTTAGATACTGTTGTTTGTTTTAGATGCTATTTAATTCGTTCTCAAACCGGGGCCCCCAGTGCATTGCCTTGCCAGTGTTTGCTACAAAGTAGCATCTAGTGTCTAACCGAACATATGGATATAAGCCTGTATGGTTAAATTAGTGTTGCGATTGTGAGTGGACCTTGGAAAATGTTCTGCTCAATGAGGGGTCCCCAGTCCAATTAGGTTTGAGAGCTTGTGTACTATTTACTATTGTTCACTTACTGGGATACCCGGGATGTAATTGACACTGAACGAGTTATCGCCCTTCTCTCCTTTAGGTCCCGGAAACCCCTGAGAGGGAGAGGAGAGGAGAGGAGAACACAATGTCTTACAGTAACACACATAGTCTCTACACCTCTAGATGGTGCTCCGAAATCAGTAAGTGTGGACTTACTGCTGGCCCCGGATAGCCATCTTGTCCTGGAGGGCCAGAGTATCCAGGAACTCCACGGGTTCCATTACAGCCATCCAATCCTGGCAGGCCAGGAAGTCCACCTGGCCCTGGGTGACCCTGACACACACACACACACACACACAAACACACACAATTGCTTTTATTGGGATCCAAAGGCAGGCAAGGAAGACAACATCCAAAAAATCTGGTAAGTTATTAATAAACAAAACAAAACATCTGTCTCCATATTTGTATGCTACCAATGACAGCTGAGACTGAGCAGAGCTTTGCCAGTCTTTTTGTCTCCTGTCTTGCAGCCCTTCCATCTGTAGTTTCCTTACCATGTTCTTATGAACATGGCCTAGACTTCCAAAAAACATTATTGAGTTATTAGCCCACAGTGGTATCCCAGCTGGTGAATAACTGGTACTCACATCCACACCATTCAAGCCAGGAAATCCTGCCCTCCCAGCACTGCCCTGCAGGAGAGAGTTGGATGAGAGAGGAGTTAGATGTGACTGTTCATGCCGATGCACACACTAGCCACTGTGGCTTTCATTGTGTGTGTGTGTATGTGTGTATGTTTGGGTGTGTGTGTGTGTGTGTGTGTGAGTATGTATTGTTATGTTTATTGGCTGTAGACACACTACCATATCTCCTTTTAGGCCAGGACCACCTGGAAAGCCCTCGTCGCCACGGTGACCCTTCTCACCTGGAGGACCTTGGGGACCTGGAAAGCCAGGTGGGCCCTGAGGACCTTGAACCCCCAAAGCACCGGGGGAACCCTGGGGGTGTTGGTGGGGAGGGGTGCGGGGTGCGGGTGGGGGGTGGGAGGGGGGCATGGACAGATTGAGATAAAGATAGTGCAGTGAACAGTGCAAAATGCAGTAACAGAATTACTAAGCGTAATAAGATAGGCATGTAGGCTACTTAAGAATATTTCAAAAGCATGTATCAAAAGAGAACTACCTTGAACATCTCAAAATTCTGTTAACAGATACTGAACATCAGGTCATAATAAGCTAATTTGCCAAATCTAGAAAATTTTAAGCTTGGGGGTCATTGCGTGATTTTAGCAGTCTCTTGCTCAGTAGTCAATTTCTCAATCAAACTCAGTCAATCAGTCAAACATCAAAAGCCTTACTTAGCCTTTCAGTTGGCCATGAAAGCAGCAGGAGTCTGCCACTGAACTGCTCTAGACTAGTGTTGTAAAGGTAAATATGAATGAAACGAAAAATGGCCTTGAGAAGTGAGGAAAATGCAGCTGAAGGCATTTATCAGACATTTATAGTTCAGTGAGCTAAAGAATGGCTCATACTTTTGTCTCCCTCTGCTGGTCACAGACAGACACTAGTTCATTTTACAGGCAAATAAACCTGCCAAGCATTTACACTCATGTTATAAGGGTGTAATACCTTATCCATAAGTTATTACTATGTTACAAATAGCATACATTTAATGGAAGGCTTTTGTATGACATATTTGTTAAACAAACCTCATCAGAAAGGTGAGTACACATGTAAAATATATATTGATATATAAAATTCCATGTTCACAGTCAAAGTTTTTAAAGTTAGCTTCTGTTCCAACACATATCTATCATAACTCTCAATCTCAGTTCTGAAACAATTTGATGTGCACAATTTGAATAAAAAGTGAATGTGGTAATCTGCAGAGCTAAGCCTAATTTTTGTTGCAAAAGCCAAATATTAGCCACTGTTTCATGACAAAATGTGCACTCATTTTGAAATCACTGTAAGGGCTAAGGAATAATAAAGAGTGTGTCCTTGTGAAACTCTACCATACATAACACATACATGAACAGTATAACTTTCTCTTGTTAATGAGCAAATAGGACATATGAATATGTTATGTGTGCTATAATGGTGTTCTGCTTCTTATATTCAAGATGATAAAATGCAGTGCTGTCAAAAGAGTGATTTTGTGAATGGCAAAATTATTATTACACTGGGACCCCCCTTAAGTAAACATAATTAGCCTCTGAGTAAATGTAATTAATCTCTTTCAAATTATGCTACACTGTAAAAAAAGGAAATGTAAAGCTTACTTGGTGGAAACTCATTGCCTCAAACAACTCGTTGTCCTAAACAGACTAGTTATGTTTACTTAACTCAATTAAAGCAACGAGTGTCCACCATTTCCACTTCCATTTTGACATTGTCTCCAACCACCCCAACCCCCAACCCAAAATAAATTATTTCCTCTCCATATAAAGAGGCAGACCCCTGTTTGTCATAAAAATGCAAAAAAATTGAGAGTAACAGAGAGGATATTGCTGCAACCCTATGTCTATCATTCTCATTCGTCTCTGTTCAATAAAATATGAAAAAATATGAAAAGTTATTAAATATTGTCAGTACATATATATTTTTACAAATTGCCTCCACCCTCCACCCAAACATGATGAGGTATTTATATTGGCATTGTTCCAATGGTGAGATATAATTGTAAAAAAGATATAAGATGCAGGCTGATGTAAGGCATAGCCTATGCAAATAGTATGACATCATAGCCTAGAGAACTATAACATGTGTAGATGGCCCTTATAATGACCTAAAGGTAGTGAAATTACCTTCAAAATAGCCTTGGGTTCAAAGAGTTAACCATGACTGATTTTAATAATGTGTAAACTAACAATTCAATTGACAAGGCTATTTTTTGTTAAAATAAAAATACATGGCTGCCACTGATCTATTTGCGTTAGGCTATATTGGCATGAACGTGAGCCATGGCTCTGGCATGAACTTTCCAATGCTAAATAAGCGTTTAATATGAATGCACCAGTTGCACCTGTGTTCCAGGTTAATTAGAATCCGCCTTGCAAGTTTTTTGCCTTGTCCATCAACATGGCTGTGTTCATTTATTTACTTGAAAAACTGACACTGCATTATTCCATTTGAACTATTCAATTCTGATTTCTGCCTCTGTCCCTCAGTCACTCAAGATGACCACATGACGGCGCCAGAGAGCTTTCCAAGACCACAGACTACAAAAAAGGCAAGGCAAGTCAAGCCTGGACTACACACCTGGACATCACCATGTTGACATGTATATACAGGCAGACAACAAAAGAGGCAATATGCTCATCAGTATATTTATGAAGGTCCCCTATAGGCTTTCCTTCTCAGCAAAGGGTTTTGTGGAGTGGTATCACTCTAGAGCACTAGAGGCTGAATATAACCCATCTTGTAGGCCTAAAAAACAACCCTTTTATGTCCACATATTTGACATAATACAAGGTCAAACGGGATTTGACATAATACTAACTGGAAGTCTCTTACTGGTGTATGTGAGTGTGGTGCACTGTGTATGGGAGTGTACATACATGTATATGCTGATATGTGTGTGTGTGCTGGCTGCGTGAGAATGAGACTGGGGCCTCTCTCTCTAGGAAGGTTGAGCTGTGAGAAATTTGTGAATGACTTTTCAGAAAGAGCTTAGACTAACACAACAGAAGTTGTCGGGAATATGAACACAATAAGATTTGAATAACATACACACACACAGACATACACACACACAAACACTTCTCACGAAGTGAAGGAAAGTTAGATAATAACAGGTTTTCACACAGCTGTTTTGTGACAGATTCTGTTCTCTTCTAATTAAAATACCAGAGGCAGTTCCTTTCTACAAAACTCTCCCTTTACACACACACACACACACACACACACACACACACACACACACACACACAGAAAGAGAGTGAGTGAGTGAGAGAGTAAGCGAGAGTGAGTATGTGTGCGTTCACTCTTTGAGGACAGTAATATTTTTACTTTCTACATAATCAAAATCACATTGCTCTCTTATACAGACATACAGTCTAAGAGCTACTTACTACAACTTACAACCAGAGAAACACAAAATATGAAAATGTAAAGTATGCAAATTCACACACATCACATACAAATTCTCTAGACACAAAATGGTAAGCAAGTAAATGGAGTGAACTATAATATGAGAAGATGTGTACGTGGATTTACGGATCTAGTCTGCAAAATTTTTGAGTGTGTGTGTGTGCGTGCGCACACTAATATGTGGCCAGATGAGTATGCGTAAGTTAAGTTTGTGTGTGTAGTTGATGTGTGCGTGTGTGTGTGTGTTTGCTGGAGCGTGTGCCGAGTGCTTGTGACAGAGGATGATCTCTGTGTGCGGACAGCTTTGAGAGAGAGCGCAGCACTGTGATAATCGCTAAGACCACCGGATCCCCCTCCACATCAACCCTGCTCACCATCACCCCCGCCTTTGTGTGGGAGCAGAGCTGTGTGTTACAGCTGTCCAAATACACACACACACACACACACACACACCTTAACAAGTTGTGTCATTGTGTCAAAACACACAATGATGGGAAGTGAACTTATATGGTCAGGTCATTGTCAAAGCCCAGTGGTGGTGTAGAAAAAAAAACTTCAGAGAGAGATAATTAAAGAGAGAGAGATGGGAGGACTGTTGTTTGTCCTGTCTGCCAGCACATCATACACACAACTCCTTCCACCTCCTCCTGTCTCACTCTACTCTCACTTGTGTGAAGCAACATATGGACAACATATGTTCTCATCTTTCTCTCTTTCTCTCTCTCTCACACACACACACACACTCTCTCTCTCTCCCTTTCTCAACTAGTTGGTTCATTGTCATGCATAACATGTGGAAGAGGCAAATGATAGTTTCAGAAAAGGTCATGACCAGACCATTGTGCACAAGCAGTGCCTTTGCCATCAGCCCATCAGCAGCATCACTGTTCTTTAGGCGATTTGTTTGGTTCTATATTGAGGAAATGCACGCTCATTTTCCTGAATAGTGTGCTGACTTTGCTGTCTATCATTTAAAGGGATCCCGGACTAGTAAGACATGTTGGCCTTTTAAGACTGTCGCTGGCGTCAGCTACATAAATGTGATTTGAAAACACCCAAAACGATTTGGGGTTTAATTCAAAGTTTAGAAAATCCTTTCACTCATAAACTTTCATTGTTGTATAAAGTGACCTCACCTGGTTGGGCCAATCAAGGTCCAATCAAAGTGCAGCAATCAAGCAATCGCAACAAAAAATTAAAAAACTAAACGGCAACTAAAAATCACAATTGCAAATCTCATAACGCAACAACAAATTCATTAAACACAACAATAGCTCATGCCATTTTAATGTTTGCTATTTAAATGCACTTGTTGCATTTACAGTTAAAGTAAAAACACTGATGAAAGTTTTATCGGCTAGTAACTAGGGTTTCTATCCATTAATGTTCTCACTTCCACAGTGCTGAAGCTTTACTATCAAACTTTACTATCACCATGCAATGTTTGACGTTTTTGTATGTTTTTCTTGTCCCTCTGGTTTTCTGCAATTTGCCAAAGAGTACTTCCGCATAATTGTTTGGAAGAGAATGGACTTAGGTCAGTGGTCTGTGAATTAGGTGATTTCGTCTCAAGTCATTAGTTCTTTGTTGTTGGGCTAAGTTATTTGCATGAGAGAAAATGAAGGAGAGCAGTGCACACACAACAGGAGGATAGAGATCAGTAGGCCACATCTCAACTTTCTAAATTTACCTTCCTTCATGTCTTTTCCAGTAACGAATGTGGTTCTTGCTGTGGTGATATCAGTAGTTCTTGTTGTACTAGCAGTTCTGTTACATAGAACTGAATATTATTTCCACTAATTGCATACATTACACCTGCTGCTTTGTTAAAACTCAACAAATAGCTGACAAACAAAAATAGCCGTTGATGTTGGGAAGAAACCCGGAAGCCTGTTGCTTTTCGTGTTAGCATTTAGCATTTCGTAAGGTGAAAATCCCCATGGGAAAACCCATAGATATTATATAGTTACATGAATAACGTTTTGTCCATCAAGTTCTATTAGGTGGAATACATCAATGGGGCCACCATATTCGTAGGGACAACAATTCCCAAAAATGAATGGAAGTGAATTAGGAGCTGCAGGTATTTTGGGCTAAAAAGTCCTAAAACTAATACATTTCTCAACAAATGACTATGAATGATCTTTTACATTTAAAGAGAGACAATTGCATTAAAAAAAAAATATTTGGTGCTATTTATGGGAATGAAACAAAATATATTGCCTTTGATAATTAATTTAAAAAGAGACAAATTTATTTAAATGTTAAGCATACTATAGTGTATGCAAAGGGTCTCAGATTTAGCAATCGTGGTCATTTGAAACAGGAAATGCATCAGCCCTGACCACAATAAATGTTCCTTGGAAAGTTTCTGACAACCTACATCAAACAGGTTACTTGAGAACATGATCAATGTGGCTTCTTTATGGATAGAAACAGTGATATTTCGGTGTCTAAATCTGACAAGAAACTACGTTTTTTGCCGGGAGTTGTCCCCTTGTCACCGCTGCTTCTGAGGATCCCATTGCAACAGCATAGCCTAAATTATGTTATGGTGGCAAAGGAGGTGGCTAGCCTAAACTGCTATCTTTCAAATAGTGCACAGATCACATTGAAGGCTACTAGAAGAACAGCTGGTAAAATCAGCCACGTTAATACCAGCTTCAACAAACTATATTATTTGTAATAGTGTTCTAGAATTTGTCCTTCCCGATCCTTTGTAATCATAGCTAAAATCTAAAATGCTTTTTTTTTTTTTTTTTTAGAAATAATGGAGTGTTTAAAAAGAACCAGCAAAAGTGGAGGAACATTTGCATCTCTTGAAAAGGAGTCTATAACTATGTTTACATGCGTTTAAGTATCCCAAATACGATCAGGATACTAAGTATCCTGGCTTTGCATTTGTGCATGTAAATACAGTTTCCCGAATTCAGTATCCCAAATAAACCCTTTTCCCAGTTTCTGAGAAATGCTAGGTGGAGTACTCCAAAAGAAACCAGGATACTGTAGCATGTAAACACCTTATCCTGCAGCGCTCTTTAAAATCCTCAATGAGAACACCGCAATGATGAATATGATCAAAACCAGTGGATGTCAGAACTGTTATGTCCACTTGCAATGTGATTTATGTGGCTAGGGCGTCCTACTACCATTTTGGAAATTGAAAATGCTGTCATAGCTGAACTAACATTGTTTAGGACCTTTGGCAAATGTGACTGATACTCTCAGCTCCAGTATGAGTCTGTGGCCTATTTTAGGATTAAGGATTAAGGAAATTCCTGGGAGTAGTGTGTTTGTAATTGGTGTGTACTCAGGTGCGTCCAAACCCATAAACATGTAACGAGTATTTACAAAAATTTATTGTAGATATCAAAGCTGTTTCTCAGAGTGGTACTGTGTACAATGGTGTACATTTCAGGGTAGCATTACCCGATACTTTTATTTGTGATGCACCTGCTCATGCCCATATTAAATGCATCAAAGGCCAGCACATGAATGGGAAGATGGTTTATCCTGACATATTAGCAGAGCTCAGGACAGATGAGCAATTTGGCAGGCAAGGCTATCAACACCACCAACTGCAAGCCTCTCCCCAAATGATCTGGGCATTGGTTTAGTTACCATTTGTGTGTTAGATTATGTGCATCTTGTGTGCTTGGGGCAAATGCATAAGTTAATATTTCTTTGGTTGAAGTGACCACTGAAATGCAGGCAGTCTATGAAGTTTTTTGTAGCACTGTCAGCATAAATGGTTTTTCATATCAGGCAGTATTTTCCTAGCAATTTTGCACTGGCCCTGTTCTTCTTCTTAATAATATACCCATTAAAATGTACAGAATGTAGTTTTTACTTCTGTCTGTATCTATGAGAGTTCTTCTGAGTCCTGCTTTATGTTCTCCTAACAATTGTGACTATGCTGAGGAAATTTTGACACCCTTTGTAACAGATTTTGCTTCAATTTATGGCACTGAATTTGTCAGCTACAACATGCATTCACTGATCCACCCAGCTCAAGATGTACGAAAATTCAGCCCATTAGACAATGTTCATCTTTTCCCTTTGAGACATTTTTAGGTAAACTGAAAAAACTTGTCCGTCATTCTCAAAAACCCTGTCCAACAACTCAGCAAAGGCGGATCCAACATAAGCAGAAAGTGGCAGGCCAAAAGATCACATAGTTCCTGGTCTTAATGTATGATATTATCTGACATGATGAGTTTACTGTTGATTCGGTTTAAATTTGCTCTAAATGAAACTAATTGCCACTTATTTGTCTGTCTCCCACAGCAACATATGAAGTTGGCTGCACTAAATTAGTCGAATATGAACAGAACACAGATACAAATTGAGTCAACGATCAATGGAGAATATGGAAAAAGGTAAGCAC
This sequence comes from Tenualosa ilisha, assembly GCA_015244755.2. NCBI lineage: Eukaryota > Metazoa > Chordata > Actinopteri > Clupeiformes > Clupeidae > Tenualosa > Tenualosa ilisha. The sequence continues at coordinate 3,449,744 of PYXC01000452.1, read as the reverse complement.
AAAAGAAGGTGACGGTACTTAAAATTGGTGAGGCTATTATAAAACGGTAGAATAATAGAATGGATGCTGACACTTTGAATTTCTCAATGACACTGGAAAGACAAGTTTTGTTGCCATTTTGTTAATTGTATTTGGCTAAAAGCTGTCAAAACGACAGAGACGGGCAACAGACATATGATTAACCAATAAACCACATTAAAGGTAATCACTTAATACAAGTAACAATGACATGTTTAAGGATCCATGTGAGGGGTCTCTCTGGTATGCAGAGTGTAGTCATAATATAGATCAGATTCTCTAAGATTTTGCAATGTCCCGATCACAACTATTACACAAGTTCAACACTTCTTTGGAAAAGCTCTCGCAACAATCTCAAAAAAGCCTGTAAATTCCTGGGAGGACTGATAGATGTGTACTGATGTGGTGTCATCTGTTGTCCATCTGTTGTCTGTGTATATTTTTTTAACCAACTGTTTCTAAAATGCTTTAACTAATTGATTGTCCTTGTATATTATACATTTTTAGGCGAGTGGGTTTGTCCAGTGAGGATGAGGATGATGACAATCGGTCCGGCAGCCCCATCAGGCCTACATCTCCATCCACCCTCAGGTCATCATCTCCACCGCCTCCACCCACCCTCAGATCTATGCAGACACCTCTACCACCTCCCACATGGGTGTGTTGATAGGGAACAAACTTTATTTCAGCCTATGCAGCCAGAGAAGTGTCCTCTTGTCTGGTTGCGAGCTAACTAATTGCTGATTGCTAGCTAATTAAAAAACTAGCGACAGCCATGGTAATACTGCTCAATAAAATGCCACCTTGCTAGACAACATGCTGGTGTCAGTTAAAGTGAACACTGGCAAAGCCTAGAATGCTTCATCTTGGGTTCTAAATGATATTTGGTCAGACTTTCTGTACCCAGACTAACAGCTCTGCCACTGTGGGTGTAGTCTGGGCAGAATGCATTTAGGGGTGGGAATTAATGCCACTGTCAATTCTGATTTTTGGCACAATTCTTTATCAATTCTCTAATCAATTCCTTAGTGTCTAAGGTAATCAACACAGGCCTATACTTCTACTTCTAATTTGGCAGACAATGTAGAACTGTGTTGCTTACTTCAATTTCACTTTCAGAAAGACCCATGGATCATGGTCTGAAAAAAAGGCTGCATTGACCAGGTTTACATGAACACAATAAAAACCAATAACTGGTAATAATCAGGTAGAAATAATTCATTATTAGGTGCTTACATGGATTTAAAGAAATCTGATAACCAAAACCAAACGGGTTTACATGATTTGATCAACAGATTTTTTCAAGTTTGGTGTTCACTCACAGATTGACTCACTCTAACAGAATGGACATGTTTCAATTTCAGCGTCACAGTTCCATAAACTCTAGCAAAACAAAACAAAAAAGTAGAACTAAAACATAACTACACACACACACACACACACACACACACACACACTCAAAAAAAAGGTTGTGACGTCTCAGGTGAAAGGTTAAGATCAAAGTGGCTGGCTTCGTGTCTGAGGCAATGACACAAAGGAATGCATATCGCTCAGGTGCAGAATAGAAATGCTGCAGCCTACTCTACAGCATACTCATCACCAGACGCTTGACACCACATGCAAACACACACACACACACACACACACATACACACACGCCTGTACGCACACACACACTCCCACACACATACAAACACACACACACACACACACACACACACATGCAAGCACGCATACTGCGTGCACACATACTCTCCCATACACATACAAACTCACACACATGCACACACACACACATAGACATACAAACACACACACACAGACACACAAATACACACACACATATTGATGGCAAGAAATAATGGAATTCCTTGACCATTCAGAGCTTAAGTCACACACCAGTGGTCACACAGGAACAGTCCTATAAACTCTGCCATGCCGACAGTCTTTGTTACACTGATCATGTTTGGGTGTATGTATGGGTGTGTGAGTAAGGGGGGGTTTAGCTGATCCAGCATTGTTTACAAACTTAAGTTGATTTAAGCCTCCAGTAACTGAGACATAAGCAGACTCATGTGTGCATGTGCAATGTGCTTTTGATCCTTACTCTAAATGTATACTGTGTGTATGTGTTTATGTGGCTAGGTATACATTCTCTCTCTCTCTCCCTCTTTCTCTATCTTTTTCTCTCTCTCTGTGTATGTTTGTATGTGCTGTGTGTGAGAGCACATCAAAAGGGAGATCAAGTCAAATATATAGTATCACACCTCAAAGATTTTAATAATAGTATTGAGCAAGTGTGTGTGTGTGTGTGTGTGTGTGTGTGTGTGTGTCTGTCAGACAGTCTGTGTGTAAGCCTGTGGTGAGACGAGAAAACTGTGCAAGGTCAATTAGAGGTCCAGTGTTTCTGCAGAGTGTGCAAATGTCCTGATGAAGGCAGTGTCTGAATGAGTGTGGCCCAAAGGCCAGTCCGCTTATGTGGGTGGCACTTGTCCTTCATGGAAACCTCTGGAAGGTAGTTAATTTATGAGTGCACATCCCATCACATTCCTAAGATTTGTGACATAGCACAGGTCCTCCACTGGCTGTGGGAGTACCCCCTTAGCACCTGATTACAGAGCAGAAAACAGCCCAGTGTGTGTTTTTTTAGTTGTAAATGTGTGTATGTGTGTGTGTGTGTGTGCGTGTGTGTGTCTACTGAATGGTGCAAAGATGCAGTATTATGACACAGTATATATACTGCAGAATATGAGTGTCTCAAGAGAAACACTGTGAAACGGTTCAAATCTCTTCGTCATATGAATTTCATTCTTTCCTGTCACTTACTTCTTTACTTCGAAAGCATTTCTTCTCCTTCTCTCTCACTTTCTATCTTTCTCTCTCTCTCTCTCTCTCTCTCTCTCTCTCACACACACACACACACATAAAAAAATAACAGGAGGAAGAGGAAAGTTTTTTGTTTTTTTTAAAGCAATCATTTACTCCCCTCACTTGTGAATTTTATGGGCAATAATCAGTACACATACACAGATATACCCAAACACACACCGACACAGAGACAAGCATGTATTCAACACACACGCAAATCCAGGAAGCGAAGCGGGTCTAAAAGAGCTATAATAGATATTGCATTACTAATGCATGCTTGGACTTGTCACACTGGCACAGAAGTGGGTCAGTGTGCTGACTGAAGGTAGCAAAAGGGGGCTAATGTGTGTGCGGATGTGCCTGAGTGTGTACTTTTGTGTGTGTGTGTGTGTGTGTATGTGTGTGTCCTGGGGGTAGGGGACTGGGGCTGTTGATAGGTGTGGAGTGTGACTGGGGCAGGGGGAGAGATCCCTAACTGTTACCGTGGCGATTTAATCCCATTAGCTAATCCTCTTTGCTTTATTAACACTCTGAGCTTTACTGCTCTATAGACCTACTATTCTACACATGCATAAGCACACAGACACAGTGTAGCTCTCTCTCTCTCACACACACACACAGACACACACACACACACACACACAAACGCACACACAGGCAGGCCACCATGTCCACCAGTGCAAACAACACGGGCAACATCTCATCAAATCAATTCCACATCGCAGTTTCCACAGGTCTGGTGGCAAAGAGTATCAGCATGTCTGATCAGCACAGAAGACTAAACACACCACTTAAAGATCCATTTGTCCTCTCTCGCTTGCCTCTATCCCTTCCGCTCAATCTTTTCTATCGCTCCCAATCTTTTTCATTCACATCTCAACTCATCTTAACTGTCTCACATGCCTGATAACAAAGCAATGGCAAAAATGGCGCCATTTTGCTACTCCAGAGCAGTCTGATGTCACCACAGAACTACTGGAACTCTACACCACAAAAATGCTTTTATTTATTTGTTTGTTGTTTGTTTGTTTGTTTGTTTATAGCTCGAGGTGTTGAATGCTCTCCAGCAAAAAACACAAGGTAAGGTGGCCCCCGTTATCTATCTGGCAGTCCAAAAACAAACATACTGCCTATACAAAACGTGAAAAGCAACAAGCCATATATCCCAGCAGACCCTCATCTCTGTCACGCATATCCTTCCTAGAGCACGTGGTTCAGCCCAGCACTGACCCAGACTCAAAACAATAACTTGCAGCACCTCAAACTGAGAGAACAATTTGCAAGCTGAATATGAGCTAAAGATCTTGTGTGCTAGCTGATGGTTGGCAGTCATGACTCACCCTGTGTATGCTTTCTAGGAGATTTAAACCTTTCCCTCTCCACTATGGAAAATGTTCTTTTTAGAAATGTTAGTTCTAATCTCAAATTACCCTCAAACCAAAGGGGGTGTCAGCAGACATCGCTCACATGCCATCTCCACTATAGACCACTCAGGACCACAGCCAGCTACTAGGCCAGACATGCTTACTGTCTGTCTGCACACTAAGTCAAGCATTCAGAATGATCAGCAGGGAAGGGGCAGGCAGTGTGCCAAAATGTGAGAGGCCCCACGTTCCACCAGAATGCCATTTCTGTCATGAAGAAATAAGGTGCATCAGCATCAGTGAAGTGAAGGCTGTGAGCACACTTGATTTAGGGAACAGTGTGGTGGAACGAGGTGTCCCCTCTGAGACATTTGCTTTTACTGACACACAGACTGATCACAGTTCAGATTATGGTCTGTGTTGCCATAACATGAAGGTGTTCTGGCAGGTATTAGGCGAAAGGCAAAGGAGAAATTTTGATGTGGTGCTTTGGGGTGAAACAAAAACATGTCAGCTGTACATTCGATGTCTATTAAAATGCACAGACTCTGGTCCAATAACCAATATCAGTATCAATACCTTAATTCATTTTTGCTTACTTACTTCAGTGGCATGGAAACAGAAATATTAATTGAAAAACAGACTGAAGGCTTTCAGCCCTTCCTAGCACTCTGAATGTGTCCACGCATAAGAGCATTTAACTAGTGCATAGTTCATCCAACATAACATAAACATCAGCCACTGCCATCAGCAAGATGACCTATTAATTGCCTATAGCCGATATCAGTCAAAAGGCCAATATACACCGATATTGATGTTGAGTCAATGTACTGGTGCATCCTTTGTGTTGTTGCTGTAGGACTTACCCGTGCTCCTTTAGCTGGGAAACATTGGCACACACTGCAGTCTCTGCCGCCACAGATCTCTGACTGATCCCCCTGCAAACACACACAGTCTGAGTTACTGAGACAATACACACACAGTACTGTAACACATCTGTGTATAACACATGTGTATCTGGTCTGCTGTTGTCACGATTTTGCACTGAACCCTTTAGTTAAATCCCATCACAGTAGCCTGGGACTGGGAAACCACATTGTAAAACCACAGATCAGCCACACTAGTAATTAGTGGGAGCCCAACAGGGAATCTGTGAAGACACTATATGTATATGTTTGAGTGCTTCGGATGCGATGTGATTTTGGGCTAAGATAACAAGCATCTCCTTAAATCCAACTAAAAAGTTTAAGTGGATCAGTTCTTTAATGACAGGCATCATGCACATCAAGCAACACCTCTCCAATGTAGCCAAGAAAGGCGTTAGGTGAGTATTTTTTATGCAAACATCAGTATTTTTTTATACGGCCATTGGCCATAATCGCCTCATGATACGTTCAAATAAAAATCGAACCAGATTTTTGTCTTTCCGGCAACTATGGGAATCTAAAATATGATGCAAGTGTGTGCATGGAGGGGGAATATGGGGGATAGATAGGAGCAGAGAGCGAGTCTGAGACAGCGAGAGAGAGATGTTTTGTCTGCAGTAGGTGGCTGGGTATGCAGCTCACCTGTACACGACTGAGCAGAGCAAAGGCTTCATCTGATAAACCACTGTGCAATTACAGCCCATTCTCTAGTGCCAAAACATACATAAACACACACAAGCTCACACGTGCATATAAAAGCATGAATATATGCACTCACGTGTGTCACACACACACACACACACGTCCTTGCGTTAACACTAACATACATGGCTGACATGAAAGTGTATGAATCCATAGGTTATGTGCAGTTTTGGTGTATTACCCTGAATGGCATTTTTCTATGGTATTGCAATAGACTTCAGAGCACATGCAGACTAAGCTGAACCCTGGGTTAAACACTGAGGCATAAGCCTGCATCAGAGACAGTGAATGCACACTGACATCTCTCAGTGTCTCTCTCACATCTAAGGCGCATAACCTGAAATGATGTGCAATTTCCTCATGAAAGACACACACACACACATAAAAAGATATTTATCGCACACACACACACATACACACATACACACACCACACACACACAAAAAATAGATATTTATCATTCTTGTGGACAAAAGGGGAAGAATGACCATCAATTACCGATGAACATAAGATGACACCACTGGTAACCCGTGAAGATCTTATGTCTGAATCAGAATTTGCAAAACCATCTCACCACATTCATTTAACGCATCTGGTCTCCTGAGACTCTATACCTGCCTGCTCACCTGCACTGTAGTGACAGTGATGTAAAAAAATAACAGGCCTAAGTGACTTGATGTTTTCTAACTTCCTCCATAGCAATGCAGACTAATTCACAGATCTATGATCTAAGGAGAAGAACAATCTAGAAATACAAAACACACACAAATACATACACACACACACACACACACACATCATACACACACAGACACACAAGCAGTTTTCATTTCACACATAATATCCTGCATAGCTACGTCTGCGAACAGCTACAAACAATTCAAATCAACTCAGACATCTATGAACAAGCATTGACTCACACACACATGCAAATATTTGCATACTTAAGTCAGGCTTGCCAAACACACACAAACACCTCACACCAACACATGCTGCTCAGGCATACAGGTTTAAATGCCTCTGGCATGCATTTCAAAGTGCTGCAGGTAAACTGGATAGAGGGGTGACATCAGCGGTGAGGGTGAGGAGATAAGAGAGATGATTGGTTGCACTGGCAGATGAGTGTGATGTCCAACCAGTCAGGCGTAAGAGATTAGCAGCTGAGGGGCATGCCTCACCACCAGACATGCTTCTTTTGCTGTAACCCTAAGCAGCCCCCACGCAAATCTGCAGGTATGTTTCTCCCATTCTCTCTCTCTCTCTCTCTCTCTCACACACACATCCACATTGTGTATTCTACTTATAAGATATGAGCAATGAGGTCAACAGCACATCAATGTCCATAATAGACATTCATTTCATGTTCAGTGTTCTGAGTGTTTAAACATGTGCATATCTCCCTCTCTCTCTCCTTCTCTCTCTCTCCTTCTCTCTCTCTCAACCAGAACGATGCTTAATCTCTGACTGCATGCTTTCATTGAGCAAGTTCATGGAGTTTAATGACATCATGGGCCTTACAGAGCAAATAGCTTTAAAGCTTTAGCGAGGCATTGTAGAGTTTTTCTTTAAAACTAGCAATCTAACAAACTAAATAAAAGGTGGCTAACGTGCTAACGTGTGTTTTGGAGACATATTAATGACTCTACTTTAAAATGTCAGACATTCATTGTTGGATGTCTTTCACCTATGATTTCACAAAAAAAAGTTTATAGTCAATAGATCCAAACTGGCCTTCAGTCTTGCAACTGCCTTCATGCACAAGTGCATCTGAACCATCAGTGTTAAATTGTGCACACTCTGTGCACACAGCCATGTTTGACCCTAAACACGAGTTTCAGCATATGATTAACCTGAAGCTTGCTGGAAAATCCACACACAGATTCATGCATGCACCCCACACATGCGCTAACGCGCACACACACACATACGCAATCACACACACACGCACACACACACACACACACGCACATACACACACACAGTGGCACAATGAATTTGGAACACAGTTTAACATAAAATACATCAAAAGGCAAGCAGCACTGGTCACACATCATGTGACAACCGACCGGACACAAGAGAATGTGTGTGTGTGTGTGTGTGTGAGAGAGAGAGTGAGAGAGAGTGTGTGTGTGTGTGTGTGTGTGTGTGTGTGTGTGTGTGTATTGGTGATTGTACTGACCGGATGCGACATTGCCGTATTGGAATTCTTTGAATAGCCGCTATTCACTGAGTGGTATTAACAACCTAGGAAAAATGTCTTTGAAGAGCAGACGTTTTTGAAGTTTGAAACATATTCGGCTGAGGTTTCTGCAAAAAGTTTAAGTAGGGCAAAAAAGTCAGGCTGGACCTCGTGTCTGTCTGTATAATTGTCTACTTATTTCAGCTATGCTGTGGGAGGACTGATTAACCAGCTCAGCAAAGTGCCTAGACAATCAAAGTTTGGAGAAATACAAACACATCCGTGCCAAAACACACACACACACACACACACACACACACACACAATGCGTGGAGAGGGTATATGGTAAGGCAGGTTGTAGCAACCCTGTCTGTTTGCCATTTAGGGAGGGGTTGTCTGGTATGTGTGTTACAAGCATCTGCATTCTGACAGCTGGTCATTTTGTTTCACGTTTACAACCTCTTCACCTGTCTACATCTCACTCTGAACACACTTACACACACACACACACACACACAGACACACAGATACACTGAAATAACTGTTTACCTTACTCTGGCCTTACACTTTTCTTCAAGGTTGTTCCATTACCTCAGATCTAAAATAAAATTTATTTGCCTCCTGTTAACTCTCACGTGAACAACTACTGCACTTATCAAGGCTATGGTAGTCTAAACAATTGTTCTCACGGTGGTGATCTATCTTTGTGTGTTTGAGCTGGGAAGTTTCTACTACACTCAGAACTGTTATTCACTAGGCTGTGTTACTCTGCGCAACACCATACAGAATATCCCCACAAATTTATAACTCAAACTAACACAATACAACACAACATTTTAGCTCCTGCCATCAAAGTCAAGAATAAGGGGTCCTCATTTGCACTTCTGGCATTTGGCATCTAACCCTTGTTCCCAGCACTCCTTATAAGATCTATGGAATCACAATGATGTTTGTAAGCTCCATTATGTTTGCTCAGCTAATCAGGAGGGCCAGTTCTTACGCTGTGTTCTAGACAACTTTGAACACAGATCCAAAAGCGGGGGTATTCTACCTGCCCCAACTTTACAAGTGGGATGCCCAACTTTTTGGTGGCATTCCACTGCACTTTTTTGTCTGGTGAGAGGAACGCTGCATTAGGTCAGTCAGATAAACAGAGCAGCACAGAGGGGAAGCATGCAATGCAGGGGGCCCCCCTAGAGCAGAACTGGGAATCCAGAATATTCACATTTCTCAGACAGGCGTACTGTGAGACGATGGGTCTTGACATACACCGGGCCTCCATTCAGTTTATTCGCTTATCATGCAGTATGCTCATTCAAGAAAAATCAGCTTGAGGAAATGCACATCCGCATGTATTTCCACCCTGTATGTGAGGCGAATTAAAAATAGACTAATCAAGTGAATCTATGGAAACAAGCCAGTAGAAACACAACAAATGTAAATATATCCATATGAATTGTTTCCATCAGCTTGAATTGCATTATGCCCAGTGCACATTGAGAGTTTTCGAAATGGCATACTGCTGTACTACATGCTGTATATGACCTGTGCAATTGCTAGACCTTTCCTGTTCTTGTGTGGACTCTCTCTCTCTCTCTCTCTCTCTCTGTCTCTCTCAGTATTTCCCTTACTGGTTTGTTTTGTCTCCCTAATGACGGTTCTGCAACAATTATGTAATTCCGCTTAAAAAAAAAAGTAAAAGCTCAAAACTGAGTGTCTGGAACAGGGTTGTCAGTCTGCCCTGCTTGGCTGTGTGAGTTCACATGCATGTTTTAACATTAGAGTCCATTGGAAGCATTTTGGGAAGGATGCAAACAGTCTAAAAGGATTCAACTAAAGATAAGCTAAAAGCGCTATTGTCCGACTTTGACATCGGGTGCGTGGAAACAAAAAAGGTAATACACAATCGTCTAACATTGGGAAAGATGGCAAATGAGCAAATTATAGTGCTGTGTTCCTATACAGTAATGGCACATCTGGTAATAGAATGACACAGTCATTATGGTTGAGAAATCTTTCTGTGTTTTTAGCGAGCTAAAGATTGTTGGTTCTACTGTTAATTTACTTGATTGTCACACTCTTACTGTAATGTGCAGACAAGGTTCCACTTGATAAGAACAGAAAGCTATGGTTGAAAAATCTTTCTGTGTTTTTCGCGAGCTAGAGATTGTTGGTTCTACTGTTAATTTACTTGATTGTCACACTCTTACTGTAATGTGCCGACAAGGTTCCACTTGATAAGAACAGAAAGCTGGGGGAACCTAAAGATGACTAGACAGCCTGTTCCCGAGTCGCATGTCTGCTCGCACTTTTACGTGACATCTGTAAATTTAAATCCATTATAAAATTCCTACATGCTAAGTTATATGGTATGTAATGAATCTGTAGGAGAGCCCGGCAGCATGTGTGAATGTGATTTATGTTTATGCATGCATGTGCTGTTTTTTTCGGTCAGAAAAGGGAAAGATATCTGCATTCCAACAAGCAGCCATGCAGACAGCTCTTATCTCTTTATTTCTCTTTCTCTGGCTCGCTCTCCTCATCCCGTCTTCTCTTGCATAGAGAATGTGCGTATCACTCCGCTCTTTTCAGTCTTATCAAAATCAGATGTAATGTTCTGTAGCAGTCACACACACAGACACACACACACCCCCACACACACACATTCGCTCTTACACCCTATGAACTATATTACACACTAAAGCTCCCCCAAAAATCATGTCCCTGCATGACCTCTTCATGCAGACCTAGTTTTACATGTGTGTGTGTGTGTTCACATGTATGTTTTCACATGTGCCCAAGTTGCTTTCTGAATAAGTGCTATGCATGTGTGTGTTTCTTGGATGTATAGAAATGTTGAGTGTGTTTGCATTCTTCTGTTCACCGCATGGTCTTTTGTTCATGTCATGTACATTGGTACAAGATGTCTGTGTGTGTGTGTATGTGTGTGTGTGTGTGTGTGTGTGTGTGCGTATGTGTATGTGTGTTTCTGTATGTGTCTTTGTGCATCTGTGTGTCTGTGCAGCTTGTGTGTGTGTCTATTTGTGTGTTTCTGTAACTGCATGTACATGCATCTTGTGTGTAAGTTTTTTCTTTGTGTATTTATGTTTGCGCATCAGACCCTTTGTGTGAGTCTCCCAGTGGCGCGTCTGTTGCGTGCATATGAGAGGGTAGCCCTGTTAATGGCAGATGGGCTAGTACCTGATGGCTTCTTTGATGCCCCTTGCCCCCATAGCAGCAGCCTGCTCCTACCCACTTCAAAACGCACCCCCTTCCCCCCCGCCCTGCATCTTTCTCTCCTGGAGCCCCATCCACCATCAAACATAAGCCCACAGAGGAACCAGCACACGGGCCTCTCTTCTCTGCCACAACCCAATGAACACCAACTATTACCAGGGCCCCGGACTGTGTCAGTCAACCAATCAAATACACATGGAATTCAACCAGTCTTGATCTGTAAGATGGGGGTGAAGAGGTCAGGAGGAAGAACCATGGGACTTGACATTTGCCTGCCTTAACAAAGGCTTCTATCCAGTGAATTTTAGACCTTTGAATAAGAAATCCTCGATTTAAAAAAAAATCAAAATCTTTGAAAATCAAAGAATATGAACTAGCGATGATGATTTATGCAGATCGAAAGTGCAGTAACTGTGGAATCTATAGTAGAGACGACAGAGAGAGGCTTCATTCACCCTGTAATGAGACATTCAAGCATCAAAGTTTAGGTTAAAGTAAATTAACCTAAAAATGTTGCCTAGTGTACCTTTAATTGCACATATTTGCTTTTGACACGTTGCTCCCTGTGTGTTTCAATGTTTTGATCCCACAGCTGGTCAGAGCTCTTCTCTTGATTGGGAGGAAATCTAGCCTAGAAATCTAACCCAAGCAGTAGCAAATGGTTTTGCTGAGCAAGTATGTCTAGAAACGAGCCATAGGGCCTCAGTAACTGTTCTCCCAAGTTTGGTCAGACCAATCACATCGCTCTATCTATATCTTGTATCGCTCTATCTATATCTTGTCTCTATCTTGTAGAGTCACTGGACGTACCCTAGTGGCAGCTTGTCCCCGAAGGCTGCCTATTGTGTGCAAAGGCAGTTTGAAAGACAGGCACTGATTCTGCCCCATGGATTAAGCCAGGTATATGAGTCATAGCCAGATTATATATTTTGATGTTGTAGTCTGGCTTGACAGGCTAGAGGAAATCCATTTTTCATTCACAATGCATTTCCTTTAGACACATTTCCTTTAGTTGAATATTTGTGAAATATGCATAGAATATGTGAATGGGCTTGAATGCCATCTTGCCTATGGACGGTCTATGTGTATGTGCCATGCATATCTGTTGAATGAATGAATGAATGAACGAATGAACTGGTCAATCAATCAATCAATCAGTTAGTCAAAGTGCTGGATATGATCTCAAACCCCTGTGTGTATGGTTAGGCGATCCCTCCTAAAGTGAAGAGTATAGACAAACTGAGGTGAATTGAGTTTTACCTACAGTACCTACAGTATTTGGGGCTGCTGAGCTGATATGCACACTGGACTTGTTCACAATTAATTGGCACACTAAGCTCCATCACCAAGCAACGAGCGTCAACTAAACTCTTTACTACAGGCATTGTAATTGCAAAGGCATTGTCTTTCATCCCAAAAACCATGGTTCTTGTAAATCAACAACTAGGTAGCACGACCTCCAATAAATGAACAAGCTTGTTTGACTGAGATCCAAATCTATCCCTGCCCTTTGCCAAGTTCTCATCTCATGGGGATCCAACAGGTCATAAAATGAGCCAAGTACCATCTATTTAAGATGTAATCAACAATGGCAGATGTTAATGCTGGTCTTAAATTAACTTTCAAGCAATGACCTCAATATCAGGACTGCCAAAGTCTCCAAATCTCTCATCTCTTCCCAGATCACCCCTCTTCTTTTAGACAGCAGCACAAGTTCCACTTGGCCATGAGAACTAACTCATACTCAAAGTAAGTCTTTGCAGTAGTAAAAATCATATTATCAAGTGGCAAAGAGACAACCAAGAGGGGGTCCTGCTTGTTTTCAAGCAGAATAGTCAAACATTTTCAACATCATTCAGGTAATACAGCCATGTAGCCTGTAGTTACCAAATAATTCACTTGTAATTAAGGGTAGGTATCAAATTGCCAGACTTAGCTATGTGTCAGTTTGTGTGTGTGCGTGTGTGTGTGTGTGTGTGTGTGTGTGTGTGTGTGTGTGTGTGTATGTGTGTGGTTGGGGGGCGGGGTGGTCTTGGGGTGTACTTACCCCAACTTTTTGTCCATTAATACGCATCACCAACAGGCACCTGCAAAAAAGACTAGTCTGTTTAGATTTTACATACTTCCATTATCACATACTAATAGAGCAAGTTAATTTCTTCAATTTGTTAATTTCTATTTGTGTGTGTATGTGTGTGCATATATGAGTGAATATATGTGTTCTCACCATAGCAGAAGTTTGATCTTAAGGGGGTGTGTCATCTCCGCCACGCAGGGCGTGTCCCGCCTTCAGGCCAGCCCTGGACTTCTGCAGTGTCTCTGACCTCTGTGGACAACGTTGAAGTGCCGACTCCACAGAAGTGTCCTGAATGACGGTTCCACTCCTGCTGGGGGCAAACAGAACAGCATGAGAGGATGGACAGAATCACAGAGCCAGCTGATAGATGGATGGATGGATGAGTATGTAAAGGAACACACAAAAATGAATGAATGTCCCTCTATCCTTCTCTGTCTCACACACACACGCACACAGACATAGGCCTACACACACAATAGATGACAGGAGTTCAGTGAACTGTGAAAAGTCCATTCCAGACCAGTTCTCACATCACTGTGGACACAGTGGATATTCAGGACAGCTTGAATTATCTTCTCTGACCATTCACTTCTCAAATTTTTGCTGACAGGCAAAAAACGTCATATATGAGTATACAACATGACAGCAAATTCAACTCACCAGTGCAATGTTCTGAATAACCTGCTATTGACGGCAGTAGCCTACAGGAACTGTCATATGAGCAAAGACACAAAGCGTTAATGCAAGTCATCACTGGAAGTGCAGCTTGGGGCGTTTAAACCCAACAATCTTTAGCTCTCTAAACCAGGAAGAAATCGTTGACAATTACCACTGTGTCATTCCGTTACCAGATGTGCCATTACTTTAACTGTTACTGCGCGGCTGGTTGTAATTAGATGGTAATAATTACAATTACATGGCCATTGCCAAGGCGCTTTAGACTTTCTGAGCAAGTAGCTGAGAGAGGTTGCCAAAGGGACTAGACCGAGTCTCTGGATGAGGGTTGTCAGTCTGCCCTGCACGCTCGGTTATGAGTTTACAGAGATATCCAGTCCCAAGGGCACAAGCGACCAGGTGTCGCTCACGCACAAGAAAGCGCCAGTCCGTCGCGTCTGTCTGCGCGACAGGATGGACGGCGGGTCGAAACAGTTCATCTCTGATTCAAATTAAAGCTCACTGTCACTATAACCAAAATTAAAATGCAATATACACAGACCTATTGTTACAATCACTTCGCTGTACACAACATCACCTCATTACCCTTTAACATTAACATCATCGTTAATAGACCAAACAATAAAACGGGCTAACATTAACGTTACGTTATTCGTTTATGCCGCCGTGTGCTACCTGAGGTTCAACTCTACATATTGCCAAACTAAAGCATTAGATAAACATAGGATAGAAATGTGTGGACCATAGCTGTCCTGGTGCATGACTATACAACATACACAAAACACGAACATTAAAGACCAAAATACCTCACTCAACATGAGCAGGTACCATGAGGTACCAGGTTAAAAGTCTGGGGCGTCAATACCAAGCCTTCACAGGTTCAAGTCCGCTAGAGATCCGGCTGCCGCGCGTCAACTTGTGGCTGAATCCGTTAAATCATCACTTAACCGAGTTAAACGGGAACCCGAGGGCAAATAGCCTACCTCAAGAGAAACGCTCACCTGCACGTGAAGATTGTCCTGCTATAGCGACCTCATATCAGTATAGCAAACAAAACAAAGAAACAAAAGAAAACTACACACCGGAAAAACTTTAACAGAAACACTGCTAACTTTAAACAAGTGGCCGCTGGTTGAAAGATGGACTCTATGCACCTCTACAAGTGTTGGTGACGTAAAGACGTACGCTTCTTCAACACTCCCAACACTTCCATTGCGCGTGACACGCTGTAAAGAATAACGTCGCTGACGGAGTATGGTCTGGAGACTATACGGTAGTCTATGTTACGTTAGATGATCATCATAGCCCGGTTAAAATTGCCATGCAAGTTACCTTTCAGGCCTTCTATTTTTCGTATTACGCATCGTTTCTTATATTAAGACTGTACGGACTCTGTCCGTTTTTCACTATAGTTCTTTTGCTAAACGTTAACGGCACTTAAAATGGTGAATTCTGTCTCTAAATGACTTACCTGGAGCAGGTGGACTGGGAAACCGGTTTTAAAACAGTCGCGGGCTGTGCGCACAGGTAAGACGCAACGGAACTGTTATCCTGGACTGTGCATTTGTGACCCGACAGAGTCCACCATCACCGGGTGCTAGAAATCACTAACTGAAGGAAAGAATCTGGGTTAACAAACGTCTCTTCAGTACAAGTGCTAACACTACTGGGTGCCAAAGCGTTGTGGACCTACACCGGCGCACCCATGCGCCGAATTCTGAACCCCTGTGTCCCATTGAGGGTCTCGCTGCTTGGGATATTAGTTGTTGGACTCCTGGAACAAGCGAGCTGTGAAGGAGTAAGTAGCCTATGTCAACAATTTAAATCTGAAGTTTCTAAAAACTCTTAAAACTCTTATTCTCTGTGTATCCTGCGAGTTTGTCAGTGCAGAGATATGTCTATTTTTAATTCACTTGTAATTGTGATCTACACTGAATAATCACGCATTTCATTCGAGATGCAAAGCAATTCAGGTAACTATTCAAGAGAACCTTTATTTTTAACCTAATCATTTGGCATGTACATACATATCTCATAGTTTCGTATTGTAGAGTCTGGGGGGTGTATATCCAACAGCGTCTACTGTGGGGGCTATATCTGAGGGTTAAGCTATACATACAGATGTCAGGTGTGCTGGCAAGTCTTTAGTGATACATCATTGTCACCAGAGGGGGCGCAGGGGAGCCGAACGGTGTGTGACACCACAATAAAGTTGTCCTCTTCTTTTTTTTTATTTTGTTTCACTTATTGTTTCTTGTTATAATAATATAAACCTTTGACTGTGCGTTCGTGTGTGTTAGGGGGGGGGGGGGGGGGGGGCAGAATTTAGTTCAGAATTCTGAATGCGGAAGCCAAAATTATGAGAAGATGAAGAGTTGAACTGCTAGTAAGGCGACCCTGACCAAACCTGATGCAAAGTAGAGATATTTTGATTTTAGATTCTTTGCCATTCTTTGAAGTGTTTCTCAGATGGATCATTTATTTCCTGAAACCTCACATTTTGAATAAAAGTCACAAACAAGTAGGCAGTTCATCAAGGTCCAAAGGCTGAAGAGGGCCTGCACACCTTGACAAGTTACACTGCAGGTGCAGCTATTTTGCACCAGATTCAACTTCAAAAGAAACCGAAAAGCACAACACTGCTTACTTAACAGGCAAACCTTTTTATTGGACTACTAACATTTCAGTCAGTCAGACCTTCAACAGAGTTCTTGGTAGCAAACACAGGCAGGTTGAAGGTACAGTTAGCAAAGCTGGACAAAATCACATTTGGATACCACTTTATTTGAAGGTGTTTACATAAGAGTGACATGAGCCTGTCATTGGCATGACATTACACATATCATGAACATTAATGACACTTTTTAATGTTTATGACCGTTGTCATTAAGTGCCACTCAGTTTTTGTAATGTAAAGTTGACAGTTTGGGGTGTAGACATTACAAAAATGAATGACACTTAATGACAACAGTCATAGACATCAATGAAGTGTCATTAATGTTCATGATATGTATCATGCCATGTCAATGACAGGCTCATGTCACTCTCATTTAGATACCTTCAAATATTGTGTTACCCACATTTGTTTATGTTTGTGTTGAAATTTCTTCAGGGATCTCTGGCTAGTCATGACATGTTGGTCTTATAAGATTGACGCTGTTGTCAACTACATAAACGTGATTCACAAACACTCAAAATGTTTTTGGTTTTGTCAATTGTTAATTTTGTTATTAGAAAATACTTTCACTCGTAAACTGCCATAGTTGTAAAAAGTGACATCACCTGGTTGAGCTACAGCAGTCAAGCTGTTGTTGCACGTAGACACCATCAATATCAACCAGGTGATGTCATTTCTTACCCAGAAAGCATTGGCAGCAATGGCAGCTTACAAGATCTGCAAATGATGGGAGTTTTAATAAAAATGAAAACATTTTGAATGTTTTTAAATCCTGTATCTTTTACCAACGTCAGTCTTATGAGGCCAACATGTCTTACCAGTCATCCTTTAAACAGACCTTTTTTTCCAGCACAGTCTTCGTTATATTCAAACTGAGCACCTAATAAACATGCCAGAGAGGTGTCAACACAGAACAAGGGGACAGATATGGAAATGCTACTACCACTACTAGGTGACTCTCACATCCTCCCAAATCCATGCATTGCAGTGTCCCTGGGTAATGAAAAAGCAGCTCAGTAGTATCTGTCAAGCTGAGTTTGTCTCTCCAAGGCTGCACTTGATGTGAGCTTTGTAGGTGAATGATATTGACATGGTTTGTGCAGTTCAAAGAATGCAATGGCTCCTGCAATAGAATTGCCCTAGGGCCTGAGCTGAAGAACATTGAATATTTCACTCAGATGGTTCAACTTAGAGCAGCTCATGTCCTGAAACAACCTCAAACTTAATTTCCAAGATGTAAGTATGTGGGAAGACTGTGGATTGACGTCAGATGTGTGACCTAGGAATATGTGGTTATGCACATTCATAAACCCCCACACAAATTCATCACTCACTGCATTCATCACTTACTGCATGTTAGCCCTATCTTAAACTGACCTGTCCCTGGTGCATCATCTCATATTATAAGTACTCATCTACAAGTCATTTGAGTCCTTAGGACTGTGGCACTGCATTGACTTTTCTTTTGCCTTTAGTTAGGTCTCGGTTTTGTATTCGGTCTTCATTTCTCACTGTTTTCTACTAACAGCCTCAAACAATAGAGCTGTGGATTGAATCACACCAGATATCTGTTTTAATGCTACTCTGATTAAAAGCTTGAACCTTGTGATACAAGTATTGTCTGAAACAAAGCTACAGGGGCAAGTTAGCACAAGACAAACCTCTTCAGACTTTCTCTTCCTTGTCCTGCACTAACCTATCAGTTAGTTGCATTCACATCAGACAATGCACTCCAAAACACTGAGTTTCTAATGCTCCTAATTCTGAGCAGGAAGCTGTGATTGGAAGACCAAGTGAAAGAATAATTCCTATTTGTCGGCCCTCTCAAACTCTATGGACCTCAAGGAGTTTAAACTCCCAACATGGCAGCACCAATTATAGAAAAAGAGAGCCATAGAAATTCAGTGTTTGTTAGCAGTTCTGGAAAGCAGTTCTGGTTAGCAGTTCTTGGAAACACAACCTTGTTGCCATGTTGCAACAACATAAAATGTAAAATGCAGCGTACTGCAGCTCTACAGCTGCTAACAAATGGTAGTGTCTGTACTATTTTGTGATCTATTTAGAACTGGAACGCATACACTTTGGCTTTTACTTAGACGTGACATTGTTACCAGTTGCCACATACATGACAAATGGAATGCAGCATAATTGGTTAAAGGAGAAGGCTCAAGTTAGCCAGACTAGTCAATGACATGTTTATTGGAGCCTATGTTCTTTGCCTGTTTTTGGGATATCCCATTATTGAACAAAGGATTGCCCACACAAAGTCTCAAGCTGTCCCAGGAAGTTTGATAGTGTACTGTTGTAAGTTAATAATGTAGTGATCTCGTCTCTTTTCTTTGCTTCTCTTCTCTTACATTGCTTCCTGATGTGAATCTATGTAAATATTTACCTAAATACGTTCAATAAGTTCTGACAATTAAAGGATACGTTCTCAATGTTGCAGTAGGGCTTGAAGGAATAACTAGTGGAAATCTGTTGCACAAGCCTCTGTTTTTAGTGCATATACTCAAGCTGTTTTATAGTTAAACAGTTAGGAGGAAAGCAAACTCTGTTGAAGAAGAAAAAGCTGTTGCAAAGACAGCTTCTCTGAACAAGATAAAAAGACACCGCTATACTTGCGGTACAGTTAGACAGACATTTAGACAAAAACAACACACAGACAAAACAGCAGACAGACAGATTATAACAAACTTGTGACAACTTGTAACTTGTAACAACTTGAAGGTGCACTGATGACGATAGTAAGTACAGTGAGGAATTTTATTGGATGAGAAACGTGCAAGTGTGCTTAACTAGACTTATAATGGGCAAGACTGTTTTACTTGTTTTTAGATTATATTTTAATGTTCACAGTAAAATGTATGTTCAATATAGATGTAATACATCAAAACATGAAATATTTATTTATTAGTTTGTTGCGTACCTCAGATGTGTTTGCAGGGTCTTCTTGAAGAATAGGAAGGGCGTTAGAGACAAAACAGCGAACCAGGAGAAGACAGAATGTTTAGGAGTTGGCATCAAGTCTGGTTCTCACCTAATTATCATACACCCTCACTGACAGAGAAACCCTCTCTGAATTGGCTGCCATAAAAACAGGAGTGTCTGTGTGTGTGTGTGTGTCTGTGTTCACAAGCAGTGATGTGGAGGGTGTGGGATGTGGAGCATTTGTAAGCATTTGCATTCCTCCCTACTACATGTTTGCAGATGACCAAATTAAGTCACTGCCTGTTCACACACACACACACACACACACACACACCACACACACACACACACACACTAACCTGACATCTGTCCAGTAGTGCTCTACAGTGATGTTGAGGCTGTTCTTCTGTGTGCCTTATATTATATTTACAGTTTTTGCCAATCATTTCCACACTTGTCTCAACACAATGTCCACCATTTCAAAACCTTTCACACAGTGTGCTTTACCAACACACATCTGAGCACCCCAGTTAGCATATGCTGCAAAATGCACTACAGCCATCAAATCTCTTCACACTTCACCCAAAATCACTAATCTGCTAAACTATAGCACATGCTGTCATTCAGCAACACATCAATGTCAAACGTGTAGTGAAAAAAAACAGAAACAACTTGAAACAAAACACATAAAATATATAAATTCTCATGCAGTTTGACATAGATCAACTTTGTTCCATATGATATGTACAGTATATGTTATCTTCTATATATTCTGAGTGAATATTGCAATACCAATCTATCTAAGTGACATTTTATGTATTGGTGTGCCTCCAGCAGTACATAAAGATGGCACACACAGTGATTGAATGAATATTTCTGGGTAACTGAAGGGATGTGCAGCTGCAGAATCACAACAGAACAGTGTCTGTTTCCTAAATGACATACTGCTATCCTACTTACAGCAATACATAAGACATGGATAGTACCACTTTGAGACTCCTTTATATCAGGAGAATTTGTGTGTTTGACTTTCACTGTAATAATGGATCTGTTATGTAAAACCAGTACAGTAGTAAAATTTTCACACAGTTACAATTTCTTGGTATATATATTAAAAATCTCTAGCAATGGTACATACCAGACTTTCTATAAGTTATATTCTGTAGTCTAGAAGTACAGCAGTATGTAATTTCAGTGGATTTACTGTCATTTACAGTATTCTGTAGTATATTTTGAAACAGAAAATACAATGTGTATACTAGTGTACCCTGTTACCTTATCTCCTGTTCCTGCATGTGGCACTGCAAAAAAGGTTAGTGACATTACATGGATATTACATCACTATTACATCACTTGAGGTTCTCATAGAATGTCCCAGTACAAAAAGTAATACATGTAAATAGGTCTACAATGCAGTAAACAGGGCTACTATATAAATAGAGTTGAATGTAGATTGATTGACTATATTGTGTTTTATTTTTTTAGGCTTTGGACTTGATACGAGTACCAAATATAACCTGCTGTTGTTGTACATAATTTTGTTTTAGGTAAACATTGACTAGAAGTAACTATACATTTCAGAAGAAGTGGGGATTTAATGCATTTTGTCCTAAAGCAATGCAAAAGAGAACATTGTTTGGCTCACAGTCTATGGTTGTTGTGAAAGAGTTTTAAAAAAGAAGACATTGCATTGAGACAAGTGTGCAAATGATTGGCAAGTTCTATAATGTAAAAAGTACAATCATTACTTATGCACATTGTAGGCTGTGGTCTTAAACCACATAACATCCATGTAAATGGGCTCCCTTTCCTAAGGCCAAATGCAAGTGTCTTTCGCGTAGGGTGTGTGTGTGTGTGAGAGAGAGAGAGTGTATGTGTGTGTGTGTGTTTTAGAGATACTATCTGTAGAAGACATCTGTTAAAAGGAAACCTGCAGGCTCAGTCATGTCTTCCATTTCCATTCTACAGAAGGCAGACAGACAGATAGACAGACTCTATGCTTTCTCTCCCTCTCTCTCTCTCTCTCACACACACACACACACACACACACACACATAGAATAGATCAGAGTAGATCAGTTCAGTTCATGTGTCCAGTGAGCACAGAGAACCAGCAACCAAAGTATATATAACCAGCCCCAGCAGAGAGTATTTAGAACAGAAGAATCAGTCTAAAAGAAGGGTCAGTATAACAAGATGGTTTGTGATACAAGACAAGTTGGATTCATGATTTAAAATTTAAGATAGACTTTATTACATCTGATTATATTAGTATATCAGAGAGTGTAGTGTGTTTAGTGGTGAGAGTATATATGTGCGTGTGCTTATGTGTGTGTGTGTGTTTATGTGTCTGTGCATGTGAGAGAAAAAGAGTCTTAAAACTTTAGCAAAAACTGACAGTCAAGGTTTAGGCTGTCTTCTGTGTTTATAAGCCTTATAGCTTGATGGAAAAAGCTGTTCTGGAGTCTGGTGGTTCTGGCCTTAAGATTGTGATATCACTTGCCATCACTTGAAACACTCCATGACTTGGACTGAAGGGGTCCTTAGTGATTCTTTTGGCCTTCCTGATGCCTGTTGCCATTGCCTGTTATACAAGTTCTGGATGGAGGGCAAGTCACAGCTATAGAATGATGCCCTGTGTGCGTGTACAACTCTATGTAGCGCTTTTCATTTGGCAGCAGAGCAGCTTCCATACCATGCAGTGATGTCTCCAGTCAGGATGCTCTCCATGGTTCCTCTGTAAAAGGCCTTCAGTATCTTTGATCTCATTCCAAACTTTCTTAGTCGTCTGATGTGGAAGAGACATTTTTGGGCTTTCTGACAATGTGGTCAGTGAGGCCATCCCAGGTAAAGTGGATAGGGTCAACAAGTTCAAAGCCTTCTGTGATGTTAACACCAAGGAATTTGAATGTGTTGACCCTATCCACTTTAGAACCATTGATGATAGTGGGCTCCAACTGATCTCCTTTCCTTCTGAAGTCCACAATCAGCTCTTTGGTCTTTGCAACATAGAGAGAAAGATTATTCCCCTGACACCACCGTGTTAAGTTGCTAATTTCACTTCTGTAGGCTTTCTTATCATTGTTGGTAATGTCCAATTACTCTGGTGTCATCAGCAAACGTAATGACCACATTAGAGCTATGCATAGCTACACAGTCATAAATATACAAAGAGTACAGGAGAGGGCTCAGAACACAACTGTGGGGGACACCTGTGTTGATGGTCAATGAGGTTGAAGTAATGGAGCCCATTCTCACCACCTGGCAAAGCCGTAGTCTACAAATAGCATCCTTACATATGTGTCCTTCTCCAGATGCGTGAGGGAGGAATGCAGTGCAATGGTGATGGGATTGTCAGTAGATCTGTTCTGACTGTAGGCAAATTTATAGGGATCCAGAGTAGGTGGAATAATGCTGCAAATGATGTTCTTCACAAGCCCTTCAAAACATTTGCTTACAATAGGAGTGAGTGTGATAGGACGCCTGTAATTCAAGGTGGTAATTTTGCTTTTCTTTGGCACTGGAACAGTGATGGATAACTTGAAGCTACTGGGCACAACACACATGGACAGAGAGAGATTGAATATGTTCATGAACACACCAGCCAATTGCTCTTAACATGCTCTGATGACACGACCTGGTATCCCATCAGATCCTGCTGCTTTGTGGATGTTAACTTGATTTGTGCACGTCAGTCTTTGTGGCCATTAGGCCTGATTCAATGGAGTGGTCAGTGATGGAGGAGAAGAGTTCTTCTTTCTGCAGGGTCAGTGGTAACCTCAAAGCAGGTATAGAAGCAGTTCAGCTCATCAGGTCGTGAAGGGTGAGAGGTTTGGACCTCACATTTTTTGACCTTAAAATCTGTATCATTCTCTTCCAGCCTTCCTCAATCTTATGCCTGTAGTCCCGTTTTGCTGCTACATCTTCCACACACTTCTGTATAGAGCGGCAGGACTAGAAGCATAACTTAAGCCAGACATTTGAAGACCTGTTAGACCAACAGACCCTCATGAAGCCTGCCCAGTAAAGCATCAGGACAGACTCAGAGACTGGAGCAAAAAGAAGCTGAAAGGCCCTCAGATCTTTGAGACATTATTATTTTGGCCAGACAGCAGGCGGTTTGGGTTCTCCACACAGATTTTTGGACCCTTTGTAGTTCATGGTCCCCTTGGGTTGGAATCCCTCTGCGTGTGGGTGTGTATGTGTGTGTGTGTGTATGTGTGTGTGAGCACGCGCGTGTTGATTCTTGATGATTTGTTCAGTGTCTTCTGTGGCGGAAATGTCAAAATATTGCAAAAACTTAAGGAATGTCCAAAAGGAAATCAGAATCTGAGGTAAGATATTCCCTCAAATATCAGCCCTGTGGCCTAGGAAGCAATCATACTCCGATGGATAGAAACAGAGATAGAAAGAAATGGAATAACACAAAGATGTAACCAGCGGAGAGACGCACCAAATGCACACACAGACTAAAAGAAGAGAAAGAGAAATGGCAAATTGTTACTGAGTGTTACTGAGATATAATTCCTAGAGGCACTGCATCGCTGTTTTTCCATTACAATTTCTTCTTCATGCCATCTTTCTCACACGCACGCACACACACACACACACACACATCATGCACATCAACCTACAGGAAATACGAATACAGTGTCCTATCTTACTCTCTGACACCTTCATAGTCAACTTCCACTGTCTCTACGACTCTTACTCATCCACCCCCCTACACACAAACACATCCACCCACACACACACGCACACACTAACTAACACATTCGCACACACACATACACACTGCAGTAGTTGTCTTGTTACCACAGTGTGCTGTATGGAGAGCTTTGCTGGTCTGGGACTGTGATTTTGACATAAGCCCTTTGGCTCTAGCACACACATACACACACTCACATCTCTCTCTCTCTCTCACACACACACACACATTTAATAGTCACACATACACACTTAATACACTCACTCCCACACACACACTCTCGCACATACACACACTCACACACACACACTGTTATTTTAAGGCTAAGCCCCTCAGACCCAGACTCGCCACTGGGGGATTTAGCGTCCACACCCAGTGCGCCGCGTCTGCGCTGTTTCTGCGTGATTTACCCAATCAACAGACCCCTCCACACACTTACACACACTCTCTCTCTCGCACACACATACACACACACCAAGTTCGTACTTCCTGCCCAACTGCCTGGCTGTGCAGAGTTTGTGTGTGTGTAACATTCAGTGAGGCTATGGGAAGAGGGATCTGACATGTAAGGGTCACGCACTCCCTCCTTGCGCAGAAAACCATATGAAACATGTCGGCACGGCAGCAGTATGCCACTGTCCTTTCCCCACCCTTCCATCTGTCTAGTCGTTTTTCCTTCTATCCTCTTTTCTTTTCTATTGCTTTTCTTCCAGTTCTCATGTTCTTGGATTTATTCTACTGGCCTGCTCTCTTTCTCTCTCTCTCTCTCTCTCTCTCTCTCTCCTGCTGCTTCCTCTCCCTCTCCTCTGATGTTTCTGCTCCTCTCTCATCCTGACCTCAAGTCTGACCCTGGCCTGACCATCACCACCACCACCACCACCCAATACAGAGTGCTAGGAAAAAGGTCAGGAGGTACAACAGATATAGTAAACTAATATAAAATCATGTTATTGTTTTTTTTTTTTTTTAAGTGTCTTTGTGTCATGTGACAGACATTTATTTGTGCACATCACATTTTGATTGATACAAAGACATCAAAGAGTCTGGAACCTATGTAGATATTTTAAATATTTTAGTAGCATAAAGCTCTTATAAAATCATGGGATTTTTTGTGTCATATCACCTGTGACTTCATGAATACATCTGAATGGTCTGAAAAAAAATAATTGCTCATAGAAGCTTAAATGGATTTGACGAATAATTCTTAACCACGGGTCTAACTATGGTTATTGGGAATAAGGGTCTGACCGTGGGTCTTGGAATGTTTATTACTTACAATGGTTAGTCACTAAAAGCATCAGGTCTAAAGAACACTTATTGAGAATGTTGCCCCATTTCTTTGCAAAACGTCACGTTGTTGTGCCCTATGGTGTGTTCTGTGTGGGGGGCGGGGGGAGAGACACACACTCACACACACACACACACACACACACACACACACACACACACACAAAACATTTGTTTCTGCAGTACTGCAATAAAGTTGAACCATACTGGATATATCGCGTTTCTCTCGTCTTTAAAAGTTCAGGCCGCTGGAGCATCTCAGAAGCATCAGTGAATAGTGCAGAATCATGTGGGAATAAAATTCTGTCCGAATCACTTTCAGAGAAGGTGAAGTTGGAGGCCGTTGTCTCTGTGAGTTTGTCAGTATCCTCATAAGATATGCTTTCAAATCAGTGGAGGGCAGTGTCCATAGACACAAACAGGTGATGATACCAGTTTAGGTCTTTAGGTCACTCTTCACCTGTACATGCACACTTTACCATACACCTGACTTCAGCCTTGGTAAGATGCTGAAAATGGCTTGGGCTGAAACACATCTGTCCCTTTCCCTGCTAGCTTTCAGTCACATACACTATGTAAACATACACTACAGATAGCAACTCAGTCAAGAACATCACACCTTTTGGCTCTTGTCCTCTTCTCATCTTCTGTTCTCACACAACCTCCCATCCTTCCATTTTTCTGTTCTTCATTCCATCCATCCCCTCTTCTATTCCACTCTCTCTCTCTCTCTCTCTCTCTCTCTCTCTGTCTCTCTCTCTCTCTAACGGAGCTTCTGTCTCCTCTACATCTCCTCCCGTTTTCTCCTCTCTCACTTCCTGACCTCCAGACTAACTCAGCAGCCCCCCTATATACAGTGCTGGTGACTGACAGGTATGATGCAGTGATGTGGAAATATGCTGTTTGACTTCTCTCTCTTTCTCTCTCTCTCTCTCTCTTCTCTCTCCCTCTACCTGTTTGTGTGTGTGATGTCTAGACAGGCAGATATACTGTAGGTCAAACAATTCAATTGAAAGCATTTTTTTTTTCAATATTTTAATCATGAATAGACCTCATTCACTCTCAGTTTGCGTGCATGTGTGTGTGTGTTTAGAGATATACTGAGGTGTTACAGGGTGCTGTGAAGATCTAAGAGGGGTGTGGAGATAATGGTGTGGTTGTGAAAATGCAGATAGAGGAGGAGAAGAAGGGAGGGCTCTCTGGTTCAGACATCTTGCCATCTTCTGAGGTGGTCATTCTTTTCACCGTGAGGGAGGTCATTCTTTTTAGTGTCATTGAGTATGAATGTGTGTGTTTAAATGCCTAAGGATGATTGGCTGACAATGACCTGCATGAAGGCCACACATATGTGGACACACACACACACATACACACACACACACACACACAGACACACACACACGCACTCTTTCACACACAAGGCTTTGTGTTGTTTTGGAAGTCTGCATTTTGCAGACTTTGATGCTGCGCCATGCTTTTGAAAAGCCCTCTCTTCGCATGTCTTTGGGTCTCTCTAGTGAGACAGAGAGAGAGAGAGAGAGAGGAGAAGAGAGAGAGAATGTGTGTGTGTTGTATGGACCCCCTTTGCTCTGTTCATTAATCTGTTCATCTCTCTAAAGAATTGCTGTACCCTGAGACTGTAAGAGAGGAGACAGGGTGAATTTCACATGAGGGTGTGAGGGTGTGTGCGTACGTGTGCCTGTGTGCCTATTTATGTTTGAACATGTGCTGCATTTATAAGCAGAAAAAAAATCCTGAGATTTCACTCTTAAGTTTCACTTTTGGGGCCGCGCTGGTGTCTTTCCTTCTGTCAATACATTCTAATGATGGTTGTGCTTATCTGTGCAAACACTGGGTGATCATTGTTATTAGGGACACAGAACACATTGTTTCATGCTACCCGCTTATTTTGGAAGGTGAGGAGGATGTTGCCATCTTTATTTGCATCTTTGGCCACCTGTGTGTGTGTGTGTGTGTGTGTGTGTATGTGTGTGTATGTGTGTGTATGTGTGTGTGTGTGTGGTGTGGTGTTTGGATGTCTGTGGTGTGTGCTGCCGTAAAAAAAAAAATCTTTTGTTTGGACCCTGGCACCTGCCATTCTAGCTATTCTATGTATCCTTGTCAATTCAAATAAAGAGGAAAATATGTACTCTATGTGTGTTTGTGTGTGTGTGTGTGTGTGAGAGAGAGAGAGAGAGAGAGAAAGAAAGAGAGAGAGTGTTAGTGGCTTAGTGGCAAGCGGCTGTCACCCTCAGTTAGCTTTCCTCTCTGTATCTTGTTTCTGCTGCCTCCACTGTGTTGGCATGAGCTTCTGCCCTCCACTCCTACTTTCCTGAGTGATGGTGGCTTGTGTCTCTGGAGCCTGTAGACTGCCACAGAGAAACCGCAGAGAGACACCTTGTGCACACTCACTCACTCACCCAGACACACACACTCTCTCTCTCTCTCTCTCACACACACACACACACACACACACACACACAAACACACATACACCACACATGCACTGTGAAAAGTCATTATATGATACTGTTGGCTCAGATGCCTTGGCTGCATTAAAGAGGCATGCTCAAGCTGGTTTCCATTCCAGCGGAAAAATAAATAAAAGAAACAGGAGAAAAACGTAGATACTGGATACTATAGCGCACGAGAGTGGTGGAGTTGTCAGCGACCATCTATGGACTAGCAGCAATAACATTAATACGGCTTTACAGCATGGTCAAACTCTATTGTGGGCTAATGCCAAACAACCTGACAATTACTAGGAGAAGCGGAGAGATAGAGAGGGAGAGAGAGAGAAACAGAGGGAGAGAGAGGGAGAGAGAAGGAGAGAGAGGGGCCTCTTAGGAGGTTCAAATTCTATGTGCTCCAGTGTAGATTTACTGTAACAATGCAGATTTCGTCTTTTGTTTACATTCCACAGGTGCGTGTGTTTGTGTTTGTGTGTGTGTGTGTGTGTGTGTGTGTGTGTGTGTGTGTGTGTGTGTGTGTGTGTTTGTATTTGTGTGTGTGTTGTGTTTGTGTGTGTTTGTGTGTGCTTGTGGTTGTGTTTGTGTGTGTGTGTGTTTGTGTTTGTTTGTGTGTGTGTGTGTGTGTGTGTGTAAGTAGTGTCACTGAGTACAGAAAGATCCTCATCTCCATTTCTCTCTCTCTCTTTTTTCTCTCTGTCTCTTTCCCCCTCTCTTTCTGTCTCTCTCCATCTTTTTTCCTCCACTCTGTGGGAAAACCCAAACACCGACACTGATGAACACACACACACACACACACACACACAAACACATATTCACAAACACACACACAAACAACAAACAAATACACGTCTATCAAGTCATATCTTTTCAAACAACATCCCCAGATATGTGCATACATACACTCACTCACTCTCTTTCTTTCTCTCTCTGTCTATGTCCCTGTCTCTCACTCTCTCACACATACACACACACACACAGACACGCAAGCACACACATGTGAGACCTATCGCGGTACATCAGTATGCGATAACTCCAATACAGACGTCTCATTCATGGAGAACGTGCAACAGTGAGCCAGCCCTAGATCCCACTGCTCCAGCCAGACAAGGGCCAGGATACCCCCACCACACCACACCCACACACCACCCCACCCTCCAGGACCCAGACCTGGGGGCAGATTATCAGCTGATCCTGTTGTGTCTGACCTACATCCACACCCGGAGAAGGGCTGCCTGGCTGGAGGTCAAAGATAAAGAGACCCAGGACACGTGCAGGTCAAGAAGGCAACACGAGGATTAAGGGAGATGTAATGACAGCGGAGAGAGTACAGAGTATAGCCCTTTTAATAGTGTGTGTGTGTGTGTGTGTGTGTGTGTGTGTGTGTGAAAGAGAGAGAGAGAGAGAGAGTAAAAGTAAAACAAATAGAGCTATCACACATTGTTCCATTGCTGTAAACAGTGTGTGTCTGTGCTCCAGTGTTTGTGCTATCTGAAAAGAAAGGTCCTCTGAGGACTTAGTCCTTCACTTTTGACTTCTCATGTATAACTGTGTGGCCTGCACCTCAGGGCCCTGTGCACCAGATATTTGTCTGCTATGCTGTTCTGTATCCATTGGCTCTTTAATGAGCCCAGCTTGCTAATGCAACTGATGTGATGGCAAGCACAAAAGTAGTGTGTGTGTGCATGTGTGTATGTGTGCATGTGCGTGTGCGTGTGCGTGTGTGTGTGTGTTTGTCCGTCTGTGCATGTGTGTGTGAGTGTGTGTGAGAGAAGAAAAAGAGTAAGGATCACTCACAAGTGAAATGACACTGCTGGTTTGTTGTGTTTTAGGGTTGTGTTTGCTCTGGGAAGTCTCTATGCCACTGTGATGGAGTCAAAGGCAGCAAGGTAAGCATCCATCAGACCAACAGAACTCAATATAAACACGCGCGCACACACACACACACACACACACACACACTTGAGTGTGTTATCATTATTTGTCTATAGTATAAGAATAGTTGTGGCTTCCATTTTTGCAAGGGCAGCAGATCACACGAGCAGCTTCTTCCACATTCATGGCCAATGCCAGTGGTCAAGGACACTAAAGCACTATGTGTTAGTCCTGCCCTCTGCTGTCCTCAACAGGTACTGCAGCTAAAATGGTCTCGTGGCATTTTAGGGCTGTTCCACTGTTAAACTGTAATGTGCATGAAGACTCTCTGGGCCTTTTATGCCCACATATATCCTGTATTCTTTTGCCATTTCTGTAGACTTTGCCCAAGGGAATTACTAATTAACAGCCCACAGTGTTATAATGGGAAACACTGGGTTAACCATAAGGGAACCCATGAAGCTAAAGGAAAGCAGTAAACAGTGGAATAAAGACTGGGATAAAATATGAATTTCAGCCTCAGTGATTTTGTCAATTGCGTCCAGGGATTGTCGGCCGGATATAAGAGAGTGTTTGGACATGCAGCGTAGGAAGAGTAATCTCAGAATTGAGGAACAGACCAAAGGAAGGGGAGATATTGGAATATTGGAGAGGTAGAGGCCAGAGATAGAAAGATAGAAAGAAAGAGTAATATCACTATGAATACATATCAGTAAGTGATTCAGTGCAAGAGGTGGTCCAAATTCAGCGGTCGCAACGTTTTGAAACATATTGCTACAGTTCCCATTCATCTATAAAGGTGTCGTCAAATTTTTTTGAATGTTCTGTCATCTTGAACTTGAGGCTCGTTTGGGGCTCGAAATGCTTAAAACAGGAATAGGACAACACACTGTGAACATGCAGCAATTCTTTTTAAAGCAAAAAATGGGTGACCCTGCGTTTCACATCCAAACAGTATGTAACACTGTCTGCAGAAATGTTAACCTACGTAACATGTGTTTATAAATGGCACAAAATGTCTGGAAGAGCCCTCATGCGCTTGACAAGTTAACAGTTGGGCTAGTCCTAAGCCTTTGTGGATTTAGTGGGAATGCATATCAAAAGTCCACTCACATTCCCTGTTTGTTCAGTAACTTTTGAGCTCTGGCGTGCTCTAGTGGTCAATTAGAAGACTGCAGCTCTGCCTGTAAACTTGAGTGATCTTCATTTGTCAGTGATTCAAATTTCAGAAACTACTTTTTGAAGTAAGCAATCAGTCTTTAATCAATTGGTCAATAATTCAAAAAAGTACACAACACAGAGAAAGTAACCAGTAAATGTTACTGTGTACCAATGTTATTGGTAAGAGTCTTACCAATACAAAGATGACAGAAATTCTTTTTTTTTTTTTTAATTGAAATGATTTTCATCCCTTGATGACATCCACTGCAGTGTGGATATGTGTACTGTCCCTGTTGTCATTTAATTTCCATAATACTGTGAAGGCCTTAACTGAGGTACATATTCTGCCCCGGTGGCTGTGGGTAGCACGAGAAGACATGAGAGAACAGCTGAATCCCAATCCCCCCTCTAAGCCCTGAATCCTCAAACACTTAACTGGCATGATTGGCTGACTGTGTTAAGGGGTCAGGGCTTAGTTTAAGATTAGAAAGGACATTGTGATTTAGACAGTGCATCTTCCACCTGTTAGTGGAGAGGGGAGTAGAGAGGTGGTGACCACTGTGAACTGGTTCAACTGCTTTTACATCCTACAGAGTTTGCTTACAGAGGCAGATTTGAGTAAAGTGGAGGAGTCAAAGTCTCTTTCCAATTTTGAGAAACAACTCATTGGTCAATAGTCACATGCTCTAAAAGTGCAAAGTCCACTCTGTTCGTATTTTACACTACAGTGACTTCATCCACTGGGTCAGCTGATTGAACCAAAATCGATGTGAGCCACTGAGAAAGTGTTTCTCATTCCAAGATCAGTACACAACGTCAAGAAATCTTTTCTTCTTGAAAACAGTGATCAGTGGATAACGACGATTAACCAGTCAATGCTGACCGCTCATCAGACCTTCAGGTGCATGTTTCTGATTTGCAAGTATGACAGAAAGCCAGACAGTTGTGCCCAAATCAGCTGTATATGACAGGGACGTCCCCGACCCTGTCTGTGTGGTCCAGCCGGCATGGAGAGAGAGACAGAGAGAGAGATGCCTGCCAGGTGGCCTAAGTGGCCACCCAGGTGCAGGAGACTTCAGGTGTCACCAGTTCTATCTGATGAGCCGAGTCACGGTCCTGCCCTTGAAAACACTCGCCAGTCAAGCACCTGTTCCTGCCTGTGAACATGAGTGCGTTTGGGTGTGCATGTCTTTGTGTTAGTGTGTGTGTGTGTGTGTGTGTGTGTGTGTGTGTGTGTGTGCGTGTATGAGTATGTGCACACGTGTGTTTGTGTGTGTGTGTGTACTTTGTGTGTTGGTGTGTGTGTGTGTGTGTGTGTGTGTGTGTGTGTGTGTGTGTGTGTGTGTGTGTTGTGTGTGTTTACATACACACCTCTTTCCCTTTTGTCTGTGGAGGAATTTGGGCTGAGAAATAACATCTCCAAGTGAGAGATGTGAGCGATTTAGCTCTGTTCCACGCTCACAGGCGTCTCCTCTGCTATCAACAAAGGAAAATATGACCTATAAAGATGGGACGATCTCAAACACTGACATGATACATCTTCTTAATCTACCGCCGCCGACGTTAGAATCTCTTTCCCCTCTGATGGATGCCACAGCAGAAGTAGGGCATTGGCAGGTCTCTAATCTGTTCTCAAGGTGTTTCTTAACACTGCAGTTTGAGATTGTGTTCTAAAGAAATTGCAGTAGGTGCAGGGGGATATTCCAAGTAAGTGGTTCAGTGTAAATTAAGATGGAGGTAGTGGTAAACCTGTTAATAGAAGAGCCTGGAGTCATCATTCTCTTAACTAAACAAAGCAAGCAGGCTACTCTATTAGGAGGTTTACCACTTCCTCTAGTTTAATTTACAGAGGTTTATCACTTAACCACCTACTTATAGGTGGAATACCCACCTCTGTCTGAGAATAGAAACTACAGAACACACACACGAAACCATAAACAGCCAATTAGCATGTGTCCTCGGGATCTTAGAACTATATGACTTGGGTTTTTTTATTTTTATTCATATACTCAACAACCTATTGCGGGACTGACAGATCTCACTTTTAAAGGCAACATGGAAACAAAATCAGGTATTTGTATGGGTCATCAGAAAACTGTTCCTGAGAATCTAGGGTGTGTCACACAAACAAGTCCCAAAACCCACTTCATTTCTTATCCACCAGCAGGCTCACTCGTGCAGTGTCTGTAATGGGGACTGACAACACCACCAAAATGGTGTCAGACAGACAGAAACAGCGCCATCTGCTGTTTGTCTCACACACATTAACCTGATTGTAAAGAGGGAAGTTGAAAAGAATGGGCTATTGGCTGAAATCTGACCCTTGAGGGTAGTGTGTTTTTTTATAACCAGCATTAAGGTATAGTGAAAAACTCATCTTAGCACAGAAGATGTTGAAAAAGTTGAAATAAAGTGGAACAACACACACAGCTTGCTGCAGACACCTCTCCACCGCAAAGGGACAGTTTGTCAAGTCAGTAAGTGGTGTGCTCTTGTTATGCCATTGTGCCATCACATGTTTCAATACAAATAGGCCAAGCTCCATGAGGAGGAAAGAGAGTCAGTCTCCATCTTCCCTGTCATTAACTAACTGCTTATTAACATGCATATCATTACCATACTAGCTATTTGCTAGAAATTACAAATCACTTATTAATACCTTATGCTGTACAACTGTATTCTACCTATAGCATACCATTATCTAAGAATTATTGTTATATATGAATTGTATGTGTATGTATGAATTATGATCTGAATATGCTTTGCTCAGTATGATCCTTGTATGTTGTATGAATTCTCTTCCAATAATACTTAGAAAAGGGGGTCCAGTCGTAGGAACACAACACAAAGGTACAAGTGCTAATAGTCTAAATAACTAATAATAAGAAATAAGAATATCCTGCTGTACTACCACCTTATAACCCCCATATTGAGCATATCATAATTCATACACAATAACTAACTCATGTACTACAAATAACCAGTAAGTGAGAAATACTTAGTTATTGGTGTACTATGGGAGAATCCTGCAGAATAAGGTATTAATAAGCGATTTGTAATGACTTACAAATGTCTAGTCATGTTAATATTAATAATATGCATGTTAGTAAGCAGCTAGTTACACCTTTGCAGAATTCAAGGTGTATGTAAAGCTTGTATCTGTAGCTGAAGGCTGTGATTGATTTACTTTTGGAAATGTTTTGTTTTATCTGAATGCTCTTGATTTTTGTTTTTTCTTATCTTGTAATGTCTTTTGTATTCTCATACTTTGGCATATGCATATACATTTGAAAGCAGTGTATTCTGAACTACTGGACTTTACTGGACTATATGTGTACGTCTCTTATTAATTGTAACCCTTTTAATTTAGTAGGCGTACTTGGCAATTTACTTCACTCTGGTTAGTGAACCCTTGTCATAGGGTTGCTGGTGTTGCTAATGTTTCACCACAGCAGAATCAGAACCTTAATGGATGCCACCTGTGCTTCCCTTGTTACTTCCTGGAAACTGGTTGATGTGACAGGGGTCAATATTTATTCTTGATTTACATGGTTTACATATTTTGTCTTTGTTTCCCAGGGTGAAGTGGGGTATCCCGGCTTTCAAGGTCTTCCTGGAATGATGGGTTACCCGGGTATGGAAGGCTCACCGGGACCAACAGGCCCTAAGGTGTGTGTTTGTGTGTGTGTGTGTGTGTGTGTGTGTGTGTGTGTAAGAGAGAGAGAGAGGAGAAGGAGAGAGAGACTGTTTGCATACATGCATGTTTGATTTATTTGTAAAATTTGTTTCAGTCCCCTCTTCCCGTCAATTCATTTGAATGCTTTGCCCCTCTTGTCATGTACTGGACATGGATCTATTTACCGTTTTGGAGGAATGGGCCTTTTCACTGAGCTTTCTGTCTTTTACAGGGGGAAAGGGGTTACTCTGGAGTCCCTGGACCCAAAGGATCACGGGTATGATGTCTCTGATAGTAGTACCTTTTGTTTATTGTGTACTGTTTTTTTCCTCCGTGAAGCTACCTTCAGATGCCTTTCAGCATGTGTTTCTGGTGTTTCAATTTACATATGTATATACAAAGTTTTTGTTTTTGTGTATCTATCTATCTATCTATCTATCTAGCTATCAGTTTTGTGTGCCTGTTCTCTATGATTCATTTCCCATGTTGATTCTAGGGCCTGCCAGGAAAGCCAGGATTTTCAGGACCACCAGGACAACCAGTGAGTCTCTGTAAAATTACTGTAGGTCATGCATGCTATAGGCTGGGACTGTGTCTGTATGGGCCTGACTGACACAGTCTTATATATTTTTGATACTATAACACCTGTTGATAAATGAGATCCGTTTGAAATGCAAACTGAGTTCCTGTTATGGTTTTAGGGTATCCCTGGAAATGAGGGGCCAATGGGACAACAAGGTATTCCAGGATGCAATGGCACTAAGGTACATTACTGCAAACAAAAGTACACACACACGTGCGCACGCACGCACACACACACACATATTTGTATGTACTGTATGTAAAGTAAAAACATACATACACATGATTGTACTCGTGATGATGGTATGTTGCCCTGTACTAAAATACTCCCCACCTCCTTGGTAGTATAAACCCATTATATGTCTAAACTAACTTACCTCATTTCATTTCTAGGGTGACAGCGGATTCTCAGGACCACCTGGACTGCCTGGAAGAGATGGCTACCCGGTAGGAGCCGCCTGGTTGCCGGCCAGCACCTCAGACATGATTGGTAGACCTTTCTGACATCACACTCTCTCTCATTCCGTGTTTATCATCTGTTCTCTTTCACGCAGGGGCTGCCAGGACTGCCAGGACTAAAGGTTTGTGTGTGTGTGTGTGTGTGTGTGTGTGTGTTAATGCGTGCATGTTTGGTGTATGTATTGTGTATGATGGTGTTCAGTATGGTACCCAGTACATTTGCATGAGTTTGTGCCTATGTGCTGTATTGCTTCTTCTCCAGGGCAACACCTACTACATTGACTACCCACAGGATGTGAGAGTACAAGGTCTTCAAGGAAGAGAAGGAGAGCCTGTAAGAATCACACAAACACACACATACACACACACACACACACACACACACACACACACACATGCACACAAACACACACAGGCTCACACACCTTCACACCAAACAACATCTCTACAGAGTACACAGTCATGTGAGCTGTGTGACTGTATGTCGCACTGGTAGCATGCAAGCCAGCATTTGAACAAAAACTCAAAGTCCAAAGTTGCTGTGGTATATGGAAAGTCGACACTAATTTATTTTGGGCATGCACACTTGGCATGTTTTGGAAATATATCTTAGCACTTTACTGTTTGTTTTTAAAAGTTTTAAAGTAAGTCTTATTGTTTGTTGTAGGGCAACCCAGGGCTGCCAGGACAACCAGGGCCTCCGGGGCCTATTGGGCCCATTGGGCCCATTGGAATCCCTGTAAGTTCTCTTTCCCTCCTGTCTCTTGGAGTGTCTGATTTCCTCTGACATGTCTCCTGGCTGGCCCATAACATGTGTCTCTCCATCTCTATTCCCCCTGTTGTTCCTCTCTCTTTCTTCCTCAATCCTTCCAATGCTTCACAGGGGAGTCCTGGTTTTCCAGGGCTACCTGGTGAGAAGGTAACTCCACTCTTTTGTATTCTTGTTTACATGTTATGCCTGTGTGATATGCATGTGTATATATCGTGCATGTACATTTGTGTGTGCATACAGTATGTGTGTGTGTGTGTGTGTGTGTGTATGTGTGTGCATACAGTATGTGTGTGTGTGTATGTGTGTGTATGTGTGTGCATACAGTATGTGTGTGTGTGTATGTGTGTCCATACAGTATGTGTGTGTGTGTGTGTGTATGTGTGTGTATGTGTGTGCATGTGCATAAATGTGCAAACATGTGAGTTATGCAATTTCCAGGGTCTGGAGGGTCGTAGCACTGGAACTCCTGGACGGAAAGGTGAAAAGGTCAGACATGTTTGTTTCTGGTAATCTGAATGAGCTGCTTTAAAACATTCCCAGCATAAATGATCTCCACCCAAGCAAAGTACTGTGCAAATTGTGCGATAGGACAGCCACATACAACGACAGTCACATACGGCAGCGCATGCTAATATAAAGTGTGTGTTCCAATTGGTTGCAATTGCTAGATGAACACTATAGAATCCAATTGGTCAAACTGAGAGACAGCTGACAAAAAGTTGTGACTGAAATCCAGTCAGGTCGGGCTATAGCTGGAAGGTTGACTGAGTATCCTGAGCTCGCTCAGACTGCACTGAGTTTAACCCAATTGTAAAACCAGTCAGGTCCATAAAGCATACAGTATTTAACTGAAATAAGCACTCACACTATCATTCACATGCTTGCATATGCAGCCTTCAAATGCTACGAAACACTTCAGAGCACATGAATGCTCAAACAAGTGGGAAGTGGGAAGTCAGGTTTTTCAATGATACATGATCACTTGAATGTGTGACAGGTCATCATGACAATTTCCAAACTTGGAAGTAGAAACCATCAAGCATTTGAAGGTAGCATTACTGTAATGCTTAAAGGCTCCAACAAACCTCTCTTGTGCATTTTTGGCAAATTGTTTGTCAGGTGTTTTTGATGCCTATTCAGTTATTTCTTCCCTGATAGTTTTTATCTTCTGTCATTTAACAGTTGTCATATTGCTAACAGATCACTTTACTATGACTTTCACTGGGACAAGACGCTCTGGGGATAGAATGTTTGCAGGTGTTTTGTAGTCAGATTCAAGAAGTCAGGTTCCATATGTTACACTAAGGAAGGCACCAAGCAAAGAAAGCTGGTACTGTCATTCTTTTGTGACTTTCAGTCCACTAAAAATCAATTGATGCCTACATTATGGGACCTCTGCGTACTAGTCTAAGGTTCTGCTTACCCAGTACTGTATGTAATGGATGTCTGTAAAGACCTAAAGCTCTGTGCTCAATATTCCTCCTTCAGGGTAGTCAAGGACCACCTGGTACCCCTGGGGTGAAAGGTGTGAAACTGTATGCTTCAGGGCCTAGAGAGCTGAAGGTAATACACACACACACACACACACACACACACACACACATACACACACACCACAGTGTACGTACTCAGAAAACATTGTTTGTCCGCAGGGAGAGCCAGGAGATGTTGGGCCATATGGTGTCATAGGAGCACCTGTAAGTACATGTACAGGACATACAGCTTGTGTTCTATCTCTTTTACACTCTCAACACCTCACCTCTTCAGCAGCATTTCTCTCTGTTGTAGTTTCTCACCTTTGTGTTATAACAGCTGCCCTCATAGCATATGTCTGCTAATGTTGACCTTGATTTTGACTGAACATGTAAACCCAGCATTACTGAGAATGTAAATGCAGCAAACTAATTCAAAAGAACTAGCTTTCTTTATTGAACAAGATAGTTTTTCTGTAAACAGTGAACTGAATGTAGCATATTTGCAACAAAGGAACTTTGGCCAGTTCAGTTCTGCCCAACATGACACAGGCCTCCACAACACTTTTAAATGGTAGTGATGGTTGGCTGATTATGAAAAAGGTTTTTTGTCACAAAAGATAAACATTATTCATTTTCTCATTCTCAGATTAAATGGCCTGAGTGTGAACTAGTGAAAAAAAAACTGTGTGCTATGTACTAAACTTTCAGCTTGCTCTTGTAAAGTATAGTAATGTTTATGTAATGTTTGTTTACTTGGGAAACAATGGATTATTTCTTTGGCAAGCTGCTTAAAACAAAAGTGTGAGCAGATGTGTGTGAGCAGATGTAAAATGTATTTTTGCTCTTGCAGGGTATCCAAGGCAATCCTGGATATCAGGGAATAAAAGGAGACCGCGGAGAGCCTGGTGGTCTGGTAATAGCATTACTCACACATAGGCATACATGCACACAATTCAGTTATCATTAACACAAACAAAAACAATTATTCACATGCACAGTGAAAACTATAAAATGATGGCTAGCAGGACACTTATGCGAATACACCTTCTCAAAAAGATATAAGGTATGAATTTCAGCACAATACATTCATAATGTGAAGGTATATGCATTATATTGCAATTATACTAAAATGTGAAATTTCATCATTTTAGTGCACACATTCTGTGTTCCCATGAATCTCAACATGACAACATGTGACCTTTGAAAGCTTTTGAGTTAGCGCTAGCAAGTTGCATACTGTCTGTTCACCTATTAAGCTTTGGTACACTGATGTGATTTCATTTTTGTTACAGGGAAAACCTGGAAAGGATGGTCAGTATGGACCCTATGGCTTAACGGTAAGAAATTTCTTTGAGGTTTATATTTTATGTTGTTTGTTATATGTGTGTGTGTGTGTGTGTGTGTGTGTGTGTGTGTGTGTGTGTTTGTGCTTGTCTATAACTGTCATGGGAGTTTTGTTTTTTTTTGTGTGTGTGTGTGTTTTCTCAGGGAGAGAGCGGCTCCAAGGGTCCCCCTGGCCCTCCTGGCATTGATGGGCCTAAGGTGAGGCTCTCATCCTTGGACAGAACTCCCACACTCTCTCACAGTAGACTTGTATTAAAACATATTTTTTGAATGCTGAAAAATCTCTGAAGCCATTGTTAATCATGAGGTCAAATTATATTCAAATGCTATTTGTGTATACAGTATATTTCTTGTAATGTACATTTTTATAATAAGTAAGTAGTTTCTTCTTTACAAGTATTTTACACCATATATCTTATAATGAGTATGTGCATGACTTCCATTATTGAATAATTGACTTGTTTATGTGACACAACAGGGGGAGAAAGGTGAGACAGGTCCCCCTGGGCCAGCAGGAGATGTGAGTACTTGTTGTTTAGTGCCTATTATGTGTCAGGAAAGGAGGCAGAACCAAAAAGCACATAGAATGCAGAACATAGAATGCAGGAGTTTATCAAGTGTTACAGCATACAGTAAGACAAGCAGCACTCACAGAGTCTTTGACAAAAGAAAGACATATATGTGTCCAGTATATGTATACAGTAATTTCCTGAATACACTGGAAGCTGCAGCCCCCATATGTGTTTCTGGTTCATTTAAAAAATGAAAGCTGTGTACTAACCACACTCTTGTATTAACCATACCTGTGTATTAATCACAGTTGATTAAACATTACTTATAATAAAGCAGAATCAGATTATGTTTTAATTAGAAAGTAGACTGAAGAAAAGAATTTCATTCACATATATTGCCCTCCCCAGTATCTTAACCTCATAGCTAAAGATATTTTGCAAAATCAATGAATTAACCTCAGTTAATAGTCAGGAAATTACAGCACAGACCACTGACGACAGAGTCACTGACAACAAGTAGTGGGCAAATCACAGATGAGGAGCAGGCCAACGATGCCAGGATGCCATTTCAAGTATATTTCGGGCATTTTTGCCTGACGCATGAGCATGACGATTATGATGATGTTAGATGTGTGTTAACCACCTAAAGCTCCTTGTGAATGTTTACTAATGTGCACAGCAAAAAACTGCAAATGTTTGTGAACGTTTACCAATGTCTTTGTGAATTTGAACACATCTGTTCTTATTCTCTTTCAGGTTATCAAAGGGACGAAAGGAAGTCGAGGGTTGCCTGGATTCCCTGGCCCACCAGGGTCAACTGGACCCCAAGGTACTTACAAGTAGAACCCACACATGGTCAGGCAAAAGCAGATTGCAGAGGGCTCTGAGGCCCCTGCAAATACAGCCAAGAGTCAGACGTCTGCAAGCGTTGGGCCTGTCGATGAGCATCTGTAGCTCCAGTCACTAGCAACTGTGGGTAGGGGTACATTATGTGTGGCAGTGCATCTTCTCCCTTCTCTTCACACATGGGCAACGCGAAGTCACCCAAGCGACCCAAAACGACACATTGTCCTAGCAATCTTTGGCTCAGTCTGCAGGGTAATGTAGTCTTTACTTAGTCAGATGTCTATGTTTCTCTATTGGTCTGTATGGTCTCTAGCTGTTTGTGGTCTTCAGTGATAGTGACAATCTTGTTTGTTTAGCTGAGAAAGGGTAGTCTATTTGTGCTCCCATCATGGTTGTTCTGAAATGATGTAGTATGGATATAAATGGACTCACAATGCCACTGCACATTAGGTTTGATTGTAAATATCTCTGATTTTAGGTCCGATAGGATTTCCAGGACTGAAAGGTGAACCAGGTAAAAAAGAAAACACAAACACAAACACAAACACATATTGGCCTTTTCCTTTCATCTTCTCAAACACCCTTCCT
Organism: Tenualosa ilisha; assembly: GCA_015244755.2. Lineage (NCBI taxonomy): Eukaryota > Metazoa > Chordata > Actinopteri > Clupeiformes > Clupeidae > Tenualosa > Tenualosa ilisha. Next base: position 3,408,341 of record PYXC01000452.1, on the reverse strand, counting down.
GTCCACACACACACATGCACACACACACACGCGCGCGCTTGCACACACACACACACGCGCGCGCTTGCACACACACACACGCGCGCGCTTGCACACACACGCGCGCGCGCGCACACACACACACACACGCGTGTGCACACACAGACACACACATACACACACACACACGCGTGCACACACACACACACACACACACAAACACAGTGTACAATGTTCATCGCTCATCCATATGCCTACAGTATTCACATGCCTCCTTATTTGTGCTTCTTTAGCGATATCTGTTCTTGGGGCTGATGGTAAACCAGGAGCCCCTGGCATACCTGGCAGGAAAGGAGAGAAGGGGGACCCTGGCCCCTCGGACCCAGGCCCACCTGGCCTTGATGGGCCCCCAGGAGATCTGGGGCCACCAGGGCTCCCTGGACCAAAAGGAAAAGCAGGTAATTTGTGTTCAATACAACTCTCTGAAATTAGGTGGATAGACACAAAATAGATAAACACACATTAAACAGACTGTTTTGTCTGACTGAAGTGCATATAAAACTGAAGCATAACATCAGTTTCTGACTTCATTGATTTGGATTTGTTCAGTTTAGAATACCATATCCACTAGACCGAGAGCAGTCAGTGAATTTTTAAAAGTGTAGTTTTGAGGAAAAGTGGTTGAAGTTTTCCTTGACTGAAATTCCAGCCCTCCTGACCAGACAACTAGATGACCATAAAGAGCAGTTAGCTGAATTTGACCAAAGTTAGAATTGCCGACCGTCACACTGTAAGGTGCTGGATACTTTATTTATCTAGAGGGAAATTAAAGTGTCCAATAGCTTACACAACAGCATACAGTACATACACGTAGGCACACAGACTCAAGAACACGTGCAGAAGACAACTGTAATATGAATATAATAACAAATACCAGTGTGCATTGTGAAGGCGGAGCCAAATAAGCTGAGTACACTATAGTTTAATCAGTATCTCTCTGGCATCTCTGCCCTTTTCAGATATGAGAGTTGGTAAAGGAGCTCAAGGTCCTCCAGGAGTCAAGGGCATTCAGGGCCCACCAGGATATAAAGGTGTCATGGGACCACAAGGTAGAGGATTCTATCTGTATACGCTTACCTGTCCATCCTAATCCTTTATTTTTATTTCATTTTTGGCAGCCCTTTCTCTTCAGTTTTACACTCACCTTACACTACCACCTTTTCTATCTGTTTATCATTCTACGCACTTTGCTACCTCTTTTGTATCTTAATTTTCCCATCTGTCTTCTGTGCTCTCTTAGGTGACAAGGGAGAGTTATGTAGAGTCTGCAATTATCAAAGATTTCGTGGCCCCCGGGGTCCACAAGGAGCTCCTGGTCCACCTGGGTCACCAGGTAACACAAAGATGACAGTAGCGTCATTCATAACCAAATCATCACCTAAATGATTTTCCTAATCCACACTCTTGTGTATGTTCTTACACAACTGTAGGATATCCAGGAACTGCAGGACCAAAAGGCAGTGAGGGTCGGACAGGAATGGTTGGTCCCCCAGGGTCACAGGTGAGCTCACTTGTGCAGATACGTGGTGTAGATGTTGTAGACATCCCATAAGCACTTTGTCCTCTATTCTTAAAGACTGTATCCTTAAAACTTTACTTTACACAACATGATTGGCTGATTCGTGCCAGTTAAGTCTATGTGGGTTCAGGGTGTAGGGTTAAGGAGAACACTGGGAATCAGACACTGACTTTAGGGGGGTCCTTTCGTGACTGTTCCAACAATGAGATGCCATGCATTAGTGCTGGAATTCCCTAATTTTCTCATGCCAACTAAAATTAGCACGCTAACCAGCTAGCTTCATCTAGAATTTGCATCACACACTCTCATAATATCACATTGTACTTCAATAGGCACCGTGTCAAATACATGCATGTCAGTGGATGAAAGCCGTCATGGACATAATGATTCAAGTCAACTGGAGACAACTACACATGTTCTCTTTGCATTAATGCTCATCAAATAATGTTTGTCAATACATCCTTGTTCTTACTCTGATGTCACACGTCTTATCTATTCATAAAACTGTCTGCAGGGCCCACCTGGAAGTTCTGGTTTGAGGGGTCTCCCAGGCCTCAAGGGGGAGCCTGCTGTTTCAGAGGCCAGGGGTGAGAAAGGTGACTCTGGAGACCCTGGGTTCCCTGGTTCTACTGGTGTGGAAGGGTCACCTGGAGGCCCAGGGCTGCCTGGTCTAAGTGGTGCACCGGGATCCAAAGGAGAGCCGGTTAGTGAGTGAGAGACTCTTGTAGGAGACTCATGATCATACTCAGGTCTTTGTCTGGTATGTCTCCCCAGTTGTCACAACCCCCTGTGGACTGTTTCAACAATAAAAGCTAAAACAAGACTTGAACATTCTATTTAGTTTCCAAACTTCTTTAGCTACATCAAGATAACATATGAAATAATTAAAATGGAAACTAGTTGGAACAGTTAAACATGACACTAAAAATCAAACTCTTTTGAAACGGTATTGTCATCTGTTTTCTTTTGGCGTGGTTGTGGTCTGATGAGTCAGATTTCTATCTGATACTGTAACTTTCTTGTGTACTGTACATCCCAGAAATAGAAGCGCAACATTTTCTTCCCATTCTAGCTACTTCCTCTTTTGCACGATTCTCTATAGTTTGGCTTGTTTTAAATGGCTGCATGTCTGTCAGAGCTTTGGGGAGAGAGGAGACCGTGGCCCCAGAGGACAAGATGGGCCGTCTGGCCGCACAGGACCTATTGGACCACCAGGTGCTCTTGGGGTAGGACCACCTGGTCGCCAGGGACTGAAGGGGAGCACTGGTGTACCTGGTCTGCCAGGTGCACCTGGAGAAGCAGGTAAGACTGACAGTGGTCCAAAAGCAGTAGGGTGTATGTATGTCATGATGATGAGAATTAGAAGAGAATATTCCTCCTTCTACTGTAAATTGTAGTGGGAAAATGAAAGTGCCGCATGGCATAGTATTTGTCTACGTTTAAATGTTTTAGGGGACACTTTTGTCCAAAACAACTTTCATAATATTTAAACCAAGCATCTAACAAAACATGGCACCCATGAGGGTTAGCTCAACCGTCCCATCATTGCCCATGGAGAAACCAAAAATCCTTGCTTACTAACCACCTCATCCCTCTCTGAAGAAACTTTTTTTTTTTTTATTGAGGTTTTCACGTAGATATAGGACATAAATAGACTGGAATGGTCCTCTCTGAAGAAACTTTGTATTAATGTTTGGGGAACAGGCTGTCCGTACTTAGTTTGTTTCCAGTTCACAGAGATAGGGCTTTTTTTTTATAACCGTGTCCTTGGACAGGGGGGAGCTAGTAGGAGTGGATATTATGAGTGGATATTAACTGAGTTTTGTGATGTGAGAAGTGATGAAACTCTTTCCTATCGATTTTTTATGTTTATGTACGTTTATGTTTATGTTTCTTGGTTTATTGACTTCTTTTATCCAAGTCAATGTACTATACAGAAAAACACTCTATATCAAGGGGAAACCAGGCAAGTCTGTGTGTTTTTTGTTTTGTTTTTTTTTTAACTATGGAGCTTCTCCTACAATCATAACTTTTTTGTAACTTACACCAATGAGTCAGTCTTATTAGCCAAGTGTATTTACACACACAAGGAATTTGGTCTCTGCATTTGTCTCAAACGTGAATTAGTGAAACTCACAGCACACAGTGAAACACACAGTGAGGTGAAGCACACACTAACCCAGGGCAGTGCGCTGCCTGCTACAGCAGTGAGCAGTGAGGGATAAGGTGCCTGGTTCAAGGGCACTTCAACCGTTGTTCATTGGTCAGGGATCAAACCAGCAACCCTTCAGTGCCAAGCACAAAGCCCTAACCAGTAGGGCATGTCTGCTCTAATGTCCTAAATTCTTACCAATGCATAGATCTGAAAACTAAAGAATAGGAACCAGCAATTATCATTTTTGAATGATTATATTGACAGACAATAAACACAATTTCAGGTGTCACCTTGTCACCGAAATGTCTCTGAACTTTTGGTTGTATGTATCTCACAGGGGTGAAGGGGGAGCCAGGAGTCATACATACCACACCTGGAGATGTTGGTGCTCCTGGGCTGAAGGGTCAGCCTGGGCAAGCTGGGGTCCCAGGTAGAGGAAAACACACACATACACACACACACACACACACACACACACACATGCTTTTTGGGTTTTGGACATGCAAAGTATGTATTCTTATAAATGTTAAATGTGTTGTTCAGATTTGTTTTCTTTGTGAACATGTACTTTACGTCTATGCCTTTTACTTTATGCATTGTATATTATGTTTTCAGGAAATTCTGGCATGCCTGGTTTACCAGGTTTCCCTGGTTTATTTGGCCTCAAAGGACAAACAGGTCATTCTATACAAGGCCCTCCAGGAAATATTGGACCTAAAGGTGAAAACACCAATTTGTATGATTTTTGTTCTCTCTCTCACTCCTTCTCTGTCTCTCTCTCTGTATGTGTGAGTGTTTCATGCTATGTCTGCTTTCTTTCAGGTGATGAGGGTACAATGGGGCCATCAGGCCCACCAGGGTATGGTAGTCCCGGACGCCCAGGACCCTCAGGACCTCCTGGGATGCCAGGGAAAGTGGTAAACCACGTACATGTGTATGGTAATATGTGCGTGTGTTTGTGTGTGTGAGTTTCAGACCCATGCTAAAGGTCTGTTCCTGTGCACAGGGTGAGAGAGGCTTTGGCCCCCCAGGGCTAAAAGGCCGTCAGGGCCCTCCAGGAGAGGACGGGGCTCCTGGGTCTCCAGGCAACTTGGGATATCCTGGCCTCCAAGGCCCTCCAGGCCAGCCTGGAACAGATGGAAGTACAGGTGAACCAGGTAAGTGTCCTGCTGATATATTACTAGGATTTGGCAATTGGCACAGTCATAAGTAGGCAGTAAACTGTATTCTTTTTAGTGTGAATTACTAATCAATTATAATATGCTAAATGTATTTGTTCAGGATCTTCTGGTGGAATTGGACCCGACGGCCCAAAAGGTTTTTCAGGGAACTGCACAAGTGGAGGCCCAGGTCTAGTCGGAAACCCTGGTCCCAGGGGTCCACCAGGTCCCCCAGGTAGGTCAATAATATCCTTTTTGTTCATGAAGATGGTGTGTAGATTAATACAAATTAATATAATTCCCATAATACTCCCAGGTGTGAAAGTGGGTTTGAGTGATAATTTTAACACAAAGGAGAAATTACTTTTTTTGTCAACTTTCAACATGCTTGAGTACCCATTTGGCACTGAGGATGAATTATGGTGATAGATGAGTAAACGTCTTGTAGGCCAGTAGAGTCAAATAGGGCTGAATAATCCTTTTTCTCTCATAGGAAGTTCCAAAGATGCCTGGAGTTGGTTTGAAATAGTGCATAGATTTGATATGCATTATATACCGTTTAATTAAATACTGTCTTTAGATTTTAACTCAACAAGTCCCACTTTAACCCCTGAATATACCAGCAGCAAAGACTAGTATACTTTTACTTACACCAGTTCAACTACAGACAAACTACCTTTGTCTTTCCAAAGACTTATTAAAATGATGAAGCATGCATAACCCTTTAGTGTGCCTATTTTTTTGTATAGGGCATATTGTGTGTCTTTGCAAAGAGTGATCCCTAAATGACTCTTTCCTCCTCTGTCTTTGAGTTCTTTTTGTTTCATAGTCTCTCTGTCTTCCTTCCATCTTCAAAGGTGCAAGAGGACCACAAGGTAATCCAGGGTTTCCTGGTTCACCAGGTCAGGGTTTCCCAGGAAACACGGGCCCTTTCGGAACTCCAGGGTTTCCTGGCGCACCTGGTCCAAAAGGTGCGGCTGGATTAAAGGGCATCCAGGGTGAAGATGGCAAGCCAGGAAGACCAGGTAATACACTCTGTGCATACACACACACACACACACACACACACACACACGCACACAAATACACATACATATATGTGTCAACCTTTTCAGTGCATCTAATCAAGTCAAGCTTGTCATCAAGAGACCATCAGAGATTTTTTGTTTCTTTGATAAACATCGAGAAAATAAAATAAAATGGTTTTGAAAAGTAAGTAAATTAATTATGGTGTTACTCATCCCACTCAGCTATCTTCAATGGAGACCCACTAAATATCTTACAATACCTGTAGTTTGTAGAGTAGAAGAAAGATCACCTGAGCACACAGATGTTTGATTTGAAAATGATCCTTGTGCATCTGAAAACAATTAAAGTCAAACAAATCACATGTCTGTGTATTCTGCTGATCATCCTTTTACTGTATGGTTAATCCTTTCCCATGAAGTCTGTAATCAGAAGGTCGGTGGAGCCACCACTAATTACCTGATAATTTTAGCTATCTTGGGGTTGTAGCTACTTTGTGTATCTACATAAACATGCCATACTACACACGTACACAAACACAGGCTAGCTAAGGAGTTCTGATGTGCTTTTGACTGGGTTCAGGTCCTCAAGGAAATCAGGGAAGACCTGGACTTGATGGGCCACCGGGACCAGTTGGCTACCCTGGACCAGATGGAGAACCTGGGTCTCGAGGTGAGAACCATTTGTTTGTTCCCCTTCCCTTGTTTTTTTTTCCTTTACTTTTGTGTCTTTGTGAAATGTGTAATTGCTTTATGTATCTCTCTCACAATTTATGTCACTTTCTAATGCAGATGATTTAGTTAAAAATAATGATGACGTTTCTGATGATGGCAGCTATTGGCCGAGTTTCAGTGTTCTCGCTAAAGCCCTGATCCCTCTTGGACTTAACTGACACACACTGTTAAAAGGATCCCTGGCTAGTAAGATATGTTGGCCTTAGAAGAGTGATGTTGGTGTCAGCTATATTTACAGTAACAGGATTTAAAAACACTGAAAATGCTGAAACTTCACTTCATTTGAAAAAAAAATTGCTTTATTTGCTTTATTAGTCTAGTACTAAAACAAGACCCTTGTTCTACACTTTCGTTTCACACAGAGGGTCTGGACATTCAGTAGTGGGATTCAATTGCTTGCTTGTGATGTATAAGTTTAAAAAGACTGGATCAGCTTCTGACTGATAGCTTGCCTTGACTGATAGCATTCTAGCTCTGCCTCTGCCTCCCTCTGTTCACTGATTGGACAGGTTAAAATGCCTCCTGCGACAACAAGCTCAATGGGATCAAATCCAGACTAGCACTGTATCTCAGTATTTCCAAGCAATGTATGTATATGTAATATTTTGTGAAATTCTGGGGTTCTGCCATAGACTTTAATGTTACAGAGTGTGCCTCTGCACAGCATAAAGGGGGATTAGTGCCCCCCCACATCATGCATCTTGCTCTGCCTATCTACCATGGCTGCCATTGCCTTTACGTCTCAATGCTCTCTGGGTAAGAGGTTACATCACCTGGTTGATATTGATGGTGTCTGTGTGCCGCAACAGCTTGATTGCTGTACCTTGATTGGACCTTGATTAGATTCATCCAGGTGATGTCACTTTTTTTTTACAACAATGGCAGTTTACTAGTGAAAGGATTTGAGTGATTTTAAATCATGTTTATCTAGCTGATGCTACTGTCATTTTTACAAAGCCATGTCTTACTTGCCAGGGATCCCTTTAAGTGATTGATTTTGCGAGGTTGTCAGTGCTCAAATTGCTATCTGCACAATTGGGTATCACCTGTGACAGATCATTCAATTAATAACATTAAAGTCACGTTGTAAGCATGTTTCTTTTTGCATTTTATGGCTTTTGCTTACCAACATGTTTTAATATTTCCACGCCTCCCTTTCACATCACAATGCTACGAATTGGGTAAATTTCCTTTAGGAAAGGGCTCAGAGAGGATGCAACTGAACCTTCACACATTTCAGGTTTTCACAGAGGCACTTCCTTAAACCCTCATAAACGTAGCACGAATGCACATGAATGCACATTTAAGTCTGTGAGTCTGTAAGGGTCGACACTGAAACTGGGCCAATGTTTTGTTTGTTTGTTTGTTTGTTTTTGATACGGTTGAAGATCAGGCTGACAGTATAGTGTTTCACCACAGGCCTACCTGGTTCTCATGGGGCACCTGGGTTCCCTGGGTTGCGAGGGCAACCTGGAGAGCCAGGGCCTACTGGAGCTAAAGGGGAAGACCGGATCGGAGTGCCAATGCCTGGAGATCGAGGAGATCCAGGCATAAAAGGTGAGTCTCTGTTGTTTACGTCTATAGTATTTTATTGATAGCAATAAAAACAAAAAAAAGATCTCTCCAAGATTTCTAAAGGCAGACAATCTCACTCTGAAAATCAGACTTGTCATGTCATGTTAGAAATACTGTACAACTGATCCATCTCCATGTTTCTTATGTTACAGTCTGTTTTTCCCATTCTCCTCTGTATTCCATGTTTTTATTATGTAAATGATTATGAAATGTAGGGGTTTGCTGTACTCAGATGTAGAGGATGTGAAAAACTGTACAAAATATTTAATTAACACTATTCTTGCTTTGTCACATCCATAACAATGGAATTGCACAAAGACCCAGGAAGACACGGAAACACTGAAAGTTTGTTGCGTTTGTTGCCAATGTTTTTGTCTTAACGTGTTTCACATACTGTGTTTCATGTTTATTTTCTGCAGGTCTTCCAGGTCTCACTGGGACCCCAGGAATACCTGGAGTTGTGGGACCCGATGGAACCAGTGGCAATAGCGGGTCACCAGGGGCACCTGGACCACAAGGTACAACAGAATAGAACAGAACAGATTTTGTCATGTCCAGCAACATTGTCTTTGGTCACACAAATAAAAACATGTGCCACAGACGCAATCCAGTTTGGTCTATTAAAAACACATAGATACATAGTGGCAAATCATACACACATATCACATACATACATGCATACTGTATATCCAACCATTACATACACACGCAGACAACCAATATCATATACGCACATGTATGACCCCCCTCTCACCCACACACTCACACACACACATACACACAAATACATGCACCAACACAACATCAAAACACAGCTCTACACTCTTGTACCAGTGCCTTGCCACACACACAACACAAATATACACACATACAAGGGGTGCCTGGCCTTGCGAGACAGAACAGCAGGTCAGTCAGGAAACAGAAACAGGAGTTGTGGCAGGACAATAAGTTGAAGCTGATAGTAGAATAGCCCAGAATACTCATTCTCTAGCTACTCTGTTAGGAGGTTTACCACTTACTCTTGCTGAAATTTTACAGTTTGATTACTTTTGGGGGTTTTCTCAAGCTCAGTAAACAGTAAACACATTAAAGGTCTGTGGTCTTTGCTCTTAGGTCGCTCAGGCCAGTCTGCCTGGGGGTTTTCTAGCAGCATAGAAAGACTGCTTGGTGATTAATGAATAATGAATGATTAACCCAGTAAAGCAATCAGAGATACCTCCCAGAGAGCTTCCTAATGTACTGCTTTGGGGTTGTAAAAGCCAAACTTGCCGCACCACCCACCAAGTTCGGCAGGTGCATTTTGCCACATTTTACTATGTTTTTTTCTTATCCTCTACTTCCCTATGACTGATAAAATGTAAAGCAAGGTTTTGTCATCTTAACCTCAATGCTTGCCTCTTAGTTGTCTTTGCAGCCATGTGGGGAACTGGTTACTCACTGGGTCCTCATAACACAAATACACACACACACATACACACACACACACATAAATATGCACATGCTCTGCTATCCTCATTTCTTAGCAAGTCTGTTAATCCAAATTTTTTCACTTTGCTCTTTTTTAATGCGTAGGCCCCATAGGTGAATCAGGTGCAGTTGGCTCACAGGGACCTCCTGGCATACCTGGAGAGAGTGGGCCCCCAGGACTAATTGGCTTTCCAGGTAACGGAAGGTTTTAACACACAGATAAAACACACAAGGCCTTGTCATGCTCATGTCTGAGTGTCCACACATGTGGTCATGTTTGAACCGTTTACTCCAAAGTGAAAAAGAAGTGCAATTATGTTTGTAGCACATTTAAAGCATCTTAAGTGTGAGGAAAGTATATTTTCCTACAATTACCTTTCCTCGCATGCGCTTGAAGAGCTATTTGGTTGTGTTGTTCTAAACATATATTTCAATGCAATGACAACACACTATGGTTAGATTAAAGCACATTTTTGAGGGCTTAAGGAATGCATAGTGTACCAAAACATATCTTGGATATCTTGAGTTGCCATTAAAGGTCTTTAAGGAATACAGCAAAGCAGTTTGAGTGCATATAAAATCCACTGTTGCAAAATGTGCACTCAGTACAGAATTACTTGAAAAAGCACATTTCCAGACCTTAAGCACACTTTTGAAAAGTGCACTTTTCTGTACTTCCTTTCTACCTGGTCTGTCAGGGTCAAAGTGTTTGAAAAGCAGCTTAGAGATTTAACCTGTCCTGTGCACAAGAACAGGATGTTCCACTTTGGCATGGGTCTGAAACTCACTCACTCACACTCACACACTCACACACACACACACACACACAAACACACAGAGACTGACAAACACACTATGTCACCTGCGGTTGCTCGTTGTTCATTCTTTCTCAGGTATGAAGGGAGAGAAAGGTGCAAAAGGTTATCCGGGCTCAGATGGGACAGCAGGAGGGTCTGGAGGGAGGGGACCCAAAGGCGAAAAGGGAGAGCCAGGTCCTCCTGGACCAGGTGCTAAAGGCCAGCAAGGACCAAAGGTAAGAAAACTGTGACTTCCTTGTGACCTTGTGGCTGTCCTTGTGACGGTGACTGCCGTGAAACACTCCTTCCTTTCTCTCTGGAGCTCTTTTATTTTCTCTAAACCATTCCTCCATCCACCAGGGGGAACCTGGCTACTTTGGCAGAAAGGGGGAGAAAGGCATCAAGGGCTCTAGTGGGGAAGCTGGTCTTCCAGGCTTCAATGGGTACCCTGGGGAGAGAGGTGTTACAGGTCATCCTGGACCACCAGGTAAGAGCTCTATTCACACACACACACACACACACACACACGCAGTACACAAAGTTGTTGCCCTGTATAAATGCCATTACATGCATACAAGCAGCAGTACATTTAGTTGCTTACATTTTATTGAATAATTCTTTAATATAAAATAAGTTAGATTCTCACTTAGATGCATTCTCTTGATACGCTCTCTTGTCTCTCCTTCAGGTCCACCAGGACGGGAGGGAGTGAAAGGTGGAGATGGCCCCCCAGGTCCCCCTGGTCTACCTGGACCAGGTGGCATGGCAGGTGTGTAAGCGTGTCTTGGAAATATGATGACTAAGCATGACTTAAGTTTAACTACAAATCAAAATGAACTTACTTCCTCCATTTCAAAACTAAAATCGCATGTTAGAGTTGCACAGCCGACACTGATGAGAGAGATAGTCTGTGAACATTATTGATGGAACACATCACTTGATTAGGCTGATGTCCATTTTCAATTCGCATTAGACAAATTTTCATCGAGGCAAATATGAAATACTAATAAGTTGAATGGTAACCCGGCTTTTGTGTCTATTCAGTTGGCTGAGAGAGATGGGTTGTGAACATGAGCATGTTGTTAGTTGTCTGTTTTTCTCCACTCCCCCTCATCCCTTCTTCTTCCCTTCCTCACCACCACCTCCATCTCTGACTGCAGGGCCGGATGGGAGGCCAGGGGACCCGGGCCCCCCAGGCCCCAAAGGGAACCAAGGCAGAGATGGGATTCCAGGGTCAGCTGGAGAGAAAGGAGACATAGGGGGTGAGATAACCTTCAGAGGTCCCCATGAACACCACACCTGGCCAACCCATACACTGTAACAAAACACAGCCTTTACAGTACTCTATTTGTGTTACAAGTTCCATGTCAAGGAGGTTATATATCAAGCAGACTTAGCACAGTCTTATGTCTTAATTATGTTATTGTGTCAAATTTATCTTGTTGTCATACTCTATTGGGAGAGTTTTTGCTTTATTCTCTCAGTAGTTCTGCTAGTGTGTAGTTTGTCCTAACCAACATTTGCACCACAGAAGATTACTGAGACATATAGTATTCACACCTACAGCACTACTACACACAAACACATCAGTGCTGTGCAAAATACAGAATTTCAATTTCAGTTCAATGAATGAATTTGAATTTGAATTGGCTCCACCCTGCAGGATGTGGAATTGGATTGTTGAATTAAATTGAAATTAATGTTGTAATCATACATGATACTGTAAAGCTTCTGGTTAAATACACCTTAATTATGTATCATAATTACACACACACACACACACACACACAGGTCAGCTGATTATTTTGTTGTTTTCTCTGCAGAGACTGTGTATGGCTTATTAGGAGCAGCAGGACCAAAGGGGACAGCAGGTATCACACACACCTGCACTCAGACACACTGACAGTGCAAAGTTAATAGCAGGTATCACACACACCTGCACTCAGACACACTGACAGTGCAAAGTTGATAGCAGGTATCACACACACCTGCACTCAGACACACTGACAGTGCAAAGTTAATAGCAGGTATCACACACACCTGCACTCAGACACACTGACAGTGCAAAGTTGATAGCAGGTATCACACACACCTGCACTCAGACACACTGACAGTGCAAAGTTGATAGCAGGTATCACACACACCTGCACTCAGACACACTGACAGTGCAAAGTTGATAGCAGGTATCACACACACCTGCACACACACACACTGCCAGTGTGAAGTGGATAGCAGGTATCACACACACCTGCACACAGACACACTCAGTACATTTACATGCACTAAGAGAAAATCAAATTATTGCTTTAGTTTGACCAAAATAGAACTTTTAAACTTTTAATGCATGTAAACACCTTAGTCCAGCTGAAACTGAACCAAACCGGATTACTCATAGTCCGGTTAAGACACCCAGATAACAAGGCAGTCAGGCAATTGAGCTAAGATTGGACTGACACTTCCCCCTCAGAAATGACAAATACACGGTGGCCAGTGACAACAACACTGCCGGCCTAGTTTATGCAGCATGTACAGGAACCATGCACCCTGTAATAATGATCAAACTCAAACGAGACCTCTAAGGTCTCCAGCCATTCATCATTTGCCAAGTCTTCAGATAAGTGAAAAAAGCGCACACAGAGACAGATGGATGGACACACACAGACTTCTTATGTTGGAGTAAATGTAGTTATGGTGGAGAGTAAGACAATACTCTCATGAATGGTTTGTTTTTGAGTTTTGGTGCTTGACTATAATACAAATAATGGCAATATGTGTGTGCGTCTGTGCTCTCTTCAGGTATTAGGGGAGATGTGGGATTTCCTGGCCCCTATGGTCCCCTTGGGCCATGGGGTGAAGCAGGGGACATGGGTCTCCCAGGACTGCCAGGCCCTCAGGGCACACCTGGCACTCCTGGTGCCAAAGGGTACTGCGTGGATGGGAACAAAGGAGACAGGGGACCCACTGGACGAGTCGGACCTCCAGGTAAGAGGCTAGCATACGTCCTGAATCAGGGACCCATCCAAAGTGCTCTTCTTTTCGTACTGTTTCCTGACCACTGATGCATCCCATGCTGTCCAGGTCCGAAGGGCTTACAGGGGCCACGAGGCCCCCCCGGACCAGGAGTCAAAGGAAACAAAGGGGAGAAAGGTTTTCCAGGAGCACCAGGTTATACTGGGTATAAAGGAGACACTGGGGCGCCTGGCACCCAAGTGAGAAAACAATTTATATATGTGGCACTGTGTGCATGCAGATCATGTGTAAAAGGTATAAAAGCCATGTATGTAAAGGCATACCAGGCAAGATATGATGCTGTTATTCGGTTAATTTACCAGCTTCACAGTGACTTTAATGGTTAAATGGCTCTTTACGGTGAATGAAGGCTTTTTCAGTTCTCTTTACTGCATTTTGCCACCCGACTACAGATCAACAGTACGGAACTATAACCTTGCAGTGAAAGATGCATAATTAGGCTGCTTGGCTAAAGCACTGAATGAAAATTTTGTTTCTAGGGATCAGCAGGTTCCCCAGGATTTACTGGAGATAAAGGTGACATGGGACGAGATGGTCATCAAGGACCTCCTGGTGAGCATAATCCTGTACATGTTGTTAAGCACACCCCTGTGCAACTGAACCTTCCGAGTACAAATTGGTCTTTTCAGTCACCTGCATACCCACTGTTACCCTAAAGTGGTCCTCATCATATGTGATGGACAAACTGTGAGCCTCGCTGTACATGTAGAACACTAATAAACCTCCCGCCCAACATCTCAAGATCCTGCTGTTCAGTTAACTGGCAGCCTGGGCTTTTAGGTCAGCTGGTTAACATGCTTGACTCCTGATCTAATATTGCTGTGAGGTTGCGGGTTTGAGCCACAGGTTTGCACACACACATACAGCACTAGTATGTAGTGGGCCAGTGGGACTGGAACAACAAGAGACCATCCCTACAACATGTGGAAGTGGACGGAATCCTTACCATCCTTCCAATCCTTACTAGTTTCCATGTGCACACAGGACAGAGAGGAGTCTGTGGACCTACTGGCCAGGATGGATGTCGTGGGAGAAAAGGAGACCCTGGACCTAAAGGCAATATTAACACATTTTTAATAAAAAAAACACATACAGATAAGAGTGAGGTAGTGAAGCAGTGGTATTCTTGAACCCCAACTTGTGAGTCAGTGTCGCTTTGGATAAACTTTAGTCATGAGAATGATTGTATTGAATAGAGCCTGTAACATCCTTCAGCCATACCAGTGTGATGGCTCAGCCCATAGGTCACCCACAGCATGACTCAAGCATCCCAAAATGTTTTGACAATTTTTCCCATAATTCTTTGATCTTTAGGATCTCGAGGACGGGATGTTTTTAATGCCGTGATTTTGAAGACAGGAGACCCGGGTCCACCAGGATTGCCAGGGCCATTGGGGGAAATAGGGACCACTGGAGCACTGGGACTGAATGGACGGCCAGGTTGTGAGAAAGCGAGCATGTACACACACACACATACATACAAGGAATTGCTAACACAGGAGTGTGTGTGTGCGTTTGTGTGTGTGTGTATGCACATCATTCAATACATCACTGGATTCATTCAACCTTGTCTATGTTTCTACCTATTTTAACCCTTATATATGCCATTTTCTTCTCACAGGAGTGCAAGGTGTTAAAGGTTTGCCAGGTGGACCAGGCTTCCAGGGTCTCCCTGGGTACCAAGGACAGAAAGGAGACCAAGGATTTCCAGGCATAACAGGTGAGCAGTGCAGGGATCTGTGCAGTTAGGTGACGTCTGAGATGAAAATCGAAGACATATTCCTGAATTTTCCTTGTGAAGCAAGGAATTTCTGCAGTCAGTATCAATAAAACAAGTTCTAGTTTTAGCTTCAAAAATCTGGGACAAAGTGGGTTTTCTTGTATTTCACTAGGGACAGACCACCAAAATCGGGGACTGTCCCCGGAACTCGGGGTCGTCTGGTTACCCTACTCTGCAGACAACATTTGAATTTTGTCTGGTCGTTGGTAAGATCAATAAACATGTGCATGCCCACAACTCTCTGACCTGAGTCAGGCCTGACTGCAGTTCACATTTATGGCCGTTTCAAGAGAGTTGGATTATCAGCGTCATAGCTGTTCCCATAGGGTTTCTGTTTTTCCATTCCCTATGTGATCTTAACATAGCAGAAGTAGTTTGGGATTGAAATAGAACATTCAACCTTTGCCTTTGTTTTTAGTTTTGCAATGGTCTATACAATCAGAAATGGAAAACTCCAGGGTCCAATTGTATTTGTTCCAACAATTCACTAAACCAGCTGATTTCAATCAGCACAAATTATTCAGCTAATTATGGAAATCAACTGTGTCAGGTGTAAAGACAGAACCATTACATGGTCTTTTAAGCTAGTTACCTGTGTACAGTATTAATATTAGTCTTAGGTATTTTCTGTATTGTGACCAGTTGTAGCCATTTGATCTCCATTAGTTCAGGGCCAGTCTCCCCTAGAAGGAAGTGCCTTGCTCAAGGGCACAACAGTGGCAGCTGGGATTTGAACCTACAATTTCCAGGCTACTAGCATGCTAGCCAGGTTCCTTAATCGCTACGCCACCACCGACCCAAGCTTTGTTCCTTTATGACAGTATGCGCTACTTTGATGATGAGATACAAATTTAAGGTCTTCATATATGTATCTGTGTGTGTGTGTGTGTGTGTCTGTGCACGCCTTGTTCTTAGGGCTTCCGGGTCATCCAGGCCCTAAGGGTCAGAAGGGCATGAAGGGGATTTGTGGCCCTATCGGTGGGGGCGTGGCTGGAGATGGCTTTCTATTCACCTACCACAGTCAGAAGAGCACAAGACCGATCTGCCCCGCTGGCACTAACCAGCTCTACTCTGGCTACTCACTGCTCTTCATCAATGGCAACAAAAGAGGGCATGGACAAGATCTAGGTACCACAACAGTTGCCCGTTTTTATTGAGGTGGTACAGTGGTGCAAATAACATCATTTGTATGAAAAGAGACACATATGAGAATGTTTGTATGTTTGCGTGTGTGTGTGTATGTTTGCTCTTGTGTGCAGGCACTATGGGCAGCTGTCTAAGACACTTCTCCAGCATGCCGTTCCTATACTGTAACACACACAGCACATGTCGCTATGCCTCTCGAAACGACTACTCATACTGGCTCTCCACTGACCATCCGATGCCCGCCGACATGTCCCTCATCTCTGAATCTGCATTGGAGCATTACATCAGCAAGTATGCCCACCCACCAACTACCACACTAAACACTGACTTGATCCATCAGTTAGGTCAGAAAAGATAATAGTAAATATGAATATAATGACACTTTGCTGTCTGCACAGTGACTGGAGCAGAGAACATGGGCGATGCTGTTTTTGTGTTAATTTTTAATAATACTGTACTGTTTCCTCCTTTGCCTTCTATCTCACAGGTGTGTTGTGTGTGAGGCCAGGGCCAACATCATTGCTGTGCACAGTCAGATGAGTCTCGTCCCAGAATGCCCTCACGGCTGGGTCTCTCTGTGGAAAGGCTACTCTTTTGTTATGGTGAGAAGATTGCCTCAAACACATTTGCGTGGGTACACATTATCGCCTCAGGGAAAACTCTTAGATACAAAATTTCCTCTTTCTTACTTCTCCTCATATCACCACTCTTTCTCCCTCTCCCTCCCTCTCTCTCTCTGTCCCTTCATTCTTTTTGTCACCCTATACCTCATTGTCCCCCAGCAACTTGGTGCTGGAGCTGAGGGATCTGGGCAGCCCCTGGCATCTCCAGGCTCCTGCCTAGAGAATTTTCACAGGATCCCCTTCATCGAATGCCATGGCCGAGGCACCTGCAACTACTACACAGACTCCTACAGCTACTGGCTGGCTTCTCTAGATCCAAACACCATGTTCAGGTATCTCTCTCTCTCTCTTTGTCTTTGTGTGTGTGAAAGAGTGTGTGTGTATGTGTGTAAGAGAGAGAGAAAGTAAGAGAGTGAGTTTTCATATTGCTGTTATATGTATGTGGTATGTAAATATGATGGCAGAAGTCATGGAGAACTATACATAGTTAATATGTGGGTAGTATGAAAATAATATTGAGATAACAGAAATAATACTTTGTGTGTGTGTGTGTGTGTGTTTGTGTGTGTACCTCTACAGTAAACCAACTCCACAGACAGTGGAGAACACCCCTGGCAACCTCATCAGTCGCTGTCGAGTCTGCATGAAGAATTAGTCTAGGGCTCAGACGGCAGAGGGCACTGCCTGCAGTAACAGACAAAAAATGCGTATGAATCTGGCACCGGCCCATCTGTGCCGTTCAGTCGCACGACCTGAAGATGGACTCTCTTGACCTTGTGGACGCTATGGTGCTAACTATGAGGAGTCAGCTGACGGCCAGCTCTCTGAGTTCAAACGCTGGTTCTTTCTTATAATTTTTTTTTGTCTCTTTCTTTGGTCTTGGTCCCTTTCTGCCTTCTTGTACAATTTTGGTCAAATTATGAGAGCATCTAGGTGGCTTGTTGTCATTGTCAACCTTACTTATATTCAAGCACTTCTGAGAGTATAAAACCAAACAGTATTTAGTATCCTAATGTCATGAAACCACCCTCTTTTATATGTTTCCTGGAGTTCTGTCTCTTTTCCCTATGTCCCCTTTGAGTGCCTACTGGGTGGCTGTCAGCCAAAACGACTATACTTCTACACTTAATTTTTGCTGACATTGAGTACCAATTGTATATTTTACATAATTTGGTGTATTCAAGCAATTTCCAATCCACATATGCTTTATTAACATTACAATTTTTACCATTACAGCCTCTAAAAGTCTGGTGCTATTGGACAAAAATTTTTTATATATGTAGGCCTATGAGATTACTATAAATAAAATTTGGGAGATCGTTGTTAGAAGTCTGACAGCTCAATCCCAGGAGCCCCACCACTGTGCCCCTTTCAGTGCCTACTGGGTGGTTGTCCAAAAATATAAACAGCCAGAATAAATGGTAACCCTTAGGCAGTGTTGGGATTGCATTGCTCAGTAATTTGTTACTGGAATGCTCTTAGTTAATTGGTGAGTAGGTCCACTGTTATGGGGCTCTACAAAAAACATAGCTTTTTCTGAGTGCCTATACATTATATTTGATAGGTCTGGTGGATCATACTTGGTGGCTATGATACCAAGGTAATGATATAGTAAACACATGGGAGAGATATGCATAATCAATCAGTTATTCCTCTTCCGGTGTAATACACAACACTGCTTTAAGGTTATACCGAACATCAAACGATTGGTGAACCTTATTTTAAACATCAAATGAGATTGCTTGTAGGCTATATTCAACATATAACAGGCTATATTCAACATATATTTCAGGCTGCTGATAATGCTTAACTTTACAATAATAAATAAATACATAAATAAAAATATGAATATAAATACTGAATATTAGAAACTAGTATGTGGCAATATACACCTATGAGCTATCAGGGTGCAGTGAAAGTATCTAGCTGTTAAGTGAACCCACTAGCAAACTATAGCCATGGTGCCACTCCTACTAAATCTGTACATTTTGCACACCTGTCCTTTACAAAGGCTGTAAAAACCTGCCACTGCAGCGAATCAATGATTTACATGCAAAATATACTGTATAGGACAAGAGGAGGAACAAATCAAAGGCTGAATGTTAAGTATAGTACAAATCAATCAAACAGGCTGACAAAAAATAAGAGGTAAATTGTTTCATTTTGGATGTTCATTGTTCTAGATAGAACTTTAGCTATTGCTGAGCTTATGGGTGCATTTTAACAAAAATAAACACACACAACACTCTTACCACCAAACAACAGAGTCAAATTTAAAAATTAAAAAAATAAAAAGTTCAAGAAAAAATTCAGCAATTTTGTCATTTGGTCCAACTTTTAACATTAATAGCTCCTCTGATATGGCAAGTTAAACAAAAATGTAACCACTGACAAAAGTTTATCCAACCAATGAAGAGGCCCATGAAACTGTGTAATGTACTTGTATGTGTTATTTCTGGGTGGGAACAATATATTGATATAATATTATGAGGTGCCTCTGGCGTATTTTATAGTGGGAGAAAGCCATGATGCAATACAACTTTCTCCATCAATTTGACTAAAAGTCATACCTTTATGACTTATGGTGGTGCTTATCAAATTTATGGGAAAAACTTGCAGGGAGAAAATGGCAGACAGCACAAAGATTTTACTTTGTTGTACTTGGAATGAATGCATAAATCCTATTATTTATGAGTACTTTTTCTTCCATTTAAACATGTACTGTAGACAATTCTCTGGAAATGCATTAAGTATCGCATGAAAGCTTATACTGTCATTATTTTGAACTAAGTATTGTGACTGTATAAACAGGTGCTCTGTGATACCTGCTATGTGACGCCTACTGCCACAAAGCCTATGGCAGTACAAAGACAAAGCCAGCCAGCCTTTGTCTGGTTACTGAGTAGGCTGTTACTAAACTGCCATACTATATACTGCTCTTCTATAAATCTTAACTGAAATTAAGAACTTTTCAGCCCAGATCAGTACACAAACAGGATGCAGGTAGTATGGCATTTTAGACACAGCCTTGATAGACACAGTCTTGATATCAATTTCTGCTTAGTCAGAAAAAATATCTATCTAAAGTTAAATAGCCTATTGAGAAGACATAGCAGCACATGTCATGTGTTCTGGTATTGTACAATTAACCCCTTTTCATGGTATGTGAGATTATTGTATACCTTTTTTTAGTTATAAATTATTGTTGATCAGCTGTATTTTTTTATCAAAGAGGATGCAATCTTCTTTATAGTATAAGTTGCAGAGTGGTGAAACGTGCACAGCAACAGATATAGTGTCTGCACTCAAATAGCTAGGTGGTTGATGTAGTGTTGAAACAAAGCTGCGTCTAATATCCTCATAATATCAACAAGGACATTACTCGTAGTTAGCACATTCTTTTATCCAAGGCAACACTAACTCTCTCAGGATTAAACCTAAGTTGATAAGTTGCCACATGGTCACATTACCGCTGCTACACCACAACCACAAAAAGCTTTGCTTTTACTTAGCAAAATCTTTATCTTATCTACTTTAAATGTTTTTAGTTTTTATTTGCAGCTTAACCAAATCTGTAGTAAACACTGTTTTTTATTTTGTCATTTGTTGTTGTGGGAGGTGTTATGTAAAACATTAAAAAAACATTTTCATGTCTGGTCTCTCTGCCTTTCCTACACAAATGTATATGTGTAGTGAAGCGACTAGCTTATAGTGTGGCTGTAGCTCAGCTATTCTGAATCTGATAGCTTTTCATTAGCTTAGTTATTTTTTTTGAAGATGTAGCTTGCTAGCTTTCCCATAAGGTATATTTCCCAGAGTGTCTCCTTATAGTGGCAAATATTCCATCTAGGCCTTGCATGAAAAATCAGTTAATGCATAGAATTCAGACCAATAATTCAGCAAATGTGATGCATTTGAGAGGAGATATACCTTAATTGATAAACATCCACAATGTGCAAATCAACTGCATGCACAATACTGGCTTCTTTTGCTCACATAGCACATTTTAAAATTGTAAAATAATTCTTGAAAACATTGTATACTGCAAGTAGTGTAACGGCAATTGTACATTTCATCAGAACTATATTGCCACAAGGGCTTTGTAATCATCATAGGCAAATCAGGCTTATTTTGTGGGCCTGATAAATAAAGAACACATGCACACATCCACTTAACTTTTCCTGGGCCTGGAATGTGGAAATAACAACCAAGGATCATTGTTTTAAAACTTTTTACCTATGTAAGTCATGAATAAAATGATCTAACTTCAAGCCGAGATTCTATACGTGACTTGACAGTCAGGTCTACAGGTCTTATAATTTTGGCTTGAGGTTGGATCATTTTATTTATTTATAGGCCTAATTTCTTTTTGTGAATTATAAAGTAGCTTCTGATGTAGTAAACTCATTTTGCCAATTTTAGGTAGCTTGGCTTGTTATTTTCTCTCCTCTCACTGAAGCCTCATTTAATGTAAAGTACCTGCAAGGTTAGTTAACTACATTTACTGAGTAGCTTGCTCAACACTGCCTGTCTGCATATCTGTGTTGTGTTTGAATTAGATTAGTCCTAAGTGGAGAGACAAAGTATTTTACTGCTCTCTGTGGTAGGAAAATTATCCTCTGTGGGGGCTGACGTCACAACTCACTGAAGGGCCTCAGGTGAATAATGAATAAAATCAAGTTAAAGTCCTAGTGAACTATCAGACCACTGTATTTTATTTAGTTAGCCACAAACAGCTTCTCAAAATGCCTGGCATTCGTTGATGCATGTAACTCTTTAATTTACTAATGGGCAATAAACTGCTGTAAGGCTCTGGTGCAGCTGGAAGATTCCTTGGATGAACAAAGTGGCTTACAGGACATTTCGTACACGCATTAATTTTATGACTGACCATTCTATCATCGCCAGGCAACCTGGACAGCTGTCATTCATCCCAACTGACTATAAAAAAGGGGTTGATGGCAAGAAGCAGCCACAGCCCTCACTTCACAGCTAAACACCAGGACCACGACCAAAACCAGCATAACTCCGCCAGACTCAGCCCAGCTCATGATGAGGTTCCGTGGGATCCACTGCTCCCTGGCCCTGCTGGGTCTGTCTCTGGTTCTGTGTAGTCAGAGCGCCTCCTCACAACCAGATATGGACCTGGACCTCCGTCACCACAGGCTACTTCAGAGAGCTCGCGCTGCTGGAATGTCAACACAGGTAAGAAACAACACAAACAAACACACCAACCACAGGACAGGACCGGGGTTTTCCAGATAGGTGGTTAAGTTATAAAGCTGGGTAAATTCAGCTAGAAAAAGTGGTAAACCTCCTAATAGCCTATCCTTCTTGCTTTGTTTAGTTGACTTCAAGCTCTTCTATTATCAGGTTTACCACTACTTCCAACTTAACTTGTTGGAATACCCCACAGAGCAGCAGTAAACAAAAACAAAACAGAAACAGATGTCATTGTTAGGATACACTGTTCAGAGCTAACACAGGTTTAACACTCTGCATGAACTTACACTCCACTCTCTACCTGAACAGCTGACAGATCAGATAGATCAGGGTCTGAGTGTTTTTCTGAAAACAGGTTGTGGCCAATCTGCTATGCCCACATAACCTCAACGTGTGAAGACAGAGTAGTGTAAATACGGTTAATACTTTGCTTAACAATCAAACTGTAATTAAGGTCTTTATTGCTGCCCATGTGAGCATGCTTATGTGTGATGTTCAACCATTCCGCTCTCTGTTACTCTCTCCCCACTCACTGAAACAGGAATGGAGTAAGCGAGCAGTGGAGGACCTGCTATCCCAACTGTCCCTACCGGAATCAGAGACTCAAGACAGCGAGGTCTCTACAGTGGGGGCTAAAGATGACCTCCACATGGAACGTTCTGTGGAGAACAACAACATTCCGCCTAAAGAACGCAAATCTAGCTGCAAAAACTTCTACTGGAAGGGACGCACTTCCTGCTAAGCCACCACCTATTATCACACCACCCAATCAGTGAACATCCACTGTCGTCCACCCAGCCCTGAGTGATCCGATCTAATGCCATGCTGGTTGGGGGGGCTCTAATCTCCTCAGTGGATATGTAACTTGTGTAAATTATGAAATAAAAGTGAAGCTTCGATTAATTTTATATGGCCTCTCATTTGTTTTGTGGTTATGATTCAATTACATAAACCTGAGGTGATCAGTCCAACCTTTTAAACTACACGGTGATCAGTCAGTGGCTGATTAAGAACATGCTAATATAATTGCATTTGACTAAAAGATAATTTGTCCAGAATAATGAGTAATTCTTCTCTCATCACCGACTTCCATCCCGTGCCTGCATCAGGGTCTGCATATAGTGTAAGGAAAAGTAAAAGTAAAAGCGTGTACTGCCTAAAAGCAGTTAAACAATCAAGTTAAATGGAAAATATATGTGTGTGCATATCAGCAAAAAAGAAAAACAAAAACAAAGGTAATCGCCAGTCTCCTGATCTAGATTTGAATTTCAGTTCAATTTTGTATTTTTCCTCATTTTCATTGCAAGATTAACATAAATTGCCAGAATAAATCCTTTTCCACACCCCATCCCCTTACTGAACTTTACCAGCAGTACCAATATCTATGGATGACGGCTGGCCCTCATATTGTAAGAAAGGCTTTAGGTTAAAATAATTTGAATAGGTCTCTAAGGTCATTTTCCTACAGCCTGGTTTTACCAGACTCACTTCATAAAAATATACTGGCCTTGCTCAGTTGAGAAAAGCTCCCAATCTTTGCATTTTGTGTTTACTTTGAAATGACTGGTCCAGCCTAAGCAATCATACTGATCAGGAATGGGGTGTGGGGTGCTGTCTGCCAGAGTCATAATTTCACCTTTCTGTCATCACTTAGGCCTATATGTTTGTCATCACTTAGGCCTATATGTTTGTCATCACTTAGGCCTATATGTTTGTCATCACTTAGGCCTATATGATTGCATCCCCCAAAAAGTGTAAACAAGGCACACAAAAGACACAAAACAACTTAACGTTGACTTTTTTCTCCACTTTCTCATTGGCTTAGTTACATATGACCTATGCTGACTGAATAATAAGAACTGTAAGTAAAGACTCTTTTCTGAATTGTACACTATCAGCTGTATATGTACACTATAGAAATGTATTTTTTATGATGCATGCAAATTAGATTGCTGGCCAACTTCACTACTAGCATTCTGAATTAGATCACGATGATAATATCTGATAATATATTAGTTTTTTTACTCTTACCTGGCACATGTTCTTGTTTATTGTAACACATTTCCAATAATATAGGCCTAGGCTAGTGTTTGTTCTGTGACCATTCAATTTTATCTTATATTTGTCTTCCTCCAGTCCACTGGCATATTCTTATTTAGGCCTATAAATCCACTCTTTTAACGTCACAGACAGTTCAACTAGGCTGCTCTCTAGGCTTAGAAATACAAAGCTGATCTCATAAAAAAAAAAACACATAGAGAAGGATGTGGGCCATCACATGTTCTGAAGAAAGCTGGAATAGGTTAGTTAGCGAAACATTGCACTTAATTTCTGTAAAGGAATAATGAACCTGCATCTGAGAGGATATCACATTCAGATCAGGTTGGATCACAGATTGCAGATTGATAGTGCCCGGCCCACCGATTTGTTTCATAGCCAAGGCCTACTAAGTGTGTAGCCTAGGCCTAACACATTACCTGGGTGGATAGATAGATAGATAGATTTATCCCTGCTGTAGGGAATTAACGGATCCGGCAGCTTACCTGTACAATAGGCAGACAGATTCAAAGGACTCACAGAAGAAAATTGTAAGATTACAGTGTGCATAGTCGAGGTAAAAACAGTGTCAGCAAAGATCACAGACCGCTCCGCTTTTACCATCTGTGGTGTAAAGGGTCCAGTTCAGATTAGCCTACTGTGAGACAGACATTTTTTTAGTTAAAATTGAAATGTAGGCATATTTAATGCCTTTGGACTGACGTAACTCCAGAAACTCTAACGTAACTAGAGATTTCCCTCTGACGTAACGACTAGAAAGTTCCGGGGTAAAGCTGTTGGAAGGTCATCCTTGGAGAGTCAGTCGTGTTAGCCTGGTGTTGTTGCTTGGTTTTTGTAAAAAGTCTTTTGTTTTTTTCTTTTAAGAAAGAATCGTTCACAATGCCAAGAGGCAGCCGCAGCCGAACATCAAGAATGGCTCCACCAAGGTATGAAATACAATGTATCGATAGAAATTGCCAGTTTCAGCACAGTGTAATAGTAGGCTAACATTAGCATGTGAGCAGGACTAACGTCAGTGCATAATGTTACCCACAGCTAAAGGTAGTTTACCTTTTCAGTCCATTCATGCTGTTTGAAATATATTTACTGTTTAGCCCTTCCTCTCGAACAATATGGTTAATAATGTATCGATGTTGATTGTTAATTTGCTACAAGGACAAAGTTGCATAATTGTCAACTTAGCTAATATAACATAGCTATGTTAGCATTATGACGGTGCTATCAGGTCGTAACGTGACTGTCTGATGTAACCGGGAACATACTTTGTAGATGTTTACCTTAAAGATTGTTGACCAAACCTAATCAACCAGTTAAGTGAGGTGTTGTGTTGCTTTTCCTAGCTATTCTGCCCCACCACCTCCCAGACCTGCTCCTCCACCATCCTATGCCCCGGCTCCTGCTCATGCTCCTCCATCAGCAGTAGCTGCTCCCGCAGCAGCACCGAGACAGCCCGGGATGTTTGCCCAAATGGCCACCACTGCGGCTGGAGTGGCTGTGGGCTCAGCCGTGGGCCACACAATAGGACATGCTATGACAGGAGGCTTCGGTGGCGGAGGAGGGCATTCTGAGGCTGCCAGGCCTGATGTTACCTATCAGGTAGGCAAATGAACACACACACTGAACAAGAAGTGTACTAGACATTTTAATTTATTTTGCACATCTCACGAGTTGGATAACTCTCAATGGGAGCAAAGTCTGAGAAGTTTACAAATTCAAAACATAGTGTAGACATAGAGCAGAGTGACAAAAATCAAACTCATCAGGTCTCTTATTGTTCTGCAGGAGCCCTACCAGGGTCAGCCCATGTATCAGCAACAGCAGCCCATGTACCAGCAGGAGCCTCCTCAACAGAGCGCTTGTTCATATGAACTGAAACAGTTTATTGAGTGTGCCCAGAACCAGAGCGATCTTAAGCTCTGTGAGGGATTCAGCGAAGTACTTAAGCAGTGCAAGTTCGCCAATGGTAAGTGTGATGTGTTTGTTACACAGAATAAGGCCAAAAGGTACACAAGAACTGTAGAGCTGTGTTGGGGTGGGGGGTATCATTTAGCAAGATTAGTGACACAAAGCCTAAAGTACGTTCAGATGACAGGCAAACAATCCTGGTAGACTTGTCTTTGAACTTTTAAATTGAATGTTATTGTGTAAAAATAATCAATTATTAATTCAAAATTGTAAACAAAACTGCAAGCAACAAGGCGATACCAACACACTGTTGCCTCCTCTGCTCGTCCAGTGTTCATGTACTGTTGGCATCCTACACACTTCCACTCAATTATCATCTCCCTAAAACATAATTATAATAATAATCTATAGTCATTTGATCCCATGATCAATTCAATTTAACCTAATCGTGAATTAGTTGAAGACACAGCACACAGTGAAGCACCCTTTAACCTGGAGCAGTTGGATGCCTGCTATAGTGATGGCTGGGAAGCAGTGAGGGGTTAGGTGCCTTGTCAAGGGCATTTCAGCCAAGGTCCACTGGTCAGGGATCAAACCAGCAATCCTTCGGTTACAAGCCAGAAGCCCAAACCAGTAGGCTATGGCTGCCCCGACAGTGCTAGTCTAGATTTGATCCCATTGACCTTGCTGTCTCTCTCGGTCCTCACTACTGAATGGCCGGACCCTCTGCATGAAACGGAAGAGTAGAACGAGAGGCTGGTTTATTACCAGGCTCGCATTGGGGTTTAACACACCACCTATCTTGTTTCATTGTAATACCCCCCAGAAAAGTTTAGTACAGCTGATATGTATTGAAATGACTGTTCTACAGACAGCAACTTCTATAAAAAAGTATTTCATCGTTAGTTCATTATAGTTTGTTTTTAGTTCATTGTTCATTGTTTTAATTTATTTTTTATTCAGTATTATGTGTAATTTCATTATTATTATCATTATTATTATTGTTGTTGTTATTATTATATCATGTTTATAGCTGATTCCAGGCACCTCACCTGTGCTACTTTTTTTTTGTCCCACAGGCTTGTCGTGACCACATCAGGAAGCTGCTGTTGCACGCACATGATCATAATCATCGCATATAGTAATAATAAATGTACAAATGCTTGGCCAACAGAGTTGTTTGTGATCACAGAAAAGTAAAATAAAATGGGAAATTAAGACAGCATGTTCAACAGTATAGCACTGTTGTCTCTTATCTTAGTCTTATGATATAATTCATTTATATTTATATTATTTTGCTTATGTGTAATTGAGTTAGTATTAAAACTTGACAGTATCATGTGGTTTTTGTCTGTGTTTATTCTGTCTACTTTTTTTCTTTCTTTAAAGCTGAGATTTGTGGCTATTAGCTCATCAACTTCTAGGACAGAGGACAAGGCTCACCTGATATGGAGATAAGAGCAAATATGTGTTTTAAACACTGAATATTATTGAATTAATATAATACTAGAATTGTCAACATATGACTATGTTCAATAATGTAATTAATTGCTCTCATACAGTGTTTGTTCTGACGGATGAATTTCTCAAAGATGCTGGGCAGAAGCTGGTCCTAATTTAATGGTTGCAGTACTTATACTTAGAGGTTTAGAAAGGTGGGATGGGGAAGTTCCTGATGTATGGTCAGCATGTTAAACTAAAGCCCCTTTGCTTCCTTTATGTATTCATGGAATTCATTTTAAAGCAGGGAATATTTTACATTATGACAGGCTACATGATTCAGACATTAACCCAGGCTAGTTTTCAAATACTGAGATTTTGATATTGCGATGCACTGCTCAAATACTGGAATCAGCGTTGTCTCATTAATATCAAGTAGCACAGACATACGCAAGGGGCTGCACAACGTTAATAGCAGCCATTTATTTTTGGTTCGTGACATTCACAGTTGCCCTTCTGAAGTCGCAGGCAAGCGTTCCTCGTGAGACAGGGACACGGGCTATAGCACCAGTTGAAAATTTGACGTTTCTGCCCTCTGCGATTGTACACCAAATATATCACATTCTGTGTTAGCAATGGAGTGTACCGTCTACTTAGAATAGCTCCTCATTCTTATTCACCGACAGTGGACACAACACAAGGTAAAAAGAAGACTATACCATCGCAATGGTCAAGCAATGTAAAGTCACGCTTTCTAACATAGCATTTTTCGAGCATGAACGCTTTGCAGTTGCTTAATTTAAACAATCAAGCCCGGCTAAGCAGTGACTTCGTGAGCAATCAACAGTGAGTACAAATTCACGTGGAACAGCTGTTGTAGCCGATTGAATTACGCTTTTGTGGATGTAGTAAAATGCACGAGGAATAAATATCATGCTGGTTCTGGTGTAAAAGCAATCTAATCTAATCAATAATCTAATCTAATCAAGACATCCGACTGATATGGTATTCTCAGTAAACAGCAGAACTGTCAAACCAACCAACACCTATAATTGTGCATCGACAACTCACTATTAGTCAGATGTTCGCTGCGTTTCTGTAAAATTGCAACCGAATACGTCGTGCCTTCATGTATTTTCTTACTTTACCACAGCTTTGGTCATCTGAAATAACTGCCAGCATCTGCAGAGTGCCACAAGATCCACCATGACCAAAGAGGATGAGATACCTGACTGGTCAGGGGCGCAAGAGTTTTATGACAAATATGACCCCAAAGAGATCCTGGGAAGGTAGGCTATAGCCTAACGGAATGTTCATAAAATAATTTTGTAAATAGATGCGTCCAAAGCTTCAGACCTCCATTCATAAAATATATCAGACTCAATAAACATAAAAGCTGCGTGGGGAGGTGTGAATAAGATCCTCATTTGAATACAGTAACCTACTGCGTATGGCCCACATGAGTCTGTGTTGTGCGCGCGTGTAAAGCTAGGTAACTAGGTTACGTTTACTCAAGCATGTGGTATCTTGTTTGTATCCTTGTTGTTCACGAGTGTAAGTGAGGACAAGTTGTCCTACCCTCACTGACCTCTCAAACGTGTGTAATGCAGCTACAGTTTCTCATATTGGCTTTAGTTTTTCTTTTCTTTTTTGCAGTGATTTTATTTGTTTCCTGTTGTTATTTTCTCACACATTCAATATTTGCCCCAAACAGTAATTGACTCAAATAAAATAAAACTGACCACTTTAATGAAAGACAATTTAAGGTGTAGTAATGCAGTACATGAAAAAATATTGTCCAATGTCCTTATGCGATAGTGTGTAAATAGGTCATCCATTACCTGTGCTGACTGACACACCTATGTGTTGTTTATCTGGCCAGTGTTCCCATTCATACACTGGTGTTGCAATTTATACACATACACCTAGATCAGATAGGGGAGTGGGACACAATACAACCAGCATGCTTTGCGTCCACTGAGGGTGTCAGCCATCATCTGTTTCTAACCAGCACAGCCATACTACTTTCCTGGACCAATATGTTCATTTATCCTGTTTGAAAATATATGGAAAGATTTGTGAACTAGTCTGACTTCAGAGTAGGCCATTCATGCAATTCAGCTTATGCTGAGCCCTTTCTAACTTGATTGAAATCTTGATTACAGGGGAGTGAGTAGTGTTGTGCGACGCTGTATTGACAAACGCTCCAGCCAGGATTATGCTGTGAAGATCATTGATATCACACCCTCTGATAAGATGACACAGAAGGAAATTGAAGAGATCAGAGATGCAACAGAGAAAGAAATTGACATCCTAAAGAAAGTCTCCGGACAAGAAAATATAAGTAAGACTTTAGAATAATGCTCTATAAAGTCACTATACTGTACTTGGAAGATTACAGTGAGCATGTAAAAATCTCCCCAGTGTAAATGTAGCCTCTTTCTGTCAAGTTCTGTGTAAATGCAAACACTGCTCTTTGTCAATGACATTAAGTACTAATGGTATATTAGTATTAAAACTTAACAGTCAGGGTTTTTTGTTGCCTGTTTTGTTGCTGTAGTTGATGGTTTGGTTGGACTGGTTTGTGAGTTTGTGTATTAGAATATCTTTATCTTTACAGTCCAGCTGAGGGATTCCTATGAGACCAAGGCCTTCTATTTCTTGGTGTTTGACTTGTAAGTGTGAAATGTCAACATTTGATTTAAGTCATAACCTTATACACATGTACAATGGCCGATGAGGATTTACATGTCCCTTTGATTTTGTATTCACAGAATGAAGAAAGGAGAACTTTTTGACTACCTCACTGAAAAAGTTACCCTTAGTGAAAAAGAAACAAGGTATTTCTTTTAGTTATTTTGTTAATCAGTTTAATTTCTGTTGTCAGCAAGGCTAAACTGGATTTGTAGTGGTTTACATTCTGACACACACACACATTGCCTTAGACGCCATTGATCAAAGTGATTAAAGAGTCATTGTGTCAGTGTGAATATAACTCCAGCCTGTATGATTGGATATGTATTTTTCTCCCTTGAGCTGCCCTGTTGTGTCAGAAATATGACATGCATGGCTGCTTTTAAAGTAATAACACTTTGTTACAGTTACAGGTAATCATTCAGATCATCTTTTTATGTTTGTTGTAGTCTTATGGCTAAAGTTAGTATACCCCCTGGCAGTGGCTGAGTGCCCTCTGTTTGTGTGTCTGCAGAAAAATCATGCGAGCCTTATTGGAAGTGGTCCAGTTTCTTCACTCCCAGCACATTATCCACAGGGATTTGAAGCCTGAAAACATCCTGCTTGATGATGATGCAAACATCAAACTCACAGATTTTGGCTTTGCGGTGCAGATCGCTCCAGGACAAAAGATGAATGGTAAAACTATAGCCTCCAAAGATAAAATAGCTCCCATGTTTATAACATAGGCTACTTCTGAAGCTTGTTCTAGACAAGTCCAATCATGTATTACTACTGTCTTTTTGTCAGACACACACTTTAGAAAGCAAGGAACTGTGTTCATTTCTGTGTCTACCTCCTGTTTCTCAGAGGTTGTGTAATAGGCCTGTATTCTCACAGATGTCCAGTAGGTGTCAGTATTTCACAGTCAAAGTAATTCTCCTCACTCACAACAGATGAGTCATGATATTTTAATTCATGTGTCAAAGGTGAAGATGGAACAGGACACTGACAACCATGTGCTGCTCTCCAGTCAGTTGCAGTGTGTACTGACCTTTCCAAAGCCAGCATGCTGACCTCTCTGTGAGCCTTGTGAAACATGTGCTTGTTTAAACTGAGATGAAGTATTTAAATTGTAAAAAAAGAACTGAGAGACTTTAACAGACACCATGTGAACCAATATTATCAATCAGTAACAACATATACCTAAAGCTGTGTCTGTCAAGATTTCTCTCAGTTGAAACTGTGACATGATCTATCTTGTGCCTTCACACACTGCCACCAGCAGTGAAGGCTGTATAAGCTATTAGAGGTGACGTTGGGCTAGACGATGCTAAGCAATTTCTAATATACTTTTGAGCAAATATATTGAGCAAATATCCTCTCATGATCCACTGACTCTTTTGAGTGTACAGTTTAAAAAACACACACACAGCACACACAATAACCAAACACTGTGGAGTTTCTCTGGGAGCTAGCTGGTATGCTAGTTCTGTAGTGTATTATTTGACCATTGGTTCAAATATTATGTGAATTGCACAGGACAAAAGCGACAAAGAAACATAAAGAAAAACAACTGTAATGTCATTCAGTGTTGCTTACCCACCTTTAATAGTGAATCAACAGAAAAACTGCACTTGACTGTAGTCATTTGTATTATTTCCATTTGCTTTGGAATCTGCTTGATTGATATGTACATGGAATATAGTTCTTGATAGTAATATGAGTTGACCTGCTCTCATAAGACTTTTGGATGTTTTGTGTCTTCTGTATTTGTTGATAAATTGGGATGTCATCTAATATATATGATCTTAACCATAGAGGTCTGTGGAACACCTGGCTATCTTGCTCCTGAGATCATAGAGTGCTCCATGGATCCTAACCACGCTGGATATGACACTGCTGTCGATATGTGAGTGGTCAGGATTGACCTCTTTGATTGTGGATTTGTTCTGTCCAGATCTTGGAAATGTTTCCCCCATGTGCACATTATGGTCATATGAGCCTGATGGCAATTTCAAGAATTTGTGCTTGACTGGCAAAAAAAGATGTACCTGAAAAAGGTGTACCTGAGGTGTACCAGAATGCATACTTAAAGATGTTTGTGTTGTCTGATTGAATTCTTTTTTACTGTTACAATACTTTCTAACACTAAAATATCATTGTTTTGTATTGTGAAGCGATAATGTTGAATGAATATGAATTCTTTCTCTAGCTTGAATGAATAATAATTGTTAAATGATGTCAACTGACATAATCCCATTATAGCAGTCAGTGAGAGACTGACTCCCATGATTGTTTCAGCTGGAGCTCAGGGGTGATCATGTACACACTGCTGGCTGGATCACCTCCCTTCTGGCA
Organism: Tenualosa ilisha; assembly: GCA_015244755.2. Classification (NCBI taxonomy): domain Eukaryota; kingdom Metazoa; phylum Chordata; class Actinopteri; order Clupeiformes; family Clupeidae; genus Tenualosa; species Tenualosa ilisha. The sequence goes on along the minus strand of PYXC01000452.1, from coordinate 3,375,630 downwards.
CAGGAAACAGATGCTGATGCTGCGCATGATCCTGGCCGGGAAATACGATTTCAGCTCCCCAGAATGGGAAGACCGCTCTGACACTGTCAAAGATCTGGTAGGTCCTTGTTTCTGTTTTTGTTTCTTTTGTCCAGATGCTTCAGGTGCTTATCTGTGCTAGACCAATTTTTTTTGAGAATTTTTGAGCCATTTAAGGACAGTACCACAGAATACCCATAAGCAGTTAACACACACTCAAACACACTGAAAGTGTGTCACTGTTTTCATGCAGCATCTTGCCTCACCTATGGATATAACGTCCTTCATCTCTGAATTTCATTAGCATTCTACAATCTGTTGTCGTTTGTCACTTCCTGTCTGTATGCAACTTAACGAAGGAAATGGCTCTTTGCACAGCAGTCATTCAGTAAGAAAATGACTCTGTATGGCACAGTAACTAACTATACTGCCTGTCTTATGTTTGTGCTCCTTATTCAGATCTCACGGATGCTGGTGGTGAACCCAGAGGAGAGATACACAGCTACGGATGCACTGAACCATCCATTCTTCCAACAGTATGTGGTGGCAGAAGTTCGTCACTTCAGTCCATACAGGAAGTTTAAGGTAAGGAAACATGTTGATTGGATGCCAGGATTGATTTGATGGAGGTTTTGTTGGACGCCTATTATCTAGACACCATGCTTTGGGTGACACTTTTGTAAATGTCCTTGCTTCTTAAGGTCATATGCATGACTGTGCTGGCCACCATGCGAATATATTGCAACTACCGCCGTGCCAAGCCTGTGACCAAGGATGTGATACAGAGCGACCCTTACGCAGTCAAGCCCATCCGCAAGCTCATCGACGCCTGTGCCTTCAAGATCTATGGACACTGGGTGAAGAAGGGCCAGACTCAGAACAGAGCAGCCCTGTTCGAGAACACTCCCAAAACCATTTTGCTGTCCATTGCCTCGGAACAGGAGTCCTCCTCCATCCACACATGGTAACATCCTCTGACTTTGGACCTAAGGTACTTGACTCCAAAAAGTGGTCTGATGGAATCACAGGTGCCTGAATGGTGTTGTTGTTTACGTAACAGAGGGGCACAATGCAATGAAATATATTTAAAAATAGGCTAAAAGGCTGTCCAAACATGCATCTCCTCTGTAGCTTGCATGAAAGGGTCTTCACTGAAAGTGAAGATTTACATGTTACCTTTACTGAAGGATAAATTCTCTCTGTCACACTGTAGGACAGTATGTGTATCTGTATCTGCGCAGCGTTAAAGTGTTTTGGCTATGAAGCCTACCTGCAAAGCAGCTCATGTAGAAAAAGCTTAAAATGCCATTAAAATGAGCGGTTTGTTAGATGAAAACAATGATATTCGCTGCAAATTATATTTTTTGACGATAAATTATTTTAGTTTCACAAGTGTTAAAAGTAGTCTTTTATTATACAATGTTTGTTCTTTTAAGTGTGTATTTAAGTGTTATTTTTAACTAATACAATGAAAGATGAGGATCTTTCTTGTTGAGTATTCAGTATAAAATATCCAGAATGTTTTCTGGGTCTGTATTTGAAGAGTTTGGTTTCAAAACGCTATATCCACCATTTTAATGAATTCTCAGAAATTGCTTTTATTTTCACATTTTGTGTCAGATATATCAGTGGATCTGCAGTTGGGTTGCTTTAACTTTATTTAGTATTGCATAATAAAATCAACATAATTGAGGTTTGATCAATAATTACTGAAATACACAATTTAAAAACATGACTTTTGAATGTTTTCAGAAATGGATTTCTAGCGTTTTGGAACCAAACTCTTCATTTGTTTGTTATTAGGAGTAACTATACATACATGTTTAGCCATGCCTTGCAAAGTAGGTAAAGACATATCTATCTTTATTTATGAATGTGTTTAATAAACCACATTGTAACCATGTCCTGCTTGAATTCTGAAATTGTTGAAGCTGTATAGATGCTTGTGAGTGTGTGGGTGTGTGTCTGTGCCTGTGCATGAGTGTGTGTGTGTGTGTGTGTGTGTGTGTGTGTGTGTGTGTGAGAGAGAGAGAGAGAGAGTGAGTTTAATTCAATTTAATTTATTTACGGAGCACCAGTAAAAATCAGAATTGTCTCAATGGAGCCTGAACACAGCCTGAGCCCATAGAGAAGCATATAGGTGATAGTGCCAAGGATGAAATCCACTTTCAACAGGAAAAAACTGAAGCAGAGCCCAGGGGTGTAAAGGGTGTTAAGAGGCAAACCTGAGTAAGTTTACCTACAGGTAGTGGTAAACTGAAGCCCTCATTCTCTTAACTAAACAAAGCCAACAGGCTACTCTTTTAGGAAGTTTACCACTTTCTATAGGTTAACATAACCAGGTTTATCAAGGAGAATGAAGGACGAGGAACAGGGCATGAGGGAGGGAGAAAGAGTAGAGAGAATTAGAAGCAACTACATGCATTTAGACATCAGTCAGGATAAACTACAAACTGCATTAAGTTAACCCAGTGTAGTCAGATTACACCGAATTTTGTCCTATTCTTTAAAAAATGCATACAATGTTGGATCATAATTGAGTAACATCTTATATGGTGGCACAGTGTTTTTGTCACAATATTAATGTTTCTTACAGGAACTTTGTAACATATAGCTTTGATCTTTGATTTTTTTTTTCAACAATTCTGGTGTGTGTAGTGACAGTGTCAATAACTACTGTCCAACCAAGCTGTATCAACAAAGTACATGTCAGAGCCTGGACAGTGTGACATGGTGAACATGAGTCAAGTCAAGTGGGTTTTATTCAGCCATACATACTGTATATAGCAAGACGAGACAATGTTTCATAATTCATGATTCAAGTAGGGCCATATTTAAGATATATAGACAGACATGAAGGGTAAGAACCAGCCTGACTCGTCCGCTCAAACATGCCTGCTCTTAGCCAGAGTATTGTTTTCTCTGGACTTTTAGATGTTAGGGCTTTTCCACTTCAACTGGAGTAACAGGTCCACCTCCAGTGGCGCCCACTAGGGTGTATTTCCTGGGATTCCACCATCAGTTCTTAGAACTGAAGAAGCCTGTTGGATAAGAAGTGAAATGTCTTCAGTCCTCAAAAAGAATTCCAGTTTCCTCACAACTTATCTTACCATAACCTGGAGGAATAATAACTTATAGGAACACATGGATTGACCTTTTTATGGATAAAATAGAAGAAAACCCAACTGTAGCCAATAAGCAAATCAGAGAGGAAGTAAATATAATATGATTTTAGCTGAGCTCATCTGATATGTCCAGACCAAAATCAAGGTCAAAAATAAATCCAGAATGATGAAAGATGACATGACAGTGAGTGAGTGATGTGAAGATCTGAGGTGATGGTCAATGATGTGGAGAGATTTTTTCACAGGAGCTCTCAAAAATGAAAATGCCGGGCAAGAATTTTGATTAAGGGGCAATACCATTGGGATTCTAGCAGTGACTACAATACCACTTTCGCTTTCTAGCCATACGAAATCTGTTTTTGGTAAGTAGCCTAGTTGCGATGGAGAAGAAAAATGAGTTATATCCACACTGGTCTTAGGCTGCTAAATAATGTTATAATGAGTCTTTGGTGATTTTCCATTCATGCATAGGCTACTACCTAATCAACATTTCTTGCGCAACCTAGTTCCACCCTATAGAAATGTGAGTGATATTCCAGAATTTCATTTGTTGTTCTGAATGCTCTGCCCACCGACTCCACCAATGTGTTGAATGCATAAGTTGGACGCGAACAAGGCAACCTATCGGTTGAGTGATTTGTAAGCGGAGGAGGAGCTGAACAAATACTGTATTTTGATTTGCTAAGTCCTTTTTGTTCCACAGACCTCACGGAGCTAGCCAATGCAGTGCCGGTGGTCAGCCTTACAACGTTGTGTCAAACAGTGAGTAACAATTTTTCCCTTGACATATTTCGTGTGTTAAAACTTCGACGCAATTTAACTGTAATATGTACAGAAGTCGCGAGATAAGTCATGAACTGATAATGCCAAAACTTGTTAAACGAGAAGAAATGATGCGTCGTCCTCTTGCAGTTTGTTAATGAATTGAAACAATTTGTTGTACACTTTAACTCTTATATAGCGACCAAATTAATTGAAGTTGCAGTGAGTCGTGAAGCGGAAGGCGCACTGTGGTATGCATGCTAATGTGATCTTAACCCAAAGGTTTGACATTGTGCATTTGTGCACTGATTGCTCGTAAGTTGCTCGAAGGAGGGTGATGCAATATCGTTGCTATATTGTACTGCTAATATTTGGCTAAAGTAATTTTTACCAGCTTGGGTCTCGATTATTAGCCTGTGAAACGTTTGAACTGTGCACCGTATTGATGTCATTAATCACATGTTAGCTGATGTGTGATGGTGAATTTGTAAGGCTGAAGCTAGGGGTCAGTTGTTGCCTAGTGGAGGAGCCACCGGCGCGAATGTCTGGAGGAAAGGTTCTTAAAGTCGATCCTTCTCACGGGGGCCACAGCATGCCTCAGCCATAAAAGGGGCCCTTAGTTGGAAACATCTGGTGAAGCAGTGCAAAATCCAAAAGGCAGTATTGTGTCAAAATGTCTGACAAAGTGTATAGCACAATTTTTTGTCATTATCAGCCCTACTCATCATGTGTAAAAATTGATAGAAAGATAAAAGTTGTTACTGCAAGTCAAAACTGAATTGCATGCTGCAAATATTTTGCCAAGGGTTGTCTTGAATGAAATAACATGGTGTTTACTCTTGGTCTAAGCAAATACTGCACAATGGCAACTTTGGAGCAGACCAAGGAGATCTTCCGGCGAGCAGATGCAGTGTGCTTTGATGTGGACAGCACGGTCATTCGTGAGGAAGGTATAGATGAGCTGGCCAAGTTCTGTGGAGTCGGCGATGCAGTGCGAGAAATGTATGCATGAGCGGATAAGTGCCCTTGCCCTGACTTCCTCTATTATCTGAAGTTCTACATGTCAGCATCTTGCATATTTTTGCCAAGGCATGAAGTTAAGGTCTTCAAACAAACCTTTTTTCCACCCCATAGGACTCGCAATGCCATGGGTGGGTCAGTTACTTTTAAAACAGCTTTGACAGAGCGGCTGTCAATCATAAAGTGCTCCAGGGAACAAGTCAATAAACTTATCACTGACCATCCTCCTCAGCTGACTGCAGGTATTAAGTAAGTTGATACTGATATTAGTTTTTCTCGTTTGTTTGTTGTAGGATTATATTGTCTGGCTTTGCAGGCAAGACTCACATTTGCCACACAGGCTTCATTGATTCATTGAGCAGTAATCTGATTGTTTGAGTCAATTTATTTGGCTGTGTTCTCGTCATTCCAGGGAGCTTGTTGAGCGACTTCATGAGAGAAATGTGAAGGTCTTTCTTATCTCGGGGGGATTTCGCTGTATTGTGGAGCATGTTGCCAGCCAGCTGAATATACCCCATGATCATGTCTATGCAAATCGACTGAAGTTCTACTTCAATGGTGAGTTGACCCTGGAGCCCTGTGACCTTCATAAAACAGAGAGCCCCTTGTAATAGTGATGATCCCTATCATTGTTACAAATATCAGAGATTCAATGATGAGCAATCGATCGATGGTGGCCTTTCTTCAGGTGAATTTGCTGGGTTTGATGAGACCCAGCCCACGGCAGAGTCGGGTGGCAAGGGACGGATAATCAGCATTCTGAAAGAGAAGTATGGCTTTGAGAAGGTCGTGATGATTGGAGATGGTGCTACTGACCTTGAGGCCTGCCCTCCAGCTGTAAGTATAACCAGCTTAGCTGTATGACCAAGCATCAACTATTATATATATATATATTACTTATAAACAGTTATTAGCTAAAGGCATTAGATCCTCGTGGTGCTGTGTAAAATTATGTCTCTTTTGTATTTGGAAACCTAAACATCTGAATTTAACAAACTCTTTTAAAATTGTATTTGATAAAAATGTATTATAGAACATCCTGCCATCAACAACATGTCCCATTAGGTAATAGCAGGAGAATAGCCCTGCCATCCTGTTGGAATTTGGTTCTGTAACTACAGTATGTAACTCCAGGCTTTGGTTTTGCTCTCTCAACCGTGATGTTTGTACAGAGTGCCTTCATTGGGTTCGGGGGAAATGTCGTAAGGCCTCAGGTTAAGGAAAGAAGCCTGTGGTACATCACAAGTTTCGGAGAGCTGCTGAAGGAACTGGAAAAGATTTAACCTTTGGCTAATGCGAGCCGCATTATTTTATTGTTTGAAATATTGTGCTTCTGTGCCTTTTCTATTTTTATTTCATGCAGTTTTTAGACAGGTGCACTTTGTGTGTGGAGGGACTGTAATTGTGGCACAAATGGAAGCATTTGACACACCTTGTAATTAAGCATTCCAATGTTTTTATGGCCACTTTAAGTGTTCAGTTGATTTTCAACTGTGCTTCACGTGGTTTTGATCAATTTTCTGATAAGAGAAATACTAAAACTGCTGCAGTGTTGCTTGTAACAATGTGCAATGTGCATATTTTTAAGAGGGAACGTTTGTAATTTTGGTACTTACACTAAATAGAGAAAAATAAAATTTTAGTATCTAATCAAAGCCCATCTTTTTCATTCCTATACACACAGCCATAAGAGCATTTCATATTTTGTACCATTCAAGGTTTATTGTACAATCACACTAGTACATACATATATGGTTTGTGCTGACGTTTGTCATGTTGCAATTCTTAGATTTAAAAACATATTGAGGCATGCCACCATTACACTCAACAACAACCTGATCATTTAACAGCTTAAATCTGAATTACAGTTGTCAATCTGGTAACAGTAAGAAGCATATGCAGTCAGATGAAAATGAGCACTGAAATGACACTTGTGCTGAAGCCAAATGGAATAGACAGCTTTGTCAACAAAGCAATACCCTGAAACAACAATAAAGACAAAGATCTTTCTGGAGAGGAATATGTAAGCTTTTTTAATTTAAGAATGTTAGTCTCTCATCCATCCATGGTACATTATTCATAAGTTTTTGCTGCAAAACAAAAATATGTGGTACAAATTTCCAGGGGTCTTTCTGAGTATATGCCCACCTGAATAACGTAACCTTTTGTAACCATTACATTTGGGTTTCCATCAGTGCTTCTGAATGGTAACAATCAAAAACATACAGTTGGTCTACTAATGTCCAATTTAATCTACAAATAGACAAATTCTATATACAGCAGTGTCTTTAGACACTAGGCTATTCAAGGATAACCGTTGTTATCCAATTTTTGTCTCTAATGGCCTGTCATCATCATCTGCCACAATCCTCCCACGTGCCAAGCTGAGCCAACTTCATTGAGAAAATTTAATTACAGCTAAAGGCAACTCCCACATGTCCTGCTTCCATCTGAAGATTTATTTAATATTTACACATCATAAATACGAAATAAATACACAGGTTACTGCTCTGGGAACTCAGCACCTTTAAAAAGTGCATTGAATGGGGTATCGCTTGACAAAACAATAGGTGAATTCAACATTACCTGACTTTATCAAGCCAGCTGCAGCCGCCTGCAGGTAACAATGCATTTTGGGTTGAAAACACCAAAAATAACCAATGGGATGGGAATACGAGAGCGCTTCCAACCCAAAATGCATTGATAAAAATTCACCTAATGTCACCCATGACATCCCACTACAACTATAGTCTTATGTAGAAAGACCCTGTTAAGCAGTACTTTGGTCTGCGCCACAAATAGATAAGCTCTGACCTACTGACCAGATTTAATTGGACACAGTGTGTCAAGAATCAGTGTGTCTCACTGCACATCAGGAGGTTTTAATACTCAGGCTAACAGGGTCCAGAGATTTTCAGAAGCATGTGTACAATAAGGACATGAACTCATGTGCGAGTGCACGTGAGATATTGTGTGTGTGTGTGTGTGTGTGTGTGTGCGGAAACTCAATGTTCCATGAGATTGGTACTTTTCAGAAACAAAATCTTCAGTTTGCTGGTGCAAAACTTGGGAACACAAAACAAATTCAGAACAAATGATGTCAACATTGGTCGGCATTCGCTGAAGAGGAGCAGAGACTGACGGCAGTGAAAAATTCCTAACTGGTCCAGACTTAAGCTTTCAGGAGGCTGTCGGAGATTACTGCATTGGGGATGCCTTCATTGGGATCATTATCCTGGAATCCATGTGCTGAATCAGGGGAACTATGACAAAAGAGACATGCCATTATGGGCCTCTGTGCTTTAAGTGTCACGCTGGAACTGTCAAGCATGAAAAACAATTAACAGTTAAAATTAGGGGTGGAAACTGATAGGATTTTATCAATATCAATGTCATTGTCGTTTGCTTATTGGTCCAATTCTTTATCAATTCTCTTATCAATTCCTTACTGTATTGAACCTGTATTCTGCACAGGTTTTCAGTATTAGCACATAGGCCTGTAATATAGCCTATATTACTGTGACCATAGCAGCTTATTAGAATGAGGGAACCTGTAGAACTGTGTTCTCTTTCAATTTTGTATTCATAAAGACCCTTTGACTATGGGTCTAAAAAACATGCTGGGATTGATAAGAGAAACTGATAATGTCAGAGGGATACGATTCCAATGAATTGAAGTGTTCAATTATCGGTTCTACTCGATTCTCGGTTCTCGATTCCCACCCCTAGTTAAAATAATTCTTACAGTTGACTCTATTCAGCATGGAAGTATAGGAGCTTATTGATCACGTTTTGTCATATGAATGAAAGCATTCTCATGTGTGACAATTAAGACACATCTTACCTGTGTAATACACGACCTCATCCCATCCCTCTTTATGCCAGGCAGCGTTCCTGGTGTTTTCTCGAGTCAGCAGATCTTTGTAGGCTGTAATGCACATGCAAGCACATGCGCGCGCGCACACACACACACACACACAAATAACTTAGTTTACACCAGTCTAGAGTCAAATGGGATATTTTTATTCACATTGTTCGTGCTCATTTTTAACTGTTACAATAAGAAATCCTGACTGAAAACACCTGAAATGCACATTCAGTCTTCTAATGTGCATATACAATTCACATGAGAGAGGGAGATTACCTCTCGATTCACATAAGGTATAACAACATTTCAGTTGATGGAAACTATTTATTCAGTTGTGTTTTCATTCATTGTAAATCTATCTACATGTTTCCATAAATCTTGCCTACAATAACTTTACATTTTAATTCCTAAGGGCATCAGAACTCCATCTCTAACTCACATGGCAGTGGATGGAAATGCATCCAGATGCATATATTTCTGAGCTGAATTTTCATGAAGACAGTAGAAATGAGCAGAATACGATTCTGCATGGCCTTTAAAGCGTAATCATGAGTTCTTACCCCACAGATGATGCACCATGTAAAGGTTTCCAATTTGAGAGAAGAAGCCGCCCACAGCCTCCTGGTTGTGCTGGCGGTATCCAATAGCTCGAGCCCTGCAGACACGCAGTCATATGCACACACACAAAGGGCAATCCACAATACTCAGAAAAAATATACAATTAAAAATTGCAGCCAGATCTTCATGAACTTTGTCATTAAAAACATGCTTGGTCACAACAGTTCCCAGTTCCTTTGCAGTTAAATACATGCTGGTTTACATCAGTTCCCAATTCAAATAATTCAGCACCTGATTTGCCCATAATTACATGGGTTCTCAACAGTTGATTAAATCCAAATGGTAATTTTACTTTACAATGACAAGATTTTAATTCAGCATCTTAAGAAGCCTTCGGACTCTAAAATCAATTAATGTGGATTACACAGACAATACATCTTCCAATCAGTGCCAAACTGCACAGTTCTCACTGGCAAAATAATCTTTTAGGTTCTTTATACACCTTATGTAACAGAGTAATCCGGGTGAATGTGTTTCCTTTTTAGATCTGTTGAGATGCAACAACAAGATAAGGCCAGATGGTGAAAAAGATTCACGCAATGCTGCCAACATGAGGAACATACAGTAAAGGCTGCACTGAGGCAAAATGACATGAACAGGTAATGCTAAACATGATCATGTAAAAGAAGTAATGCTAAACCTCTAGTTTGGGGAAAAAAACACTAAAATATGTTTGATCTCCAAGGAATTCTCTTAATAAGGTCCTAAAAGAAATGAGCTGAAAATTAGATTTCATGTACCAAAATGTAGGCTAAGTACAGATGAGTAAATTAAATATAATCAGACTGCCTTACCAGTAATTACCCCACTCAATCATGGTCCCGGGCTGAGGAGGAAGCACATGAAATGCTACTGGTCACCTAACCATTAGACTGTATAGTAAGAACACAACTGAGATGTACAGAATCAGAACACAGCTGAAATGTATAGAATCAGAACAGCTGAAATGTATATTTATATGTTATATCCACGTATTACCAGCTATTAAAAAACAGTCTATAATTTCTGATATCTAATAATTATAAAATATATGAATAATTTCAACATCAAGAGAGCAACACTTGAGAGCATGGACTATTCTAAACTATAATGGATCTTGGTGAATCGTACTCTTAGCTGATAGGAGCGGAGCTCATAGATGTTGGGTCCATCCCTGGGTACGGGCTCATTCCAGAAGCTGAACTCCAGCAGCAGCTGGTTCCTGCGGGAGAGCAGCATCTTCCCTCTCTCCCGTCTGTACTCCATGAACTCCTGCACAGGGCCGCACAATAGAGGACCAGCACTTAACACCAAACATCAGGTCAGGTACAGTGATCATAGTAAGCGATGAGCCATTAATCTCAGAGTGGTTATCCAAGATGCATTTTGTTACTGTAACTGACAGAAAGCCACCACAGCATCTCACCTTGTTATTTTTGAGTTTATTCATAACCTCAGTTAGGGCTGGGTACCCTCCCCGGTATCGCCACAAGTGAACTACACAAAACAAGTATGACCATGCTGTGAGTGCATTCTATTTACATGCATCACAGTGATTAAAGATTTATCACAAATATCCAACACCTGGTCAAACTACTGGTTAATTCAATTACTGTAATTACTATATAAGAAACAAGTATTGCATTAGAGAATGTATAAGGTGCAAATTAGTATTATCAGTCGTACTGAGTTGTGTAAACTGGTGTTTACATACTAACACAGGCAGACAGTTTAAAAAGAATACACATTGTAGGCCTATGAGAAAATTAGAGTAACTTCAAGGCTATCAAGTAAAGATGAAATCACACTGAGAGTTACTATATCTATCCATCATACTCTATCACATTTTTATGAGATTTTAACCAGGATTTGGGAGCTCTGATTCCATATCCTACCAGCCTGATCCTGCTCTCCATACCAGGTATTCCAAGTTCCCACTAGTTCACATGGGTAGTACTTATCAGCATGAATGGATGGCAATACTTCCTCACTGTGAAGAGAGGATACTTTTCACCAGGCACAGATCAAGGGGTTTAAGAGATTCTCAAGATGCTCTACACAGCAGCAAGTGCTACCAAATGTATGCACTGTAAGGACAACACATTTGTGAGAAGACCATGCATGCATTATAACCATGCAAGTGTGTTAGAGATGGTTTTAAAGGAGCACACAGTATGCATAGAGCAAAACAGTAAACAGCAAACAACCAAGTAAACAATGGCATGGCTGGGGTCAAGAATAACTACAGAGAGACAAAACAAGATCCAAACTTGAAGTCATTGTTTACACACCAGAGTTTGTTGTAGGCCTCCAGGCACTCAGGTTTCACATTGTGAACTAAAAGAGAATAACCATCATCAGATGTGCTCTCCTTAAATGACAACACACACTACAAACTAGGTTTCAGTCACTGACTATATGAAACATTTTTCTATACTACAGAGTTAGACTTTACCCTCCAACTATACTCACACTGAATTTTATATAAGTTGTTATCCTCCTTCTTGGCAAGTAGATTAGAGTGTGCATCCTTTCGGGGATCAACTTTACGCACAAACAGCGACTTAAACCAGCTGTCTTCTCGCTGTCTATTACTAGAAGCTGACAAGCCCCTGAAAACCATACAGAACATTTTCAGCAAAAGTCTGACATGAGATGTTATTCGCCAATGACACATGAACAGTATCCACATTTTAAATGGTAATTCTAGTGAGCCACATAGAGGCCAACTGAATACATGATCATTTCTATGGTCTGCAATTAAGCACAAACTTATTCATTCAGGAGTCTGAGGGCTTTTCAGAGGCAGCTTATCTTTTCCAGCAGAAAGGGTCATGAGGTAGCTTAAGGAAAACAATGGTCTACTCGGCAGTTTATTGGCCCCTTATTTTCAAGGCAGCACAACAAATGTTCTTACATGCCACACTGCACAGATAAAAGATACATGTTTCAACAAATACAAACGCATCTGGTAACTGCTTCCTCTAAATGCACACCTTGAGAAGTTAGCTTGCTACATTGTTACAACAGTTCCAAAGCAGAAATACACTGCAACATACACAATAGCTCACAGTGATGCATGTACTTGTGAATCACCACTATGCCTGCAGTTTTGTCAAAAACGCACTCAATGACTCTAGCCTTTAGGATTTTACTTGGTTATTTATAAATCTTGAGATTTAAATGGTAGCTACATTCATGACCTTGAGCAATAGGCTTTTATTTGCATTGGCTCGTCACGTAAACAAGACAGTGGGACAATGTAAATACTTAGAATGTTGGTTCACCTTCAACCATTTCAACGATGCACTGCACTGCGTTAAACACATACATGTAAGCAGTATAACTGAATGAAAACACAACAGTCTTGAAATCAACTCAGTGTCTTAGGCTACATATTAGCATCTCCCACAGTCAGCAAGCATCAACACAGAGCACACTAGCGCGTCTCTTTCCACAGGCACAGCATAAACATGACGAGAAATTACTGATCCTCAAGAAAACCACCACACCTGATCACATCGACGACCTGTCCTTTCCTCTGGGCCTTGTTTTTAGCCTGATTCAGGCCATTGGCACACTTCTGAAGGACTCGAGCCGCCATCTTTCATTGACAGCACGGTAGAGTCAACGCAGAACTGACTTAAGCTTTTGTCAATAATAGGCGTTACCTGTAGAGGGTAGTAGGGGACCATCATAGATGTAATATACATTGGCCGTTCATGTCTGTCATGCTTCCAGTTATTCTTTATCTTTTTTTTAATGTAATTAAAAATTAATGTAAGGGTATATATTTACTAAAATATAGGGTAACGTATATTCTCAAAGGTTCCCCTTGGGTTTAGGTTAGCAGTAGAGGAGAAAACCTTCTATTATCTTCTTTGACACTGTTCTCTGACAGGGGGTGGGGTCAGGCAATTTTCTCCTGGTGTGATTCATTAGTCCCTCACTAGGGCCTCTAATGAGGAGTTCACGGATTCAAAGGGACAAAGGAAAAAATGCATACAACCACCAAGTACTAGTGCGACTCATATCAACAACCAACAACCAAGTAATACTGTGAACCAAAGAGGTTTATTGGAAACAATCAGTGATCAAACGGTCAGTAAAAAAACCCAAACAGTGTATTGGACAGAGACTACTGGGAGGTATTTGGTTTAATAGAAAAAGAAAACATAAAACCTCTTCAAAATCAGGCAATTTAGGAGAATGGCAACCATTACACAAATGTGGCGCTTCTCTCGGCGTGAGGCAGTCCTCTGTGTGAATGCCACATGTGCAGCGACTCATATCCAGTCAGGTCCAGATGCGGCTCAGCGTCGACTAAGGCTGGTGACAGGTCTGTCGGAGTGGACTGAGAACTGAACAAGTCAAATTCAAAGTTTTCGAAGGGGTCACTTGTCACACCCCTGCGGGCCTTCTCAGGGCGGTCAGGGTGGTTCTTCAGCTCCAGAATCATCTCCATGGGCGTCTTCTGTAGAAGCTGAGAGTCAAAGGAGGTGCCGAAGAAGAATCGCTGCATCTTAAAACGCTCCAAACAGTGCAGTCGCTGGGCTGGATTCTTGCAAAGGAGCTACATGAGAAAGGGTGGATGAGGGGATATTTCTCTAGATTATATTTGTGCCTTACTCTATTAGGGCAGAGATTACATTGCCAGTCTGAGATGCAAACTGTCCTACGCAAGACTGAGCCGCAAGCTTAATCAAATCAAATCAAATTATTGTGACAGTACAGAACAGAACAATCTTTGGTAAATACAGACTGAGAAATCATTTTCAATATCCACCAACACTAATAAATATCACTCATTACAGTCTCAGAATGACGAGCAGTACAGAGCAAGCAAAACTACTCACGTCTGTGATAAGTAGGGACAGTGCTGGGCTGAAGGTCTCTGGCATCTCATATGTACATTTCTTCACTTTTCCCAGCATTCTGCCATGATCGGGCTCTGGGGGAATGGGAAACTGTAGAAAAGGGAACAGTTGACTATATTTGCCTTTGACTATACTGGCCACCTCATGTCATTAATGTATGCCTCACTGAATATAATATGAAGGTGTGACTTGTTTGTTTAAAACTTACACTAACCTTTCCAGTAGCCAATGCGTACAGAAGAATACCAAGGGACCACCAATCAGCAGCATGGTTATAAGGGCCACCACCCAGGACTTCAGGAGCTGTGTGAGGAGGTGTATATATGAGTTTACTCAACACAACACGGCACATAAACGCAGTATGACAACACAGGAGAACCACAGTATGTAGTTGCACTATTAGACATATTAATCTCAACATCCCCCCCACAGCACTAAGCCCTGAAACCTCAAACATGTCATTGGCATGAACTGGTTTACTAATTGGCTGATTTGCCAATTGGAATCAATCCATAGCCCTGTTGTTCGAGGTCACCAAGTGCTGTCGGTAGGAAAGAGAACGACAAAATGTGATACAATATAGACCAAACAGCGAATTAGCAGGTAACATTAACTGAATGGGGCACAGAAACTCGCTTTCTGTTTCATTTTCCTATGCCCCATTAAGTTAATGTTAGTCAATGTTTAATCAAATTCTTTCCTACAGACAGCACTCAGTGCTATGGACTGATTCACACAGATTTTTCTCCTTCGACATTACGGGATTTAGGGCTATGAGGGGCATTTGTATTCTGCCATCAGCAGTATTTTATGGAGTGACTGGAACAGAAACATTTCACCAGGTTTTGTGATCTCTCAGGGCCTACTAACCCATGTATTGGATTGTCCCACAGATGGTGTATGCCCTTCCCCCACGCTCCAAGCGTCGAGACAGCCCAAAGTCAGCCAAGCGCAGGTGACCTGGATACCAGCATGACATGAATACACCACATTAGCCTTCTCCAGCACATCCAACACAGCTCATTAACTGGTTAGATTTGCTCAGCAGTCATACAATTATGGGTGTTACACACGGGGGTGGAAATTACTGAAATTGAGAAATCTGATGCTGACAGAGACTAGTGAAGCTAAAACGATTAGCTGAAAATAAAAAATAGGGCTAACAGTTTAATCAAGTATAGTCAGCTAGGATATCTCCCCTGTGTCAATATTCTCTATTGCTTCATATCTTTGAAACGTCTCAATAAAAATGATTGAATTTACAACAAATGATAGCCTGACAACAAAATAAAGCTTTGGGTTTATAAAACTGCCTTTTCATGTTTTTTTTACCTTGGTCAGTTAGGAGAACATTCTCCATCTACAAAAAAGACAATAAATAAAACATTAATAAAATAAAATTAAGATAAACAAGTAAAATGAAAATAAATAAAATAGCATTTAAACTGTTCATACCTTCACATCTCTGTGCATGATTCCAAAATCATGTAAAAACCCTACAGACAACAATACATTGGTTAGTGACTAACACGCACCGACATTAAAACACTTCCACAAAACTGGTGTCTTTATTCATGTTTTGTAACTGGCCAAAAGCGGTCTATATAAAACTTAGGCAACATGAATCATACTTTTTTCCAACACTTTTTTGAGTCTTAAATTCTGGCTAACACAGCTGCAGATTCAAGTTGCCCGGGGCATGGTTGTGTGGTGCATGACTATGTCAACAAAGTAGGAGACTCATACACAGAAGCTACTATACAGGGCGCTGATATACTGTTTTCTTTATGATTTTCTTTATTCGTATAATTTTTCAGTATTAATCACTCTTACGAAGGGTATATCATATATCATCATTACATTTTGATCATCCTTCAAACTTTTGCAGTTCCATCAAATAGCTACAATGCTTTAAAAAGCCAGCTTTAAGAGGAATACATAATCTCAGAGAAGTCTGTTGAACAGCTCCATGAACTTTCCACATGACCAGCCCTGGCTAGGCCTATCACTGCCCAGGGGCTTGTCATCTTGTATCTCACTCACCCAGGGCACAGCCAAGCTCTGCTGCGTACACCCGCACCTCCGCCTCCTCAAACTGGCCATTCAAAGTCCAGTAAGTATACAAGTCCCCAGTGCTGCAGTAGTCACACACTGTGGACAAAGATGTGATGTTTTTAATATCTGAATGGCAAAATGCTTAACCCTTCACATACAGTTGAACTGAATAACTGTTGAATATAGAGACAATTACAACATACAGCGTTAATTTAATTTGACATAGACTACAAAAATGTCATTGTCCCCAATTATTCTGGGAGGCTAACAATGCAGCATGTCCAAATACTAGATTCTAGACAAACACAAACACAGACACAAACTCTCACACAGACAGGACACACAGGCTATAAATCAAATCATAAAACAGCACCAAGTTAGGAAACTGATTTCCAAACCACAAAAGAGCACAAGGAACAACAGGTGCAGAGCTTGTCGGGTTAGGTCAACAAAACACATTGTAGTCGTGAGCAGGACAACAACAGGAGAGGAAGCTAGAGAGGTTCAAAATGGTGAAAGGTAAGGCTGAGTGTTGCAGCAAGACAGTGATTGCAATAAATGAATAAATGAATCAATCAATAAATAAACAAATAAAAGGCAAAAGGGGGGAAAATAGCTATGCCGGTGTCACATGATTGTGACAACAACAAAACAATTGCAAAGTGAATTCTGAAATACTGGAGCAAATTACAGAAAACGGCCTCCGTGAGGAACTCCTCAGGAGGAGTGAGGGCACAAAGAGGGTGGGGGAGAATCAAGGTGTTTGGGGAGGCAGGAGAGGAAGAGGACGGGGGATTACTGGGCACTTTCTGCTGTGCACTGTAGGACTCACTAATAAAGAGGTGGCGCTGAGTCTGCCAGCAGTCCAGGAGATTGTGAAGAAATGGGTGCCTGACCTGCCTCTGCAAGTCAGTCAGTAAATTCAAACAAATAAACAAACAAACATACAAACATGGAATCAGCATAGATATGGAGTACAAGCATGGAATGGATATGATTTCTTTTTTAGGCGTGTGATCTGGAACCATAAAATCGGAGAGCACAACGTGAAGATGAAGTTCATGTTAAAAGCAAGCAGACAGCAAGCGGACAAACAACCAGTTAGTGAACCATCTGGTGAATCAGGGCAACCTAGTTGACTAAAGCCAAGTCGGACACACCGTATATCAGGTTAACAGATAATCTCCTAGTGTGTGACAGACCTACCTGAATGATGACCTCTTCCTTTGACTGTTCCAGCACACCATGCTTCAGTATCTCAGACTTTGGCATAACCTGACCATAGACAAAATTACATAAAGAAAAGAGAAAACAATAAATGTAAATCTATAGATTTATATTTTTAAAACAATATATTTGGATGATGGTGTAGTGTCTCATATTTAAAGAAAATGTTTGGAAGAATGAACCTTGACTGCGTAAATTTTCTGTTCAGAACAGTCCTTCACTTTTAGGATGGGTCCAAAGGAGCCTTTGGCAATGAGTTCCAAAATCTAAATAACAATAATAGCAGTAACAAAATAATCTTCACCAATACATGAAATTGTACTTCCAAACAAACACTACATTAAACTACAAGATGTTGTCACCAAGAAATGGAATATCTGAAGTATGGTGTTTTGACCTAAGGTTTCAGAACAGCAAGTCATGTTGCATAACTGCATAACAATGAAAAAATGACTTGTGTGTTAAGAAAGAGACGCTCCACCTGAAAGTGGACTTGTCCTGCAAAGCTGCGGTGTGGAAATTCTGGCAGAAAAAGGGAGATGAAACCAGGGAGAGTCCACTCCATCCGAGGCCTCTCAGGTTCTGGGAGTAGGGACTCAGGGATGGAGGGCTGCTTGTCTTGGAGCATTCGCCTGGTGGGGTGGCTGAGAACGCTCAAGTGCCGATTGCGTAGCACTCCAGTGACAGACAGGAACACTTGCCATCCCGGAACGGTTGACCTGTCCACAGATGGGCTCTGTTTCTGGATTAAAGATGGCAGCAAGTCGCCTGTATTAGTGAGCATCTTAATCTATGCGTGGTGCTGTTCTGTCATAGTATTTCAACATACACGCCAACAGTAACACATAAAAGCCCTCTAATTCAGCGAACCTACAGCACACAAATGTATCCCATGGATAGAGAGTTCATGGTGTTTGTGATTTTAACCACTATGACAGGTCTGCCAGAGCACAAGAGGATTAAGCCGTTCAGACAAAGCTTGTCCACTGAAAAACAGACTAGTCAGAGCCCACTGCATCTTACGTCACAGATTAAATGCACTTCACTGACTTCAAAACACTCTTGAGAACCCCCGTTGTTTACGCTACAAAGTAACAACGCTGTCTGCAAAGTCACAAATGTATGCTATATTTCAATCAGTGTAAGTAGATTAGTCAAAAATGTCAATAAGAGCCCTAAAAGACAGCTATGAGGCTACATCGTGTAACTGATACTTGAACTGATAAGCTATCACTTGGGGAGTCACAGGCTGTATCTTAATGTAGGATACTTACCTTGTCTTTGCCGACGTTCGCACCCATCACATTTTTATATTCGTTGATTTACGACTCATTAACAATAAGTTCAAAAATGATCGTCGGTTTTTCTGTGTCGTTGTTGGGACCTTCTCATAGTCGCTACTAAACAACACGTTTAGCCCATCGCCCAACGGAGCACAATCTGTGGTAATAATAATCACATTTTGAACGACGAAATCATCAAAATATTTTTTAAGTCCGTGGCTCCCATCTCAAAACATTTCGTCTCGTCCATCCTTTCAGCCACAGTGCTTCTCAGACCGAACGGGAGGACAACAGAGAATAACCAGAATGACTGCAAACTCCGCCCCTGTCATTAATATCTAAACACCTCCCACGGACACTGCTCCGTCAAATGATCAAA
This sequence comes from Tenualosa ilisha, assembly GCA_015244755.2. Classification (NCBI taxonomy): domain Eukaryota; kingdom Metazoa; phylum Chordata; class Actinopteri; order Clupeiformes; family Clupeidae; genus Tenualosa; species Tenualosa ilisha. The sequence continues at coordinate 3,356,419 of PYXC01000452.1, read as the reverse complement.
CCTATAGGGCTATTTATTTCTCCGCAACTTAATTATCTTTTAGTATGTCTGCCATCAATTTAAAAACAAGACTAAATTATTTTTCTTTAAAAATTCAGGCATAATAATATTGCCCAGGGTTTCCATTTCTCTCAAACATTTCTTTTTCCTCATGGTCAACTTAATCCTAGGTTTACAGAAAGATGCGACGTAATCTCAAAACCAGTCGTTATCCGCCAGTTATGTCATACCACACATAGATCTTTGGGTTTGTGGCCATCTGCGTCCAGCTGGTATTGACTTAGTATCCATCAAATCATGGGATGCTGAAACTGTTGCCATTTGGAAACATTGTTTTTATTGACAATTTCTATTAGATACATGCATGGTAATTTTACAGTCCATATGAGTGAGCAAAATAGTGCTTAAATTTACTTTGTCTTGAAATATTTGGGATACTCAATAGAAATAACTTTAAAGAAGCAGTGTCTCAAGCTAAACCGCATTCACAATGTACACACATGAAATAATACACATGGTTACAAAAATATGTGAAAATACTTTCTGTAAAAAAAGTGCCATTGTGTTAAAATTACAAAACATTATCATTACAGGCTACGTATTTGTATGCTTCAACAAGGAACACTCATGTGACAGTCACATATGCCAGTATGCCACAAATAAAGTAAATACAACAAAGCATCAAATTATTTTTGTTTTCCTGTGTTTTGTTTTGGTACAGTATTGCACAGAGATGTGGCAGATACAGGAAAGCCATCACTACTGACTCCGAACCAAGTATAAAGAGAAGTCTATTATAGGGGACGACATTTTACAGAGCACTACATTTTAACCTATGTGAAATGTCCTGATATTACATAATTGGCCTACCTGTTACTGCACATGGGGAAATCTTGTTAGCAGGGCGAGAAGCTCACAAATGAGCTTCTCTGAAATGCTTTTAGTAATTCAAAAAAATGTTGTGGAATAGATGCAGTATTTAGAGGTGAGTATAGCACAAGCGTTCAGTTTTCTATTGAATTACTTCTCCTGGACCAGCCGGAGAGGATGTTAGTGACAGACACTCAAACTGCAGAGGCAATGCTAACCAGTCTGCTGTGCAATATCCTAGCTGACACTGATGCTGTAATGATAACCGTTTGCTGTATCTGACAGTAAGTGCACTAGCTAGCTAGGCCATGAAATGCGATTAAGTGAAATGTATTAGTGTGAGGTGAGCATGTCACACACACACACACACACAAAGAAGCACACATGTAGAACCACGTTGGGTGGAGACTGTATTCTTTGATGGAGAGTACAGCAGGTGCCCTGGCCCAGCGCCTCCGGGGCGTGAGCTGCTCGGGCGAGGCGGTGGGGTGGGGGGTGGGGGGGTTGCTGGGGTAGGTGAGGTTCATCCAGGCTGAGACACAGTGGCCACTGTGGCCTGCCTGGAGCTCAGAAGGCAGCACAGGTGGAGTTGAGGGAGGGAGAGAGACAGAGAGAGATGGGGATAAAGAGAGAGAGAGAGAGAGACAGAGTTGGGTGGTGTCAGAGGAAGAGATGCATCCTCTCCAACACACTCTTCTCTCCCACTAGTAGTCTTTATCACGATGAAGGGGGGAGGGGGGCACACAGGCCACTGTCTGCAGCCCAGTGCTTTGCCCACCACAGGTAGTAATGGTGCTGTGGTGGGACCTGTAGGGGCAGTAGTAAATAATGCCAAGTGGATGACTCCCTTATCTTCCTATTAGGATAGAGGCCGGCTGCGAAGATGGTGGCAGAATTGGTGGTAGTTGCAGGGGGCCTGGTCACTTACGGCGGCTGAAGATGCTCTTCTTGCTGGAGCTCTTGTCAGACGTGCTGAGGCCTATGAGCAGCCGGGCCTTCTCGTCCTCCTCCTGCTGCTGCAGGCTGCTGTCCGCCTGACGACCCTCCACCATCGCCTTCCCCCGCGCCTCCGAGCCTGAGGCTGGCTTCAGGCGCAGCTTCTCTTTGATCATCTGGGATGTAGGACACAGCATAGAGACGGGAGGGAGAGAGGGAGAGGGAGCGGGAGCGAGGCGAGAGAGAGAGAACAGGGAAGAGTCAGGTAGAGAAGACAACGGAGAGATCTACACTGACTGCTTCTACCTTATGTAGGATTCTGAATACACCTGTTTACATCTGTTTTTCAGAATGTGTTTTTTGAGTAATCAAATCACAAAGCTGTCAGAAATTACGTGTCAATGTAACTGGCAATGTCGCAGTACCTGAGCCACTAGCGCTTTCCGGCTGTCTCTTTTAACAGCCATGGCAAAGTCCAGCCAGGTCCAAGTGTTGTTGTGATATTCCAAACAAGGCAGCACCAAGTTAAGGTCCTTCCAGTCAACACTGCTTTTCTCTCCCTGTTATCATACATACACACAAAGAGATGGAAAAAACAAACGCCACTGGAAATTATATGTCAGATCCCATTCCTAAATGACATTCTAAGCACATCCCTTCATACATGCACACATACATACAGTGCCCCACCTACCTTGTAGCTGACACACAGAGGGACCTGTGGGATCTTGATGTAGATGAAGGAGTTGTTCATGGCTGCCCTTTCTTTCATCTTGTCAATGTCATCCACAGGATGCTGAGCAAAAGCAAAAATATTGTATGACCAGGTTCAAGACTTCATGACTCTAATGCATAAATACAACTGAAAGACAAAATATACCATAGCGATTATTATGGTATGGTCTTATTAAAACACTATAATTTGTAATGTACCAATTGGTGTTATTAAAATATGTATTTCTACATCTTTATCTCTACCTTTATATGTTCATATATACTGTAGAGGTCAAGAAATAAGCAATAAAATAATAAAATATGACAGTGATGCTGATAGATGTTTTGGTAGTGTTCTGTTGATCTGCTATTTCTTGAAGGGCATTCTAGTACCTCAGGGGGTTTACGGAAAGATCTCCTGACACCTGCTGTGCGGTTCAGGCCCTGACCCACACCTTTACTCGTACCCAACCCCGCAATGGAATCTTCTGATAGCTGCCTTGGCTTGACCACAGGGATACCTGCATTTGGGACAATCCATTAATGGGGAAAACTTAAGTCAACCCCAAATCACACACCCAACAACATGACCCGGCCATATCACTACACAACCTTTTCCTCAATGTCAAACCACACAGGAGCTTTTTATAGCTGAGAGAGGTCTACCGGTATGACATAACACACATTAGGCAGGAATCCGATATTCCCATCAGACAGACTAGTGAAAGGAAAATCAATGTAAACCTTCAGTGACCTTTAGAAAGAACAAGTACAAATGTAAGACCAGGGAAAAGAGGGGAGAGAGAGCAACACCAGGATGAACAATTACTAGCCAATGCTTCTAAACAAGTCGTACAATTACGTTTGTAACAAAAAACAAGCCCGTAAAAAAAATGTGGTCCTGTTCAATACGCACAGAATGATTTAGATTAGTAAACTTTTGAAACTGTATTTGTTTTCTCACACAGCAAGTACACATTCATAACTTGTTGATGATGTTGTAGCGTTCACTTCTCGGTGAGTGCAAGAGGTGTGGGCATACGAATAAAACCCATTTCCTAGCTAAGCAAAATTACATAACACTAGATGTTCTTTCCAATGTACTGACAACCAATGATGAACTGCCTTTGTAACACAGACTTTATTAAAGGACTACTGACACGCTTTCATTTTCGTTTTCCTCCCTTGAATGAGTGAAGACAGCAAAATATGATGTGTTTATGATTTTTTTTCGTATGTTTTTTTTAATGTGGAACCATGTTTTGCAGTGAGGTTTAGCACACTGACCTGTAGTGACCAGTCGGAACTTGTCCTCTTCATCGCCGACCTCCTCCTCCTCTACATTGCGCCCAGGGAAGAAGAATCCCATCATGCGCTTGAAGAACTGATACATCAGCTGGATAGTAAGTGGTACAACATTCACCTGTGGATGACAAACATCCCATTGCAGTGAAACAGACCCACATATATTCATTTAATATTTTAACATTTAATAATTTAAATCTGTGACAAAATATCATAATAACGGTTGACTCCAAAATAACTGTAACAATGGAAATTAATGACTTACTTCAAAGTGCTCCTTGACAGAGATACCGCCCACAGGGGGGCGGACCTTACTGAAGATACGCAAAGCGAGCTGGCGTCCTGATTGGCATTGGCTCTGGGGGCGTAGCACCACCTGGAAGACCAAACAAAATTAGGACGGTTTGTCAACCACACAACAACACAGTTAGGGGGAATCCCACCCTCTTCCAAGACTAAGATAAGGGAGAGTAGTTGTGTGAACATCTGATGCCACTTCCACAAACATGCATGATGAGGACCCTTCACACAGCCCAATTTGATATGGATGTGGTGTGTAGGGGAGGGTGATATTTCGACTTTCAAAGGAAAGACGCATCTTGAACACAGGAGTGGTATTGTCCATAGAAACGTGAGGTCAGTGAATCTACCACAGCAACACAACAACAAATGGCACAGGTTGTGATTGTGGATCCAAAAAAGATTCAGAGAGTCCCTTCCAAAACAGACAATGGACAAGGCATGGCAGTGTAGGGAACATAGAAGTGCTCAAAGCATGACAAATGTCAACAGGAAAATGGGGGAATGTTCCCTTGGATACACAAGGTGCATGGAAATGGAAAGAGAGAGACTGCATTGGGGAATATAACTGACCATGAGGATGATGTCAGAATTGAAAGACGTCAGTAAACTCTGTTACCAGACCTATACATACCCGCACATGCTGCATAGAGAGAGCAAGTGAAGAGGGGGAAAACATTTAAACACGGATTTGAAGAGAATCTTTGAGAAGACAAATGGTGACCATAACATCAAGAAGTAAAAGTCTTCCTGCTTCAGTAACTCAAGCTACCTCTAAAACCAGAGCATGTCAGTGTCGATGTCATGACCTTTGACCGAGCCACTGAGCTTCAACTTTTCCAATGAACATCTCAACTTCCATAGAGTTATTACCTTATAAGCAGCATTGGGCAGCAGATTGTTCATGGTGAACCAGCCCAACTCCAGGAGATGCTCCGCCGTGTCATCTGACTTGTTTAGCTTTGGGGAACAAAATAGCATGTGTTAGATCCCTAGGCATTGGTTCTTGTGGTTCTTCACTGGTTCTTGTCTGTCCCAAGAAGAACCAACAGGTCTCCATACAGATACTGGAGAGTGTTAGAGACCATGCTGTCCCACCTTACTGTACATGAATCTCTGCAGCTCCAGCTCAGCAATGCCCAGCTGCCCGTCCTCCTCCGTCAGGCACCAGCGGGCCTGGGCAAAGTAGATTTCTGTCCGCCGCACCACACTGACATCTTCCGGAGGCTTCCGCAGCTCCAGCTTGTTGGCCCTCTGCAACTGGAAGTCCTTAAAGCACCTGGGAATGGACAGCGGTAAATATAAGTGGAAATATCACACCACAAAATTGGATTCGTGATTTACCCTTTTTTCCAAAAAGATTCCCTTGGGATTACTATCTACCCATTTGTATCTATCAGTATGATTGGTTGATTGGATGATTGGAGGTTGACACTTAGACTTGTAATTTGCTGTTATCCAGTTAGCAACTTAGTTGGTTGGCAATGGGATAGTGCATTGTAACCAACAAAGTAGCTAACTATAGGTATAAGAACTATGGTTTTCAGAAACAGACCCTAGGTTTGTAGATTACTAGTTTGGCTGTGTGAGCAGCCAAGCAGCTGCAGCAGCTCACCGGATGAGGATATTGAGCTCCTCGCTCTTCATTTGCAGGTCTGTCTTCTCCTGGTTGAGTTGGTTCTGGAGCTTCAGGTTGATGTCTGACAGCTCACTGCCTCTCAACTCATCTTGCTGAAACAGTGGACACATATGGACAGAGACAATCAGCATTAACCACTAACAGCAAGGCAAAAATAGTAGAAAAAAGTAATAAAATGAAGTAAAAGTTTCATTTTTTATGATTAGACTTTAAAAGAAATAAAGATACAGCAGTTAGCAGAGATCATCTGAGAACAGATTGGTCTTTAGTCTAGATTTGAAATTGCCAAGAGGAGATGCCTTTTTGATGTCCTCTGGGAGTTGGTTCCACGGCTGAACTGCACAGTAGCTAAAGCCTGCTTCACCACATTTTGTGCTAACCAGCACATTTTTCTGCTGCTATCTGAGACCTGACTGGGTTATATTGCTGAAACATATCAGAGAGGTAATTAGGCCCTGTCCACTTTAGAGACGTGTACACAAGCAGCAGTACTTTAAAGTCAATTCTATAGCTTACAGGGAGGCTGTAAAGGGACCATAGAATTGGAGTAATGTGCTCTGCTCTTTTTGTTCTTCCAGCCACATCAACAATGCCATCTCTATGGCTCTTAACATCTGAAAAATGACCAAATAATTGTAGCATGGAGAGCAATAAAGCCACGATGTGGTGTGGACACTCACCCTGATGTTACTGTAGATCTGCTTCTCCAGGTGGCGGATCTGGGCCACGTGCTGGCGGACGGCCTCCTGCAGGTGCAGGATACTGCTGCGCTGCTCCTCCGGATTGCTGGAGATCTCCAGCTGGAAGCGCACACGCTGCTTCTTCTCACTGTGCTCCTGCACCACAGCACCAGAGGAGCAGCATTAGCAATGCCAAAGACATGAACACACAGACAGACACATCACACAAACCCTGGGGCCTTCTGGCATCAAGTATGCCATAAAAAGAACACAAGCCAAAGAAAAAAATACCCAGTCATTATAGGCTTCTTACAAGCTTTAATACCATACAGCTGTAAGAAAGATATAATTGTTGCCATAAGGGATCCAGACAAGCTGTTTCACATAGTGAAGCATCACCTTGGCATTTGTTATGACTATGAACAGATATTTCTATCAAAATAAAAGTGTGGTAGAATTCCTACTGACCTTCCGTTTGGGCTCCACGTGTAGCAGCAGGTTGTTGACGATGTCCAGGATCATGGCGTACTGCACAGGATTGGTGGAGATCTCCAGGTCATGGTGGATGAGGGTGAATGTGTCCACAGCACCTACACAGGATGAGAGTGAGTCAGGCGATATATTACATTTTTAGTGACAGACATGGTGCAAAACGCCTTTAAGCATAAAAGATTTCTCAAATAGGAGGTTCTTCTAAAAGCTTGATGGTAGAAAACCAACACACCAGTATTTCCAAAAACATGAATTTACTGTTTCATTTTGCATATTATTTTCCTGCAAATAATAATTTTCATCCATTAAAAGTAACAAAAATTGGAAAGAGCTCGCTGCATTCTTTTGTCTTTTGAAGCTCTTAAAACTAGGGCATCTCACCAGCTTGCTTGTTGAGCAGGTCCTCTTTCTCATGGTGGTCACGGATCTCTGGAGGTTTGATCTGTGTGGCCAGCTCCGGGTCGATGTCGTGGCTGTAACCGATGTAGTACATGCGGCAGCTACAGCGGGAGATGATGCGCTGCACCTGAGGCGTCTCTTGCACCTGAGACGGCTGGTTCCAGTCTGGGGATGAGAAGCAGACGACTGGTCAGACACTTCAAGTTCGGATGGTTTGAAAAATCTTCTTGAGTTGTTGTGTAACCGTCTGCCGTCAGCTAACTATTTTCAGCGATCCCAAAATTGGAATCCTTTCTTAAATGGTGCTTTTTGTAAAATAATTTAAAAAAACATTAATTAATCTACATTCATTTTTAAAAGAACTCAACCACATCTGAGTGAGTGAAGAGCTAGAAGTGCAGAAACGGTGAGGATGGAGGACAGGTGAAGGCATCTTACCAGTGGTAGTGCTGACCATGCCTCCTACGGCCTGGCCACTTTCCATCAGCTCCAGCACGGAGTCCAGGTTCCGCTCACGGTGCTCCTCAATGTTTTTCACCTGCACAGCCACACAGTGGGAACACAGTTAGAGAGGGGAAACCTTTAAAGCTTAAACTAGCAGAGGTGTGATTAAATAAGTAAGAGTGTGTGTGTGTGTGTGTGTGTGTGTGAACAATTCTCCAACATAGTAGTTTCCAAAACATTGTTGAGACACCACTGTAATTTCTAGGAGAGTAAAAGCATACCTAACAGCAACTTCTCATGAGCTCAGAAAACACTGGGCTATGGAATGGTGCTATTAGGATGACGTAACTAAAACGGCAAACTATCAAAAGTCTGACAAAAAAGGCTAGCTATGCTGACAATTCTCCAATTCAGGAGTTTGCAAAACACCACTTGGAAATACAGCGAGTGTTTCCAAGGAGTAACAACACTTTCAATGACACAGATCACTGCACCCTATGCATTTTTTCCCTCACACACTTTCCCTTTCCCTCACACACTTCCTGAAGGACTCTATATGTCTCTATATCACACCTCCAGCCAGAGCTGCCAGTCCTCCTGGTCTGAGGGGTTGGACTCCATGGTGGCAAAGTACTGCATGCCATCCAGCAGGCAGGTCCAGGTGGTCTTCTGCTTGAGCGTGTCGTTGTACCAGGCTGGGTGGTGCTCATTCTGCAGGAGCTGGGCCTTGGCCGCAGACACAAGGACACAACCGGCTGTCTCGGCCCCCCGAAGCATCATCTGAACAGATACGACACCAGAACATGCTATTAGCAGCGTCATAAAATAGCTGCTTTAAACATACATACATTTTTGTAAGGAAATATTTATAGCCATTAAATTAACGTTAAGATGATAGACACATTACTGACTATATAATGGAATCAACTGATTACTAGTATTGTTTAAAATCTTCTTCATCTATCATTTTTGCAGCTCTCAAATCAGACAGAATTAATTAATTCTCAATATAATGCAGGCTTTAGCAAAGTGGATGTCTGGACCCATACCTGTCCATTGACCAGCTCAATGAACCAGTTACGGTTGTACACATCGTCTGTTTGGCAGGCAGCAATGCCACAGAGCTGGTCACTCACGCCTGACTCCTCCTCTGAGAACACCACAAACTTATCAGTCTCCTCTATGAGCTTCTGCAGCATGGAGGTCCCTGGGGAGGTGAAGTATGCACACGAGTCAGGGAGGGGTGTTCCTCCTCAGGGGACAGCAACCATATATATATACATATATATATATATATATATATATATATATGCACTGTGATAACAGCAGAAACACCATGGTCGAACTTGTCACGGGAACGATCAACAGTGACGATAGAGGTATACACTTTTAAGATCACACAAATACTGCAGTCTGAACTATTTTGAACTGAAACATCACAAAGTGAAACACATTTGTGACAGAAACTTTTTGTATGACTAACTGCCACACTCTAGCTTTGTCCTCCCCACCTTCTGACTGGCTTTTGTCTGCGCGGCTGGTGGAGGGCAAGGTGATGGTGGGGGTGGACGGAGCGGTGCTGGGGGAGTATGTGGAGCCGGTGCGCTTCAGCTTCTTGGCTTGCACCTGCGTGTCGATCCTCAGGCCCTTGAGCGCCTCCGTGGACAGGTTCCTCTTGAGCACGGCCGCCTTCTTGTAGCCATCGTACAGGCCGAAGGCGATGTTCCTGTTGGTGGGGGTCCAGGAAAAGCGCAGGTCCACCAGGCACAGCTTGTGCGTGTAAGAGGCGTTGCTCTCGTCTTTGGAACTCGTCTCCTACAGCAGGGGAGAGAATGCAGTGAGTGCCAGCTTCAGAGAGGGTCCGAAGATTCATGATACCCTTTGGAGAGGGTATTTTTGCCACACTGCATACATTTAGTGCGTTCTTGTCTTTTTGAAGGATTTTGGCATCTAAAGCCATCACCCCTTTACATACTGCACCAAGTGTATTTAACTGTGCATTCACACCTAGAGCTACTAAAGCTGTAGAAATAACCCAAAGTAATTCACTTTCTTTTGAACAAAGGGACAAGATCAATTTGAGCAATAAAATCTGTGACTAGACTGATTAAAAAAGTTAAAACCTGCTCAACTTTATGCAAATTAGCAATGATGTGCTTCGGCTGTTAGTGATAGCAATGGCCATGCATTAGCAATTAGAGCATCATGACTCATGAACCTACACTCTCATGTTGACAGTGTGAGTGTGTGTGTGTGTGTGTGTGTGTGTGTGTGTGTGGGGGGTCTTGTTCCTCACCTCCTCCATGCGGTTGCTCTGCCGCTGGTAGCTGAGGGAGGACAGGCTGAGCAGGTGGGTCTTCTTCACCTGGGCGTTGATCTGGTGGTCGGCCGTCTCGTCCCAGGTGGAGGCCATGAGGTGCACAGTGACCAGAGAGAGGTCGCTGACCATCTGCGTAACGCTCCACTCCGATATCAGCCTCCTCATCACCGTCCCAGCTACACAGAGAACACACAGACTGAGTGACCATCAAACTCACCTTAGGGCAATGTGCAATAATGTGTTTCTATGCTAAGTGTTAAGCACTAGTCAGGACATATCTATATACCACTTCAAGAGAGTTTGATCATTTGCATCAGAGGTGTTTCCACAAGGTTTCCGTTTTGACATTCCATATGTGATCTTAACATAGCTTGTACATAACATAGTTTGTGATCGAAACAGAACATTTTGCTTTTATTTTAGTGTTGAAATGGTCTATATAACCTAATGAAGCCAAACCAAGTATATATATATATAAAAATCAAATGACTACTGCATGTCTTACTCACCTTTGAGCAACATGCACTAATGTGTGTCTAAGTTAGTTAATTATTCAGGACTCATACCACTGCTCAGTGAAATTTCCTATTGTGATGCAAAATTTCGATTGTGCGTTATTTTCTCTCAGTTCCACTTTTCTGGCTTTATTACACTTGTATATCAATTGGCCCAGCTCACTGTGAAGTTTAAATGAACTGTCACATTAACACAGCGTTACAATTTAGCAACTTGACTGACTTTCACAGCACAGCAATATCGTAACTTGTGACCGACATGGTTTTTAACTCTGTTACACTGTTTGGGAGTATGGGAAACTGTAATCTTACAAAAGCCGAGACTGGGTAGAATCATTGGCTTGACAACGAGAGATGGAACTAACGACCCACTTTGATCATAGCAACATATCTATTTACTATCTATTAGAACTAGTAAAGGCAGTTTATCCAGGTAAGTTCTGATTGGGACGATGTGCGGCAGAAAGAAGTAGGTCTGCAAACTGACCTGTTTTAGCTATCAAAACATGTGAAGAGTTAGCAAAACCATATAGCATATAGATGTGGCAACAGGATAATGAACTCCACAGTGAGGGCGACTTCTTTTCGAGGCCTTATTACCATTTTGATCGTGCATTGATATACGAATGCTGTGTCGTTCACTATACCGTACATATTCAAATAACCATCACTGAACCCAAACATTCACACTAATTCAAATGAGGTCAGACGAGCTGTATGTGGCAGAGCTGTAGGGGGCTGTGGCCTCTCTCACCCTGTGGGATGAGTCTCTGGGCTCCTCTGGTGAAGACGTGGCCCTTGGAACATTCCACCTGAATGCCTCGCTGCTGTGCAAAGGAGGCCCAGTAATGGACCTGCAGGAGGCACATAGATGGAGCTGTGTGTGAGCAGTCATCTATATGCTAACAGCATTTCACTACTAAAGGGTAGCAGTGCATATGGTTAGTGAGCTAGTATCAGTTTATTCTTTTCTCCTCATAATACTAGCAAATAGTTTTCAATTATGGCCCAGAAGTTGACTGCATTATTAAATGCTTTGTTAGACTTTGCTTTGCTTAGCTTCGTGTCAGCGTCTGGGTGGTAACCTGGAGATGGGGGAAGGCAGCAGTGAAGGACATCTGCTTGTAGTGCTGGCCCAGCTTCTTGCGCACGGGCCGCAGGCTGTGGAAGAGCTTCCCCCGGCAGATGGGCCGGGACACGCTGGTCCAGGTGGCCCAGAAGTTCTGCATCCAGCGCAGGGTGCTGCTGTACAGGAGGATCCTTGGCTGGCAAGGTTCTAAAAACACACACACACACACACACACACACACACACACACACACACACACACACACACAACCACACGTATGGTCCACCGTCACACAGACATGTTATAACACGCCATCAAGCTCAGGTCTAATTAAAACCAATATCACACTAGGCTGCCAGACAACCCTGGACAGGGTCATATCACACTAGGCTGCCAGACAGGATCGTGAACGAAGAATGGCAGCTCTGTTCACACAGAGAACCTTTCTGATTCAATGTCCACAGAAACAAAACGTTTGAATTCAAAGCGAAGTTTCACCCAGACTTAATACGTTAAGAGTCCGATCCTATTGAAACAGGCTCTTAGGGGTGAGCCATCCTGACCTGTACTGCAGTGCTGGTTGAGGTCCATGGTAATGGACAGGTTGAGGTTCTCCGAGCGGAAGGCCCGGTAGGAGTCATGGGACTGTCCAGAGGTGACGTCTGCCACATTCTCTGCACAGCACAGCTGCACTGAGTGGTGATCATGAGGGTTGCCATGACACAGCCACTGGAGGTCAAGGGTCATACACAGGTTGGGCAGGTGCAGGAAACAGATATCATCATACCTGCAGAAGAAAAAATAATGGACATTAGAAGGGTAAGCACAAATAATTCCATGTGCCAGTGATTCAATTATCTTCTGTCTTGTTTGTTGAGATAACAACAGCATCCTTACTTAGAAGCTGTCCTGACGTTGACATCCAGGTCTCCTTTAAAAACAAACTGCCCAGGTTTCCAGTCAAAGTTCAGTTTCATCCATTCCCAGTGCATGTTTTCAGTGGTGTTGTAGGGGTCCTACGATACAAGGCCTAATTTTAATTCAACTCCATATGGTCTTTAATAATAATAATGAATTAGTCATATAGTGCTTTTCAAGGCGCGCAAAATACTTGACATATAATTTCACTGAACATTATTCAGACAGAAATAAACAGGAACGTCTTCTTCCTTGTTCTTAGTTACCAGCACATCTTCAGTAAACATCTTCATGTAGACATTAAAATCATATGTTTCATGAGAAATGAGAAATGTGCTGAGCTCCGTGGCTGCTGTACCTCTGTGGCGAGCTGATGGAGATTAGCCTGCTCGATGTCCATGACCCAGCGGCCATGTAGCAGTAGCCGGCTCTTGTCCCACCAGGCCAGTGGGGGCGACGGGTCTGCCGTGGGCTTGGTCAGCAGGTCCACCACCTGGCCAATCAGAGTCCAGGCGGGGTCCCAGCATGGCCCCCACACAATAGTGTACAGGGAGATGTCCGCTGGGGGAGAGCAGGCGAAGTTAGCCAATCAGCTGTCTGAAGGGCATTCTTATCTCAAAATTAGAGTTACCGCTGACACACGCATGAACACTTCTCATCAATATACTCAGAAAGGCACATCAGTTATGGGTGATTGATTCTAAAAATAGATAGAGTTAGAAAAATTAAACTGTACGAGTGTTACTCACAGTGGACATCGTAGTAGAATTTGAGCGGTGGCATGTTCCTGAGGACGGTCACATCGCCCCAGGGCTGGCCCAGATGTATGACCTGTCGGCGCCGGGCCCGCGGGTTCCCATCCTGCTCCGCCCCTACCAGTCTCCCAGACAGGGCCCACTCTCGGATCTCAAACAGGTAACGAGGATAGTCTCGGATACGCACTATTCACCACCATACCACAGAATAGAAGAAAGAACATGCATTACAACAGAAGTTACAGCTCACTATCAGCATAGACAATTTACTCATTCATTCATAATGACTGTGGCTAATTTCAGTTTATTTCAACTAGATAAACCAATGTACATACAGTAAGTATATATTTATATATTTTATATGCAATAATCTTACAAGAAGGCAACTTGAATAGGGTCTGGCTATACAGCAATATATCACTCCTCACCCAGGAAGGCGGAGAGCTTGAACCTAATGGCGCGACACCACTGCACGGCCAGCGGCAGGCCATCGCGGGGGAAGGGGCTGACACCATCGATGTCTCTCAGCTGCTCGCGTACACGCTCGGGTCCGTGCAGCGCCCGGTCAGCCAACACGGTCAGCTCCAGGTCGGCCACCGTCCAGGTGAGCAGCGACTTGCGCATGGGCGTGTTGGCATAGAGGCGTCGCGAACGCTGGATGTAGATCTCGATGTGCTTGCGCTCCAGGGACGTGTACAGCTCCTCGATCTTGCGCGCGGGCAGCAGCTCGCCGTGCTGCTTGCGGAGCTCGGCCACCTTACGGTCCAGCAGCTGCAGCCGCTTGGAGCTCTCCTTGCTCTCGTCCTTCATCAGCTCGTAATTGTCACGCAGCTTGATCTCGAACACGTCGTCCAGGAAGACGAAGGAGAATTGGCTGACCCGGATGAGCAAGTCAGGGGGCAGGCGCTGGGTCTCGGCAGTCTGCGTGGTGGCACCAACACTGGCACTGCCACTCTGGTGCAGGGTCTTCAGCCACTTCTGGACGCTGATGGCCTTGTCAAAGGTGGTGGAGAAGTTGTACTGGTAGGGGAACTCCACGCCCAGGGTGGGGATGGTGAAGAGCCAGACGCGGTTGGAGGCGGTGGTTAGAAAGGGGAAGTGACCTCGCTGCTCACGCGCCTCCTCCAGCTCCTCCAGCATCTGTAGCTCGGCGCCTGAGAAGGTGAAGATGTCGTTGCCGTCGAAATTGAAGACCAGCCGTGGCGACTTGCCGTGCACTGTGCCGGCTTGCTTGGAGAGCGAGAGCGTGTCGGCGTGCACCTGAATAAAGTTCTGCTCCCCGACGAAGGCAGTGAGAGAAGAGCTCTTGAGCTCCAGACTGAGGCTCAGGGTCCTGCTCTTGGCTGAGCAGATGGAGGGGTCTGAGGCCGCCACAGCCGCCTCTGTCCTCGGTTCCTCCTGATTGGGCTCCTCCCCTTCAAACGCCCTCAGTGTTAAAGACAGGGTACTCCAGGAAGCTTTGGTCTCAGTGATGTGTTGATAGATGAACATGTGATCTGAGGGAGTCCACTGGACTGATAAGGCTTCCTCACACTGCACCTGTTAAGAACACACGGTGGACCCGTAAGGCTGTATGCAGACAGTGGACTCTGAACTCTTCTCTACTAGACTCCTGACTACTGGATTTGATACTGGACACATTATTGAACTGGACTGAATGCCTACAGTATTTTATGAGTTTTCAAATTTAAAAGAGTAAGGTGACAAACAGGGTAAATCTAGACTGAGTTGACTAACTGTGCAAAGAGTTACAAGGACAGCTTGACAACCTAAAACAAACCCTGATTAGACACATCTTAAACTCAAGAACTCATGCAGACATTTAGGTATCTTAAGCAATCTTACTTCAAATCAATTTTAAAGCTCAAGTTAAGGGTAAAGTTAACATATTTGTAGCAAATGATTCTATCCAGGACCACATGGACTTGCAACAGTGGGTTTGGGAATTGAACACTGCATTGAACACTCCACTGGTCGCCTAACACACCCACCAGCTGGACACTGCGTAAAATAGTGTGTGCAGTACCTCCAGGCTGTGCATGATGGGCTGATATGACAAAGCCAGAGAGGTGAGGCTGAGGATGGGGCTGGAGGTTTCGGCGGCAGGGCAGCAAGGCTCCATGCTGTCTGCGAGCACCTTGATCACTGAAAGAGCCACCCCCTTCACAGCCAGTTGTGAGCTCTCCCCAGAGCCCAAGGCGTGGACTGTGTCCACTCTCAGCGCAACAGCACCTGAGACAGGAAACAGAGAACCAAAAACACAGTCGCTGATCCGTTGTGTGCCATGAATCCAAGCTTGTAAAGCTAGCTACTAGTGCCTTTTCAGCCTTGCATATGTTCAATTCAACTCAGTTTGAATCTTCTGGCACTGGGCACCAGCTCCACACCCACCTGCCACGTTGGAGAGTGTGAACACGTTGACATCGTCCAGGTTGAGCTCCAGCCTGAGGAGCAGAGAGGAGGGGGTTGTGGGAGAAGGCACTTGGACGGGGGCCTTCGGAGCCCCGTTGGGGGCAAAGAGGGACAGCAGACGGGACAGGCAGAGGGCACAGGTCTCTGACACCTCCACCTGCAGCCCCTTCAGACTCGACTCCAAGCACAGACTCCGGGAGGGGCCAGACGACTCCTCCTGGGGCTCCCCACAGCTGCCCTGTTTCAGTCACGTGATGTGTGTTAGAGCTCAAAGATGTGGGCGTGAGAAAAACCAAAGGTAACAGAGACGACTCCATCATGAGTTATCCCGGTGGTTCATTAAAAAAAAAAAAAAAAAAACACATTTCTACAGTAGATCTAATTAACACAGAATAAATCTTCTAAAAGCATTCAATAACGAGCAAATACCGGTAGATTCAGATGTTGTCAGAGGCTGCTTGGGGACACAGAACTACATGCATATCACTGTTAATAATGGGGGATAATGAGCCATTATATTATGTGTATCTTTGTTTCTTAAGTTACCTGCAGTGTGACTGAGTCCAGGATGAGGGCCTCTCCCCACACATGTTTGCCTGGGGGGTGTGGGGCCTGCTGGATATGGGAGCCCTGACCCACTCGCCACCAGAAGTGATCCAGGGACATGGAGGCTCTCTGCTGCCCCCTGCTGCTACCTTTACTCTCTGCATCCCCAGCCGCCTCCAGGAGGTGGCGCAGCTCTGCAAACCCAAATAACAGCCACCCTGAATGGGACTTTCACAAGTTTCCTCTACTATCCCCTAACATCTCATTAGACTTGAATAAACTGTCTGTTAATATGTATTCAACATGTCCCAGAAATGCAATGGTCGATTTACATTCTTCTGGTCTTGATTGCACGCAATATGCTGGGTGTGTGTGTGTGTGTTTGCAGTCTCACTATGTGCCACAGCAAAAGGAACCTAGTTAATGTATAACGTCAAGCTACTCTACCAAGTGGTTATATCTAATCAGGTGACAGTATTAAAGAATGCAAGAGTAAAGAATAAGTCACTCTAGTCCGAGGTTGGGATTCACATAACAGGAACGATTTCATTTTCTCTCCGTTCTTGTCAAATGTCATTCTCTGCCCATTCAAACTCCTGTTGAGGAGACGAATCTCACCTTGTTTTGAGCAAGACAGTGTATGACAATGTGTCTCAATGTCAGTGTGGCAGAGGTTGTATTTTGTCAACGTGTCCTCAGAGTGACTTTGCCTTTACCTGCACTGGTTGATATGAAGCCCAGAGCGAAGGGTGGCGTGTCTCCCAGCTGCACCGATATGTTTACATTAGACACCGAGCAAGTGATGAGCACAGGGGCATCCAGATGTGGGAAACGCCTGAGGGAACGGATTATACAGTTACATAAATATACTTACACTCATCAAACACAAACACACAGAATACACATACACAAACACAAGTACTATATACACAGTACACAGAGTCTGTGTTCACACACAAGCCCAAACAAACACAACATGAGTCTATGTGCACACACTCAACACACACAAAACGGCTGTCATGACCTGAAACACATGGCCATACTTTTTCCTCTGCGCGGTCTTCCTGTGAAACAGCTGTTCCCAGGAAAGGAGGTCCAGCCAGTGGGAGAACTCCTGGTGGCGGTAGTGGATGATGCAAGTGTTAACCGTAACAGAGCCTGATATGTCCCCCGCTGTCACCTGGGGGAGTTGGGGAGGGGGGGTTCGAGAGGCAGGGATTAGTTACCTAGAAACCTAGCAACAGAGACCACTTCTCTTGGGAGGTTTCAGATCAGACTTACCTGCACAACAGTCTTAAGGGTGTTG
Source organism: Tenualosa ilisha (assembly GCA_015244755.2). Classification (NCBI taxonomy): domain Eukaryota; kingdom Metazoa; phylum Chordata; class Actinopteri; order Clupeiformes; family Clupeidae; genus Tenualosa; species Tenualosa ilisha. The sequence continues at coordinate 3,338,799 of PYXC01000452.1, read as the reverse complement.
AGACAGAGGATTCTCTGTCGGCTCTGAGATAAGAGAAGCCCATCTGTTGGGTTGGGGGAGGGAAGAATTAAGGTTTGTTAGAACTGACATCTACCCCCATCAGCAACAACTTCAAAATGGTTCACTGAGAATGCTTAGTTCCAAATGGCTTTAATCCCCATGAATAACTATAAGAAATTACACTACTAATTCTAGTATATGATATCGCTATAATGCATTTGTAACTGCATTTAACTTTCAAATCTTTACATGGTCTAGCACCTTCTTACATATCAGGTCCTCTAAAAGTCCGTACACCATCCAGGGCTCTTAGGTCAGCCGACCAACTCCGCCTAGTTGTTCCCACATCAAGGCTAAAAAGAAAAGCTGATCGGGCCCTTGCAGTGTTTGCTCCTAAGCTCTGGAACAAGCTGCCACTGCATATACACCTGGCTTCTTCCTTGGCTGGTTTTAAATATCACCTTAAAACCTATTTTTATGCTCTGGCATTCAATACAGCATGAATGTTTTACTTTTCTATCTGTATTTCTTGTCATGTCGAATGTTCTTTCTGTTTGTCTACCAAGTTACCTTGCTTGTCCAGCTGTTATTGTTGTTTTCAAAGTGCTTTATAAATAAACGTGAGTTGACTTGACATGTAACAAATGGACTATGCAAAATCATTTGTTTCAGGTTTCATTTAAGTCTACTCTTTACTTTGCAGTGTGGTTAGAAGAGACAACAATGGAACTCTACATAATGGTTTATTTGGCAGTCTCTCTACTTCTGACGTCAGCCTGTGGCTCTCCGCAAATCTGAAAACATTTTGCAGTAAAAACATTCTTCCAGAGGTTCTTTTTCCCATAGACCATAATGACAAACACTGTGGAGTCAGTCAGTTCTTTTGGAGAGGAAGACGAATCAACTCATGCAAGAGTCAGCATTCATGTAGCTAGCTGTGTTTAGTCTATGCTATATCAACTTTGGTTCTGCTGTCTGTCTCTCTCAGTCTCACCCTCCAGTAGCAGCTCCAGGTTACTTTGGGGGAAGCTCAGTTCCGGCGTGAAGCTCCTGAGGGGAGGCTGCAGGTCATCCCGCTTGTAGCCCACCTTCAGAGACTTTAGAGTCCAGTTCAAGTGCCTGCACATATATACACAGTTAAAAGTGCATACATTTCAGACACCTCCAGCTACATCTTCCTCTCTGAGGCGCCCAAGTGTGGGCTATTTTCTGTACCAACGTGACCTATGGCAGTACTGACCTCTTTTGGCTGTGCATGGATAAGGTGATGTTAGTGTTTTCAAATTCCACATTGACCTTCTGTGGAAGCAGCTGGTGGAACTGGTCCAGTGCTGCTGTCTGTGTGAACGGATCCTCCTCTGACTCTACAGGAAAGAGAAGAGGCCTCAGTCAGTCAGTTACTCTTTGAATCCTGACCCCTGATTCTAATGGCCTTTAGCATCCGTAGTCTCAAGTGTCTTTAATTAATTCTGTTCGTAGGTTGAGTCAGAACCCAGTGCAGGGGTGCAAATTATTATTATTTTGCTTTGGAATAACAAAATTATTTGTTATTCAAACTGTCAAAGTGTACAGATGTGCTGTGTGAGAATTCAACAAATGCTAAGGTCTTTCTCTAAACGTAACTCACATGAATAACATCACTTGATAAACTAGAGTAAAGTTAGGCAAAGAGTATTGGAGCCAGATATGTGCTGGCAAGGACAACCCTGTGCTGGCTCCCTCACCGTTTGCACTGTGGCTGGAGTTGGCCGAGTTAGGTGGCGGCAGCAGCAGCTGACTCAGGAACAGCCCCTCGTGCAGCTCAGCCAGCAGCGTGCGCACGCTCAGCTCCAGCCGGCCTGGACGCATATCAGGCAGACTGACATCCCCTAGCACCGACAGGCTCAAAGACACCTCTGCCAGACACGTGTCCTGCTCATAGGGGGACGAGCAGCACACACACACACACACACACACACACACACACACACACACACACCACACACACAGTTTCTATGAGAATAGGATAAATTCAGTACTGCTTGTTAATCTGTGTGTGTGTTTGAAATGAATAATTCATTATTCATTAAATTCAATTCATTCAAACATTTATTTAACCATTTCTAGTGATGTGTACAACATGCTGTAAAATGCCTCACATTTCTTATTGCTTCATTTTAAAAAATGCAAGCGTAACAACAAAATGACACATGACATTATTAGTGAAAAATCATAAACATTATTTCTTCATTTCAAAAACACTGTGTCTAAGACAAGGCTGGTTCCATCACCTCAGAGTCAAAATCAATCAACTCACCAAGCGGCTGCTTTTCAACACTTTACTGCTGAGCTGTCCCACAGAGAAATCCCAGGCCAACCTATGCAAGGGATTACAACTGTTAACGAGTCTAACATATCATAAGATTCAGGCATGGCGATGTTGAGCTACAAGCTGTAACCAAGCTAGTTACCACTGTGCTAACTCACCTCTTGGCCTGGTGGTCAAGCAACAGGGTAATTCCTGTAGTTGTCATGTGCCATAGCGACTCAGACAGTGCCAGGTTTAGCACCATCACATTGATGGAGTCGATATGGAGAGAGAGCAGCTAAAAAAAAAGAGAAAGACATAGAGCAAAGGTCAGGAGCTTGAGATGTGTCAATTCTTGTCAATTGCATTGCAATGTTACGCTTCACATGTGTAAGCAGTCCACTGCTGTCCAATGAGAGGAGCACTGTGCGGCAGAGCTGGTGTACCTGGGAGAGGAAGTGTAGAGTGGAGGGGCTGAGGGGGAGTTTGCCCTCGTTGTCTTTCCTGGGGCTCTGTGGGAGTCGTGGAGTCACTGGCTCCAACAGGTCGATGCGTACCCGGGTCTCTCCCACGCACAGAGCCAAGTATCGCCTTAGATCAGAAAGAATACCTCCCATGAGTGTATGGATAATGAACATTGTCTTAAGTCAACATACTATTGAAGTGGCAAGAAACTGAATAGAAACCAGATATCACAAAACTGCAAGGGAGAAGGGACTGATATACTTACGGCAAATCTTGGTTTAAGAGTTTGCTGGAAATCCATATTTTGTCAATTTCCTAGAGGCAAAAAAACAGCATTTACAATGTGCTGAGATATCAGAAAACAAGTGAATTTTGAATGTGATGCCTATGAGGTCCATGAATGGTCACTCAGTAATGATGATTTTACTAATGATGTCCATTTAGTAGCTAGAATAATAATGAAACAGTAAGAAGGTAAACCACACTTTTACATGTCTTGCTTTCAATGAGGGAAACCCAAATTTCACTCAATATCATTTAACCCAGCCCAGCTAAGCCCAGCCCAGCCCAGCGCTTAACCCAACAAGTCACCCACCAGAGTGTGCTGAGGTCGGAACTGCAGACTGATGCCCCTAACAGAGAAGAGGCCAACAGACTTGATCTTCAGCTCAGCATTAAGCACTTTCGCACAGAGGCGCACAGCTAGGCTGCACACTATCCATCTAAAAAACACAACATGACAGAAGTGAAGCCTACCAAGGACTGGACAGCAAGGGCTGCTTTCTTAATCAGTGATGAACTACAATTAACAGTGGTCTGGTAAGGAGCCACCTTGTGTCAGCAATTGGATAAACCTTCTGTTTTATCCAGTTGTGCCTAAAGATTTTATGTAGCCCGAGATTCCATGCAGTGCGGTTAATTAATGTAGTCAAGAGTCCCTCACTGTTAATTTACTTTACTATCTCGGGTACATTATACTCCTTAATTTTAAAACCGACAATGAGTCAACATAAGTCGAAAAAATATTTACAGTAAAGGAGTGGTCTGCTTTAGGTCGGCAACAGCGAGTTGTTTTGTGTAAACAGAAATCTGTTGCACAGGTCAAAATGTTCTCTTACACTGGCGGACTTGTTTTCGTATAGTAACTATAGTAAACGAGCCACGATTAGCTTACCTGAAAAGAAGGATAGACAGGATTCCCAAAACCAAAAATGCCAGAAGTGCAATCAACAGGACAGACATTCTTCAGTGTAGTGGAAAGGTGGTTTTACATCCAATCAACTGACATTTACGATCACTTACAATACGAATATGTAGCCCTTTAATTGTTGGATAACACCTGCAATACAGGTGTCACCGGTCTCATAAAGTGGTCAAATGAACCCTGTTACACGTTTATTTAAATCTGCACCATCTGTATTTTCCTATAGACCAACCTACTGAGGTTAAGCATTTACCGATAGGGTCACTTCATGCAAGTTTCACATTGTGCTTTTTAATTTGTTCAGGTTTAAAACGACGAGTTGTTGATAAACTTCGCGCTTATATAGCATCAGTGCTCCAAAGTGCATCGCAGAGTCTCACTGAATGAAGTTCATCAAAGCAACTAACGCTATCCTGCAGTCCTATACAAAAACGAACTAATCGCTTAAGACAACTAAGTTAGCAGAAAACCTGCTCAAATCACACTTCACGGGATGAAGTAGCTAGTTAACGTTAGCTCACTCAGCACATAAACTAAAGAACTAAAGTAATCGCCAGGTAGCACCCCAGAATCTTGGTGCAGGAAGAGAAATAAAAGATGAACTGAGGCAAACGACAATTTACAGCTACCAAAAGTCTTATGTTGGCCACGTTAATCAAGCCCTCATTATGTGGTTCTTACCTACATTCATAGTAACGTCAATGGCTAACTAAATAGTTAGCTATAGCGAGTGTCGTCTAGCCAACTCTGAACATTATGTCCAAGTCAGCTTCTACTGATTTTGAAAACGGATTTATCCCTGACAGCGATACGCAACATCACGACTCGAGAGCTGATGCAGTCAGACACGCCACACATGAATCGCTGCTTTTGATAACCAATGGGTGTAACTAGCCAAAATTATAGCTGCCAAGTTCTTCAAAACACCGACTTCGAGCTAGCGGTGGGCTAACATCCGAAACAACAATGCTGGAGATACGTTTCCACCCAGGTTTGAGAAAGAACGTTTGCCCTCTTGTTTTGTCTAACCGAGAGGGTGTCTGTCGATTTGTAAATCTGGAAAGATTAGCTGGCATAGAAAATTTCCACGAAAGTTAAACAGCTGTCATCCTCCCTCGGAATAGCAGTACCAGAGCCCATCGTCTACTGTTGGCTGTATTCTAAAGAGGGTGTACTGTTGTCAAACCCAGGAACTGTACTACTGGCCAATAACACAGCCAACCAAAACCTATCGAGGAGTTTTTACCACATCGCCATCATAGATATCTTAACATTGTTTCATCTATCTCATCTTTGGCAAGTTGCAGAATACTACATTCATTCAATGAGACGAGATAGAAGTCTGTTCATTACAGATTTCCATACAAATTCACATACACAAGCATTTCCTAATTAATGCTTTTATTTAAGAAATAGAGGTCCATATAAATTGCCGTCTCTCCAAATTAAATTCATTTTAGGCTGTAGGAGGATTTTTATTCATGGAACTACAGAAGAGAAAAACTGTTCATACTAGACAGACTGGGAGTTTTTTGTGTAGAATCAGAGTAAGTGAGCCTCAACTACAAGTACTGATTGTGTTATCGTCAGCGTACTGCCTTTTTCCATATGACTTCATTATGGCTGAAATATAAAAATGATCATGTCCAGAGAGACGTTAGGCTGAGGCCTTCTGTCTGTTGTGCTTTGCAAACCATTCATCACTCTTATCCTCAGCCATTGCCTGGAAAAAACATAAGAATGGTAAATTTGTAAACAAAGCACAAAGGAAGAAAACGAAGTTTAGACTCCAGAGGCTAGTTACCTTATCCAACAAATCATTTCCTTTAGGATCCATCATGGAGAGCTCCCTGAAAGCTTCATCACCAACAAAACAAATCTCATGGCCATCCTATAAATCATATGTACACGTTAGTCTTATTGTAAACATTTACATTATATTATAACGGCATAAACAGCAATAATAATAATAATCATAATACACTAACCGGATCAGCCAAAATCACAACCTCCACGGTTGCCTTTCCTGGTGTATCCAGGCTGACCAGGGGAGTGAGAATTTTCTGGTTCTCTTTCTTCATAAGAGCTTCAATATCAGGCAGCTAATTATGATGAATTTTAATTATTCAATTATTTAATTAGTCAGTGATAGACTAGCCTAACTTATGCATATGCCATTTAACGATATTGTGTCTGTCTTACATCGATAACAGCAACAGTTATGAATACACAATCCATACAAACAGCTATTTAAGAACAAACATATTTGCCTGTAGACCATGAAATACTTGTATGTCAAATTAATATTCTGGAATATCTGAAATCCATATGATGCAGAGATGTCCTGTGTCCCACCTGTTCACGTGGGCATGAGAATGCTATTCTGCCAAAGGCTGTGCCATGGTCAACTGCTCGGCCAATGTCTTGCAGCTCCAGTTTACACTGGGAGATAGAATCAATAGCATTCCATTTCAACAAAAAAATTAAGCTTTGCTTCATTCATTTCACAATGTGATGCGTAACATTTTTTGTGACACTTTTCTAGATGCATTCTCATGCTGACACAACCACATGCTGACCATCTTTAATGCAATTTATTCAGAAAGAGAATGGTTTTCCACGTATAACCTATTTGTCTCACAGTGAATAAAGAATTACCTATAGACTTACCTGACTCTCTCCAAAGCTCATCAACACAGTTTTCTTGGCCTCATCCTTCTCAATCACGCTCATGCCCAAGAGAGAAGACCAGTAATGTATTGAGCGCTGCAGGTCTGACACAGCCAGGCACACCTTCTGAACTGGATCTGCAACCCAAATAGAAAACCAACATGTCACTTTCCACACTACATTCTACACAGAAATCCTACAATCTACTACTACAGTAGTACTACTATACTGTAACTCCGGCTGCATGAATGGCTTTCACCCCTGATGTTTGTGTTATGTTAGTTCTCACCACTCTGTGGTTGCTCTTTATCCAGTAAGTAGAAGTGATATCCGCCTGGTGCCTCAGTCAGGTAGAGACCGTCACCAACCTCTTTTAATGCCCATCCTAGCTTTTTGGCATTACTCACAGCTTTGCTAGACTGAAGGGTGAGACCCTATGAAACAAAAAGTGGACCAAATTAGGGAAATGCGGTTTTGTTGCAATAATCATGGCTGTTGAGTTATGCAAGATAAAAAAGCTTACCAAAAAGTCATTGCCAAGCCGGTATTCTCCGACTCCATAATTGTATGTAAGTTCTGCCACAAAGTGCTCATCCTCTGCCCCAAAACCCACCATTGTTTTGCTCCATTTTCCATCATATGGTCTGCAATACCAGAAAAAAGATGTGTGACTGAGTAGGCTTCCAGAGTTCAATGACAGCATAAACATAAACATACACTCACCCATTACAGGTTGCTTTGCAGCCTTCTTCAAATTCTTCATGACGTAAGATCTGACACATAAACACATCACAAAAAACATCTGATGTTCATGAATGTAAACAAGAGAACTATTTATTGTAAGGCAAAAGGACTGTGCCTACATGAAAGCTAGACAGTCAGTTCTAGCTAAAGAGGCCTGTAGAATCTTTTACAGTAAAACAGCAAAGGAACTTACTTTCATACCAAGAACCTCACGATAGAAGGTAGCAGTTTTACCCCTATCCCCTACTTTAAAAACGAAGTGCAATGCTCGTCTTCGTGACATCTTTTCTTTCTGTCAACTGCTCGGAATGTTGAATCCCTTTGGACCGTAAGATTCATAAATCCACTATCTCTGACTCAACTACACAACCTGAAAATCGCGTACTCTGTTATCAATTAGTTTAGGCAAAACCACTTTTATGGAAATAATGATCTTGTGCATCCTAACATATATATTTTTTTTAATTCAGGAAGATATCCATTTACAAAAAGATACATTTTGTATGTGTTCAACTGAAGGGCGTGGTATTCTATATAGACATGAGACATGTAATTTAAAAACCAAAACACCCCCGTATGGGCTGACTTGTGGCGTTGTCTATTTGATCACGTGCACATGCAGACAAAGATGGCGGCCTACATGAGAGGTATGGGGCATGCTGTCTTCCGATTCGGACAAAGTTCATACTTAAATAACGGAAATAGCTCTGTTGTAAATGCCAAACGATATGTTCGAGGAATCAGGAGAAAACCGGTAAAGGTGGTGTATCCTGATGGGAAAGAAGAGATACTGACTAAAACTAATCAAACGCCTGGTAAACGGATAGAGGCGTCGAATGCCAAGAGGAGCAACAAAGATGGCATCGAAAACAGCATTAAAACAGATTTTCACACCAGAAAAACGAACCAGTCCAAGAACGTTCAAGCCAGGTCAAGTAATGAATCACGACCTGCAACCCAAGTCGACCACTTGAATGGATTGCGGTTTGAGAAAGCTCTTCCCGATGATAAACGACTTTCGTAAGTTTATGTTAAATAACGTTAATGTTACTTGTGTTATCCCTGGTTACAACATTGGCTAATAATTGTGTGTTTAAAAACGTGTACGTGTTGAATACTGTGTAGACTAATTGCACAGTACAAGATCATAATTGGCCTTGCACGTGGGGATCAGACACCCTCTAACTACACATCAAATTAGTTACATTTTACTTTTGTGCCATAAGTAACTGTTCGTCCACCTCATCCATCAGGAAGCTGGTGACTGTTGCCCGCTCCAGAAGCTACCGAGAGCATCAAGGCAAGATCCTTCTTGAGGGGAAACGACTCATTTGTGATGCCTTGGCAGCCGGAGCCAAGCCCCAGACCTTGTTCTTTAGCTCAATCGAGCGCCTCCGTGAGCTGCCATTGGACAAACTGAAGCGAGCAAATTTAGTTAAAGTCAAGTTTGAAGATATAAAGAAATGGTCAGACCTCATCGCCCCTCAAGGAGTGATAGGTGCAGTTCTTCCTTCTTTTCCTTTAAATCCATGTGAAACTAAAATAAAATTTACCGAAGGCTTTAATGTTGATTTTTTTTTTTTTTTCATATTGCATTGTAGCCATATTTTCAAGGCCAGGCGTGGATCAGCTTGCATTTCCTCAGGATCAACAAGATCAGTCGGTGCCATTGTCTTTGATTTGTGACAACATCCGTGATCCAGGCAACTTGGGCACTATTTTACGTTGTGCTGCTGCAGCCGGCTGTCACAGTGTGCTACTTTCGAAAGGTACTAGTTCCTGTTTTTCATCTTTTTTTTTCTTGCATCCAAGATCCAGCCAAAGTGATTATGTTTTCTTGGTCCCACAACTTAACTATAATTGACCTAGGATCAGACTGATAAAACCTTAGCAATAATTCATTCGTTCTATAGATTATAATTGTAATCATAGAAATTTAGGGCATGGCTGAATTCTGTGTTACTCTGCTCAATAGTAACTGCAGTCAGACACCATGCAAGATTAACCCTCATCATCTCTACCTTCTCAGTGTCTGAGGCTATTTTGTCCAGTCATTTATGAGAGACTGAGAACATAACGCATCTGGTGACATTAACTAGACAAGCCATCTGCTAATGTTGCACTTTTATGAAGCAGATTGTATGGAGTTGCCCATCTGTTGGAGAATGAGATGTTGCGTAAGAGTTGGCTCTTGTTCTTACAGGCTGTGTAGATATCTGGGAGCCAAAGGTGTTACGAGCTGCAATGGGGGCGCACTTCCGCCTCCCTGTCTTCCCCAGTTTGACGTGGGAGGAAGTGTCTGATCACCTCCCCAACAATGTCACTGTGCACGTAGCCGATAACTGCAGCAGCCCAGTCCAAGATGTTGACACCCAGTCCAGCCAGCTCAGGAAGCCCAGTGACTATGGCTGGGTGAGCAGCAGGAAGGAGAGAAAACAGCACTGTGAGCAGGACTACAGTGAGTCTGACTCCGAGGATGAAACGGACAGTGATCATGAGGTGGATGAGGTGCCCCAGTTGGAGCCTAAGCTCTACCACGACTCATGGGCCCAGAGAAGCACGGCACTGGTGATTGGTGGAGAGACACACGGACTGAGCCTGGAGTCACTCCGATTGGCTGAGCGAACGGACGGTCGAAAGTTGTACGTGCCCTTGGCTCACGGTGTGGAGAGCTTGAACTCTGCAATGGCGGCCAGTATTTTGTTGTTTGAAGGCAGGAGACAACTTTTAAAGTTACTGGAAAGATCTGGCAGGAGAGTCAGAAATTGACCCCAGCCAGCTCTTGTTTAGCACTTTCCAAGCAGTTGAAGCAGAGTGTTCAGCTAGCTTGCTCTCCAAGAGGCACACTAAATCAAACAAGGAACCTCTAACCAACTGTAAAAATGTATATAACATACTAAACTTAACCATGCAATGCCACAGCTCCCCCTCTGACATATCTGTGAAAGTGAACTGGGGGGATGTGGATGAAATGTTTTCTGCCTCTTTGTATGGCAGTATTTAAAGTGCTTGTCATAATAGTGTACAAAACAAATAAATGTGGTTGTTGTAAAATTTCAGAAGGCCTGTCCCCCTAAGACAAAATCTTACACTTCTCCACAAACACAACTGTGAGAGATGTGCTGTCCTGCTGAGAGCCAACTAGGCCATAGCAGATAACCTAAGGAATTAAAGTTGGTGAGGGACAAACATGCACTAACAGGTCTACTGTGTTTACACTTGATGTGTCTGGGATTAACAAGTACTAGTGCAGCTGTTGTGAAGAGGTCATACAGGAAGACTGTGCTTGAGCTGAGTTTTATTAAACAAGTTTCAAGGCTCATGACAAGCCAAAGGAGGCCAGGTATAACAACAGTTTAAAATAATCACAATAAACACAATATATAAATTGAACATTTTGTACATTGCCTCTTATTGGTGTACAGTCTGATTCAGCCAGCAGATGGCATCTCAATGTACATGAAGTCCTACTGAGAGATGCCATTGGAGGCTAGTCTAGTTCATGAGCTAATGCAAGTCAGAAACAGAGCTGAGGCAGCCTGGGAGTGAAAATCATTGACTCTAACCATCAGTATATGAAACCATACGATAAGACTACTCATCTACTTTAGCAAACTGCTTGTAATGTTCACTTTCAACAATTTGGTCTTGATGGAAACAATAGAACACATCGTCTGGTTTTGGAAAACACAATGGCAACTGGATTGAGTTTAAAATGGCTGTATTAACAAAAAAATATATGCAGAGAATATAATGATTAAAAAGTAAAACCCAAAGATGTAGTGAGGACATTTGCGAATATCTGACACTTGTCAGAAGAAAAAACAGCACAATTGTGTCAGTTGAGTATTTTGCAGCATTGTTATCCTCAGAGTTACATTCTGGCAAGACAACACCATAAGGAGAATATTTATACAAAACACTGCTATCAACTTAAAATCTGTTTAATCACTTTATTCTTTTTGGGGGACACAAGTAAAATAAAAGGTGTGAAGTCACATGGATTAAAAAAAAAAAAAGTCAAAGCACATTTGCAACATTTGAAATTCAAGTCCATTGGGTCTTTGTGGGATTTCATCAAGCAATTTTCATCATGAAACACCAGGAGAGAGAGAGAGGCAAACACACTTCAGGGATGCTTAAAGAAGTAACTGGATATCTGTACTTTACTGTTGGGGTGATCATCAATTCATCAATCCAAGGCACCACAGGAGAGGGAGAGAACTGGGCAAAGTTAAAAAAAAAAAAAAAAGTATAAAGTTAGGCTCTTTTACAGTCTGTGAGAATGAGCATCAGGGTTGATGGGTTGAGTCAGATCTGGGAGACTTGAAATGACTGCAGGCTTGGGGCAGGGGATCTATGGCGTCAGGGTGATGTAGGTTATGTTCTGTGTTTAGAGCCATCCCATGTTCCTTGGTGCTCTTAAATAGGTTCTGGCTTGAGCTTCTCAGCCAGGAAGTCGCTGACAAACTGCTCCACTACAGCTGGGGTGATCTCCTCCACATCTCGCACGTATTTGGCGCGGGCCGACATGTCCAGAATGGTGAGCAGGGGGGCTGCCTCAGGTAGGTTGGTGTAGTCACGCAACGAGTCACTCATGTCGTCCTGCATATACACACACATGTATACATACACATCATTAAGGCCAGTTACATTATATCCAGTTCAATATGGCCCTAAAACTTCCATTACTATTCAGCTCAGGTTCAGCCATTCAACCACAAACACAAAAAAGTGATACACATATAAATATATGGGGAGCTAAGCAGCTAAACATCATTCACCATTTCAATTTTACTACAAGAGAAATGGAGATTTTATGGAGATATGGAGATTTTATGTGATATCTGGCACGCACATACATACTTATTTTTTATCAAAAATTCATAGAAACATCAAAAAGATTCAAATACATCAAAGCAGTCTGGCAAAGAAGAAAGCAGCCTGGCAAAGCACTGAAACAACATACAACAGCACAGGCCTCAAGCCAGCACACAGGCAGGACTCAAAGATAGTCTCTCATTAACACCAGCTTGGTTGGGCGGGATGCAGGAAGCTCTTTTTTCTTCCTCCTGTTTCCCACCAGGTTGTGGGATCCCAGGAGCCAGCCATGCTGCTTCAGCATTGCAACTCTCCTGCGACGAGAAGAAGAAACGCAGGGAAAGCACTGCAGAGCACCCCCCCCCAACACACACACCGTCCTTTTGCTCTCTCTTCAAAAGAACTGTGGAGTGGGAAATATGAGGGTGGAAGCGACCACGGAGTACTCATCACTGCCAGTCTCAGCCGTTTCAGAGGGAAATCAGTAGTATGTGTGTGTGTGTGTGTGTGTGTGTGTGTGTGTGTGTGTGTGTGTGTGTTCAAGGGAGTGTGCCCATCGTGCAACCCATGCCATGTGCCTGCACCAGCAAGTAGAGGTTTTTATTTTAAACCTGGGAGGAGGGTGAGCCACGCGGTCAGCTTGAGCTTTGTTATCCTGTGTCTGCCTGAGTCATCGTCTGTTTATGTTGTGCTTATGAGAGCTCCAATCAAAGGCTTGCAAAGGCAACTGAACATGACATTTCCACAAACAGCTCCAAGGAGTTCTGTTAAAAGGGCTACTCAAAATATTTTCAGAAAATAAACCTGCTGCAGTCCAAACCCTGCTAGACATGGTAGGAATTTCAAAAAGTGTATGAATAGTTTTCCCAACAGGAATGTTTGGTGAGAGGTAAGTTTTTCCCCTAATGAGTTGAGGTTAACATTACAGGGAGTTTCTTTCATCGCTTCCCCGTTACCAGTACCATTCCGCTCCAGCAGCTTGCCATGCACTCTGTGATGAAGACATTTGATATTTCACCATATGCAATATCTCAAATGACCTTAAGGTGGCAGTAAAACTAAAGTTTGTCTATGCAAAATCTCAGTAACTTCCCAACCGCCCCTTTTCTTAAACCCAGCAGAACTACAAACTCTTCCACTTGATGAAATGGATTAAAACCATACAATCAGATAGGACACTCACTGCAAAAGCTTGGCTGCCTGGCAACCAACAAAGAGCATACGTGCCAACAGAGAGGTTGTGACCTGAACATTTTGCAAGGAACAGAGAGATCTGCATGAGACAAGAGCAGCAGCGGTCACCTCAAAAATCTCCAGAAAGTTCCACTTCACCTTGGCAAACAAACAGAAACGCCTCTGGTAAAAGCATCCAAAAAAGCATGACTGAAAGGAGTAATCTTTATTAATCATGAACAGCAATGAGTTTGCCCTCAGCCCTAAAAGGAAAGAAAGCAGGAGACAATCTTTGGCAGATCACTGAGGAACTCCTGATGTTACTCAAATCAGCTGCCTCCTCCCTCCCACCCTTCCTCCTTTCCTCACCCAGCCTCCCCGCCCCCCTTTCTGAACACACATACCACTGCCCGCTCTATCTTGCCGTCATAAGAGTTGTCATAAGACCACTGTGGCCAAAGAAAACGTGCAAAGAAATGGCATTGGGAAGGGCTTGCTGCCATCTGAAGAGCACAGATGACTCAAGAAGAGCTGTGTGAGGTCCTTTGAAATGATTTTTGAAGACAAGAAATGCAGAAAGGGTCTCTCCATCCCTCACACACCCCATCCTCCCCCACCCCCATCCCAAACCCCACTGCTCTCAAATGGCAGATTTAATCTTTCCAGCTGTCCAATGCCTCAGGATGGCCAATGCATCATCTTTTGTATTGCTGCTAACCTTGTGCAAACTGAAAAGAGGCCATTTTAACTGAGAGGCGAACCGGGCCTCCTCCAACAACTCCCCTACAACCCCCCCATTCTAACCAACTCCCCCCCGGCCTGAAAAAAGAAAGAGAGGGCAAAAAATAGCATACAAAAGCAGAGCCTGTTCGAGGCTCAGGTCCCAGGCGTGATAAGAGCCGGTGTGTTTACCCGACGGCCGTGGCTGCACAGTGTCAGGTTTATTCTGTCCATTGTGCCACTGTTGCATTCCACAGACGGAAGCCATCAGATAAGGCTGGGCAAAGATAAGGTTGCCCGATTGGCTGGTTCACCCAGGGAAGGCCCGTGCCGATTGGTCCATGGGTGGAGAGACTGAGGGGGGCTTTCACACATTGACGAATTCAAATTGCCTGGGTGGTGCCGGCAGAAAAATGACTCCCTGTGCCATGATGTGTCTCTTCAAGGCACCGACAGCCAAAATAGATTTTAAATTCATTTTAAAATATTGTTTGATATGAATTAAATTTATTTAATATGGTCTACCATACTGCGGCTTCATAACGGAGGGCTTTCCAAAGCCGATCTGTGGACCAGAATTGTAAAAACAAATAATAGCATCTGATCTAGCATGGTAAAAGTACTTATGCTCACCGAGCATCCTTAGCAAAGGCGTAATGAACACTCAAGCTCCCTCCAAAATACTTGGATGCATTCATGAATACAAAATGTGAGGAATGCAACTGTTATTATCAACGATTTCGGTAACCCTGTTGCTTTCTTTCCAACAGTCTTCTGGTTAACCATGCATGATACCCTCAATAACACAGTGGGTTGTGGCCAGGAATCTGAGGCGATCCTCTGGAGACCTACTAAGACCCTCAGCAGACACACTGACTGCTTGAAAAACAGACAGACTGACGGGCTGCCTGACGGAGTGACGGACACAGGCTCAAACAGCAGCTGGCAATGGTCCGCCGGGGTCTGATCTCAGCCACTCCCCACAACAGCATTCAATACCTCAGTGGGCTGCACACACACACACACACACACAAACACACAAACACACACACACACATAGGGAGGGGAATCCCATGAGGTGGGCTAGTGCTGTCTGCTCAGCTCCCCACAAGACAATTCAACATGTTGTAGTAAATGTGCTGCTTCACAGCAAGAGGATCCAACACAGATGACTGACATTAACCCTCTGTGGTGCTGATCAGTACTAGATTCAGCACAGGAGCAGATGGATGGGCTGGTTGGTCCTTCAAACTATACACACACACACAACACAATACATAGGCTTCAAGGGTACAGGTAAAACATGAAAATAAAATATATTAAATGTAAATTGTAATCAAATATATTATGTGCAATAACTAGACAAAAAGAAATCATTTTGTGACCATCTGGCTGCCATGTGATGCAAAATAAGGATTATTTCATGGACCTATGAATGTAGCAACATGAAAAAGGAAGTGGGATAGTTCTTCAGTCTCAACTGTTGTGGAACCTGAGAGAAGAGATGAAACTTAGGTCTCTGCTGAAGCTGAAGTGGAGCTCCTTGTGTCTGACGTGTAAACTTAAGTCTTTGTTTGTCTGTCAATGGCATTTCAAGAGCTACATCGGAACAGACGAGCCCTCCTGCAGACTTACAGGGCAGTGGGAAGGGTGGGTAGGGAATATATGTGTGTGTGTGTGTGTGTGTGTGTGTGTGTGTGTGTGTGTGTGTGTGTGTGTGTGTGTGTGTGTATAGGGGGTTGGGGAGGGCACTGTTGGAACATATGTGCAGAAGCTGCCTGAAATCTAAACCAGTGACACAAGACACCTGACAGCCCCTACTGTGCAACGCATTGCCTTCCATGAAATTGTGACTGCAAGCTGAGCTAGCATATAAGCAAGTGTGTGTGTGTGTGTGTGTGTGTGTGTGTGTGTGTGTGTGTGTGGTGTGTGTGCATTTCTGAGTGTGAAGGGGAGAGAAGTAGGGGAAGAGAGGAAGTAGAAAGGAGAGAAGTGATCAAAAATGAGCGAGGGAAGCTTGAGGGAGCGGAGGGGAGGGGAGGGAGAGCTAATCTGGTAATTATGGCCGCCGAGACCGCTAACTCAGGCGGGCGCGGAGAGGTCATGAAGGAAAAGCACAAGATAACAGAGGTTATGGCAACGCCGGGGCTTCCCTCCCTCTGACACACGGGGCAGACTGCAGAAACAGCATGGTGGCTGGGGCACGAGGGAGGAAGAGCAGAAGAGAAAGACACACACACTCTCTCTCTCACACACACACACACAGAAAGAAAAATAAGAAAAAGGCAATATAATTCTACATGTATGATAGAGAATGCAAGCAGAGAAAAAATAGTGTTCGGCTGTATTGTATGTACTGTTTGGGGGGGGGGGGGGTTGGGAGGCAGCATGTGCATGTGGAATGGTTGTGTGTGAGTGTGAGTGTGTATGCGCGTCATGTGTGAGACAGAAGTAGACCCAGCTGTTCTCGAGCCATACCGAGCAAACCCACCACCTCTCCATGCACTATAAGCTGCAGAAGCCTCCTCTCCACACTGAGGCCTGTGTTTCCTGTGCACTCCCCTCTATACTACAGGCAGATGAACCATCCAAAGTGCACTGCACTGGGTTCTTGTCTTGTATAAGACTTCCCTCATCCACATGCGAAGCTAATTGGCTATATTAAAGACAGCATTAAAACGGTTGCATCAGCTAGAGTTTGGCCCCCATTCTGCTGTTCTGTCAAGCTGTGTCTTACGCACGTCCTTGTTTCACAAGGTCGTCTTGCATGTGGTTAAAACAGATGGGCCGTCATACCTGGGCTATAAAAAAAGTATACAAGGACACCCAGATGCTGCACATGTGGAACAGGGAAACTGAGAAAGCCTGTGAATGTGTGTGTGTGTGTGTGTGTGAGAGAGTGAATGTGTGTGTCTATGTGTGTGCATGCGTCGTGTGAGAAACTGAGAAAGCCTGTGAGTGTGTGTGTATAAATGTGCCTGTGTGTGTGTGTGTTTGTGTGTGCGTGCGCCTATGTGCCTGTTTGTGCGTGTGTGTGAGAGTGAGTGTGTGTGTGTGTGTCTATGTGTGTGCGTGCATCATATGAGAGTGTGTGTGTGTGCACACGTGCCTGTGTACCTGTCTGTGTGTTTATGCGCATGTGGCTGTGTGTGTGTGTGTATGAGTGTGTGAGAGTGTGAGTGTGTGCATGTGTGTGTGTATGTGTTTGTGTGCAAAAGTGAGAAAAAGGCAAAAAGAGTGGGAGACAGAGAGCGCATAAATAGAGGCAGAGAATGGAGACAACCCCCTGCAGGGAAGCAGTGACTTATTACATTTGCAGAGAGGAGAGCACCGAGACAACAGGAAAAGTTATCAAATAACAGCCAGCTTTCTGTGGAGCAGATTACACAGTAGCCACCAGGCCCCCTCCAGGGCAGATTGGTTGCAGAGTATCGGCTGTCCAGCAGCACCCACTTACCTCCCCGGCCACGAAAAAGAGCAGGGGGCTCTCCTCTTCCTTGGCTTTGTACTTAGCCATCAGCTTCTCCGCTATCGGCTGGATGAGCTCTTTCGCCGGTTCCAGCTCGCCCTCCTCCTCAGCGTCTGCAGGAGAGAGAGAGACAGACATGAAGAACAGGAAGAACACTGGAGAACTTCCGCAAAACAGGATATTTTTTTTCAATGGAAGGGAACCGGAAGAAGAATGCTACAGGGTTATAGAACTCAAATCCGACTGTTTCATCTGTAAAAATAAAAACATGGTTTACTTTGTTCCCAAACTACTTCCACTATGTTGACACCACATGAAACAGCCATGAGGAATGTTAAAATGGAAATCCTGCGGATTAAGCTATGACTCTAATAATCAAGCTCTCTTTAAACGGCCTATAGGGCAATGTGATATTACAAGCAGAAGAAGAGGGAAGCAAAGAGAGGAGGATGAGAAAGTGGGATATGGGTGTGCGTGAGAGGAAAACAGGGAGGAAATGAGGGAGAGAGAGCGGGTGATGAGAGGAGGGTTGCGGGGTCATTTAATAAAATCATCTCTCATCTTTCTCTACTCTTTACAATGCACCCTCACCCTCATCCACCTCCTCCTCCTCTTCTGGTTCACCTCAAACTTATGGAACAGATGGCCTGTCTGAAATTGAATCCATTTCACAGAGAGCTCCTCTCCACACACATATACACACATACACACTATAATAGCTGCAATTGTATGGTGTCGCCCTCTGCTTGAACTCTGCTTGAACAGTACTGTGGCACTGATTGACAGGAGATTTGTGGAAGGGTTGTGTGTATGTGTGTGCCTGTGTGTGTGTGTGAGTGGGGCAGTCTGGAGGATTAGCTCAATCCACCCCAACAAAACTTGACTTAATGACAAGAGAGCCGTGGCTCAAGACGGCCCTGTGAATGGACCTATAATCTGCGGCCATTGTGCCTTATTGTTGAGCCTTATTCTGGAGGCTTTTTGTGTCCGTGCTGTTCGGTCTGTGCCACTGCTCACCCACAAACAGCACCAGGCAGGGCCCTTCGTGGAGCTGCACCGCGTTGGACTCGCTCAGCTCCAGCACGGGCCGTGGGTGCCACGGGAACAGCCGGCAGTCTGGGTCGTTCAGCACCTCCACCCGGCCTTGTCGCGAGATCATGTGACCCTCTGTGTCCAGGAGGATCAAGGTGGGGATACCTGTGAAGAGGGGGAAAAAAACAAACGTGTCACCAAGGCGTAACGCTTCCTGCTTCTGCATGAAAACACTGTGTGCGCTCACACCTTTGTTCTATAATTGAAATTCCATTCAATTCTATTTATATGCACTTTTTACAACAGTATTGTCTCATGTCGCTTCACAGTATTTTTGGCCAGTGCTTACATATTCAAAAAGATTCTTTCTTGTATCTTTCAACTGCAGTAACAATGGCAGTAACACACATTTCAACCAGCTCTTTTCTACTTCTCCAGATCTGGGCCTGTGAGAAGCACCTGTGGCCTTGGTGGGATATATATAGCATCCTGGCATGCGGTCTCTGCTCTTCTCCTGTCTTTTATTTAGCAGGAGAGGAGTAAACACAGGGCATGAAGGGAAGAGTCAAAGAGCCAAAGAGCACACACACACACACACACACACACACACACACACACACACACACACACACAGACACATACACATACAAATAAACACACACTCACACACACATACACACTCACAATCACACAGTGGTTTTCTGCCATGAAAGATTTCCTGACCAAGCCGTGCTTGATTTTGTGGCTGTGCGATGGGTGTGTGTGTGTGTGTGTGTTCATGCTCCTCCCTCTTGCTCTCCCAGGCAGTAAAGCTCCTGCTGTGTGTGCCTGGAGCTCCACAGGATTTCTCCCCTTCTCACCACTTTCTCTCTGAAAAAGCCCTTCTGTGATAAGGATCTCGGCGCAGTATTAACAGCCCTTATCAGAGACAGACACAGGCTAGGTAAGATGTGGTAGGTGTGTGTGTGTGTGTGTGTGTGTGCCAGTGTATGTACCAGTGAGATAAAAAAAAAGAGTGACAGTGGGGAAGTTTGAGTGTGTATATGTACCTGCATGTGTGGAGAGATCATAGAAGACAGTGACTGTGCGAATGAGACTGTGTGTGTGTGTGTGTGTGTATGGGGGGCAGTGTCAGCTTGTTCTGGACACATACCACACATTCCTGCCTGGATAGGCAGAGAGCCAACCAGCATCTCCACTCCACTGGGAAGAGGAGGAACAGAAGGAGAGAGAGAGGGATGGAGAGATGGGGGAGAAAAGGATAGACCAAATAGAGAGGGGAATGAGGACTAAGACAGCAGGAGAGACAAGAAAATAGGAGAGATGGATTTAAAGGGTGAAAGAGAGAGAGAGAGAAAGAGAGAGAGAGAGAGGAAAAAGAGAGTCTGGAGAGAGGTAAATAACACACAGTGGAGAAGAGCGGAACCATCAGCTCAGAATATGACAGAGCGAGAGAAAGGAGGTAGAGAGTGAGAGAGAGAAAGAGGAGTGAAATGAGAAGATGAGGACAGAAAATGAGACAGAGGAGTAAACTTGATTACGGGCCCACATTCCTGCAGACTGTCGGCTCTGGCTGCTGTCGCTGTGGACAGACTGGCCTCGTGGCATCCCATAACATACATCGTTATGCCAAACAATGATTCTCTCCGCTTCTCTCTCTCTCCAGATGTGGAACCTTGCAGGCACATTCCACAAGGTGTTTATAGCAACAGGGCCATTGGGAGGGACATGCAATGGCAGGCAGTCAGAGCAGACACACGGTCACATTCACCTCTTCTCCACTCGAGCTTCAGTCTCAGTGCAGACTCTGTGATTTCCTGTGCAGCTCAATATTCTAAACCAACGAAATCACCATCTGGCACATTCAGTCTACTAGGATTCACCCTGGCAGTAAATAGATTCCGTGTGTGTGTGTGTATGTGTGTGTGTGTGTGTGTGTGTGTGTGTGCGCATGTTTGTGGTGCATGATGGAATATTCTGATGGTGATGTGGCATGGCGTGGAGTTACTCTACCTTGAATCCCATAGAGTCTGTTGAGTCGTGACCGCCGGGCCTCGTCTGAGTATGGGACAGCCAACCAGGGCATCTCACTAAAGTACTGTGTGAACGAGTCTTCTGACCTGCACGCCACAACACAAGGACAGCCTCTCATCTCACCACCTCATGATAAAAACCATCATGCTCTCCTGGCAGACAGAAAAGTCAACACAGCCTAATGGCATAAACACTGTTTTTGGCAGAGCCGAGGGTCTGTGAGCTGTTTGTGCCTTTTGCTGTGGGATGATTCGAGGCACCAAAGTCATTTTGTATGGAGAAGATGATGAATGGGTTTGGGCCTCAATCTCTCCCATCTCTCCTTCATTGGGTTTGTAGTCAATGGGTGAGGGATATGAGTGACTACTAAATGAGCTCAATAGGGAAACAGCATAGCTTCTACTGTCTGTTGTGTATTCACTGCATGCTAATGGCTAGGTGGGCAAATAAATAGATGGGGCGCTTAACATGTGTGTGGGTGTGGTTGTGTGTAGGGAGAGGGGTGCTGGGTGGGGTGGGGAGAGTCCCTTCTTTAACTGGGAGACAGTGTTGTATATGTGTACATACAAGATGTGTATATGATGCATATGTGTACATGTGAGATGTGTATATGATGCATATGTGTACATGTGAGATGTGTATATGATGTACGTGTGTATATGAGAGATGTGCATATGATGCATCTGTGTACATGTGAGATGTGTATATGATGTATGTGTGTATATGAGAGATGTGTATATGATGCATATGTGTACATGTGAGATGTGTATATGATGTATGTGTGTATATGAGAGATGTGTATATGATGTATATGTGAGATATGATATATGTGAGATACATCTGATGTTTATACGCAGCTGGACACCTTAATGTCCTTTGGGATTAATAAAGTAACTCTACTCTACATGCTGAGGAAGATTATAAAAAAATATTATAAAAGGAGATTACTTTTAAAAAACTCTAAAATGCAGAGCATGGGAGAGGAGGGAATTTTGCCTGGTGGTTTTCTTGGCGAACAAGCGCACATGCTGCGCATTTCAAACATGAGTGAGTCAGGTCACCCGTTTGTTGGGAGGTCTTACCTATCGGCGCTGACGAACACAATCTCAAACTTCTGACCAGACTCTTTTACTTTACGATACGATTCCACCAGCACCCGGGTGAGACTGCGGCAAGGAGGGCACTGGAAGGGTTAAACACACACACACACACACACACACACACACACACACACACACACACACACACACACACACACACACACACACACACACAGGTTACAAAACTACCCACTGAAGCAGTAGCTGATAATGCCACAGTACATTTCAGAGGCGTGAGGTCAGTGTAGCCTCTGGCATGTTTTTCTATTATAATTTGGCATCCTCTCATCTAATGCATCTCTGACCAGCGCTCCCCCCATCCCCACCCACAGACACCCACCCACCCCCACCCCCCCTCTCCTCCACTCCACTCTACTCCACTCCACTCCACCCACACAGGACTCCACAAACACACTTGGCTTTTGTTTCAACAGACATTCAAATGAAACATACAGCACCGGAAGAGCTCTTAAAAGACTGCTTGGTTTCTTACGTGGCTCTTAGGCATTTGTGCTGCGGTTGTGTGTGTGTGTGTGTGTGTGTGTGTGTGCGTGCGTGTGTGTGTGTGTATGTGTGTGTATGTGTGTGTGTTGTTTATTTCAACTGGACAGGCAGCCAAGATGACTTCATGGTCCCCTGTCAGGCGTGTGTAGCTGAAGGCTCTAGGTCCCAAAAGATTAGGAGCACCAGCATCGTGCCAGCCATGACCAGAGCCATGCTGGGTGTGTGTGTGTGTGTGTGTGTGTGTTGGAGGGGGGGGGTTGGGAGGCACTGGCATTAGGTGGGCATGACAGGGTGCCAGCTGAGCAGAAAAAAATCTGATCTTCATGTTGACTAAATCCCCCTATCCCTCTTCCACTCACACACACACACACACACACACACACACACACACACACACACACACACACACACACAGACAATCACTGAGCAAGCCATCAGCTAGCCTTAGGTTACTTGAGGCCATTAAGAGGGGAAAAAAAGTCAAGTACAGCAGTAAAACAACACCAGTGCCAGGTGCTGGACCTTTCACCCACGTAACTGTGCTCTCTCTCTTTCTCTTTTGCTCTCTCTCATCTGTTCTCCCTGTCTCGTTTTAATAGTGGCTAGCTTCACATGGCTTAACACAAAGAATCTGCTGTTAGGACAATATAAGACAAATCTATGTGTGTGCTGGCTTAAGGAATGTGTCTGTAAGGATTCATTCTTTAGCTTTGAGGAGAAGCAGGAAAGGAAAAAAACTCAAGAAAAGTGCGTCATGTTTTGTCCAGGGGGCTGGCCTGTTGGGCAGCAGAAACAACTCATTAATCTCTCTCTCTCTCTCAGACACATACACACACATACACACACACTCACACAAACACACACACACACAGATACAAACAAATACACATACATACATACAGATTTCCGTCTCTTTCACTGAGACAGTCACACATTTTCTGGAACAGGCTTATGCTCAAGTCTGTCTGCTTCAGTCTGAATCTGACACACACCCACACACACACACACACAGAGAGAAAGAGAGTTAGCGGCAGGAAAGACAGTGCCAGTTGAGTTTGGTAATTGCTCTAGATAGCATGGTTGCTTTAAGTGAAAGAGCAACTCTAAATTCAGTGCCCCTTGATGCGCACTAACCTTTACTTATTCAGATACTTGAATAGCCTCCAGTCAAGCATGCACGCACACACACACAAACACACACACACACATATATACACACACACACACTCCTCACCCAGTGTGCTGAGAAGTAGACTCCAACGTAGGAGCCCTGCAGGCTGCTGCTGTCTGTCGTCTGCATGTTGTTTCGGAGCAGGGGTCCCTCCACCACCTCTGCAAAGGGCTTGGGCCCCCAGGGGAACTCCAGACCTGAATGGACATGGGAGAGAGAGAGAGAGAGAGAGAGAGAGAGATAAATAAAGTAAGAAAGAACGAACAAAAGGGAGAGACAGAGCTAGAAAGATACAGAGAGTGGCAGAGAGCGATAAAGAAAGAAATACAGAGAGAGAGAGACAGAGCTAAACACAAAGACAGACAAAGAGAAGCAGCTCTGATTACTGTCTCCATTAAATATCTATGACTTCCTTTCCACCTCCAGCCCCACAAGTCTTCCTGGCAGGGTAATTACTGATTAAACACACGCATATGGGGGCCTGCGTTTGTCATCCACACCGCGTGTGTGATCACTGACCACACAACAGTCATCATACAAGGTCTTTGTGTTCCAGCCCAGGCTCGCCAGGCGTAGGGGAGGCTGCACAACAGATGCACGGCCTGCACAGATGTGCAGTCTGAAATGTGGATGCAGCATCAGCTCAGGGTCCGGTGCCTTCTCTCTCCTATTTTTCATTTTTATTTACCCCCATCATCATGCTCTGGAAGAAACTCCCAGCTGTGCAATCTCTTCTTCCAAGATGATTATTTTACTTGTGTCAGTATAAGCCAATGGCACTGGGGATGTTCAGCAAGGCCAAGTCAGATGAAAAACCACACCTTAAAGGAGAAATCCGTAGTGAATAATTCCATAGCCCAATTGTTCCACGTCACTGAGCGCTGTCGATAGGGAGAACGGGAAAAGTTCACTTTCAGGAAACATAGACTGAATAGTGAACCAGTGCCTAACATTAACTGAATGGGGCACAGTAACATACTTTCAGTTTCATTTTCCTATGCCCCATTCAGTTAATGTTAGCTGCCTGTTCGTTATTCAGTCTATGTTTTTTTTCTTACAGACATGGACCAACAAGGCTTTGAATTGATTCACACCAGATTTCTCCAGTAGAGATACTGTAAGCTCTATTAGTGGTTCAGGTTGCATCTGCCAAACAAAGCGGAGACATATCCCTTCTCACACACAGACTAATGCTCGGACACAGATGCCCATCTAAGTGGAGGGACCTTGATTGCTCAACACAGCTGAATCACAATGGTGTAGTCAAATTACAGAGCGCAGGAGAATGCCAAAGACTTTTTTTTCCCCAAACAGCATCTGTTTTTAATGATGCCAGTGGTGCTAAATATTAAACAGACATCTTAAGTATTCCTCAGAAACGACTGCTCGAAGCTACTGAGAATGAATGAAATAACAGCAAGAGTGGATTTCCATGCCTTCACAAAGGGTGTGTGGCTCTGTGCAGGGAGGATGGGCCTGGAGCACATGGTCCTCTCCTTTGTCCATGTTTATTATGGGTGTAATTTAAAAGCTACAGTACCACCTTAATGCCTCAGGGAGGGGGTGGCGGGGAGGCTTCTTCAGACACATGATATGGGTGATAAATGACAAAAAAAGAGAGAGAGAAAATAAGGTGAAGGGGGGAGAGATTTATCTTTTTTCTTTCTCCTCTAAACCAACCTATGCAGCGCTGCTGCAGCTTAATGATTCATGCAGATGATGACGGCGCGTTACTGGTGCAACTGGAATTCATTATGCCGGGAAAGATCTTGTCATTCTCTCCCCTCCTGTGAAACCCATTCCATTCTCCTCCAAAGAGATGCTGTAATTATCAGCTCTCCCTTCCCCCTTGTTCCTGAATACCAGGCGGAGAGAATGGAGAGAGAGAGAGAGAGAGAGAGAAAAAAAAAAAGAAAAACGCAAAATTCCATTTGACTCCAGAAGCTACATGTCAAAATATTGAGATTTTACGCTGCCGATGTCGAGTCTCTCCGCCAGCCGTGGAATGTGAGTCTGTGCTTGCTAACCATCACTCTGAGCTGTGGCGAATCCGGGACTAAAGGTTT
Organism: Tenualosa ilisha; assembly: GCA_015244755.2. NCBI lineage: Eukaryota > Metazoa > Chordata > Actinopteri > Clupeiformes > Clupeidae > Tenualosa > Tenualosa ilisha. The sequence goes on along the minus strand of PYXC01000452.1, from coordinate 3,313,339 downwards.
CACAGAGCCTCAAAACTGTGTCTGCACTGAGGGGCGGGCCGGGACCATGGACTGAGCCAGGATCAGTCACTCTTAACATTAACTTTTCAAACAATGGAATAAACTGGAGGTATTTTAAAAGACATTTCCTGGTATTTTCTGCAGAACGCTGGGACTGCTGGAACCAGGACAAGTTTCAGTTGCACCAGGTTAAAAATGGGAAAAATGAAGCTTTTTTTAAAAAAAGAAATATTTCTCATAATTTCTTACATTTTTTCAAGGAACTACCAGCAATGTGTATTTTTGTGATTACTATGGTAAACGTATCCATTATTGCACAGAGGAGAGATGAAAGGTCTGGAGGGCCAGTTTTAAATGGGCTGACTTGAAAACGGAATCAAGTAGAATAAAAACAAGCAAAATATTTCTTGGTATTTCCTGCATGACACAGGAGATTGATAAAGCTTGACAAAACTGTAACCAGACTCCTAGGAACATGTACTGTAGTGGTGGTATAAGTGGTTGTATGGGGCATTGCACAGAGGAGAGCTAGAAGGTCTGGAGATGGAGCTGCTCACATCTGGTCCTCACCTGCTGGATCATCTCGCACCACCAGGAGGCCGTTTCGACACACCACCTTCCCCGTGGCCGCGTCCACAAACACCAATGAGGGGATGCTGGTCACCTTGTATTTGTTCCACAGCTTCATCTGCACAGAGATTGAGAGAGAGAAGGAGAGAGGGGGGAGGAGAGAAAGCAGAAGAGGGAGAGATGGAGAACAAAAGTGAGAATAAAAAGGGAGAGAGAGGGAGAAAAAAAAAAGAGAAACATAAGAGACGTGAGGCTTTTTGGACCACACTACGCACAGCACACCCCGGAGAACAAGGCAAACAGAGAACAGTCACTCGAGCGCCACTTCATCAGCGCTGCGTGCGGTGAAAACCTCGGCTCTTTCAGGGCCGCCTTTCAAGCCGCTGCCTAAACGCCCATTAAGGGGCTGCAGTCGCCGCTATTGTGGCGCTCCTGGAAGCCAGAGAAAAGTGCCAAACGAGACACCCAACGACTGTTTGAGCACACGGGCCCCGCCGCCTCTGTGATGTGTTCAAAATGTGGCGAGTTGAATCAGGCAGCAGCACTGTCTGACCCTGGAGGCTGAAACACAGCTCGCGGGGGTCCGGCGAGAAACTTTACAAAAAAAAAAGGCAGCTGACATCAGAGGAAATTCAAGAGGAGTGCTTTTTCTCGCTTCTCTGCCATCTCTTGAACAAAAGCACATGAAGCGGTGCTAACAGAAAGAGAGGGAGGGAGGGAAAATAAAAAGGAGGGGAATGAAAGAACCGCACACGCTAAGAAGCTGTTTGTCACATCGTCTCCATAATCGTACTGCGGTAGGTGCCATCTCATTTCCAAGGGTACTGACAAGTCTGTTCAGCACGTGCATGATTGAGTAAGTGGCATGTTCTAACACACAGTAAAACACACACACACACACACACATGCATGCACGCACATAAATAGTTACAAGATGCGCGCGTGCACGCACACACACCCACGAACATAAATAGTTACATGATGCACACACAGACTGCGACAGTAATGATGGAGGGAGTGCTGTGCACGTAACAACCAGGCCCCATATGGAAATCAACAGCGTGAGAGACTGGCGTTAGCTGCTGTTGTGTTGCTGTTACTTTAGCTACAGCAGACCCTGCTCACTAATCACTGTACCGCTAACGCTAACCAATCGCAAGGCTAAGGATATATGGGATATGAGTGCTCTTTCTTCCTTGGCCAGAGTGACAGTGTTTTCTGCCAACTACACAAATTTGTGTCTGTACATGCTGCCAGTAATAATAACATAGTATATGGAACTGGAGTGGAAAAGGGCTGTGTGTGTCTTCCACTGAGGATGGAGTGTGTATGTTGGTAGGGTATGGTCTCCAGAGCCCAAAGAGAACTCCATTACTGTTTCTCTGTCTCCTCCCAGACTGATTAACACTCCTGTCTGCACTCAACTCAAAACAATGACATCACATCAGCTGGAATCGCCTTAAAATCGCCATGTCAGAACTATGCGTCTGTAGTATGTGTGTGTGTGTATGTGTGTGTGTAAGAGAGAGCACACACATGTGTAATCAGGAGTATATCTTCAGTATGAGATGCAAGCCAGAATGTGAGTGTGTAAGTGTATCCGTGTGTGTGTGTGTGTGTGTGTGTGTGTATCTTGGTTTGTCTGTGTAATATGCCTCTGCATCTACAATAACAGTGATACAGGTGTGTTTGTGTGTGTGTGTGTGTGTGTGTGTGTGTGTGTGTGAGTGAGAGAGTGTGTGTGTGTGTGTGTGTGTGTATAGCTAATGTTTGAAGACTCAAGAGGCTTCAGTAATGTTCTGCCAGACATCATGTCTTTGTGAGGACTTCTGTAGAGTGATGCTTGAGTGAGACCTCCACTGAGCCTGCTCTTCCTTCTCTCTCAATCTCCTCATCTCTCTCTCACTCCCCCTTCCCCCAGTCCCAGAGGTCCTCAGAGAAGGAGTGTGTCTGACAGCAGCAGAAGCTCTGGGCACTCAGAGCACCAGCGTGAGGAAGCTGCTCCAACAAAAATCTCAAGGTTGGCCATGGTCAACAGCTCTGCTGCTTGCTTCTGTGTTTGCTCTCTCTCTCTCATTCTCTCTCTCTCTCTCTCTCTTTCTCTCCCTTTCTCTCTCCCTGCATCTCCATCTCTCTCTCTCCCTCCCTCTCAGGCCTGAGAGCTCATCATCAGCACCAAGCCTGGAAAACATCTCACTCACTCTGGAAAATTCACTCTGGGCCGTTAGCCGAGGCTGCTTTAAGACAGAGAGAGAGAAATAGTAGAGCAACAACTTTCTCCACTTTTCATCAAGGCACCACTCCAAAAGAAAAGGAGGATATTTGTAATGTATTAGTAAAAGGGCCTGTGAAAAAAGCAAGCAGTTGAGGACAGAAATACTGATATCAATCCTGATATCTCCATCCACATATTTTCTATCCAACCCTTTCCATCAGGGATCAATTAAAAGACAATTTGTCTACATATAAAAGAGCAGATATCTAAATCTATACTCTCAGCAGTGAAAACTGCACCAAGGCTAACTATTCCACAAACAGCTCATATCCTATGTCCATCGATGTCCATCAATCTTTAATCTTTAACCCTCCAAAACACATTTGTCACTGAAAATAGCTTTCTTTCAATACTTTCTCAGATGAATGATGATGAGGTAAAACAGCACAAAGCACTCCTGTCCCACACATGACCTGTGCCTAAAGGTTTGGAGGAGTAGTTGATGTTAAGAGGCTACTTGCAACCCCACCCTAAGGTTCTGCCAGGGTTCTGGAGCTCCAAGCCCACTGCACTGGCTGGGCCGAGTGGTAAGAGAGTCCCAGGATCTCATGGCGGCTGCCGCTCTCTTCACAGTGGATGATTTAGTGAGGAGCCCTCTGATCTCCCCTGAGTCGTCTGGCACCACTTCACAGTGGACTAGAGAGCGAGTAAATCAGTCGGCTTGGAGATGGACTGGCGGAACGCAGAGCGAGGAGCGCCAAGCACGCCTCATGTTATCGCCAATTTTTGCACTGTAATCAGGCAAGCTCCCTCTCTCTTCATTCTCCTGCACTTAAAGCAGACAGCCCCACGACTGTTTTCTTTCGCCACCTCCAAAAAAATAACAGTGATTTGTAGGTGGCCAGCTCACACTAAGGTCTTCCTGGGTGTCAAGGAGGCCAAGGCCACAAGATCTAAACATAAGGAGACCCCAACCCCTCACCCAACCCCACCCATCGACCCTTCACTTGGCTGCCAGCTTTATCATCCTAAGAGCTCTCAAAAGGTTCTTATGTTCTCAAGTAAAACGGTGTCCATGTTTGCTCAATGTCTATGAAAAAATATCCATCACGAATCACTGAAGCAAAAGGGAGCAAAGACTCCCACCCACCCCCGTCCCTCTCCCCAGAAAAGCACCCTAAAGTACATGGGAAAGAGCCAAGAAGGAATGTGAAGCCATATTGGTCAATGTAATCATTCTCATTCCCATGCTCCATTCACACACACACACACACACACACACACACACCACACACACACACACACACACACACACACACATACATCTGCTCGCAGTCAGAAGACGGCAACAGACAGCATCACTTAGGCCCTCATCAGCAGTCAGTCACGTCCTAGATTCTATTTTAATGGAGGTTTTAATGAATACAAATAAGGCCCAGACACCAGAGGGCATTACTTTGATTAGCGCTTCTACACTCCAGCAACAACAAAAAGTCAGGGAAGAGTTTCCAGCTCGCTGATTCTTTCCCCTTTTCTCTCATGCTCGCTCTTCTCCGCCACGCCACACGTTAAATCTCTGGGGTCTGGGCTGTCTCATCGCCGGCCGGAGACGAGTGCCAATATCCCCCCTCTGGGAGCCAGTTAACGGCCCAGAGTGGAGCCAAGCCAGAAAATCCATACTAACAATCCATTAGTCTGCATCTGCACACACACACACGCACACACACACACACGCACACACACAAACAAACACATGCACATATACACATACAAAGAGGTCTAAATGCAGACTCACGTGCTTCGAATTGGATTTGACAAAGTTGTGGTCATGGTAATAGAAAGGGAAAGGGCAAAAGATGCCAACATCACATGCCCCTGAGATATGATGAGGTGAAAGATGAAGAGAGAGATGGAGAGAGAGAGACAGAGAGAGCAAAGAGGCTATCTTGCGGCAACAGGGGTCAAAGTAATTTTGCACGCACGCACACACACACACACACACACACACCCATGCATATAAACACATACATGCACACACAACCTAATTCATGCTCACACTGCTAGCATGTACCATACTGTGTTGATGAACATGGAGTACAACAGACTCACTGCACACACTGTACCCTGTTGGCAGGGGCATCCATGAGAGAGGTGCCCATCTAAAGCTCACTGACACAGAGATAATTAGGCAGCATTTCTCATGCTCCTTGTGCTTCACTGTACTAGTGGAGATTCTGCTCTCCCAAAAGAGGAGGAAAATATAAAAAAAAATCTTTGATGAAGACTTCCAGTCAATCCCGTTACTTACACTCTCCTGACTCCAACGCCTCTGTGGAATGCCCAGTTAAACCCAGCCAGCAGTCGACTCTGGATCATGCTCGGCCCAGATTGGGGCCATCTCTGGTTTGAAGTCAACAGCCTTCCGCACCGGGGCCGTGGCCCTGCTGTCGTCCCCTCAGCCACAAAGCGGAGTGCCCTGCTGAGCGATCTCAAGTGGAAGAGATTCCTGCAGTCAGCAGCCCATTCAGCGCTCATTGTTCCTGTCCCTGACTCCACGCAGATCCGCTTTCACTCACCAAACCCCCCCCCACACACACACAGCCCAGGGCCCCGGGCCCGCTAGACCTCTGCCAAAGCACCAGCGAAGGCAAAAACACACGCACACACACACACACACACACACACACTCAGCCACAGCCCTGATTTCACAACGACACATCACTTCACAAAGACGGCTGCAAGGCCTACAAAAGAGCGTGTGTAGCTCAGTTCTGCTGGCAAGGAAGAAGCTCACGTTCCTTTTCAACACAGAGATGAAAACAGTACAGAGCCTATTTTTGGCCATCTCCAAAAGGAAGCGTTTGTTCAAAGACAAACAGATTCGCCCCGAGCACAACGTAGATAGAGCAAGTACTCCTCTGTAGCGTTCCTGCGCAGGTCTCTCTCTTTTTTTTTTTTATGCAGTCTCTCACATTCTGGAAGTCTCTATTGCATCTGTTCTAATTTGCTGATATTTCTGTGAGTTTTCTCATCTAATGCCAGCCACCTTAGTTGAACAGAGCTTCCAGATGAGTACTTTGCTACTTTTGCTGAAATTACAACAGTAATCAAAAACATCGTCATGAGCCCTTCTGGCTCCGTTCCGAACATGGATGCGGATATAACGAGATCTAACGAGTTCGCTATCCAGTGAGTAATAATTCCCCACCAACAGCAGTTAAATTCACGACAAAGAGATTTACTGCCACTGTGAATGTGCACAGATTGGTACAGTGCAGGGCTCCATAAAGCTAGTAATATGTTCCATATTTTGCCATATTTTTTTATATCTTAAGAGCACAGTCTGCTTGGAGAAGAAACCCAGTCGTACGTCTCAGTTTGATGTGATTTTACACTTTAAGAAAAGAAATTCATCTCATGCTGAGTTGTAAACTAGTGGGGGTGACTTCTATACGGCTTTAGAGAACAGCTGAACCGCATTTTACAACGAGGTTGGAAAAGTTTGGTTTCCCCTCTATAAAATAGGCTTGTTTGGTGGAATGTCACATTAAAGTCATGTCATGTCTGATGACTTTGACGAGAGACAAAGACAAGAGTTGTCATGGCTCCAGAGAGACTCTGACGGAGAGATGAGACCAGACTCTTGTAAGCTTATAGCAGCATCTAACTGTGGAGTGGAGGATGGCCTCAGGTTAGAATAGAGTGGGGATATGTGGGGAAGTATGATTCTGCATGTGTGTGTGTGTGTGTGTGTGCATGCATGTTGGGGTCATGGCGTCTGAGAGACCAGGTCTTGGGTCAGTTATACTCACTCAAGCCTTCATCTTTTACAGGAATCTTTATAGAGCAGGCCCTGAAGGCAGCCTGAGATGGGCCTGTAAAGATTTACAGCAGAGCCACCGGAGTAGCAACCAGATCCTACAACCAGACTACGCACACAAACCTCCAACTGGCCTCCAAATGCACAAACTAGTGCAGAGATTCAACTCTAGCCGTCACAGGCAACGGGAATCCGACTGTGAGTAAACCCATCACTCTTGCATCTGATTATGGTTTTGCACCTGTATTGGGTTATGATGAGGATCTAGTGGTGGAGACTTGGCCAACCCTGGCCCTCATATTGCCTATAAGGAAACCAAGCCTCTCATGGGGGACGACATGAAGTAAAACATGAGGCGCTTTTGGATGAAATCCCATCCCTCCTCACTGAAGAGCTACACCACATGTATGCGTGTGTATATGTGCAAGCTTGTCTATGTGTGTTTATATGTGTGTGTGTGTGTGTGTATGTATGTATGTGTATGTGTGTGTGTACGTGTCTGGGCTTGTGTGTTTGATGAAATCCCACACGCCCCCACTGGAGAGTTCTGTAACATGTGTGCGTGCAAATGTGTGTGTGTGTGTGTGTGTGTGTGTGTGCGTGCGCACGTGCATGTAATCCATCTCATCCAAGCTTTTCCTGATGAGTGTTGCAGGTCTCTAGCTCAGACGGCCTTAACGTTGTCCCAGACGGCGTCTCCGATCTCGGACACACATTACGGAGAGTAATTGAACATCCTGGTCGGCGCCTCCCTGCGCGTGAGCCACTCGTGCTCCGTTATCTCTGCAAGCCCCCACAATACTCTGACACGCACACCGCTATTGCCAGATCGTATTTATCCGCTAAAATATTCATTGGCTCAAAACTGCTTGGCGGAAGAGTCCTCGCACGTACCTGATATGCCGACTAAATTGCTTCTCGATAGAGGGGCCCCGTTTCTATGGCAACCTCCCTGTCAGGACATGTCACGGCGCGGCAAACACATTGTGGGCTTTTAGTTAATAATTCAGTAATTCAGCGATAAATTAGCGGTTTAGCGGGGAAAAACAGGTGCCAGATTGTCAGGGGCTTAGTCAGTGTAGCTGACCAGGAAAGGAACAGAAAGAAGAAAGAAAGGCAGCAAGCACGAAAAAGAGAGAACAGGACAGAGAGAGAGAGAAAGAGGGGCAGCAAAGTGTTCCACAAGCTCTAAGTCTTACCACACAAAAGCGGCTTTCTCAATGCAGGCCATTAATCCAAAATGGTGGGCCCTCTAAGGCCTGGGGTCTGCTGTGTGGGATTTTTTTTTTATTATTTAGCAAGAGAATGAGAAGTAAAGTAAGCAGGATTGTAAGCGAGTTAAAAAGCAGGGCCTGGATGGAAATATGGGCAGCATTGTCTCGGGCCCGGACCAACCTTTGCGCCACTTGGAGGGGTGAAAGGTCTCTTCTGCGGGGGGTGCATTCTTCACTCTGGCATCCACCCACACTCCCATCCCCCCACTCCCTCTCTCCCTCTCTCTGTTTCTCTCTCTCTCTCTCTCTCTCTTTCTCCTGCCTGCCTGCATGGCAACAATGCTGCGCACCGCTGGGCTGCTTTACATAAAGGGCCAGACGGGGCTCATTCGGTCCACACATTAACTCAGCCCAGCTCACTCAATAGCTCCACAGCCTCGTCATCCACAGCTTTGCCCCCCTCTCCTGCACACATTAGGGGCACCACGCAGGGGGACGAGAAGTGTGAGGGGAGGACTAACGCACCATAAGGCCACACGAAACCAAAACAGATCTCTCCACACTTCTTGTCTCTCACGTCTCTCTCAATGTTCCGCATGAAGTGAAACCATGAACCGTTCCTCCCACATTTCTGCAGACTGAATATTTGTAAAAAAAAAAAAAAAAAAAAAAAAATATATATATATATATATATATATATATATATATATATATATAACTGCTTAGCAGAGCTCTATGCCAAATTCAGAGCTGTCACAGCGCAGCGAACAGGGCTGGGGTGGGCGTAACACTGCAGGCTCAATGAGACAGAGTGAAGGAGCACGGCCGCTCACATATGTGGAGAGCCAGGTAGAGTGAGCGTGGAGTGCTTTTGTGGTCCACCCCCAGAGTCCTGCTGCTTCCACCGACGTTCCAGCGTGTTGAGACCTGCCACCAGGTCCGAGCGGTGCCAGTGCTGGCACTGAACTGGGGCTAAGGGCTGCCAGGGACAGCCGGCCATCTCAGATTGGCATCGCACGCTCATGGCGGCGGCAGCCTAACTCGAGGAGGAGGGGAGGGAGTGTACCCAGTGTCCCCCCCCAAAAAAAACACACACACACACACACACACACACACACACACACACTTTGTGGCGCCTGCCAAAGCCAATTCCTATCACACTCCTTCATGCGCAAAGGTAATCCAATACAGTATGAAGTGGTTCCTGGCATGCGACTGACAGAAAGCCCCCACTCCTTCCACCACAGACAAAAACATTCAACCAAACAGAACACATCAAAACCATACCAGTCAGAAGCACAGTCTTATGGCAGATTTGGTGGTAGTCGGGGCAGTGGTGGTGTTCTGCTCTGTCTTACTGACAGGGTGTTCTTCACAAACAGTAAAAAGAATTACAGCTCAAGCATGGCAAGAGGGATGTCATGTGCATGCGCCTGAGAAGCCATTTAAAGGGAAGCCAAGGTGCAAGCTCCAGGGTGTAAATGATTTCCTTAGGAGTCTGGTTGTCTGAGGGGAAAAGGGGGGGGACGCATCTGCCGACCGTGTGCCCCACTCTCCTGACCTGGAGATGACCCCACTTTTCTTTCTGGCCCGTGGGGAGGTGGTGTCTGCTTGCTCCTGTGTCACAAATTCCCTCCTGCTGCATCCATATTTGATGACTAATAAATGGCTTCTTTCAAAACAGACCCCAGTGCTTTTAAAGTCCACAAGATGCATTCAACACTGCTTTGAACGCCATTGTGACTGTGTGTTTGTGTATGTGTGTGTGTGTGTGTGTGTCTGTCTACATTTCTGTGTGTGAAGTGATACAATCTCTTGTCGGGGCGACATTATCACACATTCCCATCAGTGTTTTCTTGACAGCTGTGGATTGATTAGCTGATGCCTTCGAGGCAGAGCAGCGAGATGAAGTTCCTTCCAATTGTGTGGAAAATGAACATTCTCGACATTCTCCAACGGACAAAACACCAATGCCTGCTCATTAATTGACCATTAACCATAGCAAATTATCCTGGCAACAGGGATATTAAAGAATATGAAAACATGTGGAGTTTTTCCAGCATGTTAATGGCAGATTTCCATGGCGGCTACGCTACCTCCATAACAAGATGGTGGCTTCACAGCTTTGGAATGAAAAAAAAAAACAACTCAAACACCATTGACTAGCCATCTATCTTGGCCAGAGTGAATCTTAGCTCTTTTTTAGTGTCTTTGTGATCCCATGGGTCTGGGTCATAAAGTGTGCAGGTTGTCATGGAATCCCCAGGGCAACACGACAACGACCCTCGTAAATCTCCACAGAGCCCCTGCAGAGGGGAGAGGGGAAGGGAGGGGCCATCTTCTTCATAAACCTGAATGGTACACCAATAGGCAGAGAGGAGCATGGGTATGTGGCATTTCATCTCAGTACGACTGGAGTCTCTCTCTCTCTCACACACACACACACACACAAACACACACACAGAGGTCTGCTTTGGTCATCTGAACTTGACTGAGGCCCATTGTCTCAGCATTTATAAAGCTCATATATTTAGCCTGGTGATCCTAAAGTGACGCCATAACACAATGGCGAATTTGGTTTCCTCCTCTCTGCATTGGCTCATTAAAAAACACATCTGTTTTAGCTGCTACTACTGCTGTAGCCAGCTCTGCTCCTGATTTTGCATCTACAAACACCCCCACATGCACGCACACACACACACACACACACACACAAACACATAAGTCCCCCACCACCACCACCTCCACCACCAGCCCTGAGACGTCCTGGCTGCCCCCCGCCCCTTGCTCACGTCTCACAGATCGGCTTTGATGCAACAATATGCTATTAAATCAGATAAGAACGGATTGGCTGCCTTGTAGAACCGCTTACGGGCACCACTTCTCACAGCAGCTGTGGCTTTAAAACCCCACGACACACACACACACACTAAAACACATACACACACACACAAACACAAACCAAAATCCCTGACTCACTGGCCCAATTTCTCGCAGTTCTTTTAGAAAATAACCACATTAAGAGGGAGTGGAGGAAAAGTACTGTAATTAAAAAAGAGATTCAAACAGGCCACAGCAAACTTAATTTCTCCAAGACAGAGATTTCTATGTATTAGTGGCTGCCTTGTGAAACTGGGAAGCGTATATGAAGACTGCCGCACGTGTGTGTCTGTGTGTGCGCACACATGCGTTAGTTAAAGCGGGAACCCACTAACAGCTGAGCAACAGTCTCCTCTGGGTTGTCTGCCCTTGCTGGTCGACTAACTGACTGACAGACATGGTGAGTGTGGGCCAGTGGCCTTGCACTCCTCCTGCCCAGGAGAGCCACAGCCTTCAAAGCAGACCCCACCATCTGTCTGTCAGTGATGCCCCATCCACACCCCCCTTCCAGCTCCCTCTAGTGAAACAGTTACTGAGGAAGATCCTTCACATAAACACCAGTATTAAACTTCAAAGACCTCCCATCTTGTGAGAGCCTCAGCCCCCCCCCCTCTCTCTCTAAGGAAGACATGTAAAGAGTAGGAGAGGAAAAGAGAGAAAGAGAGAGAGAATGAGTACAGAGAAAGCACAAGTGTGGGAGCTTAACCCTCCACTGGCAGAAGTGGCCCAAGCACGGAGTCATATTTACATTCACAGTGGTGGCACAAGACCCTCTGTCACTTAAGCAGTCCAAACATCAAAGATGGATTGCACACCAAGGGTCCCCGGCACCGCAATCAGGCCGACACAGACATGAGGTTATCCACAGGGGGGGGGGTCAGAGATCAGAGGTCAAAGGTCACTCACCAGTAGTAAGTCCAGACATCCTTCGGCTTCCTCTTACGTCTCTCTGCGACTTAAGGCTATTATTGCACTGATAACCTAACAACCAAAGCACTAGAACACACTTTAAGCAATGTGAGCACGGGCAGATGAAGAAAAATGTTCTTGTAAACCTTCTCATAAAAAAGCAAAAACAACCAGGCACCAAACCAGGCTGAGGGTGGAACACAAATGGGCTTTCTTTCTTCCAAGAAGCCAAACTGGAGAGGAGATGACTGCACACGAATGGCATCACACAGGCAGCGGTGCAGCCCTCAGCCCATCTCACCCATGAGGACCGGTGGAGAAGAATGCCCAAGACGCTCGTTTATGCAAGTCTGACACAAATCTGAGCCAATCGCCAGGGTTGGCCATATCTCTCCTTCTCTCTCTTACTCACACACACACACATTTATACACAAGCACGCACATGCTCTCTCACACACACGCACACACACACACACACACACACACACACAAACACACACGCTCTCTCTTTCCAAGCATCCCCCCTCTAATGTTCTTTCATAAGTCCTCAGTTGACTCGCTGGCCTCATTCACAGTAAATCAACCTCTGGTCTCAATTCACAGCAGCACAATGTTTCACTACCACTGCAGTGATTTGGCCCTTTGGCGAAGCGTCATGTTCTCGGACACGGCTAACTTCCCTGCTCTGATTCTCATCTATGACATCACAACTGTTACCATGTAGTGGCTCACAAGCAGGCCATTTGATACGGACCCTCCAGGAGGGGAAGGGCTGTGTTTCCGCCTTGTCCTGTGGATTTGAGTAAGTTGTTGACTTTGTTAAGGTGAGCGAGTGCTAATGCCAATGTAAAACATGATCCGTCTGGGTAATTATGCCTCCCTCAAAGCCAGCTAAACAGCACAGGCTCTGACAGAAACATTCTCTTAGTTAATACCAATCCGTGTCTTTTTTTGGAAGTGGTTTAAACAAGCACAGGATGTGCTTTTGTCGAGAATCTGTCCATCTGCAAGCATCTTCATTGATTCTCCTCTGGGCTTTCGCTTGCATCAACTAATCCATCACCACCTCTCTCTCTCTCTCTCTTTCTCTCTCTCTTGCTCTTTCTGCATTGTTTCAATGAAAACGCAGAGGCGGATAAACACTCCCCAAAGCCCCGTGCCTTCCATGTTCCTGTCTGGCAGGGCCATTGCCTCCCCTCCTCTCCTGCCTGCAGAAGAGGAGCCTTGTTCAGGGAGGGGGGAAGAGAGGGAGAGAGAGAGAGAGAGAAAGCCGAGACTCTGTGTTACAGCAGCTGGAGCCGCTCCAGCAAGCCTCTCCACACAGGCCCCGCACTACGGGAAACTCATGCACAACCAGAGCCAAAAAAGATGAAGCTGAAGAAGAACTCTGCTCAAGCACAGGCAAACTCCATTTACTTGGCTTACACGTAAATTACAAACAGATAATATGCCTTGAATGGTTGAATGACGCGGTCCCACACAAAACACAGAACTCAGTGTGAAAGATGTGCATTTAGGTCAGAGGTTTTAATTGCTTTACGGTATGTGTGACTGCTGTTTGGTAAACAGTGCCATTAGGAAAAACTAAATATGTGGGACAGAGTGGTGGAAAGTTTTTGCAGACACACTGTTTCTGCACAAGTGCAATCAGCGAAACCGTGATTAAAGTTTTCCATAGCTCAAGTGGTTTGGGAACTAAAAAAAAAACACAAAACAAAAAAAAGAAAAGTGAGAAATGCAGCCATCATGTCAACCATGAATCTTAACGCCCTGATTCCAAGCACAGACATATTACCACCAAAATGACTGAGCAGGAGTTACAAATCATGAGAAAAAAGACCACAGTACACATCAGGAAACACAACTAGACATTAAAATGGGAAGGAAAACTGGTGGAGATTATGTGGTGACCTTTCATTTTCGCCAAATGGATTTATATTACAGGGTAGAGCGTCTGATTGATTTTTATTAATAGTCAACTCTTACCCAGTTAGCCACATTTAGACCAAGTGCAAATAAAACTTCACACACCCGCCCGGACAATATCATTATCGATTAACAGTGCCAGATGGGCGAGGACTACGCTCCTTCTCTTAAAAGAGAGGAATGTGTGTGTCAAACAAAGGCTCCCACACAGCGGCGAGGTGCGCGCTCCGTCAGCGGAGACGCGCTGGAATGCGCTGCGGCTTTACGTGCTATATAAATAACCGGCAGGAGCAAGGCCAGACACAAAAGGCTGCGCTGTTTCGGAGCGAGCTTGGCTCTCCCTCCCCGACACCCGCGCAGCCCCGCGGCCCACTCAGCCACGATCTCCCTGGGGTGGACGACGGCACTTTTCAGCCTGCCTCCACAAAACCCAACGCTACAACACTCCCTTGTCCCCACAAACAGTCACCGCCAAGGCAGAGGGGGAAAAAAGCTCTGCTTGCTGCTGCGAGGTGTATCACCACCATGATTTGTGTATTTTGTGGAGAGAGAACTTGTGAGCTATGCGCTTTCCGTGCAGCTGTGTGCGGCCAGCTAAAGTGAGTGAAAAAAATAGGTTAATGAGAAACCCGGGAGTTTCAGCGTGACTGCGTGAAGCTACACATTGTAAAAGAAAAAGGGGGGGGGGGGGATAAAACACGAATGACGTCCTAATGACCCTCCACTTTAGCCATAAGGACACTCCCAGCCTGGGCTATAGAGTGAGCTGTAGCACTGCAAATAGATAATAGCACAGCTAAACTCACCGCAGCGGCAGCGACAGCGACAGCAAACACCATCCTGCAGACAACATACTACCACGCTTCTTCCAGCTGGCCGAGATTGGTATGAAAAGCAATCTGTATCGCCACATTACAGGCCCACTGCTGCGCGATCGCACACACACACGCATACACACACACACACACACACACACACACACAGAATAGAGAAAGGGTATGAAGGAGGGGTGTCTACAGTGTAGCCCCTCCAGCTGAAGCCAGAGAGAGCGGAATCAGCCCAGCCGTTATTAGACACACTTCCATCGCCTCCATCTCTCGACAATGTGCAATTTTAGGGAGGTGGAGAGAGACTGGCAGCGCATGTTGTGCTGGTTAGTCAAGCTAAAATGGGGAGCACAATGGCCAGTGACAGTGTGTTTTCACTCCACCGCTGAGGAAGTACCTGCCGTGGTGGGCAAGGCTTGGCGGAAAAGGGGGGTGGGGGGTGTGTGTGATAAGAATGCATGAATACATGTACGGGTCCATGTTTCATGTAATGATTGCTAAATTGAGTTATGAATGCTGAATGCTATGAATCCTTCAAAAAAGGGCAATGGTGACAGAGAGTAAAAGAGCTGAACACCCCTCATAATCAGGCAATATCTAAATTTACATTTACATTTATGCATTTAGCAGACACTTTTATCCAAAGCGACTTACAAAAGAGGATAACATTCAAGCTGCAACACAATGAAAGAAACTAACAGAGTGCATATTGCTGATGTAAAAACTGCACTATTTTAAGTAGAAAGTGCAATAGTATAATAAAAAGTGCAGTATAAAAGAGAAATTAAGTGTAAGATGTTAAGTGCATTCTCAACATTTAGGCCAGGAGATATTCTTGGAATAGCTGGGTCTTCAAGAGTTTCTTGAAGGTGGAGAGGGTATCAGTTGATCTGGTAGCACTTGGAAGGTCATTCCACCAGCGTGGAACCAAACATTAGTCTGGACTGACCTGCGCAAGGTGTTGGCCGTGCTAGATAACGTTCCTTAGAGGAGCGAAGTGGTCGGCAGATGACATAGGACTCCAGGAGAGTATTCAGGCAGATGGGAGCAGAGCCATCAGTCACCCTGTAGACCAACATTAGTGCCTTGAATTTGATGCGAGCAGCCAAGGGTAGCCACTGGAGTTCAATGAACAGAGCTGTGACATGTGCCCTTTTTGGCTGGTTAAAAACCAGACGTGCAGCTGCATTCTGGATCATCTGTAGCGATCTCACAGCACAGGCTGGAAGGCCTGATAGGAGGGCATTGCAGTTGTCAAGACGAGAGATAACCAGAGTCTGTACCAGGAGCTGGGTTGCATGTTGGGTTAGGTACGGCCTGATCTTCCTTATGTTGAATAGGGAAAAACGGCATGACCGGGCCACAGAGGCAACGTGAGTTGCAAAGGTCAGCTGGTCATCGATCATGACACCTAGGTTTCTTGCCACTTTGGTGGGAGAAACAGACAGGGAGTTAATCTTGATGCTGATGTTGTGATGTATGGCTTGTTGGGCTGGGAGGACCAGCAGCTCAGTTTTGGAGAGATTTAGTTGGAGGTGATGTCCTTTCATCCATGCAGATATATCAGAAAGACAGTCCGAGATCCGTGTTGACACTGTGGAGTTGAACCAGGAGTGCACTGTGCCATCAATACCCATGTTGGTCAGCTTGTCCAGTAGGATGCGATGGTTGACTGTGTCAAATGCTGCTGATAGGTCCAGCATGATGAGTATGGAGGACTGACCTGCCACTCTGGCCTCTTTTAATGCTTCCGTCACAGACAGAAGCGGCGTGGGTGGCCAGTTCTGAAACCGGATTGGTTGGAGTCAAGGAGGTTGTTCTGAGTGAGAAATCCTGTGACCTGTTTAAAGACAGCTCGTTTAATGGTTTTGGAAAGGAAGTGAAGAAGAGAGACAGGCCGGTAGTTCTCCACTTGAGTGGGAGCAAGGGATGGTTTTTTGAGCAGCGGAGTTACCTGGGCTTGTTTGAAGGTGGTGGGAAATGTACCCCTAGTTAATGAAGCATTGACCACATGTGTGGCTGCTGTCACAATGGTGGGGGTTATGGCCTGAAGAGGGGTTGTTCAGGATAGAGTCCAGAAGACAGGAGGTAGGCCGGCTGTCTGTGAGAAGCTTAGACACCTCGGCCTTGGAGAGAGCAGTGAAAGAAGAAAAGGAAGCAGTTGGTTTAGAGAGGCTTGCAGGAGGAACCTCTGTAGTTTGGTTAGAAAACTGACGACTAATTGCTGCAACTTTGTTAGTAAAAAATGCAGCAAAAGTGTCAGCTGTGTCAGCAGGTTAGTTGCAGGAGGTGGAGGAGTGGGTTTAGTAAAGATTTGAAGGTGGAGAAGAGTTTCTTGGTGTCCGTGGCATTGTGAATCTTGTCATGATAGAAAGCCTTTTCCACAGCAGTGACACTGGATGAGAAGGATGATAGCAGTTCTTCAAATGGAGAACAAAAATCTTTTCTAAATTATGTAAAAATCATTAAATCATGCTGTAATAATAGTCTATCCATCCTCTCCCTCCCCCCGACAGTCTGAATGTTAATCCATTCTGAAAAAGCAAAATTGTATTATTAAGCTTCACAATGAATGAATATTACATCACAGATCACAACCTGTGCTGAGTACAATAATTAGCCTAATCATTACCAGCCTATACATTTCCCAAATGAGCATGTCTCTTAAGAAGGGCCCTTACAAGCCGGAAGGGAAGGAGCTAGCATAGACACCGAGGTCCCCGCCTGCAAGGAGCGGATCTAATTAAATACTGTTCCACGTTAACAGGATTGAGTGAACTTGCGATTTCCTGCTGGCTTCCCCCAGCTTTTGATTGGCAGTCTGACTAATGCTCGCGAGCAGCCTCGCCACGTAACGTTTCCCTGAATACACACGTTTCCGCCAGACGCAAGCTGAAACTGACATCCATACACACGGCTGGCCTGGGTCTACATTGTTGCTACAGGTTGCGAAGCATGTTGAGCTGGCGGCAACATCAACTCAAACAATAGCCAAAGGGGACAGGGGAGTGGAAGAGGGGGTCACTACAAATTAACTTATTTTTAGGAGTGGAGATATCCACCTGGTCAGGAGTCTGACACAGAGAGCAGGCCTGTGTGAAGTGGATACTTCCAGATGCTTTTTTAACATCCGTGGGATTTGTGTAGAACAAGTGGAGGTAAATCCTTGTTACAAAGCAACTCTAAATCCATCAAAGGACAACTACCCAATACAAGCAAACACGGCTTAATACAAGCCCAGCATGAAGAGTCAACTACAGCAACCGTTGTGTGACAGGGCTCACACTCTATCATGCCAGGCTAGGATGCCATCTGGACACAGCCACCATCACCACCTCCCTGCCAATGGTCAACCCAGAGACAGCCGCCTGCCAGCTTAGCAGTGAGTAGTAACACACAGGTGTAGTGACAATTCACTTACGATCTCATCCGCATTTGAAATATTCATCTATTATGCATTACAAACACATTATTATACTCATAGTATTCTTGTGATGGTCCCTGTGATAAATTCATCATGTGATTTTAAGATGATAAAACCATGTGTAATCTTTCGGTTTAGCAAGGACAACCTGCTTCAGTTTACAAAGTTCTGAAAGGCTCTGGGCACATAAAGATGCTTTGGTCTAGGAAGCTCTGGGAAGGCAGCCGACTTCTGAGGAAACAACCGTGTTGCTTCTGCTCTCGCTAAAGAGGTATACAAAAACAAAGTTGAGTGAACTTCTGAATCTTTGTTATGTGTTTGCACACGACAATCTACGCCCTGACAATAAATTCCAGCCAAAAAAGAGGAAAAAACAATGAAATGTAACGCAAAGGTCAGAACTCCAGCTCCACGCCTGCTCAGACTCTAGCATTTGTTTACATCCTAACTCACCCTCAGCAACAGCTGGATGTCAGACATGTTCAACATCCCTTTCCTGTGCATTGGACATGTGGTGTGCAGACAAGGTTTTACCCAAAATACTACTGATAAATAATATTTACACATCCTGTCAAAAAATTTATCACAGACTGAGACCACACAGTCTGAAACACACTCCTAAGTGTCCCCTCTGCTAATTCCCCCTAACAGAAAAGTGCTCCTTTTGTTCTAGATGCAACGCTGACCAGGCTAAGCCTAAAAAAATACACAGGAAAATATACAGGATGAGCAGTTCCAAACTGACAGCAATTGTATCCCAAGTTAAAGTACACTCCAAAACACAGCGAGAAAAAGTACAGTAAAATAGATGATGTGAAGTATCGCAGTGAATCAACTGAGTAAGACTCTGGAAAGTGGATAGCAGTTGCTTCAGACTCTGTTCTGTGTCTCATGGGAACAAGCTGATCTCTTGTGAAAGCCTCTTGTCAATCATCTTGGGCCATGCTACAAATCCCCAATTCATGCATTGCCCTTCTCAGATTTAGTGCATCAATGGAATCAGGGAGCAGTTGGGTATAAAAATGTCATTCTCTCTTCTGCGAAGGGCTTCCTCTTTTGTTTGCCTGAGACAACAGCAGACAAACAGTTTTCGTCTCGTGAATGTCTGTAGCCCAGCAAACCTCTCTGGGTGGTCCAAACATCCCAATGTCAGTTTGGGTGTTTGTCCCAACACACACCGCTTTACCTTTTTTCATCAATAGGCCTGATTAGAAGATACAAAAGAGCCTGCAAGCCATTCTCCTCAGCAAGCCTGGCAAGAAGAATGTGAATTAACTTGGATGCACTGCAGATTGTACAAATAAATTAAATGAATCATGTTACATAAATCACTAAACAAACACAAAAAGCAAGAATGTGGTGAAACACAATGAAGGTCCCAAGTGCATTTATTTGGCCGGATTAGATCTCACTCATCTGGAAGTTTTCCTTGAACAAAGATGTTTCAGTCCTGCTGGTTCACTGCCAATTACTGCTGTGAAACACACTAAACTCAGTTTCACTACGTGTAGAATCCATTATCAATTACTATTTACTTTTCTTGAAATATGTTTAACAACAGATTTACACAAACATCAGCTCAGGTCCTGAGTTTCACTAGTCAAAGGTGAAGGAACAACAGTTTTGGTTTATCTTCAGTTTATTTTAGCTCCGTGCTCATAGCTAAATGCTACCCCATCTCTCTGTAGGACATTCAGTGGTAAACCCTCTCATTTTGCAGAGAGCCTGTGGCTGGAGAACGGAACCACAGGATTTCCTTTGTGTTCTGTGGCATCAGTGGCCAGTAAACATCTCTTTTTGCTCTCAGGACCCAAAGCCAAATCTTCATTCTGCCCATACCGAGGCGGTCATCAAGTTCATCTACTAGCACAGGTCTAATACACCACCTGAATGACACTTCAAAGGGGTGTGAAAAGTCCACATTGTTATCCTTTGTTATGATGGTGCTGTTACATCAAACACAAACCCACGAAGACAAGCTCTGGATTAACTTCTAATGACCACCTCTGGGAGGATGCCTGTGAAAAGTGAAAAGTATCAAAAATTCACCACTATTTCAACCCAGAGCTGGACACAGTTTCTTTATGTGCTGTTTCTGCTTGTATCATCTTCCCCGTCTCCCATCCCACCCTACACAATCAGCAAACTCCCCATTACATTGGAAGAAGACAACTATGACTACACTATTTTATTTTCTGAAATTCTTCACTCAAAATTTTACCGATCAGCTCAGATAAATCTCCATTCAAGCAGTCTGTCTGTTTGGGAAAATAACCATGGTTGCAGCATGAAGATACATTTGGACAGCACTTGTGCATTTCCCCTCAATGTCCTCTCCAGTACAGCTCAGCAGTTCTCTGACCCATTTAAGGCTGCAATTACTCATTATGGTTCCATGCGGGGCAGTAACGGTGCACCGTCCCATGGTGTTGCCTTGCCTGTTTAGGGGCCATGTTGCCATCAAACTCCAGCAGCCTTTGCAGTGGAGCAGAAATGGCAAGCAGCTATAAAACTTTCATTTTCTCCACAGCCAATCAGACGCTCCCTCTGCTTGTCATAAAGTGTTCCTTTTCGGGCCTGTTGCCTCCACACCCACCCCCTAACACACACACACGCGCACACACACACACACCACACACACACACACACACCCATCTCTGCAGCTGATAATCAAAGTGCTCTCCGCTGAGACGAGGCGCCTTGTCTCATGTAGAGAGTTGAAGCTCTGGAAACGACAGAGTGATCAGAGTAAGTTAGCCCGCTCTTAGGATGACCCCATTAGCCTCTACAAAAGACCAAAGTATGTAACTGGGTTAGGCCCCTAACGAGGATGGATGGATCTAAGTGCACTATTGAAGTGGCTATCACCTGACATTACTTTGACCCCCTAAACTCCTTTAAAGGACATACCATAGAAACCAGAGAGAATTTCTACAAATGAGAAACAAATGATGCCAGACTCGGAGAGCTTTTGCGACACATGACACGGGGAGGCCAGTGCTGCATGCATGGCCTCTGCAGGCTAGTGGTGCAAGTATGCTTTCATGGGCAGAACACAGAACATTCATACAAACCTATCATTTGCACTAATACAAAATTGAAGGGTGGATCAAGGGAGCAGCTGTGGAATATTTGCTTTTTGTCAGACAAGATTTATTTACTTACTGTTCTGCAATAATTTTACAATGCATGCAAAACACTCATGGTGGGAAACTATGCTTTAATCTGACGCAGAGAGGGTCCAAGGGAAGATTTTGCGGTGAGCTTACATGAAGCTCAGTACGACAATAGACAGTACAATTTTATATAAATCAAGAGGCTTTTGCCTAACAGGAGTGAGTATCTGTACAACTACAGTCTTCTCCACCACTAAAGTCCCTACACTCTGCACTGCTCTATCAGCACATGATCAGTGGGAAAATGCCATTTGTTGTTTATTTGATTAATTCCAAATAGTCCTGCTTAATTCCGGCAGTGCTGGTCTGAATTAAGCCACAACAAGCAAGTAAGAGGCACCACCATTTTCTGAGGGGATAAAAATAAGAGGCCGAAATCCTACACTTGCATCCTGTAGCCTGCTAATTATTTAACTGCCCTCGGACTCTCGCTGGCAGCCTGAGGCCAAGCCTGAGAGTGCTTGCAGGGTTGAAGTGAACGCAGCATATTTTAAAAAGGGTGGGAGGAGGAGGTTGTAAGAATCTTTTTTTATTTCGTGGCAGTCGCGAGGCTGTGTGAGTGTCGACCTGTTTGGTTTATGCAGCCAT
This sequence comes from Tenualosa ilisha, assembly GCA_015244755.2. Lineage (NCBI taxonomy): Eukaryota > Metazoa > Chordata > Actinopteri > Clupeiformes > Clupeidae > Tenualosa > Tenualosa ilisha. Next base: position 3,291,790 of record PYXC01000452.1, on the reverse strand, counting down.
GACTGGGTAAACAAGTGAGCAGTGATGGACGATCTGAATCCCGCCTTTTTTCTGCGGAATAGGCAGAGAGTTGGTATGTACCTCATGAATCAAAACAACTTCCATCTCGCCTGGGTGCTGCTCCGCTCCACTCCGCTCCCGCTCTGCTCCTCTCCACCCCGTTGCTTTGCCTTGCTACACCCCCTCCTCCGGAGCGTGAGCCAAGGCACAATCTTTTTCAAATTAAAGCCCTGGCTAGGTTCTCACAGGGCCAGCAGGGTTGCCTCATCACACCAGAGATCGCCTTTCCCTCCACAAGATCCTTAACGCTGAGGGAAGATTTATGTCCATGATTCATAACAAAGGCAGGAAGAAAGAAAGAAAGAAAGGGAGACAGAAAGAAGTGGACATAAGGAGAGAAAAGGCTAGAAAGGGAGAAGAAAAGGGGAAAGAAAATATAATTAAATTAAAGGACATGTCCTCAAATAAAACACATTCCTCCTGATCGCAGTAAGGAGGGGATTGTGTTTTCATTAGACTGTGAGCTTGAGGCCTCAGCCACACAGGCAGACGTCCAGCAGACAATAAGCGGCTGCTTCAAAATGGCCGCCCGGGAGGAGGAGAGCCCAGGGGGGGGCCTAGGGACACTTTATTAACACTAATGCACTCCTAGTCAAACACATGTACAGCAGTCACAGCCGCTGAGCCCACTCCGGGAAACAAACAGCCTTTACCCAGAAAGCCCTCTGCTCCATTCTTTGACATCATTAAACTGAAACACACACACACACACACACACCCCAAAGAAATAGACAAACAAACAAATACACTTGCCTATCAGCAGAGCAAGGCACCCTTCCGCCAGCATGTTCAGAGAGTGCTGACACGAGCCTCTTTTTTTAGGCGGGTGTGCGACGAGCTGCTCAGCGCTGGCATGGCTTTCCAGCACTGCTCTCCGCATCATACACACAGCAGTGCTAGAATGGATTTGTTTGATGTGGGCACATCACTCAGCAGTCTTTTTTCCCCCTCCTCTCCTCCCTCTCCAGACTTCATCACCACTCTGACTCAACGCGCAGTGGCACTGACACGTGTTGCCAGTGTGCCACTGTGCTGAGGGCAGCTGCGCTCAGCAGTTGCCTTCTCTTGAGCCACAATGGAAGGTGGCTAGTCAGCAGCAGACCCAATACAGTCCTGAAGTGTTATTATTGAAAAATGATAATTATTTTTAGCTTTTAGCATTAGTGCAATAAACCACCATTTAGCACCCAACAGAACAGCCTGAGCTCTCCACACCCACCCCCTGACTCACCCACCCTGCCTCCATCCCCCTACATTCCAGCCTAGCCGAGGCCCCTTCATCTGCAATTACCAGCTCACTCTCAACACTTCACCAAAGAAGAAAGGAGCCAATTTAATGCTTAAATGGATAAATGTGTGAATAATTACATTTTTAATCGACCTGTAAGCATCTAACATGATGACCTCACAGAAATGGCGAAGAAAAGAATAAAGGGAAAGACAAAAAGAGGGAGAGAGAGAGAGGGAGAGAGAGCGAGACAAAAGCGATTTGCTTGCATCCAAAAAGGCGAGTTTAATCCTTGACACCTGTCAAGCTGCCCACACTTCACAGACCCCCTCCTGGTCATGAAAGAGCCGCAGCCATAGCTGCGAGGCTTAACCCCCTCCGCCCTTGCGCCCCCATTCCCTAACCCCTTTCCTCTATTCAGGGAAAGAGCGGGTCGACTGTGGCTGGAGTGGGCCCAGCAGGATCTAATCCCAACACGCTCTCCTGCTCCCCTCCGACACACGCAGTTCCTGACGCGCACGCCGAGCTCAAGCTTTCTCTGGGTTCCATCTCCATTCTCCGACTCCCATCGGCAGACTCATTTACTGACAGTCACGGTGAAACGGCATCTGGAACAGACACGCATGTTGCCTTGAACTGTTTGATAAACACGTGTGCATTTACACTTCTGCTGTTTGATCTGCAGTGGTCAATAGAGCTTAGTCAATAAGAGGTAGTTGGGATACTCGCTGAGTAAAGAGGGCCAGGAAGCAAATCACATAATTGTCAAGAGCACATGGTGGATCTGTAAGTAGTCAGCAATGAGCAGGGAGAAAAAGAGAGAGAGATAGAAGAGAAAGGGGGGAATAGATGAAAAGAGAGGAGGAGAGAGAGCATAAAAAAATGAAATGACTAAAATGCAGCCAGATAAAAAGGAGTGAGCACATGACCTCGTTCCTTAGAACAGAGAGGGTGTTATTTTTAGGAGGTTCCTCCCTCCTCTCTCTCTTTCACTCGTTCTTTCTCTCTCCCTCACTCTATCTCTCTATCTCTCTCTACCTTCCTCTCTCTGCAAGCCTCAGCACTGCTATGATTTCTTTGCTTGCCTGTAGAGCTCTCGTCTCTCTCAGCCCACCGCTGATCAGCATGCCTGTCCATCAACCTGCCTGTCTGCTGTGTCTATGGGTGTGCACCCGTCAGTACACACCTATAAATCTGTCGGTGTCCATTTATCACACATTCCCCATATCTGTGTACACATCCGTTTGTCAATCCATCTGCCACTTTGTCTCGCCTCCTGTGTGTGTGTGTGTGTGTGTGTGTGTTTGTCTTCCTGTATAAATCTCTACTTCTCCATTCACTTCTCTGTGATCCTGCTGGTCTCTTGAAGGCAGACCTTCTGCGTCTGTGCCCATCTATCTGTGTCCCTCCCAACTGACAGAGATAACGTGTCTCTGTGTGTCTGCCTTGGTGTCTCTGCTCTGCTGCTCTGCTTGCGTCCCTGGGGTAATTCTATCTATTCTATCCCTGTCCAGCTCTCCCGTCTGCTCGGCCACCCGATCCATCTCCCCTCCGCCTGAAATCAAAGCAAGTTGGCCGAACCATGGCAACTGAGCCACACACACACATAAACACACACACACACACACACACACACACACATTTACAGACACGCATAAACACATACACACAAATACACGTTTCAGGAGGAACCTGAAAAGCCCCAGGGACAGGGGCAAAGGATTCTGGGAACATGGCATTCGCCTCAGCATGTGCATGCGCTCGGTGCTCAGTGGCCGTTGCCGTGGTGAAGGCACGGGCTGCGAGGAGCTTGGCAGGGTGCCCACACCCCCCTCTGCAGTGGAGTGGGAAAGGGGGGGGCATTTAACTCAAGTCGTCCGCAGCCCCTTAACTGGCCGAGCTCGCACCATCTGACAGTGAAAAACAAACCATCTCCCTTCAGTGCACTGGACAAATGTACACATTCTCACCCACACAAGCCCTTCGCTATTCCTATAATCCTAACACAGACAGCAGTGCTACTCTGGAAAAGGACTCAAGTGCTCCTCGGGTGAACTAATTGATATCAGATTTCAGTATTTGTGGAATGAATCACGCTGTGTCGCATGGCAGCTACTGCCATATATTAGCTTCCAATAAGCCAACTGTGCCTCTTAGCCACAAAAGCGTTCCAGTCTCACATGAAAAGTGCAGAATGTGGCTTTAATTCCCAGGACTGCAGTATATCCTTCCACCAATTCAACGTTAATGGAGAAGTTTGTATGGGGCGGGCGAATGAAATGTAGCCTCGGCCTCTCTGTGCTTCACACACATCTAGTGGGATAGAGTGCAGACTCTGGGACAGCAGGGGGCATGGCCTTTGGAGGCTTAGTGCAGCATACAGAATGCTGAATGGAGCGAGGAGAGAGGGGAAAATTTGGTGATGGAGGTGTGTTTGTGTGTGTGTGTGTGTGTGTGTGTGTGTGTGTGTGCGCGCGCATGGGAGGGAGGGGGTCTGAAAGCAGGGGAGCTATTGTTACAGCCTGAGAAAGTCTACAGGAAGAGTGGCAACACACTCTCTCTCTGTCTCACACACACACGCACATACACACAGACACACACACAGGCTGAGGTCTGCAGAATAACAGGAAACTCTACAAGACTCCACACAGAGGAGTGACGGCACACCACTCGGCCTGCATCCTGTTCCAACCTGGCGGCCCCATAGGTCTAGATAGTGAGCAGGCAGTCAGTCGCTCTCAGCAGAGAGCCCAACAGCCACCTCAACCAAACCCCCGTGCCCCAGTTAGCACTCAATACCAGCACTTACATTTGTAAAAAATGAATACAGTTCCATTTTGACCCACTTTTAGTTCTGTACTGAGTCTCCCTACAGGAGAAGCCCAATGAACTGAAGAGCCAGGAAATGATGTACTGTTTCACACTGGGGAAAAATACAGGGAGGAGCAGAGAGCGAGAGAGAAGAGAGAGAGTGAAAAAGAGACAGAGAGTGATCCATCGTTCTCCACAAGTCTGTGAATGCAATTACCCAGCAGAGGCCTTGAGCAAGAGCCATGTCACACAAACACGCTGTTGTTCTTAGAACACCATTTTTACATGGAAGGAAGCGTAATTCTTCCAGAGTTGCATAAGGAAAGAAGCAAAATCCACACACTTATTCTCCCTCTAGCACCCTCTACACGTTGTCATAAGCATCTGAGGAGTAAGGGGAGGTGAGAATAGCATATGAGTAAAAATGACAGAGAGACTGGGCAAGTGCAAGCGAGAGAGAGAGAGAGAGAGTGTGTGGAAGAGAAAGAGAGAGAGAGAGAAGAAGGTTTCTGCCATGCTCCAATCGCCTTTCCTTTGTGTGACCCGTTCGGCTTCCATAAATCTTTGAGTGCAGCCCTTTCCGCTCTCGTGTGTCTGTTCTCACTCTCACACCGTCACCCCCCAACAGGCCACTAAACTCCAATTGTGTTTATGTTTCAAATGGCACAAACCCTAAGAAAACCACTGCGCAGTCAGGCCTGGGCCCAAGTCATAGGGAAATCAAAACACTTAAATCGGTGAAAGGCCACAGAATGTCACCACAGCATGCGTCACACAATCCATGTTGGCCTGGTCTTAAGGAATGGCTGAGCACTGAATGCAGCTGACAGATACTTTTCACCTAGCGTCCACACTGATCTGTGTCAACAAGAACTAGCAGGGAAAGATTTCACGTCACATAACAAGCCTTCCAGAGACAAGATAAATCACAGGCCTTCACCACGCTTGTAAACATAATCTATACAAAAATATCTTAATCCAGAAAACATGAGTTTCTCTGCTTGTCTGGATATGGGCAGACAGTCTTGGCTTGAGTTCACACACTTCATCATCAAATTCCACAGTAATGTGTGTCAGCAAGGACTTGTATGCATGCATACATGCCTAATCACACACACACACACACACACACACACACACAGCTTGTCCAATACCACACGTGTAAGCAGTTCTCTGGTGGGCAGACTACAGCACAGAGAGGCAGAGAGTGGAATAACAGTCTGAACTGTTGGTTGCTGCTCAAACACTCATTTAAAAAAAAAATGCACCTCTTTGCATCTGACCACATGCAAACATTTCCTTTCAACCAGCATACACATGAGAAGCCCTAACAAGCCTCTTCTTTCAGTGAAAGGAAACCCTTGGTCAAATCCCCCTTTTTTTTTTTACATATTACACATTTTTAAAATGATGTTCTCTTGTGTACATACATATTGTGCATTTGGAAATAATTCAGCTGTGGTGAGGAGGAAAAACATGAAAAACATCTCCAGCCACTTGTGCAAATACAGGGCACTGAATCTGAACTGTGCACTGTAGATGTAACCCATCTCTAGAATAATACCACTCAGGAAACTGTCCTACGTGTGAGGGGTATGGTTCAGGCGGGGCTCTTGCACCGCGTAACCTACACAGCCTCCTGGTATCCATCCCCAGCCTTCATGCAATCAATGCCAACCCTGACCATAATGACCTTCGTCTGCAACCCCACTGTTACCGCAAGCATAAACCCCAAACCCCAAGCCAATCTATTCATTTCAGTGCGGCACCCTCCATGTTCCGACTCGGCTGTGGGGCTTTTTTCTTTTCTGCCACTGTTGCTGAGGAACCCTTCCAAAACAACTGAACTCTGGCTCATTCGCATTAGGCGGGATGGATGCAGGAGGCACGAGAGAGCAACGCGATGGAGACATGTTCGCTCGGCTAATGATAGTGAAGGCGATCAAAGAATGTTAATTTGAGGAATTAACATACTATATTATGACATGTAATGGCTGCAATTTGGGAGATCAAAGTTTGGATGGATCCTTGTGGAAATGGATTTTTTTTCCTCTTTCTCCTTCATTTTCTTCTACTCCTCCTTCTTCCCTCTCATTGGCGGCTTTAAGGAGAATAGAGGGATGGCACGATATTGCCTCTCGTCTCTGATTTTAATTTCCCCTGGGCACCGCCACAGAAAAGCTTGAGCTATGGAGGGGAATGGCAGACCAATTAAGAGAATGTTCCAGAACGGCTAGTTGGTTCTCTCAAGGCCAGTCCCACTCATGAGTTTCCCTGCTCAAAAGGGAAGCCCAGTGGGAAGGGGAAGAGAGAGAGAGGGAGAGAGAGAGAGATTGGGAACACGCAAAAACGCTGCAGTCCGGAAATCAAAACATAGCCATGGCTCAAATCCTTTACACTCAGTCTCATGGCCGGGGGAAATAGATGACTCACACCTGCAGGGTGTGAAGGTCATGCTGCATCTAGATCCACAACACCATACCTACTTTTGCTGTGAGCAAGCAGAAGGACTTTTATTTATTTAATAAACATGCAATTTTATCGTTTATCTCAAACAAATGTTTTCGTGAACAAACTAATGTGAAGACAATGGGATGATGAGCTGTTTCCCCGAGTTCCATCTGAGAGGAGGGAGGAATGTTTTCAGCATGGTCCAACGCGTCAGAATGGCGATAAAACACAGTAAGTTATTGAATGCTTTGCCAGAGAAGTGTGTGGCTAGTGTTATCATCATTTAATAGCTGCCAACTGACAGACAACAAAAGACAGCTGATCTGTTATCTCAATCCCTGAACTTACATAAACTGCTTTGCTTATTCCCTTTCAAGTATTCTATGCTTTGAGGCCTGGCCAAATATTTAGCTTGGCTGTGCTTACTGCAGCACAGAAAAGAGAGAGGAAAGAGAGAATAAAATGGTGGCTAGAGAGAGAGAGAGAGGCGCAACAGGACGGGGGCTGGCTGAGAATCCCTGCAACACGCTGCTTCAAGAACTTTCCTTTTTCCACACCACAGTTTGGCTAGAGTAAGCCGTCTCTTGTACCTGGGCTTGGCACCACACTGTAAGTTTGTGCGGCAAGCAAGAACAGACAAGAATCCTTCTTGCGCGGTGCAAAAAGTATGGCCCACGTATGCAAGACGACGCCAGGTTAACATAGTCGGCTCTGCACTGATGGGCGTGACGCACGCCGCACATGAACCATTATTTCGATAATAGCCCAGAGTAATGAGTCGCAGACAAAACAGGGCTCTTAACACATCTGAAAAACACCTCAAATAATCTCCAATACCAAGGCCAGAACTAGGGGCTTCTGGAAGCAATAATAAGTAAAAAAATAAAAATAAATTCATAAATGAAATCCAGGATTTTGGATTGAGCACCAAAGACCCTGTCAGTATGCTAAAAAAGGTAACATCAGTTAATTCAATGTGTAAACACTCAGAAAGGAGCTTAATGTTCCAGAGGTCTTTTGCAGGGGGAGCAGCGGCCCTTTGGCCTGGAAACCAGAGCAATGAGAGCAGTGATTACTCATGCAGTGACAGTAATGCTAGTAACTGAGGAGGGTAATGATGGGCCCTGTGATCAATGCTGGCCTACTCTGCTAAAGTGTATTGCTTCCACGTGCTGCAGAGCTTAATGTTGCTCTGTAACACACCAGTTACAATCATTGGAATCCTGAAGTACAGCCCAAACATAAATTATACTCTGTGACAAAGCAACAAAAATGAGCATTGTGTTTTATTTATGTATCCATTACCTATCCTCTGCACAATGCTGAATAAATGACAGATCACGCAAACATAATTCTTGAAAACGGAAAAAAAGCATTTAGCAGCCAGTTTGACATCCCGATTCCACAAAAAAAGAACACCTGGGGCTCAGCGGGCTTTGCTGCAGTAGGAGATGATCTCCCAGAGTCTGTTACCCACAGTTCCAAAGTAAGACGACGAGATAATATAGAAAGAAGCACAGCTCTGCAGAGCAAACAAATGCTGCTATTGATAGTCAGATTTACTTCCTGGCTTAGAACACATTATCCCCTGATCTTGCACTGAGCTCTTTCCCATAAACATCAAGTAACACCATTAGTCTTTCATGTGCCTCACCCCCTCCTCCCAACCCACCCATCCACCTCTTTGCACTCACCCTTGTTGCCTCTCTCCTACTCTCTTTTTTCGGCTTCACTTGCAGCCTGTGCTTGTTTTGTACAACATGTTTCCTGCTCCTGCCATAACCCTTAATTACCTGAAAAAGGAGGGCTCACTGGGGGTGCTGTGGGGGCACTTGGCAAGCAACACTGACATTCCAATCCTACCCCCCCCCACCCCACCCATCTCTCTCTCTCTCTCTCTCTCTCTCTCACACACACACACACCACACACACACAAACCTCAATCAAGTCAAGCTTTATCCTGCTCTAGAAATCAACCAACCAAACATTCTAGGCCCTCCGTATTACTGAAAGCCTATTCTTCTGGACATGCCGTGGACTTTCCATGGACTACAGGGGGGTGCAGAGCTGTCAGGTTGGACCCTCCACCCCTTTATCATGGCACAGGTGTGCAGGGATTTCCTCCACGATCCCCTTCTGACAAATGAACAGGTGGCGACTGACATACTTGCAACACGGAGGGGATAGCTAGGGGGCTAATGACTGCTCTGTGGACAACCTCCTCCCCACCAATAAAAAAAAACCAACAAAAAAAAACCCTCTGCTCTGGACTTAACACCTCCACAGGGCCGGAACACCCGTCCACACACAGCCAGAGGCATTCAGCAGGGCTTCAGCCAATTGACTACGACTGCCTTCAAAGCAAACACAAGAAAAAAAGGCTACGGAAAAATACAAGTCTCTTTATACAGTCGCTGCGTTTCTTCGCACTGCGGCGGAAATCCCCCTTGGCGACGGACGGCAGTTGCGTGGGCCGGCCGAACTTATTAGATCAACTTCCATGGCGCTGAGAAATTCAGCACGCAGTATCAGGATTAAGAATAAGCGCCATTCATGCGGGCGACACAAGGTCAGGCCGGAGCCTTGCCTGTGGTCTTTGAGGCAGACCATTGCGCTGGCAGTGAAACCATGTCAACCATGACAAACTGGACTTCCTTCCTCTTTCAGGTTATCGTGTCGTCCAAGTAGGGAGGATAACAGAGGGCACCATCGTGAGGCTTAATGCTTAGCCCACACCAGTAATGTGGCAGGGAGAAGGAGGAGGGGCATACAAAGAGACAGAGAGTGAAAGAGAAAGAGAGAGAGAGAAAGAGAGATGTGGTATTCTGTGCCAGTAATCTCTCCGTGGGAATGCTGCGTCTCTAATTGACTGGACACTTCTACCCAAGAGGCTGCGTTCTCTCTCTCTCTCTCCTTTTCTTTTTTGCCTCCGTAAAAAGATGGGACCTCTTTTGCTCCTGTGACCAGCTTAAGCAGATAAACCCCTTTCATTTGGACACAGGCGTGGGATCAACCCTTCACCCCTCATCCCTACTTCCCACCCAAGTTCCAAAAAGACAGAGCCAGGGTACAAAAATACGGCTAATCAAAACAGCGATTAGCCTTCAACAGAGAGTCACAGGCACCCCACAGTTCTGTACTCGGCAGGAGGCCTCAGTCAAGCACAAGCGCCAGCTTCTAAGGGTGATCAGCCCTAAGCAATAGCACTCACTCTGCTAAAGCAATTGTGGCATTCAAATAAGATATCCCTTAGCCAAGAATGATGAACCATGCAATTCCACTCAGGGAAAAAAGGAGCCATAACATTCACTCTGTAAATAAAAAATGAAACAGTGGAATTGCAGAGAACACTGTAAAATCAAATTTTCCAGACTGGACTACCATTCATGTCATTGGCCCAGAGAGAAAATATTTGCTCAGGGTTGCAGGTACATGTATCAACAAGTCCACAGGCAACGATGACCAACACTTAGAGGCCTGTGTGTTTTGGTTATTTGTTTATTTGGTTGGGCAGTTGGTGGCCACTTCACAGGCTTCTCTCACTCTCTCCCTTTCAATGCCGCCAGCATCTGAGACAGTGGCTTGAGATGCTGCCACAACACACAAACTCACTGGCACAGAAACAAAAAAGAAACCTCATCCCGAGGCCCAATGCTCAATCAGGTGGAGAAGAGGCCACAGTCCTGATGACGCAGAGACTTTCATCACCTGGTACTACTACAGCCTCAAGTCTGCCTAGGGAAGAACACTTACTCAATAGACAGACATCATGTAGCCATAATGCATCACCATGAGCAACAGTATACAACTTTTCTTTTGGATCAGTTAAGGCTGGTCCTCCATAACATGATTAGCCAATGGGGTGTGCTTGGGCAGCCTCCCTTAGCCCAAATTGGCTGAATGTCCTGTAAGTGCATTTTTTTTTTTTTTGAATTCCTCACACAGAGACTACACAACTGAACACATGCAAGCACACATTCCATGCCCCATTGCTGCAACGTAATCACAAGATACTCATTCCCTTAACACTTTAAACACAAGTCGCACAGCTGTGAGACCTACCATGCCATGTGTCTGTAATTATCCCTACACAACCAGGCCAAGCATTTTTGCCAAGGGTGGAGGGAAAACACTGAATGAAAGAATGATGATGCAATACTGCCCATTTTGGTGCCACAATGGCAGTCTACTGCAAGCTGGCATGCAAAGCAAGACAAGGTAAGCCCATCTGCCAAACTCATATCTGAATGAAATCGTTGCATGAACAACAACACTATCTGTCTTCCAAGCAACTGAAAGTGCCAGAAAAGAGCATCTTACTGTTACCACTTGTCTGCACCAAACAAATATTCAAAGGATTTACAGGGGGAGACCCGAGAGAGAGAGAGAGAGAAAGAGAGAGAGAGTGTGTGTGTGTGTTACGGGGACTATGTGAGTGCAGACCACAGACACACAGCATGACAACAAATCAGAATTCATATCACACTCAAGGAAAACAAATAGGATTAGCATGGCTATACCACAACACAACAAGAGCTAGGGGATCAGATAGTCAGATAGGCGGTTATGAACATAGCTATGTGGTCACAGCCAAGAGGGCTGTTTGTAAAGAAGATTGAACACTAACAATCAAAAGGCACTGCACACTGACGAGGCTGACAGCACTGACAGAACAGAGATAAACACAGAGAGCTTACAGACAAAAAAGTGCTGTGTCACTGTCAACCCACCGAGTAAAATCTTAGGAGTGATTTACAGGACCGAAGCAAACAGCACGGCTGATGGCCAGAGGGTTGCCTTCCATCTGATAAGGAAGATTTAGATTTTTGATTTTCACAGATGTTAGCATATAAGCTAACTTATAGAAGCACTGTGTTCATCTTCTTCAGTCTAAATTAGCTTAACTGTGTGGAAGATATATTCCTGCTCCATGGGATTTCATTGACTGTTTTATTCCATAAATCAGTACACACAATAGAGAATGCCAATTCTTTTCGATCAATTCAAGTGTGTAGCACACACTGATTAGCAGTTTAGCCAATAGACCATTAAACACAACTACAACAGCACAAAACCACAGCATCTTGTTCAATTGAAATCTAATAAATTGAACCCAAGGACAATTTTGTTGCAATATTAGTATGTTCTTCTGAATGGAGATAGATTTCACGGTTAATCTCAACTCATTAGTTAGAATAGAATAGAAAGAATAGAAAGCCTTTATTGTCATTATACACAGTATAATGAGATTTAAAGCAACTCCTTAAAAGTGCACACAGCGTCACACAGCGTTACACAGGTTCTCACAATGACAAACACACACACAGCCTACAGGTCGAGTAGCTAAGAGGGCAGACATACAGGCAAGCAACACATATATTTTTAAGGAGGTCCCACTGCAGAGCCTCCAAACCCAACAACCCCAAAGATTCAGAGAGGTCAAAAAACACTTGGCGGGCACCATGTCCGCCACCGGAAACTGCTCTAGTGACTCAGAAGGTGCTAATTGACTGTGAGCTCTTGGAGATGAAGCAATTAGGCTACTTGGCCCGTACTCAAACGGACGAGACTCAGCTGGGGATACAGGCACAGTTCTTTTTTTTTTTTTAATTCAGCAGGGGCAGAGGCCATGAGTAAAGAGTTCATGATAGGCCACAGGGGAGTTCATCACTGTCTGGAGTGCATTAAATCTGCAAAGCTCCTCTATTGATTTGGTAGCTGAGGGCTCTTCCCACTTTCCACAAGAAAATAAAAAAAAAGAAATTGGCAGACAATATGAAGTATGCAGAGAACATACTTGCGGGAAACAGACTTAATTAAAAACCTGACCAGCATATTTCAGTAGGGGTGTTTATTCAATCTTTCAGCCAGAAAATGGAGGTCGCAGTCCAAGATTATCAATCGTCTCCTCAAGAAGGTTGTGGGTTTTGAACAGCCTCCCGCTCGCTCTTGGCTCTGGGTGCAGCTCTCCTCCCCTGCCGTCACTAAGCTTTAAAAGTCACGGACTGAGTGGCAGTCTGACTGTCTCCTCTAGCATTACGACCAAAAGTTCCATTGACATCACTGACTTCACATCTTTCATCTTCGTCCAGAGTGCTTCACTCTCAGTTTGGTTTGGTCTAACTAGACACTTTGTGTAAAGGAGAAATCCAGTCTGAATCAATCCATAGTCCTGGTGTTTGAGATCACCTAGTGGTGACAGTAGGACAAATAACGAGAAAATTTGATACAACATAGATCAAATAGTGAACTGGCAGCAAAAACTGAATGGGGGATGGAAACTCACTTTCAGTATCATTGTCCTATGCTCCATTCAGTTAAAGTTAGCTGCCGGTTTGCAAATCAGTCTATGTTGTATTAATTTTCCCATTCTTTTCCTACAGACAGCACACAGTGACCTCTAAAAACAGGACTATGGATTGATTCACACTGGATTTCTCTTTTAACCAAGCAACTAGCTGAGTGCCATGTCTGAGCATCCACAGCAGTCAGTATTAGTAATGGCTGCACCAGTGCAACATTGGCCTGGCATTAACATCTGGTCAAAGGACAGATTATTTCCCAGTTTTATTGAGGGCTTGCCATCAACAGCAACACAAGGCTCTTTCAGATCCCACCACATCTGTTTCTCCCATACGGAGACGCAACATGGGGAGGACGGAAGAGGGGATGAGAGGGAGTAGAGTTTCGCCACGGTGGATGACCTTTCATAAAAAGGTGAGAGCTCTTTTCAATCTCCAGAGACGCTCAAATGACACCACTGTGTAGCAAAAAAACGACACATCGCCAGCGGCCCCAGAGTAAGCGCACACAATACAGTGTGAAAGATACCAAGCGAGATAAGAGACTTAGGGTTTGAGCCGAAGCTCAGGAACTTTCCACTTGGCCCAGCATGCTCTCTTTCCTCCCGTCCAACTCTGCATTCTTCCATCCCTCCTGCCACTTATCGCCACAACCATCTCTCCGCCGCTCTACTGCCCCCCCCCCTCCTCCAACGCTCCCCCCACCTCTTCTTTCCTCTTTTTTTTCTGCCTCAGACCAAATGCAATTAATGCCCATTGATAGAGCAAACCAGAAACCAAAAGAGTGCCATTCAATTATGAACAGAAACAAAAAAGAAAAGGAAATGAAAGCAAATAAAACAACAGCAAAGGAAAATGTGAAGGGACCAAAAAAAAAAAAAAAAAAGAGCTGAGCAGTCTGTGGTGCAGGGCCCCTTGGGTCTGGGGTTATTACAGAGTTATTATGCGGGAAATAGCAGCTGAACAGCAGTGGGGAGCAATTAGAGACTGCAGAGAGGGTGGGGGGAGGGGGGAGCAAGAACAACAGCGCCCCCCCCCCCCCCCCCCCCCCCCCCCCCCCCCCACCCCCACTCCATGCCTGCCTCCCTCCCATCTCCCACAACACTGCTTGCTCACCGTTTCCAAGATGGAGGTGATGCAAGGAAACATAAACAGGCCCATCTCCGTCCTCAGTTGGCCATGGCGAACAAAAAGGGGACAGCCGGCGCATACGGTGCTCCACGAATGGGCTGGAATCTCATTCCCGTATTCGTTGCATCTGTTTTTCTCAGTCAGGGTACACATCACCATTTCCCCCCGTCTCGTTCCTGCTCCACCCATTCTAAGCTGGAGTTTCAAAATAGCACTCGGCAGTGTCTTATATAAAATTGTTTATTTGTTCACTTGTAGTCATAACAAAAAAGGTCATCATTAATATATTTAAAAATATTTAGAAGTATTTTTGTAAACTGCTGGTCATCCTACCATGAGTGCTTGCGTAGACTGTGGAATGCACTGCATGAAGACTATTTAACCTGACTAAGTCATTCAAAGAAAAATCAGAGTGCAAAAAGCCGCTTGCAACCACAATGACAGTGCCACGGTATTGTGTTCCAAAATGGCCTTCCTCTATTCACTTTGTATAATGTCTTCCTGAGGCAACAATTTGTCTAGGGTCACAACCCACTAGGCCATTGTTTCCTTGACTCCAAAGATAAAACGCAAGGGTGCGGGGGGGGGGGCAGCTTATGTTGCCAAGGAAAAAAGAGGGGGCTTCAGGTCTGAGTGCTGCTGCCTGTGACCGCAGTAGCTCTGCCTTGTCATCGGCCCTCAAAAGGTAACTCAACCTCTCGCCTGGCCGCTCAGCCAAGCCCACCGCCAAAGAGGGGAGTCTCCATCTGGAGGAATCCCGGTGCCCACACGTCCATTGTGCTTAGATGTCATTACAGCAGTCTCTGTTCAGAGAGCCACAATAGGGCCTGAAAAGAACCCTGTAAATCTAGCTTGGTGTGAGCCCTAACCTTCACCAAAGATGAGTGTCCACAAAAGCTCCTACTTGCTGAGAAAGCTCTTGTCTTTCCCCACTTCCAGCCATGGAAGAAGGCGCTCTGGTGCAGGTGTCAGTCCAAATTCCTGACATAATCTCTACACAAACATCATACAAAGATCCAGCCGTTACAAGCAAGCCTGTACCAGAATGCACCCCCAAGAATATCACAGTCCACTGCCCAGGAAGTCTCATGTAATCACAGTCGTTCAGTCTCCGGGCAACAGCAACTCAGCACTCCAGCCTGTCAGGTCACTTGGGAGGTTTTGGGACGTGATGTTGATCACTATCCCAAGCATTCTCATGCTGGAAGTTGCTGAGCCAAGCATTTGGTGAAAAAAATTCTTGTGAGGCCACCCTGCCAACATGGATCATGCCAGATTTTTGACATCAAGCAGTTGTGTACACCTTCTGTGTCCGATCGCAGGGGTCTCCCTTGCTTTCCGCTTAGGCTTGTTATCGGTAGAAACTGTTGACAAAATGACAAAAGAAAGGTGTATCCCTCTCTCTCTCTCTCTGTCTCTCTGAGAACTGACCTGGAGCCAAACTCAGCATTTGCTGATAAGAGACCCTCCTCTCCGCAGCCTGGCAAGATAACACAGGTCTCGTCTCCAGCCACCTCGGCCTGAAATCGAAGCTGCCCTGAGGCCAAGGCCCAGATATATGTGATGAGCAGGCCTCGGTGCGGTTTTCATCAGATCAGTGACACCTCGATGACAGCCGCCTCTTAGCCTCGTGCAGAAGATTCCAGCAGCTGTAACCAAGCCCAGGCTGTTACTGTACTGCCAAAGCAGAGAAGAGAGAAAGAGAGGGAGACAGAGAGAGAGAGGCCAAACAAGGTGCCTTTCTCTCACACCAGTGCTATCGCTGCCTTAGCACAGAGCCCCTGCAGTTTACTTTTCACCCTCAGCTGAGGAAGAGGGGGCTATTGCAGGGTCTTGGCAAGGGCCTTAATTGATTTATGAGGACTGAGAACACCCCTGTCAAAACCCCCACCCACCCCCCATCACACACACGCACACGCACACGCACACACACTTCTTGCCAGTGTGTCTCCTTGTAAGGAAACAGCAGCCAAGTGTCCAGAGTCTTGCTTACTAGAGTCCCCTGATGCCCTCCAGTAGCACCCATTGCTTTGAGCCCACACTCCCTGCAGTCCTTATGCGTAAAACTGGCAAAGAAGAGCCGAGTGGAGGAAAGCCCACACGCCAATCGCCACAGAATGCTACAGCACTGCCGTCATCCCACAAACTTTGGTGACCTTTCCGTCAAGCCAGAGCCGCGCTGGAAAAATACTGGTGTGCGATGAAATGGCTTGTGAACCAAACATTTTATGGGTTTTGGGAGGTCAGTGATGTTGACGTGACATAAGCGAAGACCGCAACTGAAGTCACTCATGGGTGAAAGCTTGACATGCTCACATGAAACCAGGGACTTAACAAACGACTTGTTTAATTGAAACTTAAAAGTAGAGTATGGAAACGATTGCCCAGGCTGTGTGTGTCTGAGGGAAGACAGCAACTAAAAAACATCCCACGCTTAGGGACCATTTACTGCTATCAAATGTATGGCTTTGCCAGATGCATATTAGCACAGGAATACATCGTAATCATGCACGCACTGCAGAAGAGGCTCTTCGAAGCATATTCTCCTTTTTATTTTTGGCACTATGGCACATAGATAAAAACTCTAATTCTTACTGTGACTACACCACTGTGATAGAAATGCAAAAAAAGGCTGTGTGATGGTGCCTTGCAAGACACAGGTTAACTAAAATGACTCCTCATTTCTGAATTTCCCACCAGGATGATACACACCTGCCTACATACACCCAGTTCTCTTCATCTCTAGGCTAAGCATGCAGATGTACACACACACACACACACACACACACACACACACACTGACGTGGGCTACTTAATACCTGCAGTCCTTCTCACACACTAGCTTAGCTTTCAGTGGGCAAACATCATGCTGCAATTAAGGTTCCTCAAAGCACACCCTCCCACACGCTCTCAAGCATCCACAACAATCACCCAAACCCTGCCTGCAGAAACCACCAGCCATGCACCAGCCGCACACCCCTACCTCACAGCACACTGCCCAGTCTGAAACATGGAGACAAACCTTTTGTGGTGCCGTACTATTCCCTCAGTTTTCTCAAGAAGAAGTGGGCCTTAGAAAACATGATGAAAGAAAGATATGGTTTACTGTTTTCCAAAAAGAATTCTGACAGTGAAAGGATAGTGTAATTTAAATCGGAGTTTCCAATGAGGTAGAGGAATTCTGAAATGTAAATGTTTACATTTTGATTACATTTTAATGCTGATTTAAAACTGTCAGAAAATCTATAAAAATGCATACACTATTCATTTGAATAAGAAATAAATAAATACGTGTTGGGTTTTTTTTTTTCAAAATTGGTTACTGGCTGAAATAACCAAATAAAATGAAGCACGCAGAGGCTATAACAACAAAATCTTTGAAATCCTTTGACAAATTTTAACAGTGAAAATAAAAAATCGACTCCATGTGGAAATCATGAAAATTCAGCCATACAAAAAAACCTGTTTCATTTGTACATTAAAATGGCTGTATGTGAAAAATCCCTCTGCCAGGTGCATTGTTTGACAGGCTGCACACAATGGGCTCGTTGAGCTGTTCTCGCAGCAGTATTGGATTTTTTCCCCCCGCCTCCTACATTTTTCTCATAAGGTCCTTGAGCTGTCTTAATGAACTTCCCAGTCATTCAGAGGACAGAATGTGCCACTCTGGCCTCCGACAAAGACCCAGAGCACAAGACTGGGCCAAAGACGCAAAAGAAGAAGAGACTGGTACCGCTGCCTGAGAATTACAATGGGGTGTGCAACCACCATCCAATACCACACAAACCCCCCACCTGGACAAGACACAAACATTTAATCACAAGCTATGTGCATGTGTTGGTTGCTTTTCCATTCCCTTACTCTTTTCTCTCATTCAGTCATACACGGTTTCATGCATGTCTGTAGCCTTTCTTTGTGTCCCATAACATGTAGCAATGTCGAGCTGAGAAACATTTACAACATACTATTAAAAAAGACAGGCTTACTGTGTGTGGATGTAACTGTAAAATACTTCTAGGAATTTGTACTGTGGCCAGACAAGAACACTGGTGACTGCTAAAGAAGGCTGACTTGGTGCAGTGGAACAAAATGGTTACCCATGAAGACGGGCAGATACAAGCCTGATGCCAGCTGTCTGCTCTGTTTGTGTCCAGATTCTCCCCTGTCTCAGAAGAAGCACAACCACAGCCAACTGCCGTACAAAATATTTTCAAACGAAATTTCCAGTATCCAAGAATTAAGCACATTCATGATTTTAATGAATACATATTGATATGACACTTACTGTATACATCCAGATATGTGGTTAAAGAGTTAAATTAAATAGCTGTAAAAGTGCTATTTTGTTGAGAATTAAAAGAAAGCTTGCTTATTTGTGCGACCATGATAGATGAGGCGATTGCAGCCTTTGGTTAAATGAGGTATTTTATTCTGGTGAGTGGAACTGACCCCACCCTTATTATAGTCGATTATTGATTCATCAAGGACAGTGATCAGGTTTCATTACATTCCTGAGATGTATTTTGTGTAAGAGTGGGTTACATCACAATTGTCAGCAATTAAATCCATTGTTTACCTTTCTCTTCTCTCACAAAAGCATTTTACCTTAAATATTCAATAGAATATTTCTGCTACTTCTGCAACTTCTACATGATAATACCCTATCCAGTGATTCAGGGGATTGTGTGATCTGTAACTGCAGAGATCAAAATAATTTTCTCTCTATCAATAACATTTAATAGGGACCCCAACAGCAAAAATATGATCATGCGATATAGGAGCAAAATTGTAAAGGAAATGGACTTATTTCACATCTGTTTTCACTGAGCTGTAATCAAAAGCAGAGCCCTATTATTCATACAATATTCTCACACCTTGACCTCTGATTAGGCCTCACTATGTGATGACATGTTAATGTTTTTATGGAATCATTTCTAGACACTAAATGTGAGTCAGTTTTCTACAAATATTTTTCTCACAATTTCTTAGATTACAGAAAAGTATTTTACAGCATCAGCTGTGCTTCACTTGTAAACAACGAAAGTAGTGAGATATCGTTGATCATAAATGTTACTCTTGTAACCTCTGAGATCTAGACTATTTACAGGCCTACACTGAGGCACAATGTTAAAACAGTTTGACACTGATGGGGTGAATAACTAAATGAAATGTATTAAATACAAACGTGTCGAGACCGTTTTAAATAATTAAAACTATAAGACACAGGCTGGGCCTATCCTGAATTGATAGAACTCATGGAAGCTCAGTTATAAAGCCCTCGACAAAGCTGTTTAATCTGGATTTACGGTATGATAAAAAGCATAGTCAAACCACGCCATTAGTGTAACGTTATCTTTTGAACAGTAGCCTATAGTCCAGGCTGTATGCCCGTAAAAATATGGTAGGCTATAGCAGAAAATGGGTCAGCTGTAGTTTTTCATAGGACGATTTTCTGATTGTAGAACCCTATTGCTTTGCCAACTACAAAAAAAAATACAAAGTAGGCTACACCTGTGAAATAGGTTAACTTACAAACAATGTCATGGTTTAACCTCATAATTCATTATTAGATCTAGCGTCGCCGACGGTCTAATATTTTCGTGCTGCCTGGTTCAGTATTTTACAATGTCAAGTGGTAGGTGACCTATGTTCAGGAGTTCAGATAAATAATGTCCTATGTTTAGCAGTGTCTGAAGTCCAAATAGATTGGGCTACGCATCTTACCTTTTTGTGTCGGTCTTTAAAAGGCAACGCCAGCCACTGCATCTCTTGTAAGAAGTCCTGCCAGTGTTTCTGGTCCTGATCAGACGAGATGAAGACGATTTCCAATTTGTCTTTATGTTCTGATGTTTTCTTGAACTTACTGTAAAACTCACACAGGCTCGCGTTGAATTGCTTGCAAGGGCCGTTTAAACTGCAACCGAAGTACAGCCCAACCAGGGACAGCTTGCTGCCCAGTGCTTGCACATCTACCTCGGCTTTCTCACTGTTGACGAGCCGCTCTCCGAGTAGATTCACCAGAAACTCCGACATCGCAGCTCTCGCCTTGACACACACCCAAAATACAAGCTGTTATTTAATCCAGATTACGATGAAAACGAAGAAATCTGTGGATCATTAAGGAACAACACGCTGTCGTCCTCCTCCTTCGCCCCTTCGGAGTGCACCAAAAGCGTGGAGTGGCCTGTGTGCACGGGAGAAACCGCCGCCTCCACTGTGACTGGTGTTGAGGAATGCTCTCTCCAGTTATAGCCTAGTTCTCCGCAAATGTGCCTCCACTGCTTCCAAGCAACACCCAACACTTCAATGACATCTAGTTACAAAATACTGATACTGCATCCTATAACTTCACAGTTCGATTACTAAATTAGAATTACGTAATTAAAATATCAGAGGTATTGAAATAGGCATACCAGATACCTGTGGAGTGTGAACTGTTCTATTGGGCTTTTTTCTTTTTTATGTGACTAAAACAACGCACATAATCTTTTGAATACACCAGTTTATTTATTGAAACAACTTGGTATAGTCGATGATTCACCGACCTTTTCAAAATTTCATCCTAGCAGCCTCGTACCCTGTTATTTGTTAATGTTTAGAATTTAGAATGTAATTTCGCCGCACAACGTCCAGGACGGTCCAGCAGATAAGTCTGTCTGCAAAAATATATTCAATAGGCTATAAACATATCACCAGGTAGCCTCGAATGCTCACTTGTTATGACCCTATGGCTATGAGCGCTTTAGCCACGGAGAAAATGAGCCAACACTGCCATCCACTGTTTATTTCGAAAGTTGCACTCACTGCATTGTATTCTGAGTCTGAGTATGTTGTTCAGTTACTCTTCTTGAGTGAAGTTACAAGTAGATGACGGAGACTACAATTTTCACTAATCTGGAGGAAGAGATGTTTATGGAAGAGGAAACACAGTTTTGCATTTTAGCTTTTGCTTTAATAATTTCTAATATAAAAAATGTCAAGACACTTTTCAAGAACAAGACCAAAAACAAACGACAAGACACAATTCTCCCAGTTATTCAGAAATGCCATGCAGGATTTATGCCCCTATGATAATTAACACAGTGCTATCAGTTGTTTCCAAGAAATTATGCCACATAAAAGTATGGCTAAGGCAATTACAGTTCACAAATAGGTTGTTATTATTTAAATGCATTACTCTAATCTTCAGTGAACATCATCCGCACCAAATCTGGCTTGAAACACTCCTCCTCCACAAGTTTCTGGGGCTAAAATAGACAACAGACAAATTAAGCTCACATCAAGATTTGCATGATATTAGACAACAACAGCAAATTAGATTACCAAAAGGCCCAGGATCATGTAAAAAGTGAGAAAGGGATATGGCGTTAGAATATTTGTAAGTGAATCCTGAAGATGGCAGACTACCAACAATTCTGTACCAATATTATGTCTCCATTTAGGAGTGTTGAACTACAGTGTACAGCCTTGATCTCCATACGGCAAAATCATGTTGATTATTACACCCTGCTAAATGATGTGTCAGACTCAAGTCAATTGTTTCATGGGTAAAAGTAGGCCTACATTGTAATGTTTGAGTATTACAATAATAATTGGTGACAAATAATGTTAAAATTTGTTCAAATGTTTTTGTTTACTCTATGAAGAAACAATGCACTAATAATTTGGGTAGAGCCTTTGTTCTCTGATTTTGGCTGCAACTCCCCAAAACATAACGTTAGAGTATTCCTTACTGTTCCATATCTTAGCAATGTGGGAACACCAGACAGCTTCAAGGTCTTCTTGAATTCATTGTTGGGATCCTTCCAGCTTGAGATAATAACATAAAATGTATTAAAAGCTTCCTCATTAAATTAACCTAACATGAAAATTAAAATTAAAGTGAAAATAACTTACTAGGGTCTTTCCCCAACTTGACAGTAGATAAACACAGAACCTTCTGGCAGGTGAGACATCTCCCCTCTGACAACAGGTTCAGCTAAAGAGAAAATTCACCAATGATCCATGTCAGCCTTACATGCAATTATGAATGACGTTAGGCCTTGGCGACTAAGTAAAGGACCTTGAATGGTATTCACAACTATTGACTAACCTGAGGTAATCATGGTAACGTTAGGCTTAGATTTTTTAGAGAGAGGAAGTCCATTTTATGTCATGTGCAAGTCACCCACCCCAATAATGGTTGCTGCAGTTTTAGCCACATTGCAACACTGCAGCCACTCCATGAATTTCACCGGTAGCCTACGTTACGCACCTTTTACACAATCTGGGCACCAACTCATTCCCTGTTCGTCTTTATCGCCGGAGAAATAAGCGAAAATGTCTTTCCCCTTCCTCTCCGATACAGCTTTGCAAAATTCTTCATACCCACGCACCTTGACTTCTTCGTAATTTGTCATAATGTAGGCCTAAGTCCAAAACAGAAAACACTAACGTCGGTTATTTATTTCTTTGCGAGTGCTGAAGAGAGTTTACAGTGGCAATAAATGAGGTGAAACTTGACGGGCTCAGCTGTACATCTTCGCTAGGGTGAAGTGTCCTACGATAGGGTGCACCTCAATGCCACGTGATTCAAGCTGCAATATAAGAATAAACTTCCGGGTATTTATACCTTATTATGTTTAAAAGTCCTTTGGTAAAATCTTAGATAGTTATCAATAAATAATAGCAAAGCCATGACATTAGTAACTGATCGGGTATAAAGCTTTAATTAGATTTATCCCACATATTGAATGGTTTACAAACCATCGAGTTGCTGAATGCATAACCTTAACCTTACACTATGTGGCGTTGTTGGTATCCTGCATTTGGTCTGTCTGCGTTTGGAATGTTGTTTTCAGATTTGTTTTGATAGCCTTTAAAAAGATTTAACCAAAATGTTAAAGTTTGCAGGTCTCTTCACAGGAGCTATGGTTCCTATAGCCTACTGGTAAGGGTTTTATTACAATTAAAAAGACAAATTAGGCCTAATCGTTTAGAATCTGAGTATGGATGTTGTTGTTGTTGTTGTTTATTTGCTTGCTTGTTTGTCTGTTTTTGTCCATTTTGTTTGTTTATTTCATTGTTTTAATGCTTGGGACACCCTGGAAAGATTCAGCACTGGCAGGTATATGAGATGAAGAAAATGCTGAGCAGATAATGAGCAGAGATGATTAGGGCAGGTGGCTTCCCAGTGAGAAAGAGTACATTCCTGCTGAGATGAAGTGTAAACGAGAAGACGCCCCCACCAGGAGATGGAAAAACAAAATTGCTCCCAAGAAACCTTCATGAAAACAAAAACATTTGAATTTGTTGAGCTCTCAGATTTACTGCATATTTAAACATAGGCTACAAAGGAAAATATATGAACGATGTTAATTTGAATAAAAGACATGAAGTGCTTTTGGAGACCCTTGCTGCAGCCTATGGAAAAACATCCTCTCATCTTCTCTCGTGCTTGCTGTGAACACAACAAAAGCTGTTCTAATTTATTTATGTATGTATGTTTGTGTGTGTGTGTGTGTATGTATGTATGTATGTATGTATGTATGTATTTATTTATTCTAAAACTTTAACATAGGCATTTTTAATGTTCATATAAATTCTTACTCAGCCCAATCACCCTGTTCCTGTTTTTATTAGATTTTATTTCATTTTAATTTGTCTTGTTCCATACATAGGCTAAAGATTTCAACCCCTACTACCTCTGAATCTGTCATGAAGGGACACTTCCAAATGTAATGGTAGGAAAGAAATGGGATGCAGTTTACCATATGGATAACAATGCTTATGTTTTTCTTTTATTCAAAATGAAGTAGGAAATACAGTATAATTAAAACCAACCACAGTATAAAAAATACCCATGATTCAACATGATTCAACAGCAGTACTGAGACAGACACTGTTATTAGACACAGTATTAGGGCCACATGAAGAGAAAACGTTATTGAAAAATTAATTTTTGGGATCGAAGTGAGAAATGTTTTCAGAAAAGATTTTTTTCTCAGAATTTTTTAAAAATATTTTCTCTTCATGTGGCCCTAATACTCTTCCATACACTATCCATACCTGGGACTGGTGCACTGATCAAAAACCACTCTGTCCCCTATAGAGAGTCACCTAACATACTCTAGCGGTAGCTTGTCAGCTTATCAGTGTGCAGAGGCAGTTTGAAGGACAACCGTTGATTCCGCTCCTTGGATTGAGCCTGGTCTATCAGTTATGGCCAGACTATACATTTTGATTTTGATGTTACAGTCTGGCATGTCAGGCTAGCCTTTGTGAGCATTTATTAGGGTTTTCAAGTGGGTAAAACATGTGACTGCCAGTATCAAATGTTATATAGAAAGTGAACTGTTAAATCTTTTTAAAGTATGAGTAGCCTATTCAATCTGTGCAAGCCAACCAACAGGGTGCGTCAAATTAGCCTACAGCATCACTATATAGCCTCATCTTATAAACTCAGACACACACTGGAAGTGCACAAGTTTATAGACACACAGATAGTCTAAGCGAATTAGCCTCAAAAAGGGTCAAAAATGGAACAAAATAGAGCAAAAGCATGTTTGGTATCGTTGGAAACGTCTTTTTCTGTAGACTCAGAATTTCATGTGCCTACAACACCAATCCTTACTGGGGAAAAACTGCAGAACCTTGGCGAAATGAATGTTGGAAAATTGCATCTTGGTATAGCTTGACGTAAGTCTATATCTCCTGATTTGGGTAAAGGATCCTCCTCAAACTTGTTTCACTTACTTATAGTATGATGAGCTGAGTTCCTTGGGTTCTCAAGGTTATAGGTCAAAGGTCAAGTTTGCATGGGACGATAACATGCACAAATGCTGTGCTTATGTGATCTTTCTCCAGCAGATTTTGTCAAGCCTGCCTTGCAGTTATTCATATGAAGTCTAGATGAACTGATTAGGCCATTGGTTCTCAAGCTGGGGTCCGGGGACCTCCAGGGGTCCACAGCACACTTCGTTCGTGAAAAAGTTTGCTACAATATAGCATCTAGTATCTAACAGAACAAACGGATATAGGCATGTGTGGTTAAATTAGTGTTGCGATTATGAGGAGTCCTTGGAAGGTTTTCTGTCCCATGAGTGGTCACCAGTTCAATAAAGTTTGAGAACCGCTAGGTTAGGTAACCCACCCAAGATCATGGAGTCAAAGGTTAAGGTCATAAAAGTTAAGACCCATTTAAAGGAGAAATCCAGTGTGAATCAATCCATAGCTCTGTAGTTTGAGGTCTAGGAGTACTGTCTGTAGGAAAAAGACTAAGAAAATTTAACAGACAGCGAATAATGAACCAGCAGCTACTGTTAACTAAATGGGGCATAAGAAAATGAAACTGAAAGTGAGTTTCAGTGCCCCTATTCAGTTAGTGTCCGCAGCTGGCAAACTTTTCAAGTAGGCTTATGGATAGCCCCTTTTCTTCCTTATTTCTGTCTCCAGTGCACTTGATCTTTCTTAACCTTTGTTGGGTTTGTTGTTTGCTCTGTGTTACGAGCCTGTTGTGTTTGATGTGTGATACGAATCTGCCTTATATTTTGCCTTTTATGTATTTTTTACCTGCTATGTTAAACACTTTGTGACCTGTGTCAGTGAAAAGTGCTATACAAATAAATTTTACTTACTTATGAAATTAACAATCTCCAGAGCTCTTCTTCAAACTTGGCACACTTATTGTTTTAAGGGCCTGATTAGGCTTGTAGTCTATAGAACTGTTGGTTGAACTGTCTAATGTTAACTTGGCTGCTATTATATATAATGAGATCATTGTCAAGAAAACCGACTTTTTTATGACCACATGTATAGCCATATACCCATGTCTCGTTCTGCCCAAGTGCCAAAAGGAGAACGGAGGTATGTAGTGTGCATGGTGAACCAAGAAATGTATAAAGTTTGTGTGAAAAGTGGGTGTAAGTTTATAGAAAATTTACAGTGTAATAATAATCAGGGCCAAAACATTGTATATAAGCTATATTTTCATACCATACAGTACAAACTGTTGTGCATGACAGCTAATTTTGACATCTAATCAGCTCATATAGCCTTTAGTGTTTAACTGTGTTATAATAGATCTCTCAACCTTCTTGGAAGATTTTGCCCAAACACTGTACTTTAAGAGTGACTCTGTGACCTTGACCTCTGACCCCACACGGAGAACTTAATCAATTCATTAGGCCTTGATAGGGTTAGGTATATCCTCAATGTACATAACAAGACGAATCCAACAATACTAAATATGCTTTCACTCTGTTCACCTTTAAACCCAATTCACTTAGACTAGCCTACACTCATGTGCACACATAAGCCCTTTTCACACTGGAACCTGCTACATTCCGGCACCAAAACAGCGAGTTCATCACGGGTCGAGCAGTGTGAAAGCAAAGCGTATTCTCTGCCTAAAGCCGGGTTCCCGAGTTGGGAGAGGAGTTAGGAGCCAGCAGAGGAAGCTCTGCAGAGGCGTATAGACTCAGTAAACTTATCATACTTTCTGTAGGAAGCCAAACAAATCTCTTAGTTTATCAATCTGCTGGTCTGTAGCCTATGCTTAAATGAGTGAAATACAGGTAATGATGGTCTTAAGATGAATGTGGATTATTAGACAAAGGAATAGATTATTAAATTCTGGTGGTGATGCGGAACACCGTCTGGAATTTGTATTGGGTTGGTAACCCTATAGCCTATTGCCTTGGTGGAGATCTGCATTGTCCTTTATGAATAAAGTGGTCATGTCCAATGAGTTGCATAAAAAAAATCTGAAGTTGGCTGCAGAAGTTGTCTAGTTGTTGCATAAAAGCAATGTGTACCTGCATCCACCTTGGCAAACACTACCACCATATTTCCTTCCTGCAAAACTGTAATCTTTTTTTTTTTTTTTTTACAAAGGCTATACCAGAATTATAGGAGACAACGTGTGCAGGTTAGTAGATTAATATTATTACATTCATCTAACTGTGGGTGACATAGGCTTAATGATTAACAGGCTGAATGATTATCAATCAGTGTATGAGACGTCCGGAACTTTCACTTAACCGGTTCACATGCACGTAAATATAGTCTTTGCTCAGAAAGCTGTTGCTAGGTCAGCATGGGTATTGGCACACGAGGCTACTATTTATACATTCTGAGCAGGATGGTAATGCACTTCTTCATTTAGCCTTTTCTTCTCAGTTGCTCATTTCACCTCGATTTACTATAAAGTGCGTTTGGTGTGGCCAGCGCCCACTGTAGCCGACCTTATTTCAGTAGCCTACTCTTCACCTAAAACGGAGATGTCTTGCCTTCTCGCCGTGTTTGATTACAAAACTGCAAAGTATGTTATTGCGGAAAATAAGAAAGTTGGCGTATTGTATAGAGTTGTTCAGCTGTGTATCATCGGATATTTAATCGGGTAAGTCAAATTCTGACAGGCTGAATGAGGTATAACTTTATGTTGCCTACTTTTCGTTTCTTGTCAGAACAGCCTAAACGAATCCCTAGATCTAATTTTTGCATGGAGTCTACATCTTTATCATTGCCAATTTTTATTGGACATTGAAAATGAGATGGCATAATCATTCACATGGGCGTTTGCGTGCGTCCAGAACTTTCTCACACTCGGTTTGTTCCACCTGATCGTCATAAAATGTCAAGGATTAGGCTGCTTGGATTCCTTGTTGTTCCTCGCTGTTCATTTTTTGTTTACTATTGACTTTTACATAGATGGGTTTTTGTAATAAAGAAGGGTTATCAAGCAACCGAGGAGTCCATACAGAGCTCTGTAGTCACCAAAGTGAAGGGAGTTGTCTTTACCAATTCCAGCGACACAGGACCCAGTCTATGGGGACCGGAGGACTATGTCATCCCACCTCATGTGAGTCCAGGGGAAGACAATGCCTGGTTTTATTTCTTGAATAGCCTATAACGTTGCATGGCTGACATGGAATATTCAAACATGTATTTTATCTCACCATATAAGTTATATTTTCTCCATGTTTGTGTTTGCAGGGAGACGCTAGTTTTTTCATTACAACTAATTTCAAAACAACACCAAATCAGAAATTAGAAAACTGTGCAGAGGTAAGTGACTGTTATGATGTCGTAGTATACAGTCTGTTGTGACATTTTCACATCTTCTGTATCTCTGTGAAATCCGACCTGACAAATTCTGATGAAAAACAGAGATGTGTTCCACGTGAATTAGTCACAGCAACTTGGAGCACTATTTTAGGAAAGATAGCAGTGTTTGACAAGCATGTCTGACCACATTCTTACCACGAAATGTCATCTGACAGACTGAATTTAATCTTCAGTAATTTTCCCTTTAAAAGGAGAAATCCGGTATGAATCAGTCAATATCCCTGTTGTTTAAAGTCACTGAATGCTATCTGAAAGAAAACGGACCAGAAAATGTGATGCAACAACTGAATAACGAACCAGTAACTAATGTTAACTGAATGGGGCATAGCGAAATGAAACTGAAAGTAAATAACTATGCCCCACTCACTTAGTGTTAGTTGCCCATTCACTATTCGGCCTATGTTGTATAATTTTTTTTCTTACTTTTTCCTACTGACTTAACCTCAAGCAACAGGGCTATGGACTGATTTACACTAGATTTCTCCTTTAACAGTAACTTGACAGAAGCACTTTCAGAGGAAAAAAACAACTATTATATTTAGGCAGTTGACAAATGTTTGGCTTACCAGTGGTGTATGCCTTTTTTTAGTGATTTAATATGTCAAACTGAGGTATAGTGGTCTAAAATTTAGGTTAGCATGTTTTAGGTCAACTTTTATTTCCTCAAAACAGTCAGGCACCAACCCTCACTTACACCTCAAAAGGCAAACCAGTAAGGACCTGGCAGAGTCCTTTCTATCTTTCAAGCCTCCATAGTGCCAGTAGACTGGTATGTAAACATCCCGACTCTGCAAGGAGCCTCTCAGTTCGTCACCAGTGTGGCCTGCATTTTGTTCAGGGCCTTCTGAAAGTGGTCCTGCCATGACAACATAATGTTTGAATGTCCCTTCAGCGATGTATATTGCTATTTCTGTAGAGCTCTAAGGTTCCTGACGGACGCTGTCATGACAATGATGACTGCCCACCTGGAGAAGCTGTTACAGCTGGTCATGGTATGACTAAGTAAGCACTATGTAATGAGAATGCAGTTAGGGAGTTTTAATGACCTAACCATGGGGTGTAAACAACAAGGAAAAAATAGATGCTCTGCTTTTTGCAGGAACTGATTAATATACCATCTGGGATGTTTTGTGTGATTGAGTGTGTTTTAGTATCATTTGTTTTACTTTCACACAGTGCTCAGAAGGCAATTAATTGAGCAAAATACCATTTTTAACGTAATTGTTGATTTTAACTTAATTGCTGATTTGGTGAAAATGTCTTTTTTATTTACCTTGGGTAGGGATAAAGACTGGTCGGTGCTTGAAGAGTGAAAACGCCACTGGGACTTGTGAAATTTATGGCTGGTGTCCGATTGAAAGGAGTGAGAAAGCTCAGTGAGAACTCACTCCTATGTTTCACCCTTCTCTACTAGCATTGAAAACTTTGCCATATGAAGTATATGAAGTTGTCTTAGTAAATAACAAAAGACCACTTTAACAGTAAATTCCATAAAACTGCTTTGTTTTTATTGAATTCTTATAATAGAATATAATAGCTTTTCTTGTTTATAGTTATACATATGCAAGTAAAAGAAAGCAGCTTCTTTATTTCAGTAAGCCACAGCTCGGAAAAGCCGAAAACTTTACCATCTACATCAAGAACTTCATCAGATTCCCAAAATTTAGATTCTCAAAGTAAGTTTGGTTCCCTCTTCAGAAAGAATGTAGTGTTGTGATCTTCTTACTTCTCACAATAGTGGCTCATATCAAATGAGAATGCAACTTCCTGTGGAGCTGCAACTGTAACTTTTTTTATTGATTTCAGATCAAATGTCCTTGATACAAATAATGACACTTATTTAAAGAAGTGCATCTACGATGAGTATATTCATCCCTACTGTCCCATCTTTCGTCTGGGGGATATTGTCAGCAAAACTGGGTTCAG
Source organism: Tenualosa ilisha (assembly GCA_015244755.2). Lineage (NCBI taxonomy): Eukaryota > Metazoa > Chordata > Actinopteri > Clupeiformes > Clupeidae > Tenualosa > Tenualosa ilisha. The sequence goes on along the minus strand of PYXC01000452.1, from coordinate 3,261,775 downwards.
GTTTCAGAGCATCGCTCAAAGAGTAAGTATGTCGTTTTTGTTAGCTTTGTACGCGTGATCCATACATGCAGTGATAAACCATAGTGGATTTGAGCCAAAGCAACTTTACTGTGTATGAATAGGCAAAAGTTGTAAAGTGCTTTACAGACACTTTCCTGTGCCAGGAAACTTCTAAAGTCCAACTTCATTGAGAGAGTTAACAGGTCACCTGATACAGAACTTATAGCCTAGATGCAAAAGATCACAAATGCCCTTTATCAACTCACTCCTAAACATCTGGGTCAGGATTTGAGATATCCATAACTTTACTTAGTATCAATGATTTATTGCGATACCAAAATAATTATTTTTTGGGCTTGATGATCACATTATATAAAGGCAAGACAAAAATAAAAGGAGGTTGGAGCGAGCTGCTATTGTATGACACTCGTTGGTAAATTATTATGTTGACTCTCTGATAATCTGGGGCAAAGTTTCAAAAAAGCCTCCTCACCTTGAAAGTGAGAAAAACACTTTCCCTCTGAAGTAAGCTAATTTAGGTTTGTGACAGAGTCTTCACAGTCTGCCATTGTTCACAGGTTGTTTTTTGCAGTAAAGCAGTCTCACATGAGGATAGTCACTACTGCTGTACAAACCTTTCCAACTGACTGCAAGGGAAAAGGGCACCTTGGAAATCTTTCTTAACTGATTTTCCCAGAATTACCTCATTCTTGACTATTACTGTTCAAACTGCTCTTATAAAACAAGTTGGCATGTTGTAATTAGTTGGTAACACTAGCACTAGTACACAGATTAATTAAAATAGGAGAATTTAAATAAAAATCCATAGATAACATGATGTTATATGAGAAATATGTCTAATCAATTCACAAGTTGCTATTTGCATGTCATACAATTCAGACCCATATACTGATTAACATGTATGTATCAAGTACAAATAAGCATACGTGCCATGCCTTGAGATTCATATATGTCTACAGGTAAAAGAAAAACTAAAGAAAGATTTTTAAACTATTTTAAAACAAGTGGAAAGTAAATGTAGATATAGTTGCCATGATCTGTAACAGATAAGTTAGCATTAACTATACACACATAGGCAAATATTGCAGGGCAGACCCTGTCCTTCCTCACATGGAGGATTCAAATTCTCACATGGATTTGGTTTTGACCATCTTGATTATCATAACAACATTCCCTCACAGTAATAATAGCTTACACACACATGTAGAGAAAGCATGAAACATAGAAGTGTTCATGCTGTTAATGCCAGGCTTTGTATTAAACAAAGACACAACACACGGATTATGAGTTGGTGCCAGTAATGTTAACCACAGCTTCCTTTCATGTGGTGTAAGAGTGCTGTTCAGTAGTCATGATGGAAATGTTGATATGGCCACATGCCAGGGTTGTGCAGTGTCTGTTAATGTATCAGTGAGATATTAAAGGCTTTTCATAATTTTTTAGTTCTTGCATCATGGCTGCTCACAAGTTGTTGCTTTAGCAGCCTCATAGTCTTATGAATTATATTTTTATATATATTGTTTATATTGTTTTACAACATTTTCTCAGCTTTATTGTTCATATGTAAATGCACAATATTTCTACTTGGTTTTAAAGGTAACTCTGAACTGTACACAATACAGAAAGTGTTGTCTAGTTTATGTTACAGCTCATTCTTCAATAGAGTTTATATTTAGACAGGCCAAGCAGTCAGGCTCAGGGGTCAGTCATCTGATCTTGACCAACCAACCTAATCTCTACATATTCTTGCCACTACAAGGCCTTTTAGGTTTTGTCTGACATAATGTCATATTTGCTATCATTGATACTGGTTTCTGCATACAAACATGAACAGATGGCATGGTATGGATGTCCCTTAACACCAAAGATACCTTTCTCCAAATATAAAATAAAAAATAAAATGAAACAAAGTTAAAATAAAATGAAATAAAATCCTATAACTGCTCTTGATTCCGGCAATTGCTGTAGTAGAAACACAACATTCACAGCTAGCCTGATATTTGTTTTGGCACTGCATCCCCAACTACCAGTTTGGTCATATGAACACTTTCCTGTGCCAACATGTTCAACATGATCCCTTTGTTATGTAGCCTACATATGCGATGCGGTGCAAGTTTACTTTCACTTTTTCCAGGTAAAATGCAGAGTCTCGTGGTTGATGGTAGATGGCACACGATTGTGACTGCGCACATTACCTTTCACTTGTAGATTGGAGGTAGACTAGCGATTTCTAAGTAACCTACTGCTTCATGTGAGTGAACTGTCAGGAGTCAAACTACTTCCTCTTTGCTCTTCGAAGTGGAAGTGTAGCATGTAGCCATTAAAGTTAAGCAAACATATAGTCTGTTATTTTCCCAAATCATATTGCACATATGACTAACAACAGTCTGTAATATCATTTTTTTGGAAAGAATAGACTATAGGCCTAGGCTTATTATCAAAACCTGAATTCTAAATATTCGTGCATCATACTCTAAAAAACTATCATAGAGAAGATGAAGCCTATTAAAATTGTTCAAGAAATTAAATTGTTATGTTTTAGATAAGGTCTGTTGTGATGTTCAGAGCTAATTTTGCATAGAAATGTACTTGAGTAGAACAGAAACAGTTATTCAAAGAAGTGTTTTTTTCTGCAATTTTGTGATTAATCGGGTGGGATGTAATGTATTGAAGCTGGTTGGCCAGTGCATAGTGGTGGAAGTGTGGGGCCCAGTGCCAAATTTAGACTCTCATTGCAGTATCCCAGTAAGAGTCCAGCAATAGACCAGTTCAGTCTTGGCTTGGGTAGAGTAAGTAAGAAAAAGTAGGCATAGGACATGGGGTTGCTGTGGTGTAGAATCAAGCAGACTGGTCTATCTTACACCTCCTCTGTGAGGCATTGTAGAGCTGTATGGCAGAGCTGTGGGACAAAGGACCTTCTCAGCCTGTCAGTTGAGCATGTCAGGGACAGGAGTCTGCCACTGAACATACTCCTCTGTCTGTGTTGTGCCGGCAGTAATGGTCATTGTCCAGTATAGATATCAATCTGCTCAGGGCCCTCTTTTCTGCTATTGATGTCAGTATCTCCAGTCTCATGCCAACAACAGAGCCAGCTTTTCTCACCAGCCTGTCTAGTTGTCCAGCATTCCTTATCCTTGTGCTACCTCCCCAGTACAGCACAGCATTGACACTGACCATGATAGATGATAGAGAATAGCATCCTCCACTCCAACTTTCTCCTGGTAGGTGAACTGTAGAGGGTCAAGTGCATGGTGGACCTGGGGTCTTAGCAGATGGAGCAGCAGCCATTCAACAGTCCTATTTATGTAGGAGGTGAGGACAACAGGCCTAAAGTCATTGAGTTCTCTAGAGTGTGCCCTCTTGGAACTTTTACCAGGCATGATGTTTTCCATAGTGTAGGTACCCTCTCCACACAAAGACTCATATTGAAGACATGTTGGAGTGGCTTCCCCAGTTTCACAGCAGATGCCTTAAGCAATCTTGCACAGACACCATCTGGCTGAGCAGCTTTTGGTTTCAGCCTCTTCAACTCTCTTCTGACCTGGTCTGCAGTGATAGTGTGGGGCGGGTGGACACCTGCAATGCCTGTTGGAAGAGGGGGAGCTGTGGAGAGGTGAGTTTGCCATGACATTGCACAGGTTGATGATGGAGGTGTGTGTTTGCTGGCTGTGTTGTTAGCAGACAGTTCCTAGCAGTCAGTGTCTAGTGAAATGTCACAGGTTGGCAATGGAGGCGTGGTGTTGATGGCTGTGCAATCAGCAGACAATGGCGGGGGATGTGTTGGGGTGGTCGCTGTATCAGTGACAATGGCAGGGCAATTAGCAGTAGTGGCAGAGTCATCAAACCTGAAATTATTAAGATGCCTTGCAGTGGCCACATCGCCATCTGCCCTGGTGCTGTTTCTTACGTATCCTGTTATCTGCTTCATTCCCTTCCATACCTCTTTCTTCCAATTGTCTTTCCACTTTCCTTCTGTAAGACTCCTTTGCCTGTTTTAAATGCTCTTTGAGCTCCCTCTGCGCACTCCTTAGCTCAGTTAAGTCACCCTCATTAAATGCTTTTCTTGTTAAGGAAGTTTTTTTGGACATTGCTTGTTAAAAGGGGTTTGTTGTTAGGGAAGCAGTGCACAGTCCTTGCAGGAACTACAACATCCATGCAGAAGTTCAGATAGTCAGTTGTACAATGTGTGACCTCCTCTAAGTCTTCTCCATGTGTATCCTGTAGCACACTCCAGTCAGTAGATTCAAAACAGTCTCTTAGAGGTCCTCTTCCTGAAGGTTTGTGTGATTATTGCTTGCCTTTGCACTTGTGACTTGTATTTTGGCTGATGGTGAATGAGGTTATGGTCTGATTTCCCCAGCGGTGGGAGGGGGATAGCACTATATGCATCACTCACATACAGCATACACCGGGTCTATTGTCCTGTTTTTCCTTGTTGGACAGTCCACAAATTGATAGAAGTCAGAGAGGGTGGAATCAAGTGTACAAACAACAATGGTATGAGAAACTCTCTCGGCATATAGTATGGCCGGACAATAACCACTAGTAACTCTATATCCTTACAGCATATAATCTGTTTGACTGTTACATGTCCTGGTTTGCACCATCTGTTGCTGATGTATAAGGCCACCGCCCTTGTTCTTGCCAAACAGTTTGCCATCTGTCTGTTCGAACAGCAGAAAAGCCCGGTAACTCCACATTAGCATCAGGGATGTTGTTAATTAGCTACATCTCGGTAAAATATAACAAGTTACATTCCTTGAACAACTTATGGTTTCTTACCAGGGTAGCTGTGTTGTTGGCCAGCGAGTTCACATTTTCATCACTACCAATGGAACTGCGGGCTTGAATCTCCGCCACTTCTACAGACGTCTAGCTTTCACCTTAGTTCCAGCTCTGCAGCCCCTGTAGTACCACAATTCCTTGGGAATGATATCCGTCAGGACCCCACTGACATTACTCCTTTGAGCTACCAGCTGGTTTCTTGTATAAACAAGTGTTGTGTCCATAGCATTCAGAAAAAAGTATTAAAAGAAGAAAGTACACAAAAGAAAAAAAAAAGACCATGAAGTTGGCGCCTGGAAGTGACATATATACTCAATATAGACCTTTTCAAGAGAGTGATTTTTAGCGCCGTAGTTGTTCCCACAAGGTTTATGTTTTAATATTCCATATGTGATCTTAACATAGCACAAGTAGTTTGGAAACGAAATGGAAAATTCAAGCATTGCTTTTGTTTTTGTTTTTAGCGTTTAACAGGTCAATACAGCTGACACTACTAACATGTAATGGAAATGAAATCTTTTCCCTGACAAAACCCCACACATCCACCAGCCATATTTTCTCATATTTGTATGACATGAGAACACACAGAACAGCAACTCCAATCAGGGTGGCTTTGTGTCCTCTCAGGGTGGAGCAATTGGGATCCTGATTGATTGGAACTGTGATCTGGACAAAGGCTCATCACACTGCCATCCCAAATACAGCTTCACCCGTCTGGACGTGAACGCTACTGTCGGCTCCATCATGTCAGGATACAACTCTAGGTAGAGCCTCCAGTCTGACTCAAGACAGACGTAGTCTTCGTCAGTACATAGTAGGGGTGGGAAATATTTATGCCTTTGTCGATCCTGCTTATCGGTCTGATTCTTTATCAATTTCCTTATCAATTTCTTACAGTAGAGAAGATAGCCTACACAGGTTTTCAGGATCAACACATGAACCTATAATGTAGCTATATTACTACAGTGGCCATAATCGCTTATAAGAGTGAGGTAAACAATGTAGAGCTGTGTTGTCTATTTCAATTCTAATGTCAGGAAAAAAAAATGCAATCATCTGTGATCTCAAAACCAAGTTGGCATTGATAAGAGGAATCTATAAGGTCAGAGGCATACGATTCCAGTAGATTTATGCTTTAGATTGGTTCGGCTCAGTTCTACTTGACAAACTGGTTCTCAATTCCCACCCCTAATACTTAGTCAGACTCAGACTCAATCAGTACTGTGGCCCGTAAGTTATTTTATAGTAATTCTGATTTACAGATATGTCCGCTATTACAAGGATACTCTTGGACAGACCTACAGGGATTTGTTTAAGGTCTATGGAATTCGTTTTGACATCATGGTTCATGGAAAGGTATGGCAAAAAATGCATTTTGTTGTTTTTCTGTTGTGAAACAGTGAACTGAACTCTGGTACAAAATGATTATATGGATACACTTGTTTCCATAGGCAGGGAAGTTTAGCATCATTCCCACCATCATTAACATTGGATCAGGGCTTGCTCTAATGGGAGCTGTAAGTATGAACTTTAAGTGATATCAAATGTTGACATTTTTCAGATGTAATTTGGTTGTATAAGTAGCACCAGTATCACCAACAGCTATACAACTCCCTCACTGTCCTCTTACTTTTGCTAAGATGCCACCTGGTTTACCATTTGACTGGGTGGTGCATACTGCAATTTGGCTAGTGTGACATTACTGTGACAGACGCTCTTACATTCCTGCTTTCTCCCTAGGGTACATTCCTCTGCGATATGGTTTTGCTTTATGTGATGAAAAAGAGAACACTCTACAGAGAGAAAAAGTATGAGGCTGCAAAAACTGACCCTTCGAAAAGGTACCATTTTCTCAGACTTTTCCAACTGCAGGCACTGAACCACAATATTTGTCCTCAGTTAAAGGCATACCAGGCAACATTTTATACTGTCTTTAGGTTGACTTACCAGCTTCATCACTTTGATGGTTAAATGGCTCATTATGGGGTGCATGATGGCTCTCTCGTTTTCCCCAACGGCTTCTTTGTGGATTTACAGCACTTGCAAGATGATAACGGCGTTCCATGTAAAACGAACCCAAAACTGTCTCACTTATGGGCCTTATGACATCGTGTTCATTACCTTGTGAGTCAGCATCTCTTCGAAAAGCATTGCTGGTTCCTATTCTTTGATTTGCAAATAAATCCACATATATTGATTAGAATTCAGGACATTGGTGTTAGTTACAAAAAATCGCCGGCTGTAGGAAGAGCTCCATAAAAAATTGCAGACTTGCCTGGTATGCCTTTAAGCCCAGTGTATGTTTGTAAAAATTTAAGGCACACCAGGCAACACTTTATGCTGTTATTAGGTTAATTTACAGCTTTGTAGTCACTCTGATGGTTAAGTGACTCATTATGGGAGGGAATGAAGGCTCTTTCGACACCCCTGAACACTTCTTTGCGCACTTACAGTACTACAGTACAGTTTTTTGATGTCGCCCCAATGTCAAACAAAACCGAAACTGAATGAAGCCAAAATCATGTTTATTAACTTGTCAGGCAACATAACAAAAATAGGTGAGAATTTATGGCATTGTTGTTCTTTTTTTTTTTTAATCCGCACATGTTGAGGGAGCTCTGAAGGTAAAAAATTGCATACTTGCCTGGTATGCCTGAAGCACAACAGAACATTATGTAAACTATAATTTTTCTTGTGATTTTATAATGTAGCATAAAACAGCCAGTCTGTCAACATCAGTACGCACACTAGAACATATAATTTTTAACTATACATGTGATCCATTTTTTTGATACTAATCTTTATCTTCTTCAAATCAGTGCAGTTAAATTAGGCCTTGGGCAGGGGGGCAAGGATGCGGAGGGGTGCTCTATGACCTTATCTGGCTCGGGGTCCTCAGTTAGTGAGCATATCAAAAGGATTTACACTGTGCTTTTCCCAGTAATGGTACTAGTATTCAAGATGGAGCTCCAGAGAGACAGAGAGAAGATTCTGATGATGTGCAACAGGGGATGCTCAGCTGCCGGGATGATGTTGGGACAGACGCAGAGACTTCAGCCTGACTGTGTCCACTTTTCAGCCTATTCTGACCGATGACAGAGACTACACACCAACATTGCTGCCTTTAAGGACCTCCACAGTTCCAATGGCATACTCAGAGAGCAGTTGGCAACAGCAAAATGTATAGATGTTACACTGATTTTTTTTTATTTTCCATGATTTTATTTTGGAAAAAAATGACATTTGTACAGTATCATGCTTGTTACTTTTCTTTCCAAAGACGAGCTGTTTTTTTAAATACAGTTAACATTTTGAATCTCAGAGTCCTTCACAACCAAAGAGATGGAAAGCAGTTCGACAACCACAAAGTGGACAGATGTTCTGTTGATGTTTTAGGTTTTCGCATTCACATTATTTTGGAAAAAAGAAAAGAAAATGATTTTGTAATGCAGTTAATTTTCAAATTAAAACTGAAAACACAATTTTTGAATGTTTGTGAATGTACTTACAAAATATATCATGACAGAAGTTTGCAACAGTTGGTGACATACCCCAGAACTTTGTTCTGAAGTCATTGGTCTTTCTAATTGTCATTAGAAAATGACCCAAAGAAAGGACCATCAGAAGCCCATTGGTTTATTTCTTATACTAACATTGGGCAGATTAAATACCTCTTATCACGTACCACCCCTTATACTTACAGAGACAAATTCTGTGTCAAAATGATAAAAAAAAAAAAAACAAGTAAAAGTTGTGGCAGATACAAAACTTTTGAAGTATGCAAAAAATTATGCATAGGTAGGAGATGTGAAAGACTGCAAATTGTCCACCTGCAGTCATGATAAGACCTCTTTGCTGAGATACACATATTAACACAAGTTAATGCCAGGACTTTGTACCAAGGCAAGTGTATCTGACTGATTGTGGTGGGAACCCCCGACCGATTTCTGTCCGATACTGTGTAAGCTAGAGACTGTAGCTATAGCTAGTAACCTATTGCTCATTTGTAGTTGACAGTATGTGATAACAAATAGCGGGGGGCGAGCGATCCCCCAGGACTAAAAGCTACTACACAGTAAAACATAAGTGGATCTACATGCCCAGTGAATTTCACAATGCAACAACCAAAAATCACTGAAAAAAAACATGATAAAAGGGAACTAGAGCAACACCTACAGTATAATAATCATCATCATCAATAGTCATAATAATAATTATAATAATAATAATCACTAACCCCTCTAACTTTTTGTAGTAGGACCAAAGGCTGACAAATGATTGGCTATATTTCCTTGTCTCACCTTTGATTGCCCCAGACTTTCACTTCCACACCTCTCCACAGACTACCTTGCAGACTCCACAAATCTACGATAAGAAAGCGATGCAATAGTCTTTTGAAAGACCAGAGAAGAAATACAGTGGAATATACAAACTGACACTTCTGCAAATTTTAAAGGCCATTTAATTTGGTGGCTATTTTTACGCTTTTTTTACGCTTGACTTTTTGAGTTTTTTAATGACTTTTAGTCTAGGTCTACATTTTAGTGATTTATTTGGTACAAGCAACCGAGATGTCAGTATTCAAGAAGGTTCTTCACTTTGTATTTTTGCCCAATTATAAAACTGTGAAATATGTTGTGAAAAAAATCATATTGGCGTGCTATACAGAGTAATCCAGCTATCTATCATTGGATACTTAATCGTAAGTCACATTCTGGCGGGCTGCTGAAATATGATTCCGTCATATAATGTGTGACTTTCAGCATTACTACCACTGACAATGAAATTTATACAGCTACAGCAGGTTCACACTGAGGTTTGAATATCGAACACCGATATCGATTGTCACAAGTAGTCGGGCGCGTTGTTAGACCTGGGCATTCGAGGCTATAGCCCCGGACCTCTGTGCCGCCCAATAAATAAATAAATATGAGTAATATAATATAATAATAATAAAAATAACCCATTAGAGGAGACTTTTGGGTGGCTGCATGACCAGCAATCACAAATGCAACATTGTAGCCGGAAATAAAACCAGAAGAAAATCTGACGTGGCCATAATGGGCAGATTTATAATAATATGTTGTCGGTATTCTTTCCTCTCTATGCATAGGGATTTACATCACACTTGACATTGTGTAGGTGCATGATAGTGTTAGGCTATAGGCTATTTTAATGTCACATTTTGGCTGCAGGTTTATGTGGTGCACTTAGGCAGAAGAGACGTTCACTGCCTTACAGGCTATTCTATAACGTAAACATCAAACTACTCGGGATTATTCGACGTGAGTCATGGTTGCCCTTTCTCTAACTAAAAAACAAAGTTAAAATCGCATGTTCATGAGCACGATTTTCAAAATTTCTCGTGGAAGAAGCCTCAGGCGGGAATGCATGGATGCATTTGCATCCCAAGTTTTGACAGTCAAAATAAAAATGCTGTCCACGACACAACAACAAATTCATAATTTCGCATCGGCGGTCACGTTTTAAGCTCTTTCATGTTAGGAACTGAGCCTAGCCATACGCAGAAACACTTGACATAGTAGCCTAGGCTGTTGGCATGGGGTCGCGCAAAGACTACCCGCACAATGAAGTTAAGGAAAGTTCAATGATAACGTGAAGCGTGAAGTTCACTCTCAACGCGTCTTAAGACCAAGGGGAAAATATAACGCGATTCTATGCATTGGTTAGTGACGCGACACGAATGCATTGTTTTGCCTGTGAAGTTACTACAATTTAGATAGAAAGATTTGAATGACAGGGACAACTGAAGGTTGGAGGAGGAATATCTTCTGTGAGACAGACATATTATGAGAGATATTATTATGTAAATGAACAAAGTGGTCATCCCTGCAGGAACTCCCACAACCTGTAATGGCACGTGATCACAGTCTGCATCACAGCAGTAAATCTGAACAGAAATGTGATCGTGTGGATCAATTGCAGCAACGGGAGCAATATTTCTTTGAAAATATATCCAAGAAGACATATTTAATTGGTGTTTATACAGGCCTAGATTTGTCTGTCTCTTCTACTGACTATGTGAGCCACTTAACCCTTATGCATTAAGCAAACCAGTAGACCTGGCCTGCTCACCCCAAACTCTAGCACTAAGTACTTAATGGTGGCAGTAGTACTTAACTAAGCACTAAGTGCTTAATGGTGCCAGTGGATAGGAATGTGGAGCCTCTCCGTCCTAACCAGTACAGCCAGCATTTTGTTCAAGGGGTTCTGAAATTACAGCATTTCCATAACAGCATAAGGCTTGGATGCTTCCTTTCAATGCGGTATGTTTTGTTCTAGAGCTCTAAGGTTCCAAACGGATGCTGTCGTGGTGATGATGACTGCCCACATGGAAAGGCAATTTTTGCTGGTCATGGTGGGCAGCAAACGTCAGTGCAATAGGCTTCAATCTTAAAAGAGAACTCTAGTATAAATCTGCTAAATTGAGTGTTGATACTGAGATATTTGACTGAATTATTATGCAAGCACACAATTTATACAGTTGCTTTACAATCAGCAAACAGGCTTAGTGTTAAAAAGAAAAACATTCTAGCTCAGTGACTTATTTGCATTGTGCCTAATTCCAGCAAATGACACATCATGTAAATGAACATGGTGCACACTTCATTTGCAATTTAAAACTAATAACTCTTTTACATGGAAATGAAAAATGGAGAGAAATTACAAAATGTGAGGACGGTGGGAGATGAAAATGTGGAAGGTCCGTCAGAATTTGGGAGGGTTGGATTTCGATCCAAATGAAAAAAATGCAGCAAAACATAAGCATATTGTGGTACCCAGTTTTAGCTGTTTTAAACTGGTTTGACCAACTAGGTTTTTTTATCAGCTTAAAAAGCACTATAGAAAATGTAAGTAGTAGTAGTAGCAGTAGCTTTTTATCAGGTATGTTTTCATATGAGTTTTTAAGTTTTAGCTGGATTGACCACCAGGATGATCATTATTGCTGGTTTTGTTGGCCATATACCAGCCATTTCCAGTTTCCACACTAGCTTATCCACAATGTCCAGTTTGATAGGCTGGGCCAACCATCTTATTCAGCTGGTCACAGAATCATGTCTATCTGGTGGCCTGACTAGTTTAAAGCGTCAGGGCTGGAACAAATAGCTAATTTGTGTTTTCACATGATTTTTGATGATTTAGTGTTTTGATCAATTGATTATTCTACCTGGTCATGCCATCTTAAAGGTGCCCTGCCTCACAAAACCGTTTTTACCTGTTGTTTTTGAAGTGTACATGAGGAAGGCTGTTTTGGGGGTCTATATGAGGTTGAGTTCTATGGTGCATGTGAAAATTTCACTATCTCCTGTATTTGATTAGTGCCTGCCCCACGGAATCCTAACTATGCCAGATCACTGAATATCTGTGAAATAAAGTAACAGGCATAACAGCAATGTCTCATTTTTAGTTTATACTGAATGATAGAAGGTTAGGGACAAATGGCTGCATTGAAATTTTGGAGAAGTCTATTATTATTTATTGTGCCCAGTGCATTTAGAAAAGAATGACTTGTCAGTTTTGGCGAATACAACAGGCTTTGTAAGTTTTAATCTGTGGTTGCAACAGTAACCTTGTGATAGGGAGGCAGTTATCTGGTTATGTTGGCTAGTGTGAAACCCTACACATTACAAGCTTACCGTTGTTACCGTGTCTGTTGTGTCTGTTTACAATTTCCAATCTCTGAAATGTTTTTCTTCCCTTGCAATTCTGACATTAGCTAACTAGTATAAATATTTTCTCAATGTGCCTTGCGATGCTAACATGCTACAGCAGCAAATCAGAGCACAGCTCATTATCTTAGGTGAAAAAACGAAGCGCTTTACCCTGTGGCCAATTGAATCGGTGGCATAGAGCCCTGTTAAGGTCTCCTTGGACTGTTTTCAACCCAACTAAAGTTACATAGCATCTTTGGAGATCTATTTATTATAGATCTATTTGATCAATTTGAAATACAATATAGATGTATTGCAAGGCTCCTTTAACCAGCAATGTCTATTTTGACTAGCTGGCCACACTAGCCCGCTTGATAAGATGAGAGAATGATTTCAATGATTACAAAAAGACATAAGCGGTCTATTCTCAGTCAGATTGCTGTCTGCTCTGTGATCTGTGTATTGTAGGCATAAAGACTGGTCGGTGCTTGAAGAGTGGAAATGGCACTGGCATTTGTGAAATAAATGGCTGGTGTCCAATCGAAGGGAGTGAGAAAGCCCAGTAAGAATAGACTCCTCTCACTAACATCAAAGGTTGGTCAGCTCTGAGGAAAGAATGCAGTATTCACAGTGAGAGATTCTCTCTAGTTATGAGGCTAATTGAACCCTGTTGATGTCCTGTAAAAAATATGTTCCTGTTTGATTAGAATATGTACAGAATATAATCTGTATAATCCCAGGCAACCTTTCTATGTGGATTCATGTATTCCAGATCAAATGTCCTTGAGACAAACAATGACACTTATTTAAAGAAGTGCATCTATGATGAGTCTGTTCATCCCTACTGTCCTATCTTCCATCTGAGAGATATTATTAGCAAAACTGGACACGGGTTCCAAAACATGGCTCAAACTGTAAGCACAGTCATTTTATTAGTGTTTCAACAGTTGTCATACATTGAGTGTACTTGCAAACACACACTAACCTGTTGACACTAAAACAGAGGGAGTAGAAGAGTTCTTCTAAAACATGATTGGTTGAATCGTGTTCAATGGCATTGTAAAATCCACAATATACCACTACTCCGACCACATTTCCTTCTATACTACTGCGCTATAGATTAGTGAACGGTGGCTATGCTTATGCGTTATATGGCAACCATATAACCAAACAACCAAATGAAATATTCCTGACGTCACCACACACACACACGTCCACTCTCATCAGAGCACAGCAGTTGCTTTTTTCTAACACCTGTCGCCTTTCAGGGTGGAGTGATTGGAATTCTCATCAACTGGAACTGTGATCTGGACAGAGGCTTGTCTCACTGCCATCCCAAATACAGCTTCACCCGTCTGGGTACAAACTCCTCAGCCAGTTCCATTTCATCAGGATACAACTTCAGGGAGAGCCTCCAGCCTTACGGATTACAGGCAACAGTGTTGTTCTCCATTCATCCAGTACTGCGTCATTACTTTATGTCAAGTTGCAGATATTTATAGGCCTTGTATCTACAGATATGCCCACTATTACAAGAATGCTAGTGGACAGACCTTCAGGACATTATTTAAAGTCTATGGAATTTGTTTTGGTGTCATGGTTCATGAAAAGGTATGTTATATACAGTATATATATATATAAAAGATCATTTTAGATAGTAATTGTTTCCATAGGCTGGGAAGTTCAGTATCGTTCCTTACCTTGATTGACATCGGATCAGGACTTGCTCTGATGAAATTTGTAAGTCTGAAGTTCATCATACTGTCACTACTGATATTTTTAGGATGTCGGGTGTCATTTGACTTTATAGAAGTAGAGGCCAGCAGCACCAGCAGTTACATTTTTGGACTGACTCACTGATTGATTCTGAGGTGCCATATTAGTAACTACTTTTCAGTCCTATTCATACCATTATATAGTGAGCAGGTAATGAGACTTTTTGGAAACAGCAACTGCCTTCACAGCATGGTCTTTAAGATGCCATTTGTCCTGTGTAGTGGATATTAGATATGCCCTAAAGTGACATTAATACACTTACATCCTTGATTTTCTGTAGGGTTCTCTCATCTGTGATGTGGTTTTGCTCAATATAACTGCAAATAAAGGTATCTACAAAGAAAGAAAGTTTGATTCTGTGAAGCAGCACCCTGAGAGGTACCATCTTAAATTTCTCAACACTGTCAAACTACTGTTATACAGTAGACGTAATTACTTAGATAAGCCCAATGTGGAAAGTGTAATGATATTTAGTTTTGATTTTATACTGTTGCATGAAAACAGCAAAGTGTTAGTCAATATCAGCAAAAAAAGTATGAACAATTTATCACTCATTGATTTAATCATGTAACTGACTTTAGCTGCATTTGTTGCAGCTGTGTCATATGTATGCCATCGTGTACTAATTCACAAGAGATACGGATGCAAGCCACAATTGAACTACGGGATTCAGCCTGACAGAATCCCCTTATCTGTCAGTTATACTGTTAACTTGTAATGTACCATATGCCAAGGCCTTTCGCTTCACACTGCTGCGATGTGATAGACCATCATAAAGTGAAAAAGGCAACCATAAAATGAACTGGTGCTGATGCTTTTTGTTGTTCTTTCACATTACGTTTTTATTCTGAAAGACAAAACTATATTGTAATAAATTTAGGATTGTGCTATGTGTTACGCTGTGAACTCTCAGATCTAAAAACCAAGAATGATATTGTTATGCCGTTAACTTTTGAATTCAACTTTAGAACACAACTGTGAGAATAGCTGTCAGCATGCAACAAAATATATCACAAAGATGGCAGATGCTTAGTCTGACACAGACGTGTGCAGGTACACCTGTGGCCCGTACTACGAAGCAGGGTTACTGGTTTATGAGGGTAACTCTGAGAAAACTCTTCCAATGACCATGGTTGTGACCCACTGCCCTGTTCAAGTCAGTGCACCTCCACATTGATTGTTCTGATCATGGTGAGCCCTAAAACACACAGGAACTTGACTGCACAATACTGCTTTATAGCATGTGCACCTTTTGGCAGTGAGATAAGCAACACCCCAAAAATGTTCTCCTATCCGGTCCACTTGGACACCAACTATCTACCAGAGTTTGGATTGGCTTCACCAAGCACTCCCTCGGCTAATCGTTTAATCTATGATTAGATTATATTAGATAACATGTGACTTTTATTAAACTATTATTTTGGATTTGATTAAAACTATTATTTTGGATATGTGTTATTATGTATGTATCGTGTATGTATTCGATGACAGTGCTTTTGAAATGGACTCTGAAGAGTAGAGACTAGTAAAAGGAAGAATGTTAATTAAGAGTACTTCAGACAATATTAAGCACAAGGATAATTTTTACAGATTGTTTTTCAGGGAGATTGGACCATTGAATGTCATATTATGTACATCTAGTTCTGATAATGATTGTGTTCTCTATCTAATAACATAAAACTTTTGACACATTGTAGTAAATCAAAGAAAGTAATATTAGTTCATATAATGAGTAAAGTATGAATCAGTTATCTATAAAAACACATAACACATAACCTTAACCTCCAATCATAACTTCATATTCAGTTTCTCATAGTCTTCAGTGCATTTCAAACCAAACACAGATCTCTCATTTGTACTTGCCACACTGCAAGTTTATGTAGATGTGCTGATAAAAGAAGGATTGGCAGAAGATCACTCTTTTACTGTTTAAAAACAAATAAAATGTCATTACTACACCTAACAACACATTATAATTTCTAATCACACATGGTTAATGGAAAAAAAAACCTGTGTAAACAGTGTAAAAACAGAGAGCTGAATGGTGAAAAAACTCACTGGACCCCACTGTTTTCAAACTGCAGTCACACAACACTAGATGTACGTCCTTAGCTAAGGCCAGTGTAGAAAGTGTAATCAGATTTTCTTTTGATGTTCTAATGTTACTGTAATGTGGTATTGTTCACTTTAGCTATACTTCTTGCTGCACTGTTGTATGTATGCTGTTGTGAAACTCACACAAAAGAAACTGAGATGGAATCAGATTTTGAGTCAGGAAGTCAAAAATGACACGGACCGAGAGTCCTTTTATCTATTTGCTCTGGCTGCTGTGCTGTCCTCTTTCTCTCTGTGCATAAGGCCTTGTGCCAACATGACCACCTTTCACCTCTTGAGGACTACAAAGCAACAGTGTGATAGACCATTATAACATAAAAGAGGCAGAGAGCAGTTTGGCAACTGCTAAATGTTTTGGTACTATGCTAATTTTAGTTTATAGTTATTTAGGTTATAGTTTAGTATAATAAAATGCTTACTTTTAAAGAAGAAATTAGAATTGTACTGTCATGCTTTGTACTTTCAAATCTTAAGACCAAAAATGTTATACTGTTAAATATCTGATTAAAATTGAAAACATTATTGTGTCAATATTTGTGAGCATGCAACAAAACATATGATGACACAGACAACTGGTCTTGACAAATCCACCAGCTTTATTCTCAAGACATTGCAATTAAAGGAGAAATTCAGAGTGAATCAATCCATAGCACTTTTGTTCCAGATCACCAAATGCAGTCAGTATGGAGAAGAATGCGAAAATCTTAATACAGCAAAGTCCAAATAGTCAACCATCCACTAACACTAACTTAATGGGGCACAGTAACTTATTTCCAATTTAATTTTCACTATACCCAATTCAGTTAACGTTAGCTGTTGCTTCGTTATTCTGTCTATGATCTAAGTTTTGCATTCTTCTTCCTATCAACAGCATTCGGTGACCTGGAACAACAGGGACATGAATTGATTCACACCAGATTTCCCCTTTAACTGCAATACTCAAAGTCAACAACAGGAGTTAAAAACCCCTGAAAAACTATGCTTTCTACAGCTTTATACAAAAACAAATGTAATCTCATTCTGTTCTGGTCATGAGCCAGTGTGATTTACTTTTACATACTGATCATAATGACATTGTTCTTACTGTAAATGTTGTTTGTTATGTGTTATGATGTTCCCCTTTCGGCAGCAGATTATCACACAACGCATGTCAATATCATAAAATGATAAAACAAAAGTGTGGCTGTTTATTGCCAGGCTTAACATCCACAGAGAGACACAGGCACGGAGAGGTCAGATTTTGCTCAGATCCAGAGTGGTGTAACGTCACCTCAAATCTTGGGAGGATATTGTAGTAAATTTTTCCCAATGTGTTAAAAATGTCTTAGCCAAAGTGTCATAGAAAGTGTTATTGTCCGTCAGGGGCAGTTTCTGATATGGGCAACAAGGGCAGTTGCCCAGGGCAGCATCTTGTCAGGGGAGGCATGGGCATTTGCAGTATATATATATATATATATATATATATATATATAAAAAATGTATTTTATTCTTTTTTTTTGCGAGCGCCCATGCCACCCCGACCACATGCCAGGGCAAAACGTCCACCAATTGTTTTTTTTTTTATCGCCCATTTGCAGGGTGTGGGCACTATCCAATTGGTGCAGGTACACCTGCCCTGTTTGCTGCTGATGCATCACAAGTTGTGTGAAGAAACCATCAACCAAGTATTGCTTTCAATAAATTTGGATAGCCATTTTCCTGTGTGGCTGTTGCTGCACATAGACACCATCAATATCAACCAGGTAATGTCACTCTTTACCCAGAAAGCATTGAGACAAACACAATGGCAGCTTACAAGCTTGCAGAATGAAGGTATTTTCTAAAAGTTTTAATAAGAATTTGGAGTATTTTTAAATCCTGTTAAATATAGCTGAAACTAACATCAGTCTCATAAGGCCAACGTCTTACTAGCGAGGGATCCTTTTAACAGATGACTTAGGTGGCATTCATTAGGAGTTTGGGGGACATTTTGGTTGTTTTTGGTTGTTTTTTTTTGGGGGGGGGGGTTGTTCCAAATGACAGACCTTGGGAGATATATGAAGTCAACTAATTTGCTTATTTGGACATTTGTCCACTTTTGTCTTTGTGTGGGTGGGTTTGTGTGATCCATACAGAGCTCTGTAGTCACCAAAGTGAGGGGAGTCATATTAACCAATTCCACTGACACAGGACTCAGCCTGTGGGGACCAGAGGACTGTGTTCTAGTGTAACATAAGAAATAGCATGACGCTGTTTATCTGTTTATCAAATCACTGGCCTAAAATTACAGCAACATAATATACAAGAGTTCATTGAGATCTTTTCTCTTATTAGTCTGTTAATCATAACTAACTTTATAAAAACACCAAATCAGAAATTAAAAAACTGAGTGTATTGAAATCTTTTCTCTATTTTTGAATTTTGCAGGGAGAAGAAGAAGGCTTTTTTTTTTTATCAAAACCAACTTCATAAAAACACCAAATCAGATATTAGGCAACTGTTCAGAGGTAAGTGCCTTGCAGTGTGTTCAGGTAAACTGCATATTTGTGTACTTTTCATACACCCTGTGTATCTCTCTTCAATTTAAATTAAAGTATGAGATCAAGTTAATTGGCCTAATCTTTTGGATGAATTTGTCGAATAAATAGCAACCTAGCCTAAAATATGCCAATGAATGATTATTTTCCATGAAAGAGCAAAAAATATACTGTGATAGCCTATATCTCCAAAAGTTGAAAAGACAGGCAGAAACTCCATGTGAATTATTTAGCAAAGTCAGAGGGGGGAGTTCCTCTTATTTCCACAGCACAGTATGTAGGCTAACTGATTTATCAGCCTTATTTGTAATAGTAACAGGTGTTGGCCTGGTGAAGAACACTGTTGTTTGATCAGTGCTGCTTATCTGATTGAAGGGGTAGGCTATGGGTGAGATTTCCATAGTTTGATCATAAGCAACCACTGAAAAGGCCACCTATCCTCACATTGAAGGCAAAAGGTCTTAAAAGGACCATGTTTTTAAAGCAATAATATCCATCTTTTTGAGAGATTCCAGTGTGCAGAAATTTACTTAACATTCAGACTGAATGCCAAAATATCATACAAGCACAAGCCTAAAACTAATATTAACAAATCATCCTCATTTCAGTGTGAAAGCTGACAACTTTACCATCTACATCAAGAACCTCAAATTTCCAAAGTTCAGGTTCTCAAAGTAAGTCAAAGATTTGGTCACCTCTGACAGGAGAACCTCTGACAGCACTGTTATCTAGTTAGGGGCATGATGCAGTAATTTCCTGAATATAAGCCAGACTATGTATAAACCTCAGGTCAGTGTTTTATGCAAACTAAAAAACAAATCTATGTATTGACCTCACCCTTGTATTAACCTCAGTTTACTAAAAACTACCTACTGAATCACAATCATATTGGGTTAGTGCCGTTTCAGGGTGGAGTGGAATTCTGATTAACTGGAACTGTGATCTGGACAAAAGCGCATCACAGTGCCACCCCAAATACAGCTTCTCCCATCTGGACATGAATACCTCTGCCAGTTCCATCATTTCAGGATATAACTTCAGGTAGTTACCAGTCTGACTCAGCAAGCCAGCCCATACAATATGTCAAAATGGTAGAGTAAAAATGTCCATCACATGATAATCTCAGATAATTAAATATATGTATAGATGTACATATTCTGTTCATATATATTATATTAAATCTATCTATCTATCTATCTATCTATCTATATATATATATATATATATATATATATATATATATATATAGGTGTGTGTGTGTGTGTGTGTAGGTCTCCATAATGTATTAGCCTACATTTTTGTAGGCTGCAGTGTGCATTCAGTCCATTCAGTCACTGCTGTCTGTCATGTATGTTGCAGATATTTAAAGTATGCTTGATTGCATCTACAGATTATCGTTATTACAAGAATGCTGCTGGACAGACCTACAGGACTTTGTTTAAGGTCTGTGGAATTGGTTTTGATATCATGGTTCATGGAAAGGTATGGTAAAGATTATTTTACTCTTCTTGAAGTAGGGAGCACTAGTGCAGACTAATGAAAAGTATTTACTTGCCTCCATAGGCTGGATGTTCAGTATCACCCTTACAATAATAAACATTGCATCAGGACTTGCTCTGATGAAATTTCTAAGTATGAAGTTCACTGCTGTGTAGGATGTCAGATACAATTTGACTGTTTAACCAGTAGAGGGCAGCAGAAGCAACAGTTACTTATGTGAACTGACTTACTGGCTGATTCTGAGCTGCAATTGTATACTCATCTAAATGGAGGTGGACCATTTTTCAGGCAAGATCAATATATGAGCAGTGTAGGTTGTGTGTGTGTGTGTGTGTGTGTGTGTGTGTGTGTGTGTGTGTGTGTGTGTGTGTGTGTGTGTGTGTGTGTGTGTGTGTGTTTGTGTGTGTGCATGTGTCCACACATACATGCACATATCAGAAAACGACAACTCACAATGTAGTCTTCAAAATGCACCAAATTTGTCTCTAGGGTACTTTCCTCTGTGATCAGGTTTTGCCTAGGATGAGTGAGGATAAAGATGTCTGTAAAGAGAGACAGTATGATCATATAAAGTAGAACCAGCATTCAAAAAGGTAAACTCTCATCCTAATACTCTCACTTTCTCTTAAAACTTGCAGTTACATGTATTGCACCAGACATGCTGCTTTAGATAAGCACAAAGTATAATTTGTTCTTTTTTCTTTCTTTTGACTTTATAAAGTGGCATGAAAAAAGCTATGTGTCAGCAAATACAAAGCGAATCATTTATCACTAATTTAATCACATTAATGACTTTATCTTGTATTTGTTGCAGCTGTTTGTCAGAAGACGGAACTCCAGAGGAAATGTGTGAAATGCAAACAAAATCCACAAACGCATAGCCTTCATTGTGATGGTGTCTGTTCAGATTGCTCTGCTGTTCTCTTTGTGTCTGTGAGGCCAGATGTCAACATATACCAATGCCTTTTGCTTCTAAAGGACCACACAGCTACTGTGTGGAAGACCATCGCGTTTAGTGTTTATCCAAAGCAATATATAATACAAAAACACTCACACAAACAAAAGGTAGGCATCTATGCTAAATTTTAAAATGTAAAATGAATATTGAATCAATCAAGCTAATTCATCAAAATTCTGGTGTTACAATCGTTTCTTTGTCAGTAAGTTTGTTTTGTTTTTGTTACATCATTTCTTTACATTCTTTTTTTTTTTACTAAAAACTGTTTGAAAATTGTGTTATGATCTTGTATTATAAGTCTAAAAGCAAGCAATTGTAATGCTGTGCTGTTAACTTTTTACTGTTATTCTATTAACTATCCAATTAAAATTCAACACACAATTGTTGGAGTATTTGTGAGCTTCCGACAAAATGTATCACTGTGATGGCAGATATTAAGTCTGACAGGGACTTGTTTACACTGAAATTAACCCTTGCTCTCTGGATTAACCCTGTGAACTCATGTATTTACATTATATGTGTAATTTCGGCCTACATACAGTATATTTACATACATTTTTGCATGGGTATATTTTTATCAAGCTGAGCTGTCAAACATGTTGTAGTCTTTAGGAACAGGGCTAAGCACTGCTGCATTGCAGCATGGGGTCCTTTTGGTAGTCAGATAAGCAACGCGTAAAAAAAAAAAAAAACAACTCCTATCTACACTACCAGACCTGTGACCACCAAACTCTGTGGGGAGGTTCCCACAGTACAGAACATCAGTAACAGTTAGAGTTCATTTATTTTGCTCTGTGCTGCCATTTCCTCTTGGCTACCAGTGTACAGCACTGGAGACAAATACAGGTAAGTCTACAATACCAATTTAAACAACACATGATTGTGTGGATAACGTATGCTGTAGACCTAATAACTGTTAGAGGTATTTGTTTTTGTACCTCCTCTCAATGAATTTGGAAGGTATATCATGTGAAGGGTAGATAAGCACAAGTGTTATTCCCTCCATTGATCCAGAATATGCACTGTGGTTGGAGTGGTTGGAAGCCACCTCAAAATGAAAGAAAAGCTTTAGTATCACATTACTGCCTTTATTGACATCAAACACAGATTAATATCATCTAGCAATGCCAGTAAGGCTCTAGAAAAAATGTATATGCCCTTTAGGTAGCTAGTTCATTCATTGTACACCAAAACACCCTATAGAGCTAAAAGTTTTTCTGAAAGACTTTAATGCTGTTATATTTTCACAGTGCAATTTGTTTGTATAATGCAGACTGGTATAAATTGTAATGTTTGCTTTAAATAGCTCATCAGGATACAGTTTTTTTTTTTTTCATTTCTGTTTAGTTGTTGTTGCCCAGTAGGTAGCTAATGAACTAATGATGAACTATTTATTGCCCTGTAGAGCCATGAGTGTCATCATCCTTCAGGACAGCTCTGAGAGCATGCAGATGAACAGGATTAGTGTTAGCATAGATCAGAGGGGGTCCAGTGACAGTGACTTGGAGACAGACAGCAGACTGATACCCCCGCTCTGCAAGCTGGGCTTGGACACTCAGAGGACCCCCATGGACACCCGCTATCTGTCTGAGTTTGGGTAGGCCTCAACCCGCACTCAGTCAGCTAATCATTTAACCAAAGAGCATAGAAGCCATTCTAGACTCTTGATTGAACTTTTTATTCCTAAACGCTTTACAGAAAAGGCGTTATAAAAACATTTAAATGTGACTTCCTTGTTTGGTTATGTATGCATTATTTTGAATGTGTTTGTGTATAACATTTTTTTGAATGCATTCTATGGCACCCTGCTTTTGAAATAGAGTGTACTAAGAAGTAAAGTGGTAGTCAAGAGTAATTGTGAAATAAAAGAAATTACTTTTTCCCTTCACAATAGATTTCTGAGGGATACAACAATCCCCAAAGAGGATATGCCATACACAGTGTTTACAATCCACACACTGTTTAAAGCCGCAGCGGCTGGAGATGTTCACAAACTGAAGGGATTGCTGACCTTCCTGCAGTACACTTCCAAACACCTAACTGACTGGGACTTCCGAGGTGAGTAAGGGCATCTCCCACCTTAGACCTGTCATAGACCTTTCGTGAGAAGATATGTCTTCAGCGGAAAAAGTCACCAGTGACCAATGACTTTTTTTTTGAAGATCCAACCAACGGGAAGACCGTTCTGCTTAAGGCCCTCTTGAACCTCAGGAATGGGAAAAATGACACTGTTGAGTTGCTACTGGCCATTGCAGAGGAAACTGGAGACCTGAGTGCTTTGGTCAACGCAGCATACACCGACAGCTCCTACAAAGGTGACCCTGACTCTCCCTCACCAAATGACCCATCCGTAGTCTGATCGGTTGAAATTGTTTTCTTTTACTGCGGCCTGACAGTGAGCTATACTCTTGATCCCACAGGACAGAGTCCCCTCCATGTTGCCATCGAGAGACGAAGCTTGCACTTTGTCAAGCTGCTTGTGCAGAAAGGGGCAAATGTGCAGGCCAAAGCCTGTGGGGAATTCTTCCAGTTAAAAACTAGACCTGGATTTTACTTTGGTGAGTAACTGTTGAGTCTCAGTTAAAGTTAATCTCAATTTGGCAGGGTTGTCAACTAAAATGGATTTGTTACAGAAAGCATGAACTTGTGCACTAGAGATTTTTAATGGAAGCATTAACTTAACCTTGTCTCACCTTGTCAAGTCATGACAAAGAGATTCTATAATTTTTCATTGTCACTGCTTGATTAAATGATGAAGTCTTTGAAGAGAAAAATTAATTTATCATGATGTTGTACTGTTCTTTTCATAGGTGAACTTCCACTCTCATTGGCAGCTTGCACTAATCAACCAAATATTGTTAAGTTCCTTCTAACAAATCCTTACCAAAGGGTGGATGTCACAGACAAGGACTCAAATGGGAACATAGTGCTGCATGCTCTGGTTACCATAGCAGACGACTCTCCTGAGAACACAGCGTTTATTATAAAGATGTACGACGATATTCTGAAAAGGGCAGGCAAACTCTACCCTAAAATCAAATTGGAAGAAATTGAGAATAACCAAGGTCTGACTCCCATCAAACTGGCTGCCAAGACTGGAAAGATTGGGGTATGGCTCAATTCTGCCACGATCATATTTACCTTAAATTCAATGTCAACATGTTAAACTCACAAATGAAGACAGCTATAATTTTGTCATTTATTAGATTCAAATATAAATGTTTAATGTAATTAATGATACATTTAACACTTTTTGACACTAAAAACAAAGCTGGTTTGTATTCCTTTGTCTACTGCACAGCTCCTCTAAGTGAGGGCTGTTGTTGACTGAGTGCCTTTGTTGCGCCTGTTGTTCTTGCTCCTGACAGCTGTTCAAACACATGGTGAGACGGGAGTTCCTGGACGAGGAGAGCATCCACCTGTCGAGGAAGTTCACTGAGTGGGTCTATGGCCCCATTTACTCCTCCCTCTATGACCTGGACTCACTGGACTCCTACGAGAAGAACTCTGTGTTGGAGATCATTGTCTATGGCTGTGAGAACCCTGTGAGAGCACACATACCACTCACAGACAGTCAGAGACCAAGTTGCGAACATCAACATCAACCAGCTTTTGCATCAAGCAATCAATATGTATGACAATAAATGTATTTTTAATGTATTTTGTATTACAGAACCGCCATGACATGCTTCAGCTAGAACCTCTGCACAGTCTGTTGGAGGAGAAATGGCATACTTTCGCCCGGCCAATATTTTGGTTCAAGTTTGTTGTCTATGCTGTATACCTGATAATATTTACTGTTGTGGCTTATTTGAGGAAAGAGGGAGAGGTATGATTGCACCCTTTCTTAGAGAAAAATATGATCTCAGATTATTCGAGTAGTTTTGTCATCCATTGTTGCATTTCAACAGATACCTTCTATTTCATTTATAGCCTCCGTTTCCTATTGAGCATGTGCCATCTGATTACTTTCATCTTGGAGGACAAATAATCAGCCTCCTTGGTGCAGTGTACTTTTTCTTCAAAGGGGTAGGTGAACACTGGGGGGTTTGCCACATGCCAAACCACATGAAATCTGATCTGTGTACATCATTGTATTTAGCTGAATAAACGCATGCCCGTGGGTTTGCTGTGTTATTGTTGTTAATCGGGATGTAACACATTTTTCTCTGATGCCTCTAGATATCAGACTTCAAGAGAAAGCGTCCAAAGCTGAAAACACTGCTAGTGGATGGATACAGTGAATTGCTTTTGTATGTTCTAAATCAGCAGCATAAAAAGCTTTTACTCAAAGTACAGAAATATCACCTCTGAGTCTCAAATCCCAGGCATGCATCTGCATTTGTCTCTCTCTCTCTCTCTCTCTGTCTCTCTCTCTCTGCAGTTTACTCCAGGCGGTCCTCCTGCTGCTCTCAGCAGTGATGTATGCCAGTGGGTGTCAAGAGTACGTGGGCTTCCTGGTGATCTCCCTGGCACTCAGCTGGGTCAACCTCATTTACTACTTCAGGGGCTCCAAGCACATGGGCATCTACAGTGTTATGATACAGAGGGTACAGGCTTTGTGGATTACAGACACAGAAATGCATGCAAGTTGCTCTTCGTTGTTTGATTGTTGTGCTTTTGTGTCCTTGTCCTGTTTAGATGATCCTCAGTGACATCTCTCGCTTCCTTTTTGTGTACATGGTGTTCCTTTTTGGATTTTCAGCAGGTACCTCTTAGATTGGATTTATGTTTATTGGTTGGCCTTGCATATATTGGCCTATCTATATAGTCTTCAAATCACAGGTACACAGTCTTTCACAATAAAAATGGTTGTCACCAGCCAACTGTTACATCAAATCCACTTGTCACATGCTCTCCCCATTCTGTAGCTGTTGTGACTCTCATTGAGGAGTCTCCCCCTCACATAATGCCCCTGGAGAGCAGCACAGCTGCTCCAGAGATGGAGGCAGCTGGAGGTGCTCATACAGGCCCGTGCAGCCAAAGGCACTCCTTCAACAACATCTACTTCACCACCTTGGAGCTGTTCAAGTTCACCATCGGCATGGGTGATTTGGAGTTCACTGAGCAGTACCAAAACAAGGAGGTGTTCTTCATCCTTCTCATCTCCTACATTGTGCTCACGTACATCCTCCTCCTCAACATGCTTATCGCCCTCATGAGCGAGACCGTGGACAAGATATCCAGAGAGAGCAAAAGCATCTGGAAACTGCAGGTATGTACATCCCACTGGAATACAACAGGTCTTATCTGTCTTCTGTCTTTAGTCATCATCATTATACAGATTCAAAACTTCTGACCTTCATTTTCAGCCTTTTAGGTCTCAGGTTAATTAATTGGTCTAAAACTCTAAAAAATCATTAGTGAGTAAGAGTCATTAAACCAGGAAAGGAGTGGCACACCTAGAAATAAGTCTAGAATTAGTTCAGAATTTTAGTGATAGTAATAACTTCACGTATACTATACAAAAAACTGTGTTTACTGTAAAACTTTTGTGAACCAGAGAAAAATTGAGTCTTTTCATGTTAAAGTGTGTTGACAGCAACAGGATTTTAAGATTCAATTGGAAAAGTTCAAGAACTAATAAATAGTCCTACATATGATAAACAGTCCTCCTATGAGCAGTCTGCTCCAAGGGAGTTACAACACATGTTCCTCTGCAGAGAGCCTTGACAATCCTGGACCTGGAGTGCAGCCTCCCCAACTGGCTCAGGAAGAACCTGCGCTCTGGAGTGATGAAAGAGCTGGGGCACAGACAAGGGGAAGACACCCGCCGCTGCCTCAGGTGGGTGAAGGGATGCAACTGCATTCATTGTATAGGAAAGTGTAGACAGGCTTAGCTAGACTAGTGCCGCCATAGCAGCTCTGCTCAATATCATATTTTGCTACAGTCAGGGTTGCGCTAAGGTTTTGATTCCCCAAGTAGATTTCAAAGCAACCAATTAGTGTCTGTCCAATCACTGAACAGATATTGAAGGCAGAAACAATAGGTTTTAAAGTTCAAACCAAGTGTCCACCCACCATGAAGCAAATGTTTATGGAGCGTCCAGACACTTTGCACAAAGTGAAACACAAGGCTAAGGAACATTCCGTCAATTTATATTTTTCCAAGTAATATAGATTATCTAATTCTTCATGTATGGAGTGAAAGTAGCATTCGTGTGAATGGCTGTTGTGTGTTTAGTTTGGAGGAGGTGAATTGGAGTAAGTGGCACACAGACCTGGGTATCATCACAAAAGATCCTGGGAGCTGCAACATCAAGCCTGTCTTTGGGAATAAACCACACAAAGGTACTCTACACAACTTGATAGACAGGGTAACACATAGAGTGGACACAGAGATAACCAATAATTATTTTTTAAAAATGACAAATTAATACATTCATTCATGACATTGCTCTTATTATCCTGTTAAGTGAATGGGACAAATTGCTACTATGCTTGCAGAGAGGAGCTTCGCTCATGTTGTGTCTGCATTCAGAAGACGTGAGTTTGTGAGTGGCCAACAGATGACATGAGCTCCTGAGGTGATTCCACACAGCAGACAGAAACTGTGCCCGTGAGCCTGAGTCTGTGGCAGATCAGTCACATCTGATCTGGAGTCGGCTTATAATCAGGTCACAATCTGAGACCACCATCAATGACCTACATGAGACTTCTGGACACATTTGTGAATGAGAATTCAATTTATCATAAATGAACAGAAAAGAAATGCAGTCTGCAATAAGTCTTTACATCCACATTCCAAGTGGACAATTTGGGGGATGAATGTGAGGGCGGGGGGGAAGCACATCAAAGACAAGAAGACAATTAGGTTTTTGCAAATGCAAGTCAAACTTTATTTTGGTTTGAGGGGAATGTTTGTGCAACATTTTTGTTCCTGAAAGTAATGGGCTTATTTGGAATGACACTTCAATGGAGAACAGGTGGGCCCAACTGCCATACCACTCAGTTCTTTGGTGGACCAACATGAGACACGCAAAGAAATACAAGTTCCAACGTTTTCCAACTGCTCAGAGGAAGACAGCAAATGTCTTTTTATTATTTACTTTTAATCTCAAAATGTGGTTCAGAGAGAAGGAGGGTGGGTAACAACATGTGCTCTTAAGACTTTAAGAACCTGCTCACATTCCTAAGACACAGAAAGGGTTTGCAGTGTGGACTTCAAAACCGCTTTGGTTGGTAATTCAACAGCAGCAGCAGCAGCAGCAGCTAGCCTCAACAGTTTGTGCCTATAGCATGTAAGGTCTTCCTTTCCCAAGAGTATCAGTAGTCAATGTAGCTTGGTCAACCAACCCCCCCATCCCCCCATCCCAACCCTAAACCCCTAAACCCACCCCCTCCATACCCCCAACCCACTTAATAAACAGTGCAGTGTTTGAGTCCAACATACACCCCTGCTAGGATACACAGTTAGTCCCCCCCCCCCCCCCCCCCCACACAGACCCACTTCAGTATCAAGCTCACGCTCCACTCATCCCAGAGGAGGCACTTCACATTGAGAACAGAAACAAAGGAAAAAGTTTCAACCTGACTAGTTTAGAGTTTTTTGTACCCTTGAGCTGGAAACACAACGTGAACGTTGAGACCAAACAAGTTTGCATCTGAGTTGTTTGTTGTTGGTTGTTTTTTTTTTCTCCCTCTTTCCCACTCAGAACGTGTTGAGATTAACTGAGATCAAGCTAACAAGCACGTTTAAATAAGTTAATATGTCTGCAATAGCAAAGCGGATCCATTCACACATTGCTTTTGCAAAGACAACAAAATGGCATTCAACATAAATTACAGCTTACCTCTAATCTTTACAGCATTACAAACACTCCCACGTTTTTTTTCTTGTAATCTACAATACAATAGCAGCTCCGTGAGACCAACACATTGGTGAGAAAGTTGAAGAGTTAAACTAAGCCCATTGTTCTCAGTCAGTTTGGGTCAGAGGGGTTAGATTTGCTTCTGAGACTGTGTGATGGGAGCAGAACCCTTCTGTCTGCATTCAGAACTGAAGACATGTATGTTCTGATTGTTTTATTTGTTAGGGGCATATATGCATGCCACAAACCCTCTCTTTCTCAAACACACACACACACACGCGCACGCACGCACACACACACGCTCACACCATACTCAGACACATTGAGGGGCAAGTAGAACTTCAGATATTTCACTTCAGCAGCAAAGAAAACAAAATGAAAAGATGACCATTATTCAAGACGTGGCCTGATAATAATGCATACATACTAACGGTTTCAGCCCCGTGCAGGAACCGGCCCAAATTTTATGTTCAAGTACCCTCCCCCAACCCTTCAACAGTTTCAAATCAACATTACTTTTACATAAAATTCATTTTAGTATACTTGCTATTATCATTAATTAATTTAAACTTCTACACCACACTCAAGTCAACAGACTAAATATTTAAGGCTTACACAAGAGGGCCATCAGGTAACCAGACAAGAAGTCTCCAAGGAACCCATCCCTCCCCACACACACACACACATACACACAAACAACCAAGCCGTTTCTCTGCCGGAAAGGAAAGGACTATGCTTCACTTGGACTGTTGAGTTGCCCTTCCTCTTCAAAGAAAGCAAAACAAACTAAGATGGCTGACTTGAGTCGGACTAAGAGGGCAGGAGGCACGGGCGGACCTGAGAAACGCAGATGGCGAGGGCCATAACAAACACACTGATGACCAGCAGATTCACTCCTACATGAAACGGTTAAGGGACGCAGACAGCAACGCTTCAGACTTCCAGAGCTCAGAGCCAGTTCTGTCACGTCTTTCACTAGGACCCCTTCCACTGGGATTTTTCCCACCCCAGAGAGGAGAAGGATGCAGGTCACCCATTCACAGGCTTGGACTGTTATGACAAAGTCGGTCCGGCAGCCACTTCAGAAAGGACGAGGCTTGCTGCCACAGATGGCACCACATGGGACAACTTTGTTAACCAGAGCAGCAGAGGTACTGTTGAGCTCCCACACCCATGTGAAGTGTGAGTGAGTGTGTGTGTGTGTGTGTACACGTATCACATGTTTTAGGAGACCAGACACAGTAGTAGGGCAGTGGAAACAGTGTGTAGAGGAATCTGAACCTGCTTTTACAGCTATTTCAATGCACTGTGCGCTGCATTTGTTCTGCAAGTGATCCAATCGGTCGTTGATTTTTTTTTCTCTTAAAAACCTCCCACCATTCATTAGCACTATAATTAAGATAGGTAATAAAATAGAACGTGAAAGATAGGGAAGGGTGTATTTTTTTTCCTCTTTTTCGCTAATTTTAAATCAATTCCAGGCTCTGATGCCCTGAAAATGTCAGGAATTCAAGTAGTGATAACTACATAATGAAACAACATGATGGGACATGGCACAAGTTCCAATGGAATTCCAAAATGGTGGAATTCAGTACATATTTCTGGATAACAAAATCAAGACACACTGTTTGACAGTGAGACCAACGCTCTGTAAAATGCTTCTGCAGAACTCTTAAAAACAGCCAGTCTAAATCTTTAACCTGAATTACCATATACAACAGTCAAAAAAAAAAAATCAACAGTCTCATCTTCTATGTGCATGTGCCAACACTTCTTCCTGGTTCCTTAGTGTCTCTCCTTATTTAGTGACAGCAATAATAGCAAGCAATAAGTAAACATCAAAAGGAGAACACAGATTATGTTCAGCCTGGTTGCTTGAGTACACAACCCCATGGCACCTCTAGAAAGATCTTGACAGACCTTGTGGACTAACAAACAAAAGTCAGTGTTCTAGCGTATAGTGTCCTATTCTTCACAGTGTCCTACTTCTATGGTGTTCTCAAGGAAGGAGAATAGGAGGAGATCATGGATTTCGATGCATTTTTTGGAGATGGCGAAACATTCCCTACATGTAAACTCTACAATCTGAGCAACGTTTTGTTTACGGACATCAAACTGAGCTCAAACAATTTTAGGGCCAGGTGTTAGAGGCTGACAGGAAACAAAAATGAAGCAAAGTGTTTCTTTTTCATTATCTAACGGAAAAGTAATCTACGTGAGTGTTAACAAGCCTTTCTTCAGCCGGAACACAGGGAAACAGGAGAGGCTGGGGAGTTAATGACCTTCACATACAACACCACTCAAGTAAGAGCTGTATTCATCATCTAGGAAATACTTCCAGCTGGTTTCTCAGACACGGATTAACCCTGGCCCTGGATGCATTGTGTTCTCACCAGACCCAAAACAACAACAAAAAAAAAACGTTTTCATTTTTAAATTCCAAATGCAATTTTTTTTTTTTTAAAGGACTAGTCTTTAATCCGTGCCTGGGAAAGCGGTGCTCTGTAGATTACTTATGAGACTGGACAATAAGCATTTTTATTAATTGACTAGCGACAGCTCGCTCCAGCCTCATCTGTACCCTGGGTGGTGGTGAATGGGAACATTTCTGCTATCACCTGAATCAGAGGCTCTAACGTTTGCCATGACAGGAAGCCTGGGCATCTTACCCATCATGCCCAGGTTGGTTTGCTCCCTGAAGCACGGAAAGTCGGCAGCCATGTAGTCTACGTTCGGCACCAGACCCGGGTGGCCATTGACGACGACGGCGGTGCCGCCACTGCCAACACCACCGGCTCCAGTTCTGTAGTGGGAGCCCTGGGCACAGTCGACAGATGTGCTGCCGCCGCCCGGCAGACCCCCATGGAAGTTGATGGCCAGGTCCTGAGAGCCAGAGCTGTCACTGTTCGGTGTGGGCAAGATGCTGCTCCATGGGGGCTGCTGCTGCTGTTGCATGTAGTGCCCGTTGCTGTAGTTCATCCCAGGACCGCCGGGCATTCCATTCACAGGTGGTGAAGGTGTGGGCTTATCTAGTGGAACCTTGAGGCTGAAGGCCTGCTGGCCCATGCACGCCTCCTGAGGGAAGGGCATGGCCTTGGTGGGGAAGCCGGAGCCGGCCGGGTCCTCGCGGGCTACGCTCTTGCAAGGCGGAGGGCCATCAGGCAGGTGCGACAGATGGCTGAGCGGTTGTGACTGCTGCTGCTTCCAGGGGCCCTGTGGCTGCTGAGGTAAGTGGGGCTGGGGCTGTTTGAGAGGGTTCTGGTAGAGGGGCAACCGGTTCATAGCAGCCATAGTGGATGGGATGGCACCAGTGGCCTCAGGGTTCAGGGCACAGGAGGAGGGGGTGGGCTGAGGGGCTGGACCAGGAACAGGGCCAGATCCGAGACCGGGCCGTGGGTGAGGGTGTGGTAGAGGGTGCGGGTGAAGGTGTGGGTGAGGCTGCGGGCCACATGTACGGGAGCTGGCGTTTATAAGCAGGTTGCGGCTGATGGGGCTGGGGTTGGCGATTTGGCCCTCGCAGACCGACGTGCCGCCGCCACCAGCTCGGGCCTGACAGAACTGGTTGATCTGGTCCACAATGCTGCTGAGGTCACTGGGCCGGTTGTGGTGCAGGCTGGCCGCCATGGACAGCGGGATGGTTGAGGTAGACACAGTCACGTTAGGTGGGGCGTCGCCATCGGGCAGCTTGCGTGGGGCGCCATGCATGCCCGGGACCAGCAACATGCCCGAGGGGGGCGGAGGACCAGCACCTGCTGCAGTAGAGGCCTGAGGGGGAAGAGTCTGGGATTGAGAGAGAGCCTGAGCCTGGGCCTGGGCCTGGGCCTGCATGCTGTGTGGAGGTAGCATGGGACCCCTGGGAGCCATCTCTGCCAGTAGCCTAAGGCCCTGGGAGGCCGTCTGCTGCTGCTGCTGCAGTAAGTTCTGTGAGTGGCTCAGGCCAGGCTGCTGCTGCTGCAGAGTCTGCTGACGGATTAGTCCAGGCTGAGTCTGAGGCCGTAAACTAGGGGGGTGCGGAAGGCCGTGGTGCTGGATGGTCTGCGGGCGCGCCATGCCAACCTGGAGCGGTGGCTGCTGCGCCGCCTGCTGCTGTTGCTGCTGCAGCTGGAGCTGGTGGGAGGGGAGGCCCTGCTTGTGGGCGCCAGGCGGGGGATGGGGCTGGGGGAGGTTCTGCAGGTGGGGGGCCACAGTGGGCTGCTGGGCCGGTAAAGTGCTTTGGGCCCCATAGGGCCCGCTGTGGGGGTTCATGAGCGGCTTGGAAGGAAAGCGGGCGCAGCTGGCGACGTCCACGCCCTTCAGGACGCTCTTGATGGGCACCTTGACGATGGCAAGGAGGCCCGAGCGGGAGGACTCCTGAGACGGATATGGGCTGTAGCGCTGGCTGGAGGTGTCCAGGCCGTTAACCGTGCGGCGGATGTGCTTCCTCTGAGGTACTTTGACACTGTTGGGGAAGATCTTGATGGTCAGCGGGTTGTTGGCAACTTTCTTAGCATAGGCATCCAATTCCGCTGGGGATGGATAATGTGCGGATCTCATCTTCTGTGTGGTGTCCCCTAGGGAGTGAGTGGCGCAAAGGAAGGACAAATTAGGATAAAGTGGGATATTTTCAACACAAATCACTAGGAGCCTTCATAATTATACAAGAAGAAAATAAGCAAAATACTAAATATATTTAGTCTACAGAATCAATGTGTATGCTAGATAGATAAATACTTTTATCATCCTGTAGGAAATTCTGGTATCCTCAAGCTTCCACAACATGGTATACACATGACATACTTACATTATAAAAATACAGTGAAAAAATTCCTATTATGTGTGCCATTTAGGGTACTAAGTTGTTTGGTGTGGAAGTAGTGTAGAATGTGCAGGAGAATGCTATGGTAACCCTAGTGCAAAAGTGTTTGTAGTACAACCAATCTACCAGTGTAGACTCCAGACAAAGTATAAGTAGATTACATATAAAACTACACAATATAAAAAAAACAATATAAGCAGTTAAGAGGGCAGCACACAAGCTTAGTCCAGTCCTTCATATATAGAAAAGAGTAAAAACTGATGTTGGTAGGGTAGAGTAAGAAAAGAGTAAAGATTAGACCAGGTGAGGTCAAGGCACAGGACATGGGGTCACTGTGCGATGTAGAATCAAGCACACCAGTCCCTCTCCCTCCTCTTCCTGTGTGTGTGTGTGTGTGTGTGTGTGTGTGTGTGTGTGTGTGTGTGTGTGTGTGTGTGTGGTGTTGTAGAGCTGTATGGCCCGTGGGACAAATGACCCTCTCAGCCTGTCAGTTGAACATGTCAGGGACAGGAGTCTGCCACTGAACATACTCATCTGTCTGGAGTGTGTTGTGCAGGGTGATTGTGATGGTAATTGTCCAGTATAGATATCAATCTGCTCAGGGTGCTTTACATGTTCGCATATGTGACTATTCCACAATGTGCACATTACTATGGTATATTACCAAATGTTACAATGAAAACTAAGCCTTGTTGGTGCTCGGAGAAAAAAAGGCTACATGATTACCCCTTATTGCATTTACAAAGGGTACATTCAGTCCTAAAAACTGATACGCATTTCATCTTGGAAACTGGTGTGACAGGAACATCACAATACTGGAAGGACTCTGCCCACCAGTATAACTATCATCAATCACCAAACACACACACACAGACAACGCACACAAGACACATAATTCATGAGAGTGGATGTACTTACATTTCTGAAGTCCAGTGTTCATCTGCAAGTGGGAACGAAGCTGGAATGTGGGGTTGGATACTGGCAAACAAGCCAGCATGTCACACAGGCACTAATGCAACATGGGCTACACTCCGTCACACTGCAAGACAAACCGGCAAGGCTCACACAAGGCTCAAAGGGTCATCAGCTTGGATTGAACTTAGTCCATTCAAAATATACCATGTTAACCACAGTCTTCCAAATATTCAAAATACACTGACAACATTAAGCTTATTTCCTAACATTGCTTAAAAGGACCATGATTCTTCTATTATGTGATTAGTTGCTAGCAGAATGACAAAGCATCTCTTTTACAAAGGATTACTCAACACACAAGCTGGATGAACACAGCAACAAGAAACAGTACAACGAAAGAAATGCTATAGAAGAACTCTGAATCTCAGAATACAGCAATGGGGTCCTACACGAGGAAATAAGAACAGCAACTACAACCTATACATTACTGACATTTACCATAATACACCACACAAATAGTCTATCCATTCCTCCATCACATCTCGGTCTTTGAACCACTGCCTCGTACATTACAAACAAGAACGAAACGCTTCCATAATGGCTTCTCTGCAGAGTCGCTACATTTAAATATCAAGCATTCATCCATGACCTTTTTAAATCGCTTTCTCAAACAGCTGGCGTTTGAGCCCACAGCGCACACCCCGCAGTTTGAGTGTCATGAGCGCGATATAAACGAATGCTCAGTCAGCCTGGCAGGTGCCCAGGGCACGGCAGGAGATGCCACTGCATGACCGAGGCCTACAGACACTCCAGCTGACTGCTCCAATTTGAGGGCTTGGCAGTTGCTGCGACATTGGCTAAAAAGTGAATTATTGACACGAACAGTTCAATTCGAAGACCTAGAGCTACAAAGTACTGTAGGCAATTCCAACCTGAATCTAATATATAAGTGTCTTATTCGTATGGTCTTCCACACCAACGGGAGCACACTTTACACAGAGTAGACAGAACTGCGTAACGTTAAATGGGTATCGTTAGGCCTAATTCTATCCTGCTAGCTACCTAGCCATTTAACACGACTCACAGACCCAATAGGTCTGAATAATTATTGTAGCCGATTAGGCTAACAGCCCCATGAATTAAATATTCATAATTGAAGTGGTTTTAAACTGACTTACTGACATTAAAACTCAACCAAATCTTACTTATTTCTTCAATACTTTTCTGGGAGTTGGACTGAAAATGGCTGGTTTGCTGACATTTATTCGTACTATTCGTACAATGCCTAGATGAAATAACCTCTGAAAATATCCCTTAAACAAATACGTGAAAATGACAAAGAATAATACTAATACTTAACTTGATCTCAACCGTCTATGCTTATGTAGGAACGAATCGCAAACGATAAGCAAATTGCCTGGACACCATTATCTGTAAGCTAGCTAAGGAAGCTCCCAGGGTTAGCTATGCTAGTCTACACAGCTGGTGAACACAAGTTTAGCAAATTTACACCTTAAAAGGCTAACTGCTAAAGGCTTCAGATGAATTACTATCGAAACCGCAGGCTAGCCAACTAAAAGGGTAACTGAATGTTAAATTAAACACTCCGACGTCAGGGAATAACACGTACAAGTTAAATTAGTAACCTTCTTCGTATAACTTAGTATTAGACAGCTGTAAAGAATTATGTTTATGTGTTCAGTGGTAGTCACATTTCTAGACACGAAAATCTAATGACATCGATTACTGTTTATACAGAGACTTGCTAGCTATCCAGTAATTACTAACCCATACTAGCTTCCACACAATGTTGGGTTCTAGCATAGCTAAGTAGCGGCTAACACGGATATGGGATCTTCTTTGTGCTGCAAGTGTAAAAGGGTTTCATTTTAAGAGGTCCTGACAGATGAAATGTTTCAGCCTGAACAAGTTAAAACGACTAGAACACAATACATACTTTCCAGGAGAAGGCGGACTATTAAAACATCTTTTCAAGAAATATTTCCAACACCGGTATTTTCTTCTTCGTTTTTGGTGTGTTGTCCACTCTGCCACTGCTGCTTTGCAAATGAATCTCATCACTCGCGCATGCGTAAAACTGAGTTTGGAAAAGACCCCATCACTGCAGAGAGCTGTCTAGGATATGCCTGATTAATATGTGACTGCTCTTCCTCTAAGTCTCCATTGAATGTTACTGGCTAGAGACGCATCTTTTTGTAGTCGTTGTTAGTAATCTTCCTTCCGTCAGTCTACGTCATGTGATCTCGTAATATGACACAAGACTGAAATTAAACATGGTAAGTAAAGGTCTGTTAAAGGTGTGCAAGTAGTACATAGCTTGCCTGATGCGTTTAGCCTTTATCCAAGCTTTACCTGGTATGTGTAGCTTATCTATAGAAGGGCTGAATACATTTAGGTGACTAATAACATAACACTGGTGCATTAGTGGGAATAACATCATACACATTTAATTGTCCAGGACATTTATTGTTTTAATATGTAGATGAAATCAAATAACTATTCGATGTTACATAGTGAGTCTCGTGCACAATTAATACCACATGCAAGTTAAGGCTGCTTTCAGAAGTACAGAGAAACTAAAGAGTCCCATGACAAAATAACAGAGTGGCTTATTTTATTGAACAGGCAATAGTTCATTGCACCATATGATGTTGTGTTTTACCTACCATTAACAGTTTTAGTGTCCTTGTCTAATAGACTCTCAAAAAGGTGAGGGGCAAATAATCACATGATCCTAAATTACGTAACAATACAGTATTTAACAGTCCAGTACAAATAAAACGAGTGATCAGAAAGAATATTTTTGGGGCAGCATCTTTTGTCATATATGTACTCTTCTGTATAACATCTAGTGTTTTCAAACAAGTATTACATAGTCATCTCTAATAAAAGCAACATAATTTGAGTTTTATAAAAACAATGAGAAAAACCTCAGAAGCACATATAGTCGCAAACTGATGTTACAGCCATCTGAATGAGCTGCCATTTTAGTTTGATTAGGTTGAGGCTTTTAAGTGTTTGAAGAACCAGGGACAAAGAAGCACATTGAAATAAAGTACAAAACATAAACATCACTACACAACAACAGGGCAGAGAGCCTCGCATCCATTGCCATAGATTCTTTTTTTTTTCACCTCTCAAAGCCAACAGAAGAAAGCAGACTTCAAACACAAAACTTCACAGGACAAGGCTACACAAAGCCTAACTCTATGGTAAATGTTATATGGCTGCCAATAATTTTTGAGCTTACATGGAATTGACAGACAAGTAGAAAGTTCCTCTAGAAAAAATTACCTGGTGATAAGTTCTAGAAAGGTTTTGGATTGCGTGGCTTACATATACATTAATGTTACAAAAACATTTAAACAAGTAAAACACTTTCAATGAGTATACTATATTACCACTGAGAATCTACTTTGGTATGATTAAAATCACTTTGAAATCAGTGAAAAATAACACCCTTTCTCATCACCATGAAAATTCTCATAGCACTCAGAGTAAAGGTATTTCTTCATATTGTCAAATCATAGTACATAAAAGTAAATTCAGTAAATACATAGTGCATAAAAGTAAACACAGAATCGAAAACATGAATACAAAATAATATAAACAAAAAATACAAAAAATAAAATAAAACAACAATAAAATAAAAATGATCTAACTGCCCTCACATATACCTGACATAACACTATATATATATATATATATATATATATATATATAAAACAAAAAAAACATTTAAAAAAAATGGTGTGTAGGTGAATAGCATGCGTTTTGATCCATGCTACAAGACACACTTGAATAAGATGGCTTATTTTATCAGTATGGCACTCCCCCATTAGTGTACAGCAAAAATATTCTGTTGTGTATTCCCTACATCCACAGAAATGGAAAGTGTTGAAACTGATACCATAACTAATTTTTTGTTTCTTCATATATGAATTACATACACAGCAACTTTTGACAGCAATAACATGGCATCAGTTTACTGATAACCCTGCACATGCATCAAAAAATTCCTGAAGTTGAAGTGGACCACTGACTACCACACTCTCCATAATCGACATTCAGATCAGAAAATCTGGAAATGAATGCAAGCGACTAAGAACGCTATAGGTACTGATCCACTGAAGCTATGTTTAAAGTTCAGATACACTAGGTTGGTGTTAGCATATGGGGGAAATAAAAACTTCCTTGTCCCATAACCAAAGAGTCCATATCCTACTGAGCTCACAGTCCACAACTGGAATCTGTGGTGGCTACGAATGTGTTAGCACTCTAAAGAGACCAAGCCAAACCTACTGTAGCCATGACAGAGGGGATGGGTATGAAATGCTAAAGTCTTCATCTTCTAAAGGCTGTCCAGATCAAAATACTAGCATGGACAGTGGGTAAGTTCATAGAATAAACAATTGCCACTTCTAGAGGTCATTCTTGTTTAAGACTTTTGAGATGCAAAATTACACTACCACTTTCCTTCCTCCCAATGAGACTCTCTACACAGATAGAACCATCGATTAATTATAGATGAATTAAATGTGTTTCTGTCCTACACTTACACATCTTTCAGCAGTCCCATTTATGGGTTCACAAAACATTACGTAAGAGCTAGATGTACATGTTTAAGAGGAGCAGCAGTACATGCAGATAGTCTGGTCCTGTAAAAATTAAGGCACCAGAGGTTCACAAATCCACTTGTATAGAGAAACAATAAGTTTTCAAGTGTTCTGAAGGCAGTCGAAGTGAATGCAAACGACATATCAGAGCAGAAGGTAGGAGAATGTTCTCAGGCTTGGGCATCAGTCATCTTCTTAAGTAAAGGTATCTGTTTAAGGGAGCACACACATTCTAGGTTAGAGTTCTCATTTGATTGGTTCTCTCAATACAGCAGCAAAAAGGCCTAGGCCTCAATAGATCCAGTCGGCAAGTCAGGGTAACGCCCCCATAATGCAAAGGTATTATGGGGGCACACACACACACACACACACACACACTTCCCACAGGATCTCCCAGCCCTTCTCACCTGTGTCAGGTCGACTCCTGTGAGGGCGTTGACGGACACAGGCAGTTCAGCCAACAGGCGGTTCACTTCCCCAGTCACCCGGCTGTTCTCACCACTCAGAATGACTATCTCATTGGTCCTGGCCAGAGGAGCAGCCACTTTGCCAGCAATCTGTTGAGACAGAGAAAAGAGTACAGGGATTAGGAGAGTAGATTGTTGCCATCCTAAATCTGGCTGCATTGTGCAATACAAAAATTTGTTTTGATAAGACAATTAACAAAATACCACATGCTGTGTAAAACATTTGAAGCTTTGTAACAGACTGTGTTTAAGGTGGCTGCTCATATACCTTTGGCAGTGCCTCCAGGACCAGGGCAGTCTTGGCTGCTTCTCCATATTGCTGATAGGCCTCAGCCTTCAGCCTCATCTTCTCTGCCTCAGCTTTACCAATGGCTTCAATGGAGGCAGCCTCTGCCTCTCCAATCTTGCGGATTTTCTCAGCTTCTGCTTGAGCTGTCAACACCTTTTTAACCCTATGAGGAGTGAAACCAACCACATTCATGTCACATGTTTACAAATAAAAATCATTAGACACAACCTATTAAAGAACACACACATGCAGATGTTTGTATTTTATCTGCTTTTTGATTTTTTCTGCTGTTGAAAAGTACACAAATGCCCATCACAATCAGCAACTGATATTTTTTCCCCCTGGAATTTATCCCAGCTATTAAATGCAATTACGGTAAAACCTGATTAAAATGGAACATAACCTCTCAAATGCAAACATCTTGATCTGGAACAATCAACTAAAAGAAGATAGAATTCAGCTTGATGGCAGAATGTGTACTTCATTACATGCCATTTCAAGACTCTTGATGGAGTACACCTCAACAGCAATTACCCAATCATTATACATTACTGGAATTTTGTGGCACAATTTATTTGGATAAATTAATTTAAAGTGTACTGTAAAATTAGACTCTACATAACTAAATACTTTGATGACATCCTACTTACTATTATGCTATTTCACCAAGAAAGACACACTTACTTGTCTCCTTCTGCAAGCTGCTGCATCTTGTAGGCCTCTGCCTCAGCAGGACGCTTGATCGTGGCGATCAGCTCTTTCTCTGTGCGCTCGATCTCCCTGTCCTCGATGGTGATTTGCTTCTTCCTCTGGACCACCTCAATCTCAATCTCCTCCAGGCGAATTTTCTGCTGCTCTTTGGCTGCCTGAAGCTCGTAGGCCAGCTGGGCCTCAGCTTTCTGTGAGGGTGAGAGTTCATTGGCACAAACAGATGCCATTGAATACAAAGGTTTATGTTGGGGTTTGGTCATATGGCAAAAAAGTTTGATATTTAAAACAGCAGCCAAATCTACATAATTGCATTTGTAATCAAAGTTTTTTTTGTAGTAAGGCCATTGTAAATGCAGATTTGTTAATCCCTTTAACAATAAAAAATACCCATCTTCTTCCACTGTCCACAACAAGAGATTACGTTTTCCTAATTGGAAGGGCAACATACAGCTGGGACAGTTACACCACAGAAATTAACCATGGCAAGTAAACATGCCAAGGGGAAATTTCTGTATAGCTCTTAAAGACTAAAATCTCTTCATGGAGTGTTTATTTGGAGAGATCAAGGGGCCATGAGAAACACTCTCTCACTGACCTTGGCATTCACTTCCTGGTTAAAACTGGCTTTCTGCAGCTCCAGTTCTCGTTTTGAGTCGGCCATTTTGGTGTCAGCCAAGAACTTGACATCCATCATCTCTTTCTTGCACTCTGCTTCCTAGGTGGAGAGAGGTAAACAAATCACGTTCATCAAGACATGAAGCTCCCCCTAGGGGATCCATCAGCGATAATGAAGTCCTCTAGGGTCAGACATGACTTAATTACATGCCAAAACTGTAAACAACTTGTTACACTTTTGTCTGTGGCTGGTGATGAAAACCACACCTTCATTCTATGCATGTAGATAGGGGGACATCATAGGACCTATCAAGTTTGATAGATTCTCATCACTAAATCCAGACAAGAGCCTTTGATATTATTTCAATGTTTTTTGAATTTCCTAAATCAATCTCCTGTCTAATAATTATGCATCTAATTATGACTACAGCAACATCAGCTGGAATTGTTTTGTCTTATTTTCAATTTCTGTCTGTTCTTTCTGGGACAATTCCTGGGAGACTGAAAAACCAAGATGCATGACACTTGATGTACAAGTAGACCCAATGTAGTTGATAAAGATTAACACCCCCGCCCGCCCAGCTGGATGGGTCTTTTTCTTTTTACCCTTATGCCAGCATCCCTCTCTGCTTCAGCCACTCCAATGTCTGCATCTCGCTGGACGGCAGCAGTCTGTGTCTTTCCCAGAGAGCTGAGATAATCCAGTTTGTCATAGACATCCTATGGAGAGAGGACTGTTTCAGTTAAAAATCAGAGGACCAGACACAGTGAGGTATGATGCATAACAAAAGTCTTTCAGGAATGATGCTCCTCTATAGTAACAAAAT
Organism: Tenualosa ilisha; assembly: GCA_015244755.2. Lineage (NCBI taxonomy): Eukaryota > Metazoa > Chordata > Actinopteri > Clupeiformes > Clupeidae > Tenualosa > Tenualosa ilisha. Next base: position 3,219,364 of record PYXC01000452.1, on the reverse strand, counting down.
TTCTCAATTTTAAACAGTTTCGTTATACATTAGAGTTTCAATGAATAGAACCAAAGAATAATGTATTTAATTGTTGTGACTAAATAGTTTGAACGATTAGTTTCTTTCAGGTTTCACAACTTTCCTGTCTGTGTTTATCACCTCATTAACCACTAAGAGTGATAATGACTCAGTGTTGTTTCACTGCAGTTCATTATTGGTTTTATGCCCACGCAATTCATCACATTTAGTCTGATTTATCACAGCTGCCTCTAGGTGCTGTGATATCATTAAGAGTGACCTGCCATATTGGACTTCTAATTCCCACTAGAAAAAATATTCATACTGATAATTATTAATATTACTAAAACATATTTTTATGAGTTTTCATGCACACAAATGACAACTGCATTACAGCAGGAAACCACATCACAAGGACAATAAATGTGTGTGTGGTATTGCCAGAGTGTGTCATGTGATAAAGGTCAGGAGTGGCTCATCTGAGGCTGGAGATGAATGGAATCATATGGCATATCATATTGACTCTAGCAATTACACATTTAGCTCTCCCTGTAAAAGTCTGAATGTTTCTTTTCTTAACAAAATAAATTTAAATTATTATGATTATTATGATGATATTATTCCCAGAACTCACTTTGATGGTGAAGCTGAGAATTTCAATGCCCATCCGACCCACATCTGGGGAGGCCACCTCTCGTACCAGCTGGGCAAACCTGTCTCTGTCCTGGTAGATTTGTTCAACTGTCAGAGTGCCTGGGAGGGGGGTGAAAAGAGCTCATGCATGAGGACCAAATCAATCACAGTAATCAAGCATATCAACCGAATGATCAGTAAGAAGTACAACACATGATAACAATGACTTGTTATGATAACTTACAGATAAATTTTAAGAAACCTCACCCAAAATGGAGCGTAGATGTCCTTCCAGAGTTTGCAAAACAACGCTTTTCATCTCCGTTACCGTTTTTCCCAAGAACTGCTCACATGCCAAAGGCAGCAAGTCAGGTTCCGTGATGACTTTGACCTATAATAAAATTTTGTTAGGACTTAGGGTTTTTTTTTTTTCAAAGGTCCACGTGTACAATGCCATCACACACAGTTATTCAGTTCATATTATATTCCATACTGCTCTACGTAAATACTTACTTTAACATCAAACTAGCATTTCAACTTCACACATCAGTGCTTTCAGTTAGATATTTTATCACTAAATGACTTCGAGTATGTACTTTGAATATGCCTACACATTGCTTCACAGTTTTAAGCACCATCAAAGGGAAGCAATCAGAGAACTCAAGCTCATTGACTGCAGTGTCGGATTCATGCGGAGTTAATGGACAACAAATGTTTACAGTCAACCTAGCTGTACTGCCGTCAAAACAAAAATTAACAAGAGGTGTGTTGCCAAATGCAAAGGAATTCTACCAGTAAGGAAATTATTCACTTCAGAGCAATTCAATACAGCTGTGTTCACTGGACAGTTTTCTGTGGTCTAGACTTAATGCATTTCTCAGCTAAACCTTACTAAACCTTTTCCTCGTCATTGTGCATCACCTGCCTTCATGCAATTTATTGTCTGAAAGGCCAGTTATTACAGTAAATACAAATCTGTCACATAGCCACACATATCACACTCCATTCTCTGCTTTGTCATTCTAATGCAAGAGGATTCATAACATTTTGAAAGAAAATCTATGGCACAGATGTGAATGAATGTCACAAAATGCAGTGTAGAAAATCTGAGAGTCAATTAAGACACTGCAGTGATGAAAAGCTTTGAGTTTGATTAAAAGCACACCTACCTGGGCAACCCCAGTGACAGTTATGGCTACTCCCTCTGCTGTCTCCACATCTTCACATTTGGGTTGTAGTGTCATTATCTCTAGTGTAATCCTGAGAACAAAAAAACAAACTATGACACTTTCTGTCAGAAACACTGCAAGTCAGCTGTGTATTAACCTGTGTGTCAAGGGTATGTTTTTGTATTCGTTTGAATATAAAAACGTACAAATACTTACACAGATCAAATGACTGTAACAGTAAACTGACTGACCTTTGAGAATCGGAGATGAGACACCATGCCCAGGCCCAGCCACCAACCACGTAAATCTTCTCATTTGTGCAGCCACCTGGGGAAAGCACAATTAACATTACAGGTACCAAACACCGTTTCGTATTTTTAGATTAGTGTGCATCGCAATATTATTCCCAAGATTTCAGTCTATGCAAAATAGCTGTAGGTGTAAATGTCCCATGCCTTAGCATTCATGTCGCTATAATCTAGCCTACTAAAGAAGTCTAACCTGCCTCATGTTAAAGTCGAGTGCATTGTTTACAGGTTGGGCGCAAACGTCAACGTTAAAACAATGACAAGGTGGCCTTAGCAAGGTTAACATTCAATCAATGCGTCCCATCTTTAAAAACATCCAACGCACGTTAACTAGGGACGGCATTATACATTGCCGCTGACATCAAGTAGCTAGCTACCGTGGCCTACTTGAACATTACACCTGAATGACACTAAAGCTATAACCTACAATTGGTGTGCGACAGATAACTATATGAATCTGCACTGACAACTCATAACACGGGCAATTAACAGTTACAGACCCACTTCAGTGACAACAATAACGCATTAAAGCAAGCTAACATACTAACCCAGTAAGTTCACTGTAATGTTACACGCCCCTGACAGCTAGCGCCAGCTAGCTATGAATAAGAACCAAAGTTAAATCAATAAGATACATGAACGCATTAGTAATTTACTTAGATATACCAGTGTGCTAATCTATATGTAATGTAAATTGACAAACCCATAGGATAAACCTCAAAATCAACATTGCAAGCTTCCTAACAGGCTTGCTTGATGTGCTAGCATTAAGTTAGCTACTTATCGCAGCTGATGCTTGTCAACAACAGAAAAAAAATCTGTGATAATTTTACCTGAAACGACAAGGGCTTCATTTGGTCCAACAGTGAGACAGCTACCCATGTTTCAGCCACAGAAGGGTGCCCCAAATCCCGTAAAACTAGTTAAATAATTTTCAAGGATAATGGAGACGTTTTCTGTTAGCACTATGTCTCTACGTGGATAACTGCAATCACGGTTTAACTTCACTCACGCAAGAAGGCCTCCTCTTACAGACTGCAGCGAGAGGCTACTCTCCTCTTCCGCCCAAGCGAAGATGAGCTGGGAAATGTTTATCAACACGTGCCCAACCCAACCCTATCGCCGAAATAGTCCGAGAATTTACGATCATTTCATGCGGCGTGTGAACTTCGGTTCTAGTCAAGGCCTACGTTTAAAAATCGTGGGCTTAGGCAATTAAATTCATTTCTGGAGTGAAATCTTGTCTTCATTAAGCAGCCTTTTACTAGGAAAATATCTCAAGAAATTAAAGCCCAAATTGACATTTCTATCAGCCTAAAAACGAAAGGCCTATTAGCCACCAGTGCCAAAACACTCATGTCGGATTTTAAAAACTGTATAACTTAGCCTTCATATAGCTCATAACCCTGACATTCTCACAAGTTTGTGTCACTGCAGGTCTCTGGAAGCTGTGTGTAAAATGGCCATGAAAGTGTGAATTTGCTATTCTCAGTGGCAATGGCTGATTAGTAGACCTAAAAAATTTGTAGACCTAGCGAAATACATGAAATCAAGTGCATAGATCTACATTATATCACTCTGACACCTGTAATGGTTTAATCATACATTGAATACCTCTTTTAGCAAAAATTTTATGAAACAGCTGTTGTTTCAACAACAGTGAATTGCTGTTTGTAAATGGAGATGTTGCCACCTACTGGTTAGTCTGGTCTGTCATTCAATGAGATTGAAAAAAAAAAAAAAAAAAAAAAAAAAAAAAAAATATATATATATATATATATATATATATATATATATATATATATGTGTGTGTGTGTGTGTGTAGCATCATACTTGTGAAGTAATGCCTTTATGTAGCCTACAGCCTGTCACACTTGTTGCAGCTATCCACTCGGGCATTGCTCTTGTGTCCTGCTTCATGTCGTATTAATTTAGCAGACACTATGGAGGTGCCCAATGACTGGCACACGGAATTTAACATTTCTCCTCTGTATGACAGAAATGCTAAATAATAAACAAAAGTTGGTTGCCTACATTCATGCCAGTTTTCCTTGAAGATCATAAAAATGAATTAAATAAATGAATGAACCCATGATAAATTACCAGCTGCTGAAACAACATGGCCTGGGATATAAAGAGACATCATTTGCTCAGTTGACATCAGGGAATGTGTGTGTGTTTGTGTGTGTGTGTGTGTGTGTGTGTGTGTTTGTGTGTGAGTGTGTGCGTGTGTGTGTGTGTGCACGCGCGTGCATTTTCAACACAAAAAGTGTTATCATCATCATCATTTTTAACACCAATAATTATCAATGTCACAATGCCATAACCATCTTAATCATTCATACAGTCATCATGGACACAAGCAACAATGTTAAATGTTCAGCTGTATAGCTGAAATAAAAATGTCCAAGTGAAAATGTGAGCTCAGTGTGTGTAAAATATGCAGCCTAATTAAGCCTAAATGCTTGGATGTCAGCTTTTTTCTCGTAATCCTCTCAATATTTAATCTGCCAGCCAGTGGGTGAAACTGTATCCCACAAGCCAAAGCCTGTGCCATATTAATCCTGAATTTCTCCTTTCTCTTTGAACATGTGTCCTCCAGGCAAAGCATGAAAATAACCCCAATGCTCTTGAGAGACGAGGAACCTGACATGGCTTTGTTCTCTCGCGAAGCCCACATCTCGGGTTCCTGGCGTGCCCGTTTGGAGCTGCTGCTTCTGGTGCCTAGGCACACATACAGACAGATGTCAGAGAAATCTTGAGGATAAAGATTTGCCATAATTACTCTCTGAGCCCCAATAACTGAGCCTGTACAGAGCCTGCTCCACCACAGCAGAACATTAACAACTAGCTGGGTGATGGCAGCAATTATCAAGTGCAACTCTACAATTACCATCCTGTCCACCACCATCAGCTTCTCAGGGCAAGTGATTTCCTGAAGCAGAAGGGTTCTCATGAAACGCAATCACTGGAGGTGTCATCTTTTATCTCATTCATTAAGATGCCGATGCTCTGGACTGATACTGCGACTGCTGTATCAGAGATTCACTGCTGCATCTCTTCACTACCATTTTTTTAAGTGTGCATGTCAGTTATCTAGGGCAGACCGATATAACAGATGCGTTAACTGAGCCTGAAGGCCTTTTGCTGTTTTTCCTTTCAGGTGTAGTCCTCATGGGAAAGCTATGCGTGTACAGGGTTTTATGTAGGACAGAAGGGAGTAGTAACACTGTGATTACATCTTAACTGTAAACCAGACATTTGAATCACCGTGTGCCATTCATATAATATAATATAATATAATATAATATAATATAATAACCGGTATATTCTTTTATGCTATACCAAAAAGTATTATGTCTAGAATGGCTCCTGACAAGGTTATAAGATATACTTGCTTGGTACGTGTTTGTGTGTGTGTGTGAGAAAGAAAGAGATTCAATGTACAAAAGCAAACAGTAGGACTTTCAAAAGGATTACATTAGCCTGGAATTTACATCAGGGTCCTTACAGAAAAGTACACCGTGCTGTGAACATAATTAATGGAAACCATGCATTCATAATAAAATGAAATTATGTATGGAGTTCAATAGTACTGTCAGGTCCATGCAAAATTCATGCATCACCACAATACAATACATACTAAAGGCCTATCTCATGCAAGATCACAGTTATACTTAGAGCTGAGTTATCTTGGGTGAGTCATGTGTTTTCAAAAGCTCTCATGCATTTCTGTCTTCCCTGTTATCAAAAATGCTTTGTTGTCTATATTTTCTTCAGTTCCCTGCTCATTATTGTACATCCTGTCTAATCAGCAATTAGTAAGCGTTTACCATTAGGAAGGCCTTGATTGGAATATTTGGTTTCCCTAAATGCTCACAGCCAGCTTTCACTGCATTCCCTTTGAAATGCTCACTGAGATTAGACCCTGGAAGCACTCTCAAAATAGAGGAGAGCATGTTAGACTAGAAATCAATGAGGAATGTGCTTCCACTACTCAACAGGCATGCCAAGTGACTCATATTTTTGTAGGGCTGGGCAGAATTGAACCTAAAGATGCTGGCTTTTTTTTGACTGTTCTATATGTCATTAGCCCAAGAAGACTGCACTTAAACAGCAAGTAGACCAGTGGAAGTTACAATACTTCTGGTGCTCCTAGATCACCATGATTTGTCATGGGGGATTGCTTCTCACTTTTTCTGAAAGGAGAAATCCAGTGTGAATCAATTCAATAGTACTATTGTTTGAGGTCACAAAGTGCTGTCTGCAGTAAAAGGAAACAGAGAATTTGACACACATGGGCCAAATAGCGGATCGGCAGCTAACACTAACCGAATAGGGCACAGAAACTCACTTTAAGGTTAATTTTTCAATACCCCATTTAGTTCACATTAGCTGCTGGTTCGCTATTTAAATTAATATTTAATTCATATTTAAAGCCAGGTATGTGCACTGCTGAGTGGTGACTACTAATTAGTCTAAATAAGTCACATTAATAATACTGTCACACTCAAACATGTTAGCGTTCCTAAAGGTCCACTGTCTCTCTGTAGCGAAGAGAGAGAGAGTAGTGACCCCACCTGGCCTCGAACCCAGGTCTCCAAGGGGCCAAACCTGCAACTTGATTAAATTCTTTGGTATTGTAGTCAGAGTGCTTACTCAACCGTGACGGCACTCTGTCACACTCCTCCCCAAACATCACATTTCTGAGACAGGAGGTAGATGTGACCAATCATGCATATTTTACAGGCCAAAGGATAACAACACTGCACAAATGCCTGCAGACTGTTTGTCCATACGGTCTGAAGGTCTCAATCCATACAGAATCAAGGATTTTTTATTGTCATGCCTCTAAATTGCATCTGTTTGTCATTCCATCGTACATATGTGGGGGAGTGGGGGCAAGTGGTACAGGAAGAGGCTTCTCCATATGAAACAAGGGTAGGGGTAAAGTACATAGACTGCAGTTAGGAAGGGGGTCTCTGTGTAAGGTTGTTGGAAGGAAGGGTGGAATTCAATGTATGGAAAGCTGTATACAAAGTAATTGTTGTCACGGTTGTGATGGTGTCATCAAACTCTCAGGTCAAAATACCTCCTCACTTTCTTTTGTGATATTTTCCAACGAGATATTTTAAAACGAGACAGGTAATCTCTAGTAGTTTCATCAAACTTGGTGTAATGGTATAGAGTGTTTGTCACCATCTCTGGGTTTCTAGAACTGTCTATGACAGCGATGGCAATAACATGTGCTGTTTATCACCTGCAGACATGATGAATGCTGTTGATCATTTGCAGACATGATGATTCTGTCACCAGAGCTACTCCTTGAAATAAGAGTGCTGATATAAGGGTGTAGAATAGAGGTATGATAGTGTAGATGATTAGCATCGGCATAGACATGCATCAGACCTCTGTCTCAGTATTAGGAGCTTACCTGATTGCTTCATGAGTTTGCCATCACTCGTTTCTGTGAAGATGCTATATCGTGATGGTGGCTTGTCTCAACTGCCCTCTTATAACTTTTAAAACAGGAGAAACAAAGATTTTAAATTCCTTTATAATGTTTGAGAATTTCCTGGAGCAGTCTATCAGCAATTAGATGTGCACACTAGTTTAAAATGCTTTTTGTATTGCTAGTTTGTTCCTCTCATAGGCCTTCCCTTCATCTTCAAAGGGAATCATTGACTCATAATGTAAACATCACACTCACACAAAACAACAGTCACAACAAAATACTCGAACAGGGAACAGTTATCTCCCCTGTACTATTCGCCCTGTACACCACTGACTTCAAGTACAAGTCTGAGTCATGCCATATACAGAAGTTCTCTGATGAGACTGCAATTGTGGAGGACTTTGTGGGATGGTTGAGGACAAACCATCTTCAGCTGAACATCACCAAAACTAACGGACTTCAGGAGGTCTGCCCCCCTGGTGCACAAGTAGAATTGAATCTACTAAGTTTTAAAGTACTAAGATTATACCATGCTGGGTGGCTGTTGCCAGTCGCCTATATGTGTTTGTGAGTCATACTTAAACCATGGTAAACCCTTACTAAATCCATGTCAAAATTCCTCAGATTATTCAATCTGGCCCACTATGTGTACTTGCCAGAGTAATAGTGTAAATCGTGCTCAGATGTGTTCTAACCTTATATAAATCGTTGGCACATTTTACTAATTCATGCTCACAGATTTGAATGACATCCTACTGTAACGTTAGCTATAACTATAACGTTAGCACAATTTATTAATCATGGCCATGCTTTAGTAAATTGTGCTCACTATGTTATATAAAGTGAGCACAAAGATCCTTAAAAAAAATCACTTGTGCTTCTCAGGAGTCCATACTTAAAGCTGCTACAGCTGACTGATTAGAAATTCTGCTCACAATTGCTTCCCCAGTAACCTCTCCAGGAAACTAGTGCATGGATAGAGAGACAAAATCTGAGGCTCCAGGTATCATTTATTTAGTTAATTATTTAGTTACTAATTAAGTTAGTTGGGAGCCTAACTAATTAAGTAGACAAGCGGTGGTCTAATGTAACTTCTAAATGTGGCTGAAAATGTTTGTTAGGTTTGGAAAAATTAGTGAAAGTAAACGTTTCTAAGTGGTGAAAAAAGTTGAAGTTTGTTTAACACTGAATATTAAAAGTAACTGGAACAGTATAATTATTGTTAAAGTGGATTGTTAGGTTAGATAGTTAGGTTAGGTAGTGAGACACCATTATGAAGTTTTTCTGTGTTTAATATTAAAAGTAAGAGAATAGGTGTAGCTATTGCGGAGATACAGAGATAAAATCTGTTAATCAAGTTAGAGGGAGAGGGACAGACAAAAGAGAGCTCAACTCAGTGAAGATTTAAGTAGCTGTAAGCAGTTGTGAGTATAGGACAAGTGCTTCATTAGTATATTTGGCCAGTGATGACATCACAACGCCCTTCAACCCACTCTAGGTCCAAATGAATGAATTGAAATATTTTTATTGAATATCTCAAAAAGTATACACCCAACATAAATAATTTGTCTTAGCGCAAAGCCTATGAATTGCAATTTGAACTGAGTTTCTATATTAAGCAGTACTTGTCAAATTGTAGTTGGAGGAATAATAAAAACTAGAGATGCAGAAGGAATTACCAGTGCATGCAGGGCATTTAAAAAGTTAAACTTAAGTCTATTCAAAGCAACATTGACTTACAACATGGGGTTCCCTAATCAAATCCTTGTCAGAATGCTGTTTCTACTAAGTAGCATAGAATAAGGACTGATATTACTAAGATAAGCATTTGAAAAGTCAAAGGTAGTTTTAAAGATTGACAAGGAGAGTCAATGGCTGCGTCCAAATACACTAAGGTTGCTAAGAACCTACAACTCGACCGTTAATGTAGTACGTTCTTAATGTATGTGAGCGAGTAGTAAGCCTACAATTTGGACGTACTTGCGTTACCACCTTGCACGTTCACCTAAGTACATGTAAATTCATTAGTTCATTTTGGCAAATTTGCTTGCGGAGCTGTGGTCACACAGGTACCATCTACATATCAGGTGAAACGCGATCTGAACTTTCCAATGACACTAGGCACTTGTTGCTGTGAAAAATGGTTCACGGAGAAAAACGACTTTTGCTTAACTGCGCATCATTGTGCATAGTTCACAAATTCCTCCTCAACAGATGACTAACCATCAAAATAAGCATGTGAACATATGTGACGTTAATGTTCCGCTGACAACTAAGAAACTAAAACATGCTTTAAGAGCTTCACTATTAACATCATTAACAAAGTGGTTGGAGATCAGTGCATTGCACTGTAATAAGAAGCTCCCCTGGGAAGAACAATACACACACAACGATCATCATAATCTGAGGTGATTTATCTCTTAGCCTGGTGGACCAGACTCTTTCACTTCTCTTCTTAGTGCAAAGAGTCTGGACACTCCTGACAGACATACATTTAGGTACTTTGTGGTGGGTAGACACTTTGTTTGAACTTTAAAACTATTGGTTTTGCCTTCAATTTCTCTTCCATCTCAGACAACTAATACAGTTTGGCATGAGATCCAAGATTGTGAGGGCCCTTCACAGTGGCACTAGAGAGTATTCAGACCGGAGGTATCAGATTGGAGGAAACTGGACTTCCATCAAATGTCAAGCTATCTGTGGATGGAGCCTAAAAGCTGTACTTGGCTGTTTTGATAACAGACACACACATTCACATGCTCTCTCTCTCTCACACACACACACACACACTGCTAAATTCATATATTCACTATAGAGCTTTCTAGTGATCGTGATATAACATTTACTTAACTCATTTGAGGCAATGAGTTTCCACCAATTTTTCATGTAAGCGTTACTTATTCTTTTTTTTACAGTGCATAAAGAAATATGATGTAACATGACTGACTCCATCTCGGCCCCCTTAGGGCTTGGTGAAAGGCATCATTTAAACTAACTAATGAATGTGAAGACACAGAATCACCTCTGTATCTGTTGGCTATATGCATGCATAGTTAGCCAGAGATGGAATGTCTAATAGCTTGTATGAGAACCTCCTTTCCTTCCCTCAGGGACAGAACCTACACAACCCAACAATATGTTATTTGGACAGACATTACTTGAAGCTGTGGTTGTCACAGTAGTATGTGAAATTATGGTAATTTCGTCTCCATCTGCACATATGGGTAATCGGGTCACCTTCACTGTCAAACAGCTGCGGAGGAACAGAACCTAGAGCTTTGCTTCATGTCTACACGCCTCCCTTTTCACATGGTCTGAACAAACTAAAATGCTTTTGACCAATTAAAAAAGCTTTTGCAATACATTCTGAAGTATAAAAAAATTACAGAGGGTGAAGTAGCCATTAGAGGAGCCATTAAGGGCCATTAAACTAAGCCTCACATTGACTGTGCCTACTGGTTGTAAGCTCCTGTCTCAGCACTGGCAAACTCATAAACTCACATAAAATTCATTTTTAGAAAAATCCTACAATTTCTACACATAAGAGAATAACAGTCAGTCAGCCCTTCTCATTGTTTTCTCCTATAGCTTGTGTTCATAGCATGTGCTGTAGCCTGTCAAACTTACCAACAGAATTCTCACATAGACTGAACCTCTCTTCTTTACTCAGTCTCCTTCATTGCTGTCTCTTTCTCTCTGTCTCCACTCATCCCATTTCCATGAGACCATCTCATTCCTACTCTCCTTCTCCCTTGAGTAAGTACACAGATACACACATCAGAGGTGATGTGTCTCTGTTAGATGCTCTCCAACTGGGCACTCCAATTCCTCCGAGCAATCTGGACGACCTATTTCTTCCCAGACTCGTGCATTTTAATGGCACCAAATTAAAGAGGGCATGAAAAAAAAAACATCAAATGTCAACAGGAAATGCAACCCCCCCCCCAAAAAAAAAATAACATGACAAACAGTGCTTTGCAGTGAACATTTTATTTCAATAGAGGGGTAATTGACTGTAGTGACCATAGCATAACTATCAGCAATGAAGATCCAGTTGAGAGAAAAACTGAATTTGCCCCACCCAGTGTGAGCGTGTGTATATGGGGGGTCGGGGGGGGGGGGGGGGGGGTTAATGTAAAGTAAAACAAAACAAAACAAAAAATGAGTCTGAGTGAAGCCTTAAGCAGACATTTTGGAAATTAATGAATATCTGAAGTCCAATATTGCAGACCAACTTCCCTAGAAAAGTGATTGAACTGATGCCTGGAATAGGCGATGTTCAAGGAACCCAAGATCTAGGCTATTAATAAGTGTTATATCATAGCGTCATATAATAAAGTGCATCGATCATCTATCATTCCTCGTGTGTGTGTGTGTGTTTTAGGTGATACACTCACGTCATTCACCATACAATGAAAAACACTGCTTGGTTAAACAATGAGGCGTGTCTAGGCATTTGTCAGATATAAATCAAATTGTTGGATTAGGAATTTTCCGTGGAATGTAGTTGAACGTCTTGAGGATATGGTTAAGGTAAGGTTAGCCTCTTCCAGGTAACATCCATTCCACGTTTTACTTCAGCCTTCAGCCTTTCGACGAAGTATCCTAGGCAAGTGTGCGCATTCAGCCAGGATGAGATGGAATAGCGGCACACACACCACAGACAAATCAAGGAATGGGAAAGAATGATTAGAGAGAACGCATTTATTTGAAATGTGTCTGGCTGGGAGGCAAGCGGAATACCATTCACGCCAATACAATTAGTATTTTAACATTACATTTGCCATGACAACATGTGAGGGGATGCTGCGTCTGCACACCGACACATTTTCAGCAGAAGGTTCTTAGGAACCTCCTTGCGCAAGAATTCCATGCGAATATTACCGTCATTCGACTGCTTAATTTATCCACGCTTAAACTGCAATTACCCTACTATGGATACAGACACCAGTTTTGGATGTTTCTCGCTGTGGTGATGTAAAGAAATTGCGGCAGGAGATTCGCGCAAGGTAGAGCATCACACATTAAGGAACGATCTAGGAGGCGTACAGATATAGACTTCAGAGTCTGAAAAAGACTAAAGATGTGTGTCACCGAAGCAATATTTGAGTGTAATGTTCCAATTGGAGGGGGTTCCTGTTTACCAAACCGTTGTTACAGTGAAGGCTTGAGTTTTGAATGAGGCATTTGGAAACTGAATCGATACGGATGAAAGCTCTCGAACAAGCTCCAAGAGCAAAATACATCTCAGACAAATCATCAATGCGAAATGGTAAGTGATCAAGCTAGTTAGATCATACTGGCATTTGTGGATCAGACATTTACTTGTGCACTGATACTCGTTCAGTTCGGGCAGCATATGTCCTCACATCTACTATGTTAAAAGGCGTGCTGGGCTACAATCAGAGACCAATCCGTGGTGTTAAATGGCTACTAAACAATTTGGCGCGACACGTGTGAATCATCCTTTGGTCTCAGAATACCTTTAGCTAAACTCATTGTTATATCTTTAGATACGACTAATCGGCTTCAGGACACCAACATCTTTGATGGCGTTTATGACAAGAAGGTGGAAAGTTTTACTGGTCCTGAATGTGATCGCAGTTGCTGGATTCATTACTTTTTGGGGCAAGTGTAATACCAGTACAACCAAAGGGATTGGTCTGGAGGCTTTGGCTGATGTGAGAAGACATACACGATTGAACATCACTGGCCAAGATACAAGCATCACTCATGACATTTTGTTAAGAAGACTGGGGTCCTTGGAAGACGTGGTGTATAGGCAACTGAACGGTATGTGAGGACAACAGGCCATCATCTCAGGCACTTGTACAACTGATGCACTGGCTCATTGTGTAAAGCTGTTGCAAACAATGTCACATATAACTGTGGATAATATATGTTACAACAGTAGTGTATTTACCCAGTGTTTGTTATAAACTGTGCTCTGCAGGCTTGTCAAAATCACTGGGACTCATTGAAGGCTTTGGAGGTCGTGGTAGAGGAGGTCTGCCAGCAACCTTAACACCAGCTGAAGAGAAAGAAGCCAAATACCTAAAGGAGAAATATGGCTACAATGCATATCTCAGTGACAAGATATCACTGGACAGATCCATCCCAGACTATCGACCGAGCAAGTGAGTGTAGCCAACCATCATGATTTGTTTCTAAGGGGTCCCTGAAAGCTCACTGGGACAGTTTTATGTTGGGGAAAAAAAGACAAGGTAGCTTGACTCAAATGAGCACACTAACAAGGTGACGTACATTCTCCACCACAGTGTTTGACATCAAGCACTTTGCCGAACAGCGAGTGTAAAGCATTTCTCTTTTTTTTCGCTGACCAGTCCCTTTCTAAGTTCTGTGTCCTTCCCTTGTTCTGCACTGTTTATGTTGGTGTCAGTTCCTGAATGCCCACTAGATCAGACAGGCAGGCAGAGGCACTCCACATCCCTCCTCTTCCTTCCCCCTCACATGCCAGCATTTCAAGTCAACAAAGACCGCATTATATATGGGCTTCATATTGCTCCAAAAACACCATTCAGTCAATACCACAAAGATGAGATTGAAATGCTGCAAACAGGAAAAAGACCCCTTTCTTTTCTGCTCTTGTTGAATCATATCAACACAAAGAGTCTGTGGTCTCTACATCCCTCTTCTGAAATGCAGTGAGGCTGAGGGAAATTGGGATTGATGTTGTCTTTGACTTACTGGAGAGCTTGTTGTTTGCCATTTGCTTTGCAGGTGCAGAAAGGTATACTACCCGAGAGACCTTCCTCAGATTTCGCTCATCTTCATCTTTGTGAATGAGGCGCTTTCTGTCATCCTTCGCTCCGTCCACTCAGCTGTCAATCACACACCAGCCCACCTCCTCAAGGAGATCATTCTGGTGGATGACAACAGCGATGAAGGTTGGTGGAAGCCAGGAGACACCATGTTAAGACACGATATGGATTTGCAAACTTTGAAGCCACAGTCACTTGCTCCTTGAAAGTGAAATGGGTTTGTGACAGGAAATGGAATTGGGCGAGTACAAGAAGGAAAGTGGCTTTGGGATGCTTTTGTAGCTCAATCGACTCAAGTGGTTTTGTCTGAGCTTTGTATTATTCAGCATTACCATGGAAGGTAACTCACAGCTTTGAGTGGTGCAGGGCTTGTATTCCACTTCTTAAGCATGATGGACGGTCCCATTCTAACAAACAATTCGTAGTAGGCCGAGAACCGACCATCTAACCATCAGCACAGAGTCCGGCCAAAACCAAAAGCAATAATAAATGGGTCTGTGTCAGATGAAGGGACAAATGCACAAATCAAGTGTCTTGCTGGAAACATTCCAACTTCCCCAGTCTAATGTGTGGGTGTCCCTTACACAGAATCTGACTGTACAAAGTGATGAAAGGGGGTGGAAGGATTTCTGAGAGGATTTTTTTCTCTTGAGGGAAGCATTCATGCCTTCAATTGAGATCAAAGGCGTGGCAGTTTACAGCACAGGAAGCCTGTTCTAGTCTAGTAATGTTTAAAATCAGTTGCAGTGCATTCATATTCAGCTTGAAAATAATGGCATTCCACTGTTTCGTCTTACCACAAACACACATTTCTTTGTGTGTTGTGTTTCCCAGAGCAATTGAAGGGGCCGTTGGAAGAGTATGTCAACAAGCGCTACCCGGGCCTCATCAAAATTGTGCGCAATCAGAAGAGAGAGGGGCTCATTCGTGCGCGCATCGAGGGCTGGAAAGTGGCCACCGGGGAGGTGACGGGCTTCTTTGATGCCCATGTCGAGTTCACTCCCTCCTGGTAAGCCTTTGACAGTTGCGTTAAGAGTCATGGTGGATTTACAAGCGTTCTAAACAGGCCAGCGCCTCCGCCCCACTTACATGCACACTGACATACACACACACACACCCCATTCCACCCAATTGCCCAATGAACCGAGAGACAAAGTGAATGTGTCTTGTCTTTTTAATAGGTCTCTTATTAAAAAAAAAAATGGACTCCTCACCACAGCCACAGCATGTTCAAACACCAATCTTATCTCATTGTTATCGCAGGGCTGAACCGGTTCTGGCTAGAATCAAGGAGGATAGCAAGAGGATCATCCTGCCCTCCATAGACAACATCAAATACGAGACCTTTGAGCTGGAGCGCTATGAGAACTCTGGCCATGGGTACAATTGGGAGCTGTGGTGCATGTACATCAGTCCTCCGAAGCAGTGGTGGGATGAGGGGGATACTTCAGCACCCATCAGGTTTACCAGTAACACCTCATCTTTCTCATCCACATCTATGAGACACAAGTCTTAGCAACAGCCTCCACCATTAATGGGAACATTTCCATTGTTTGGGCTCTTAGTACAGGACTGAGTTAAATATTCTCTCCTCAAGAAATTCAATGTGTGACAGTTCTTTACTTCACAAAAAGCAAGTTGGCAAGATATGTTTGCCTGCAGGGATTTGGGTAATAATCCTTAAGCAACCTTGCCTAGGAACCCTTTTTTTGAGGATGGCATGAAAGCTGGATATTTCAACTAGGCCGGTGTATGCATTTTAAAATATATCTTTAGAATGGGGTTTCAAAGAAAAAGGTCACATGGTGCTGTTAATTAACATTCAGTGCCTCTGATGTAAAATCATAACACTGTGTTGTCTAGGACTCCTGCAATGATTGGGTGCTCTTTCGTTGTGAACCGTGACTACTTTGGAGAGCTGGGTTTGCTGGACTCTGGCATGGATGTCTATGGAGGAGAAAATATCGAGCTTGGAATCAGGGTTAGTGTGTCACCCATTTCTGCCCCTCAAAAAATAGAACGGTGTTCATAGCCATAAAAAAGAATATAGCCTCAATTTTAGGATATTTCCGTACAACACCCAGGAATTTCATCAAGAGAGTACTGGTGTGTGTGTGTGTGTGTGTGTGTGTGTGTGTGTGTGTGTGTGTGTGTGTGTGTGTGTGTGTGTGTGTGTGTGTGTGTGTTTCCATGTGTCACAGGTTTGGCTGTGTGGTGGCAGCATGGAAGTGCTGCCTTGCTCCAGGGTAGCCCACATTGCCAGGACCAAAAAGCCGTACCACAGCAATATTGCTTTCCACACCCGTCGCAATGCACTGCGGGTCGCAGAGGTCTGGATGGACGAGTACAAATCTAACGTCTACTTGGCCTGGAACCTCCCCATGGAGGTGAGTGAGTCATGCACTGATTGTACGCACTCCAACTGTCTGCCCTCCATCTGTTATTTCCTATGGCTGGATAATGCTGGGTTGGCCTCCCCCACAGAATCATGGGATTGATTATGGTGATATATCCCAAAGAGTGGCACTAAGGAAAAGTCTTCAGTGCAAAAACTTTGAGTGGTACTTGGACAACATCTACCCAGAGATGAGGAGGTACAACAGTACACTGTTTTATGGAGAGGTGAGTTCAGTTTTGATGTTTGTGAATGCATTCGTTTTATGCTAAAATACAGGCTTCATATTCTTGTCTTAGGTGGAGCTTGCCTGTACTGCATTTATCATTTTTAAACAGTTTTGTTCATTGTTTCCACTGTATTCTGTTGGCTTCATTTCTGACAGATACGCAACAACAATGTGACAAATCTGTGTGTGGATCAAGGTGAAAAGGAGAACCACACTGCTATACTACATCCATGTCACGGATGGGGTCCTCAGGTGAGCTGGTTAATGTAATATCAAAACATTATTGAATATTTCTTGCTGTGTGCAGCAATATGTGTTGTGTTGTCCACCACACAGAAATGACAGAACCCATAGACAGAATCTGTTTTTTTTTGTTATTTGTTTACTCTCTCAATTTGCTCTCTCTCCCTCTCGCACTTTGTGTATCACCGATCACCTCTCCAACATCTACTTCATCACTGTAGCTGGGTCGCTACACTAAGGAGGGCTACCTGTTCCTTGGCCCGCTGGGCAGCACTGGAGAGGACACACGCTGTGTCGTGGATGACCGTGTCAGCAACTCTCCGCAGCTCCTCAGCTGTGAGAAGATCTCCAATGTGCAGCAAAAAACATGGAGCTTTTCTCAGGTAAAGATTGAGAACATCCAGAGCACAAGTGCTACAGAAGTGGACTTAGAAATAGCCGCACCAAATTATGCCGCTGGTGTGAGCCTGGCATAAACTGGATATAACTTCATGCATTCCCTTGTGCATGAATGAATTCAGTATTAACGATAAACAAATGATTAAGCCTGCACAAGACACTAACTGTAATGTCCAAACACATGCCAGATTGATGTCCCAGTTTATGTTAGTCCATCCACCTTTATGGCTTTCTTCTTTGATTCCAGGGTAGAATGAAAGCATACGTGCAGTAATGCATTCATGGGTGGCCTAGATAAAGTCAGTTTGTGTACCCTTGCCATGTCCTGTAACCATAAAAGCCCACTAAAAATAGGCACTGTTGTTTTTCAGAACGAGGCAATAGTTAACAGGGCCACAGGCCGCTGTCTGGAGGTGGTGCCGGCAAACGTGGTCTTCAGCTACATGCTGGTGCTAAGAACCTGCACGGGCCAGAGGTGGACTATTAAAAACACAATGAAGCAGTGATCCAGCCTGGCCAACTTCATCCTCATCAGGCAATACTGGACAAGAGGGAACCAGTGAATGAGCTTGTTTGTCTAGAAGCCCTGCTTTCAAGATGAAATGGTCATTACCTGTGGACGCTGCTCGATAAAGTACCAAAACAGAAAAAAAAGAAAGAAAGAAAAAACTGAGCTTACACTCACTCAGCTACTGTGAGTGCCTACATGATAACAGGCGGGACTCCTCTGACAGGGATGGAAACAGTGTCTACAACAACGAACACTGACTTGCTAAACCAAAACAAGACATGCTTGTGGTTATCAACTGAAAAAAAATTCCCCTCAGGGATAAAGTATTTGTTCATTATTACATTTTTCATCTGTTCATCATTGAATTACATTTATATACAATATAACCCATTCTGCAAACATAGTGACCATGGTGTATTTAGGGCATCCATTTATTGTGTAAGTGCGATGTCATATTGCTGATGCTGGGAAGCATTTATCAGTGTGCTTGGAAATAGTTAGGGTCTTTTTGTTCTGAGTATTGCTTTGAAATATGGATTCATTGGCTCCATTGTGATCAAAGTGCCCCTTTTTTCTTTTGGTATGAGATGTGAACCATTTGAAGCATTCAGTAGCACTACAGTAGCATGCAATGGTTATTTGCACATGGGAATTCTACATGTATAAAGAAAGATTTTATATCCCAGTGAGTGACACTGTTGGAATAAAGAGCACTGGTCTCTTGATATTCAAATATTTATTGCTGAATGGAAAGATTTATGGAAAGGGGCACTGTGGGACACTATTACATACTGTAAAGCTTATTACAGATTTGTATTGTTTTAAATGAGATGTATTGTAAGGTTAATTATTCAACTGTTTCCGTGGTCCAAGTTGGAATTTCAAATATTGTCTTCCATTTTGTAGTAGCATCTCTTGGTTTGAATAAAATTCTGAATTCTGTGGTAGTGGTCTGCTGGGTAGAATTCTGTAGGCCTATTGAAGCTTGCATATTGTCATTCCCTTAGAAAACAGCAATTCATCTAGCATTTTTAGTCTTGAGGTCTTCCCTGCATCCAAAGGACCTCTTATTATGTTTATAGCCTACATTAGGAGCCTGTGAAGCACTTGATAATATTTCAAACATAACAAACGTGCAGATAATGTAATATATTACAAAAGACATTACTTTCAGGTGTCAGCAGTAGTCTTAAGCCTGTTTCCTTCATTGACACAATGAGCCCACATGTTTGAAGAGAGCAGGCCAGTCTTACAGTGTAGTGGAAATTTCTTGGACCCAGAAATGTTGAGTACCCTAAATCTTTATGACCTAACTGACACCTATAAGCCTTATGGTTGAAATTCAGCTTGGTTGCTAAAAGTTGCATTGTTGGGCAATTTGCATAATTAGTTCATAACCATATAAAATAATGAAAAAGGAAAATTGACACAGACTTTCCTGAGCAACTCTGTTTTACTAGTAATGCACTGCATATTGCATATACAGTATTAGAGCACATTTGCAGCCTGATTGTGAGATCCTTATTAATTAATTATTAATATTAATGCTTTATTACCATAACCATTGATCACAACACTGTATTTGGTGGACAGACAATGGAAATTCAAAAATTGTCAATAAGTAAAAACGTATTTTTTTTTTTTAATCATTTTAGATGACGTGAGCAGGTGTTGCAGTATAGGCAGGCTGGGCTACACTGCATGGGAAAATGTATGACTAAATCGTGGGTAGGCCTATACATTCATTTCTGGACATCACAAGCATGGACTAAGACTCTAAGATCACTGTTCTACGTTAACTAGAAGCTAAACCACAGCCATTTCTTTTTCAGTTAAAAAGTAGTTTATTATGATAATTATGCAAATTGCCCAGAGTGCAACTTTTAGCAACCAAGTTGAACTCCATCCGCTATGCCTATTGATAACATTTTTATTATAGGGGCCTAGGGGTTTCCGCTAGATCGATAACTGAGATAACGACAGACATACAGAACAGGCACAGCCAGTGCTTACGGCACACTGAAGGTTCTGACAGGCCTAGGGTGGGTGCTGTATTTGGCTCCCACCATACAAGTCTTCCTTCTTTAACTTAGCGCGATAACTTTCAAAGGCATCAGCTGCGCATGCTAATCGGCGCCGTCCGCTAGAAAACCAACCCCACAGTGAGAAGCCACAACGCTCAAGTGATTGTCAGGCACCCATTACTCTCAATTCAATTACCTGGAGATAAAACCTGTCTAACTTCATTACCGCAGCTCGCTCATGTTATCTTTGAGGCCAGGGTTAATTCAAAATGAGGCAAACTCTACGCCTTAATCGTCTGATACTGCACTTTAAGCCTTCAAAGGTTAAGCTTGCATCAAACCAATAGATATAGGTTACTTTTTGGATTGTCTTGATCTCTTTGACAAATTACTCTTTACTAAGTTTCAATAATCTTTTGAAAAAAATTCAAATGGTCCATTCCTTACAAAACTACATTAGCCACACCAGTTACATATGAGTAGGCCTACATGTGTAGGCTAGAGGTGGATGTGTTCCCAGGTCAGGGTCCCATTTTCATGGCTGACATCCGCATGATGTGGAGGAGTCTGCCTCCCTCTGGTGGTATATCAGGACTAAGACGGGGAGGGGGTTGCACAATCTCTCTCTCTCTGTGAACATCATATTCAGTCAAATCGGATGAATAATAGCTGTAGGAATAACTTACAAAAATTTCATTTGCACTTGATGGAGTTATGTGTTGTCATCATATACTCTTGCTATCAACAGTAAAAATAAATAAAGGTCCATTAAAACCTGAAATGCATGAGCTCACTGCTCACACCAATAAATCTTACAGGAAAAATGTTATAAAAGAATTTTATTGCATAAATGATTTCCATTTATTTTGTACAGATTTAAATATTTACAGTTACTTAATATTTAAGCTGTCTTATATTAACTTATTGTCTATCTTCTACATGTTCTTAAACAGGTTCATGCTGAGTTTACATACTGTATATTTATGAGTGTATTGTAAATATATTGACTATTTACACATTTTGTACAGTACACTGGTGTGACACTAACCACCATGCTACTGAATCAGAACTAACAAGGGGATTCAATCAAGCAGTTTTTTTTAAGCTGCTAAAACACCATTGACACAACAGCATTGAGCAGCTAAATGTCCTGATTGAATGGCTGCCCATATCTCATTGCTTCATTTCCGGCCTGCCAAGTATCGATTCCTGAAACATGCACTGAATGTGTGACACATGAGTGACACATCACAAAAAGAAAGACTCCACTGTCCCCATTGCTATATGTGTCGAGAATGACTTGCGCTAAAGCTACTTAGACATGTGAAATCTTTAACTGCAAGACACAGGAGAAAATGAGTGCACAGAGAAACACCAGGTGGGCTCTTCTTTCCTGGCGTTGTTTGCATTAATTAGATTTCCCAGAGCAGATCCTCTCCAAAATACAATGCAATCCCACCACTGCTTTGGCATTACATTCAAACCTCTGCAAAAACATTCCGTTTTATAATTATTATAATTAAAATCAAATATATTAATTTTAATGTATTATTGTAATACCGATAATTGCCTTTGTCTTGTAATTTTGTATACAATATATATGCAATACTTTAATAATGTTCTTCACAAACCAATACATTCACTACTGCACTAAACAGTGTTAAAAAGTACACAATTTAGCATCTGCATGCCTTATCTACCACAAACAGCTGGTCTGTACTCATTTGTAATTCTGAACAATATTGTTTCTCCTCTAAACATCAAGTTCCCCTCTACACCAGCAGGTAGAGCTGCAGTACTACTATCAAACCCTCCTCTCCTTCATATCCCCCCCCTCTCTCTCTCTCCCTCCATCCATGCTGGGGTGCTGACATTTACAGTAGAAAAAGGGTAATTCAGCACTCTCCGCCACTGCTCCCTTTGCCAAATGACATTTTGTTTTCCCCATCTCCCCCAACTCTTCCCAGAACGTGCACCCACAGAGTGTGTTCTTAGGTACGTATGTGAATATTTCTATGGCTTCAGTCAGAGGCACTTGGAGTGAGGAGGGGCAGTAAGACTGGCACCTCAGGACTCTTGATGGTAGTGGCAGACCATGAACCCCTCACTCAGCCACCACCACCAATTCCTGCCCCCCCCCCAAACCAAACCTCTGAGACACTGCCTGAGCAGTGTGTGTATGGAGGGATTGACAGTCATGCACAGACACACAGACATACATCTGCCCTGACGTGAATATACTATATGTGGGGGCATACATACACAGACTTTCACGAGATTGCATGCAATTAAAGGTGGTCTAAGTATTACTGTGAGAATTTTACATGGGGGGGGGGGGCATGGGAATGGGGATGGGGCTGTAAAGAGGGCAGGGGCTCAGGAACAACAACCCTGACACAATACAGTAAAAAATTGGCTTTGTTAACTAAGGAGCGTTGGTTTTTAAAGGAGAAGCACACGGCCTCGGCTGTTCTAACACTGCGAGATGAGTTCGCTCAGTTCATCCCTCGAGTCGGGACACCAACGCCGACCTTTGGTGCTCGCCTGCCCTTAGCACTGCTGTGCCTGGGGAAGAGGGTGACATACCTGCGCTGGACGCAGCGAAGGTGGGCATAGCAGGTCACACACATACACACCGGTCAGGCTACTTTATGCACACAACATCTACAGTACTTTACATGGGAAAGAGATGTGTATGTTGGCAGAAGGATGCACCAGACAATGGTGAATCGGAAGCAGACAGTCAAAGAAGAAGAGGTAAAAAAATAAATAAATAATAAAAAAAATAAAACTGAAGGCTTGAGTGTTAAGCTTGCGGTCGACGTCATGAGAGTTTGAGAGTGAGATGTTGAAATGTCAGTCTCAGTGTGGAGGCCGAGAGAGAAGCGGGAAGAAAACAGCACGGGGCCGAGAGGTAGCAGCGATCAGAGCCAAGCCACTCTTCCACCCGCCCACGGCCCAGCGCCACCCCCACACTCTCCTGTCTTTGCCATGCCGAGCATGCCGTCCTTCTCTAAATTGTCCTCGTTTGAACGTCGCATCACATGGCGAAAGATCAATTATGGACTGCACATCGCTCAAGTCAACACTGGTGGGGAGCACAGAGAAATAAGAAAAGCAAAGAAAGGAGATAATAGACAGAGAGAGAGAGATAGAGATAGATAGAGAGATAGAGAGAGAGAGAGAGAGAGGGAGAAAAGAAAGAAGGATCTGTCCTCAGAACTCCATCAGTAACCCAGATGGAATTAAAATGGCTATGTGACAAACAGCAAAGCTTGAGAGGACACTGCAAACTTTATATGTGCTTGCTTGTGCGTGTGCGTTTGCGTGTGTGTGTGTGTGTGTGTTTCAGTGCTCTTTCCAAAACCACACATCGCCAATTCCCCTATGGTGGTGCAGTGCATGGCAGGGTCGCACCAAACAGCAGGCTGGACCAGTGTTGAGTGTAGAACATAGTGGCCGGAGGCAAACAGGAGGATGGTTCCACACTCCTGGGCTTTATTGCATTGAGGGAACAGCCCTTAGATGTCCCTGCCAGAGAGGTGGGAAAAGGGGGGGGGAGCAGGTCAGGTCTCCAAGGAGACACCCCGCCCCCTGCTGGCTTCAGTCTGACCCAAACTGGTATGTCACTCACACCCAAGTAAATAAATAAATAATAAATAAACAAACAAACAAACGGACAACTCCTGACTGAAAAAAACAACCCCCTTAGATAGAAAAACAATGTTTCCTTGTTTTTTTTCTCTCTCATTCTCTTTCATTCTTTCATCAGTGAGGTGTTTGGTTTTTTTTCTTTTCCGATCAGTTTTTTTTTTTTTTTTTTTAATTTTCTTCTTTTTTTTTGGCAAAAAGAGAAATGACCTGTATAACGCACTGAGCATGCACATGCAGGCTGGGGACCCCGCAATCACAGTGATGTGCTACTCCATGCCGTTCCGCAGCATCTGATTGGCTGCGATGAGCATGACGCTGATGATGAAGGCCATAGCGAAAGCGCAGATGAGGCTCTTGCGCACGCACGTCTGCCGGTTGTTCTTCTTGGAATGGACTGTGGACAGAAGATGGAGAAACAAGCAGTCAATTGGGTTTGTGATGTCTTGAGAACCACTCCATCAAATAATTTGAGCAGTAAAGACTATCCGGAATCACTCTCATTAATCATTGCAGTACAGCATTGAGGAGGAATTACAACTGCACATTTTCTGTCCATTCACTTAACACTGTTTATGGCTCTAAGGCTGACTGATAAGATGACCATACTGAAGGTCAGTTTTAAGAGAGTTTGATTCGGTGTTTCCACAGGGCTTTTGTTTTAAAATTCCATCGTTATGTTAACATAGTGGAAGTAGCTTGGGAACCAAACAGGACATTCAAGAATTGTTTTTGCCCCTTATTGCTTACAGCATGAGGTATGAGTACCCCTGGGGTTACTTGGATCAATCTAGGGAGGACATACAATAGATTGGGCTCTCAGATCAAACTGATGTATAATTTACAGGTATGGACTATATGTGGAAAAAAGATCTTTCATTCTAAATTATCTGCATTACAATCCAAAATCGGCACTAAATCATTATGTGCTACATAGCAGATGATGGGTGTTTACATTTTGTTTATGAATTAATCATTATACAGAAATATTCATTGTTAGGCCTATAGTAATACGTCTGTGGTACGGGGGGTACTCGACAAGGAAAACTTTGGGAACCAATGTTCTCTAGTATGTCTATCTGTAATATGAAGAACCAAAACAAACTGTGTGTAATCTGACAGTTGTTTTAATTTCTTCACCCAAATCATGTCCCCATTTCCAAACTGGACTTATCTGAGGCAACAGCCTGCCATTGAGAAGAGGAAGGGGAGGTTATTAGGTGGAGCAGGGACACACGCAGTGAGACAGATTGTGCTTGCCTCACCCCCATAATGCCATTTTTTCCGCCTCGGTCCCCCCTCCAGCAGGGAGTGCTGCTAGTCAGCTAGTCTCGCCCGCCTCCAGCCAATAGCTGGCCTGGATTTTGGCGTGGCCAAGGCACGGCCCTTTGCTGACACAGGTGCGGTGATGTCACGCTACTCGTTGCTCGATGACTAGTACCTATCTCCTGCTGAGTTCCCCACCACTCAGCCAACCCAAATACACGCATACACACACACACACACACCACAGTGGACAGGGTAGACTTGCAGGCTTTACTACCCGTTAAAGGGCCACCCGTCAAATCAGGAAATTTTCAACAACGGAGCTTGCCCTGCAGTCGCTGATTTTTTTCTGTAACTTGCACCAGTGTTCTTAAATTCTCACCAATCTGTGTTATGTGGAGTGACAAGGGAATGAACTTGACCTCAGAAGGCTCACAAGTAAGACTTCAGTTTTTCGTTCCAAATCGGGTTGCTGTCGTCATCTTGCAAGTAATGTATATTGGTGAAGAACCTGGGCACCTGATAGAGGGAGATCACTTCCCTTTCAAATGAAATCAAGGCTTTTGGATTGATGGGTGGCAACATCAATTATGCAAGATTAGTCTTGTGTGGGAAATTGGGTATTGAGCATTAGTTTTGCCTTTTTGCTAAAATACCTAAAGGTCAAACGTGATGCTCCACAGATTAAAGAGTTTAAAGTGAGGGTAAAGATCTGGCACTTATGCTAATACTTCTTAAGCAGGAATACTTCTTAAGCAGTTTCTTATTGACCCCAGGCAGCAAACACCTTGTGGTCATAGTTCATCCCAGCTACGGTACCGTGGTGAATAATTCATGCTGGGCACCGGGGCTTTGACAGATGGCATCTCCGAGCACAGCCTCAGACATGGAGACATGCTGTAGCTGGCAAGGTGAAGATGGAGCGCACCCGGGGCGCTGTCAGTCGAGGCAGAGGTCTCGTTCTTCCCAGCATGCTCTGGTGTCGCCCTCTGCTCAAAAAACACTACTGATGTCATCAGCCAGCCTCTCTTTCTATCCCTCACACCGACATTTGGCTCAGGAAAATTAAATCACCTAAATGTGTCGATGTGAATGTAGCTCAAAGACACAGCAGCGTGGATAATAACTCGCTAGCTGCCATGAATATTCAGAGACTGTTCAACAACTTTGATAACCTGTAAGAGTCTAGATTCTTAAAAAAATAGTATAAAAAAAAACTTTTGCATCCAAGGGAGCCATAAGGAAGTGATCAGTCTCCTCTACACCAAAGCAGCATACCATTAAACGTTACCATCGTTAAGGGGCTACTGAGCAAATCCTAAGCTCCCCCTGCACTGACAAAGACAAAGCCATAAATATGAAAATGAAGCAAGCACCTTGAGGACTCGTCATCAGCTTTTCTTCCCTCCTCTTTTTATGGGGCCATAAAGCAGCTAAATAACCCACCTCCATTTCCAGACTCACAACTCACCCCTGATGTGCATGCTATCAGACTAAATGCATTCTACCTCACAGAAGAGACACAAATCCATTAAAAAAAACTCTGTGCCCAAACTGAGGGTGGGACTGGGGACTGGGGTGTGGGGGGCAGGCAGGAGATAAAATGGCTGCCAGGTTCAGGGGCGAGACTTTACTTCTGAAACTAAATGCCACAGACCTGGAAACCCTGCTGTGGCCTTCACCTTTCCAGGTCTGGCTTTGTAGGTGCGGTAAAAAGGGCAAGGTACAGTCTGAAAGCAGTGGCACAGTGGAGGCTCGAACTCTGAAGTCCGACCACAGCTAAAATCCAGAAGAACCAGCACTCCTGCCATTCATCCCAGCTGTGTTCAGGTGTTATTTATAAGCCAAGAACAAAGGTCCACTTCATCCTATGACATGGGAAGATGGAGAACTACAGTTCTACCATCCAGGCATCTTTAATAGCCTTTTGTTACAAGGCAAAAGAAACTTTGCTCAGATGATAATATCAATTTACTAATGGCTTTTAAAACTCATTAGTATGACCACAAACTGGTATCTGAGAAGTTTTACATCTAGTTTCAGGTTTGCACATAAATCAAGTTAATATTTTCTGTGGGATCATTTTTGATGCTGTATGATGCTGAAAATTGAAAGGTAGTATGACTGTTGGCAGCTTACTACATAAATCCTTGAGTGTCATCTCTTATGTGAGGGTTGTTCTGCAAGTTCTGCAATTTTCAAATTCATGACTTTCAACAGATGCCTCATTTATGGCTTAGCGGAAAGGTTTATTTCTGCCGATAATTGTATTGGAGCATTTATTACCTTGACGTGGATAAACTGACAGCTGTTCAAACATGGTCCAATAACATCTCTACTGTTCTACAACATGATAATATGATATATTATCACCTAATAAAATTATGTGTTTATGTTGATTTTAACAATGTTTGATTTACAATTGTCACCTCTCACAACGTATTTCATATTAACACTGCTCCTGCATATAAATAAGGAAACCAAACAAAGACTGTAACATCATGCCAAACCTGACCATAGAAGAAGCCATATTTTAAAAACTGGGGAGAACTACACACTGTAATTGTACCAGGGGATTACTGGTAGAATAAAATAAATCTTAACACATATGGACAGAGATATCAAGAGCAGTGTTAGTACAAACATTTGGAACAACAGTATGACAGAATAGGTGCAATGGATTGGCTCATTCATACTGTGAAGTTTTGTTAAAAACAATAACATACTGCATTAAGAAATAAATGATCTATCTCTTGGTCCTCCTCTGCCAATTATCAATACTCAAGGAGGCTTAAAGTGTTTAACAGACTAGCAAATTTGCCATAAAGCCTTAATCATTAATTGGTCATAAAAAGCCTGTATACAAATACTACCCAGGGCTTAGAACACATAAATTAAATAGGGCACAGAACCCTCTGTAGTATAGAAACCAACACACATTATCTTGTCAACAATAGAGAATGGTATATTCCGTATTGGTAAGAATTATTTTATGGACCTAAAACATGACAGGGAAGATAAGTTGGCATTTTGGGTAGATTACATAAATCATGGCAAATGGTCTTGTGGAGATGATCATCTGTGTTTAAAAGAAAATTCAAATGAAGAAAATTCTGATATATTGCAGAGATTACATTAAACATGAAAGGATCCATATCTCTTTGAACTGGAGCACAAAAACCTTGAGGCTGTCAAAGGCTTTTGATCCTACGCAAAGCTGCACACTTGCAATCATCGACAAAACTTGTCATAAGATGAGGCTGACTTCTCACTGATGAATGAGTGAGACTTGAGAAACGATCAGGGAGAGAATGAGAGCCAGCCAGGACCACAGCAGTCATGCTGTTGGCATTGCACCACCTACAGGATTTTGTGATTCCATAACACTTGTTAATGCTCTAATGCTATTGAGTATAACTTAACAGATCCTTCAAAACATACCAGTGACACCCATCTCTCATATACAGTCAGCTCAGATGGGCGCACGCACACACACACACGCACACACACACACACACACACACACACACACAGAGCACTCACCTCCCTCAAACTCCGTCTGGCAGTTTCCAGAGTTCTCGTTGAGGCTTTCCTCTTCATTAATGATGATGTTCTCGATGTCCTTCATCGTGAGGTGGTCCCGGAAGGCATGGAAGAGGATGTGCTTGAGCTCCTCCAGCGTTATCCTCTGCATGTCAAACTGAGCATGGGGGGGGGGGGGGGGGGGCAAAACATAAAACTCATTCCTCTCACAGACATTACATTTGCACAAGTTTTTACCAGACATTTCATCAGCTCATGGCCAAGAGTTCAGTGGAAAACAACTGTGACGACTAATTGGCTGGAGGAACTAAAGAGTAATCAGTCCAATAATTAAGACAGGAAGAGATTTCCTCCACATAGTGCCGAGGGGGTGAAAATTCAGACAAACCAAACAGGTCTTTTTAAAGACTTTCCCAGAGCATAAATGTGCAAAGAAGATTATTCTTTGCTACATTTACATTTATGCATTTAGCAGACACTTTTATCCTAAGCGACTTACAAAAGAGTCAACACAACAAAAGAGAAACCAAACATGATACTCTTTATCAACAATTTAAAAAGATAAACAACAGGAAGGAAAAGATTTTCTAGTTTTTCAGGAAGAGAAAATAAAAGCTTGCATCTACTCTATGCTGCCCATCACAATCAAAACACTGAATCAGCCAATTTTGATGATCTGCTCAAAAGTAGATAATGACAGCAGTAAAAAAAAACGTTTCACACTTTACAGCCACTGATATGAATTAGATAAGATAGATTGGACATGATAGTATATATATTTCATGCAACACCTGCTGGGGCTGCATTCATCAGATGTTTCATCTTGTCTATTAGCACCAGAGCCAGTCATTCGGTTTAAACGATGTTTATACAATCCAACTGATCTGATCTTTATTGACGGCACAACCCAGGAGCCATATCATTTCAGATTATGACTCCACTATATGTGTGCCACTCTATGTATGGCTCGACTTGAATCCACTTCAGCTAGCAACACTTCAGAGAGGGAGGGAAGGGAAAAAAGCTGGATGACAGTCCAAGTGTCTTCTTTAAGTGCCTTCTTGTGCGAAAACGCAACAGAACACTGCGACGGTTGGCAAGGCGATAAATCACGCGAGCAATAAAGAGGGACACAGCACACCCACTCGCATGCATACTGCCGCTGTTACTCATCGTGCTATATCTCCCTTTAGCTAGCCACAGATGACTGGTGTGTGTGTGTGTCTCCAGTCCAGGCATTTATGTGACATCACAGTATATAAACAGAACAATTTGTACACTAGAGGTGTTGAAATTTTTCCTTTGGAATCAGCGTGAGCTTTTTTTTCATTGACCGTGTTTTTCAGAAGGGGCAGCAGTAACACTCACAGAATAGAATTAATCATTAGTCTGTCTACTTTAAAACAAATAGACTATCATTAGTCTATTAACTTCAAAACAAATAGATCAAAAAGTAGTAGGCATTGATCAGTAGAGATACTGATGGGAAAAAAAGTGAGAGAGCAATTGAGGCTCACCTAAACTGACAGACTTGAGGGCTTCACACTCACACACACATAGAGGGAATGGTAAATGGACTGTATTTATATTGCACTTTTCTGCTCCTACGAGTACTCAAAGCGCTTTACGAGTATGCCTCACATTCACCAATTCACACACCGGTGGCGGAGGCTGCCATGCAAGGTGCCAGCTGGGAGCAATTCGGGGTTCAGTATCTTGCTCAAGGACACTTCGATGGGGTCAGCCAGAGTGGGGCTTGAACCCTTCAACCCTGCCACCCTTCGGGTTGCCGAACAGCACCCCTACCACCTGCACCACCAACGCCCCTTGGAATAACCAAACACCTGTGCTAACCTGTTATCAGAGGGAGAGGGAGAGCTACTATTTACCACTGCATGTCTCTGGACAGGTGGATTAAGAGCCTGCAGAGCCACTGCCTGAAGATGACCTTCAGTCAACCCAGCCTTCCAGC
Organism: Tenualosa ilisha; assembly: GCA_015244755.2. Taxonomy (NCBI): domain Eukaryota; kingdom Metazoa; phylum Chordata; class Actinopteri; order Clupeiformes; family Clupeidae; genus Tenualosa; species Tenualosa ilisha. The sequence goes on along the minus strand of PYXC01000452.1, from coordinate 3,188,784 downwards.
GGTGCTATCACTTGGGATCGTTAGCAGAGGATAGAGAGACTGTTGCCATGTAGGAAAGTGTGTGTGTGTGTTTGTGTGTGTGTGTGTGTGAGTGTGTGTGTGTGTATGTGTGTGTCTTTGTGTGTGAGAGTGGGGGCCAGATTCAATGAACTGCACTCTTGACAGATAACAAATTCCATTTTAGCCTCTCATTCTTCCATTCTGTGTCTTTTCTTTTTCCTTTTAAGAGTTTATTTAAAAGCGTAATGGTGGCTGGCCAGGCTGACCTTCATGGCTGAGTGAGTGCACAGGGGACTGAAGGTCATCTCTGTCTCTGCTGTTTTCTACATGTAAGCGCTCCAGCATCGGCTTACCTCAGTGCCACATAAGGGACACAAGGCCGATGACAACAAAAGGGACAAAAATGCAAATAAAATAAAATGAAGAAGCAGTATAACAAATGTTTTGATTAGACTGCTAAACTTTATTTTGAGTGTAAATATATTTATAAGAGGCTGAACTGAGCAATAACTAAAGACCTACCCAAACATTCTCTGATCCTTTAAGCATCTGTGGATCTACACAACATCTGATAATCAACACCCGCCCAACCCCCAACCACCACCACCACCACCACCCACAAACCCATTCACCACGCCCCCACATACTGCAGCCCTGTACCTCCTTTCTTCCGCTGTGGTATGGGAGCCCCAACAGCTGGTGCTAAATTATATTAGCTTAATTGTTTTCCTGTAACTACTTTTATCCTCCTGATGCTCAGCGCCAGTGCACATTACAGCTCTGATTAGCACCCATGAAGCTTCTACTGCAGCACTGGCAGCCTGTGAGTCAAGGTCACACACTAATGCCAAGTCAAGAAGCCCAGACAAAACAAAATGGGCCATGCAGTGCAGTGTGAATTACTTTTGAAGGGCCGTGGCACCATAGAAGGAACCTGAGGAACCCAGCTGGCCTGCTAGCAGTCTGACAAGTTGTGGGTTCAAATCCCAGCTGCCAAAATTGTGCCCTTGAGCAGACACTTAAAACCCAAGTTGCTCTAGGGGAGACTGGCCCTGAGGTAATAAACAAATGTAAGTTGCTTTGGATAAAAGTGCTAAATGCATAACTGCATGTAAATGTAAATGTCCATTAAGAAAACTTGTGTAATGTTGTGAAATGTAAATGCAAATTGTTTAACAACAAGAGCAGTGAAGTGTTAGGCTCTCAGTCATGGAGTCTGGGTTTGGAGCAGAGTAAGGTTTGAGGGGTCCAGGAGAGGCGGCCCTAACTGGGGTCAATTTTTTGAGCTGAGACTCTGAGGCAGTGACATGTAGACAGGCTGTGCGATTCTGCGAGCCTCGGCTGAGTCGAATCTGTCTGTAACACATCAGCTTTCTCCAATCTGCCAACGTCAGTTCCAGCGTGCACAGATGGAGGCTAGGGAATGAAGTCACTTACCAAGTCTAAATGTCAATAGAGGCACTCCGCAAAGCCGGCATCGCTCAGTCACATTCCTGGGGGCTGCCATCGAGCTCTGGGAGAGCGTTTGGATCAGCACTGATTGGCTCGAGCGAGTCTGCATCAGCCGCATGACAAATGGAAATGTTCAAAACTAACCAAGCAGAAAGGCAATAATCCTGGCTCCCTTTCGAATGACAGCAAGACCATGCTATGTAACAACGGGAGGGGAGCGGGGAGGGGTGTCACATCATCAGGCCCTCCAGGCAAGTGGCGCAGGGCAGACAGTGCGTTGGTCCTCATCGAACCCTTCCCTTAAAAACAAATGAGAGGGTTCATCGACGGACACGGTTTGCAGCTCGTGTCAATCTGTTTAACAGCAATTAGCGACGCATTGACAGGATTTCTCCTGTCAGCTGGATGGCTTAGTGATGGCCAGAAAGGCATTCCAGCTGGATCAGCGCTCTCTGGACACTAAGGCTTGTGCCCTGACTGCAGGGAACTGACTAACTGTGTGGGCAAGAAGAGAGGTATACAGCACATACTGTACATAGTCTGTACATAATCAGAGAGATCGTGACGGAAAGTAAAATGGTTTCCTCTCCATGAAACATCAACATAGTTCCAACATGGTCAACAGACAGAGTACATTGTTTTACACCTCTACATTTATTAATGTAAAAAACATACACATATATAAATATGTATATTTATATTTACTGCAGTCCCCACTACAAGCAACGCCGTATTAAACCACTGTGATGTGCAACGTCAGGTCCAAGTGCATACCATACTATGCAGAAAGCATCCGCCAAAAAAACTGAACAAACAAGACAAACTGTAAATGTTGAACGCCATTCTGTGCCTACACAAACTATTCCATTTTGTTCCTACAGAAAAGTACAGCATGTTCCTGTTTGTGCTAATTGGTCACCCTGGGATGAGCACATTGCATGTGCCGCAAGAGCCTCTGGGAGACTGTGCTGAAAACAGATCAAAGGCCTTAAACTTTGGCAATGACTGTGAGAATACCGTCAGGTTTCACTAGCCCTGACTGAAGCAGACTTCACTTAGGACAGGATGCCATGAAAAGCATCTAATCTCTCAAACGTCCAGACAGACCCTGTCTCTGCTAGTCTCCTCAGACCAAAGTGAATTTCTGGGCTGACAGAGTTATTTGCTAAACCCTGCTGACAGATGCACTTAGCACCTGTGTGCACCTCAGGAAAAGCAACGCTTCAAAATAAATTTTCCCAAAATCTGTGTGGGGAGTCTGAAGGGAGGTGGGGGGGTGGGGGGAGGGGTCCCTTTGGGAGTGCAATGCTGTTTTCGCTCCCCCAAAAGCGATTAAGCAGGTCTCACTGCATCACTGCTTCATCATCGCCAGGCTAAACCAAGCAAAACAGGAGTTTCAGAAGGTTACAAGAAAACAAAACAAAAGCACGTCTCTCAGGTACTACCCCCTGTGAATATATTTGGATCCTTAATTCATCCATATTGATGACAGCTGTTGGGTTTCAGGAAAAATTATAACAGAACATTAGAGACACGAGCTTGACACCAAGTCTATTACAGATTATACAAAAATGTATCCAGTCCCATGACACAACAGTTAATCTAATGGCAGAACTTTTTATGTTTTTAAGTTTTTGTAAGAAACAACCATTTCTTCAGTTGTAAAAGTGAATGTAAATGCCAAACTGCCCTTGGCCAAATGTTTGAAACTTTTCTTGCTACATGTTGGTACTGCTGCTGCCCTCCTGACTCAGTACACTATCTTTCTTTCATACCCAAATGTGTATTTCTATTGGAAATTGACATTCACACTACCCATCATACTATGCCTAAATGACAGAAAAAAATCAATATAGTGTTACATTTTTAGCACAATGCATCACACTGATGTGGAACTACTGCCATCTTTATCAAGGCATGATCTAATGTCATTATATTGACTTGGGACATACATCTACCGACCCTATTGTTTCTGTAGTACACAATATGGTTCAGTATAGTTTAACTGTATGACTGTAGTTCACAAAAAACAATCTCTATGTATTTATGTGTTGCAGAAGTACTGGATAATATAATAATAACACTGGATTATATCAGAATACCTAATGGTTTGAAATAATCTTGTATTGTGGCCCAAATATGTTCCATATATTGTTCACCTTTGTGGCAATTACTCCCAAACCTTTTTCCCCCATCATTCGCTCTTCACGACCATAACATGTGGGTAGCACTGACTGTCCTTTAAAATCATTCATAAAGGTTAGGCTATAGCTATATTTATCCAGCTTTACAAGCGTGGGTGTATGTAAGAGACAAGTCTTTGTCCTTGTTTACTCTACAGCCCTGCAGTCGCTGTATTGATCTCAATCTCTTAACAGCACATGAGCATTCAGGGGAGGTGTTGAGATAGGACCAGGGATGAAACATAGTGGCTAATTTATGTTTGCATGTTGAGAGCTACTGTCACACGTGAAGAGCACAGAAGAGTCATCAAGGCTGTTGCATTAGCGGTCACAAATCATTTTTCGAAGGTATGACAAAGGGAACAGAGACTTGGCAGCTATAAAGCCATCACGCCTGTTGAGGTGTTGACAGACGCAGGCTGTCCTGGCCACCAGCCACACAGTGATGTATAGGCAACCGAACTTGCACACTCAGGGGGCCCGAGTTAAATAATCCATAGACGGCTATTAGTCAAAATATCTCTGTCAGGCCCGGAAATTTCGGCTTGGCAGAGCGATATGTTCTCACACTGCGTGCGTTGCCTTTGCACCCGTGTTATTGGGAGTGAAGGATGAGAGGGAGGGAGGGAGCGAGGGATGGATTGGGAGAGGGAAGAGAGGAAATTGACTGGACAGATGGTTTGTGTCAGTATCATTATGAGAGTGACAAGAGCGTTGTGCTTTAAAAGGTGTCCAGATGTGTTCATCAGTGTGAGTGCTTGCAGACATCCAGACCACCACTCCTTCCCCATCAATATAACCTTTGCCTTGGTGGCTTCATTGGCCAAATATTGGCGACGGGAGGCAGGGCGATGGTGGCCAACAAACCCGATGAATCATGGTCTGGTAGTTCGCTGATTAAACTGACCTTTGCTTTTGTATTACGAGTTGTGACACTGACCTTTTGGTCGGACCATCTGTCATTTACAGCCAAGGCTATGATGAGTGGCACAGTAATCAGCTTTGATGACCTGCAGTGTGATCTACATATTCACCATTAGCCTTCATCATGAGCAAGAATGATAACCAGCTAATAACACCCCAGTTGTCATTCCCACTCTTTCATAAGGGCTTTATCGGGGGTCTTGTGTGCAGTGTGTGCAGACATTATCCATTTCCCAAGCTAAAAATATGGCTATTTATCTCAGTGTTGTACAGCAGACAAACCAGGCAGATTAGCTTACCCAGTCAAGATGGAATGTGTTTTAGTGTTTTATGTTTTGAAAAAGTAAAACTTCTCTTAGCCAAAGAAGCTTTGCATAATCCAGCACAAGAGACCTTGCGTGTGTGCGTGTGTGTGTGTGTGTGTGTGTGAGAGACAGAAAGAGCAAGAGAGAGACAGTGCCTGGGTCAAAACAGCCATCAGGAATGCAGTTTCCCCTCAAATGGCCCCACCATTTTAACCACAACAGCGTTACATCTCACATTAGCAGTCAATTACAGCGGCACGATTAATTAGATAAAAAGCGGCCATTACCCCCGGGGCACACAGGGGATGGCCAGCCTGTCCTGGAGATCAGGACTGTGTCGTTTGTAAACGTCAGTGGCTCCCCTGGGCTAGGCTACTATGTGTGTGTGCTGTTGGTGCACTGGGAGTGAGTGCTCAGCCCAGGCTGTTCCAAGCGTCCGAGGCTCTGAGTGAAGCAGGGGAAATCCAAGGCTGCTTTCCCTTTATGTCTCTCCCTCTGATTGATGTCATATACACCCACATCACACACACACACACACACACCAACATATATGTAAGGATCTGCACTGTCCTCATGTTAGAAGGGGAGTTCAGTGAGTTCCCTCTCTCCATCACACACACACACATACACACACACCAACACTCACTCACTCACTCACTCCCTGTGCCCCATTTCCATATCTGAAATTGAAATCAGCTCCATGGAAACATCACTCTGTTTGTGCTTGTTGCTTTCATATATATGCACACACCTCTTCTCAGGCCACACTATGCTTCATCCAGAACACACACAGCCCGCTCACATCAGCATGGAAAGAAGTGACTGAACAAGCCATACATGCAGCCAGAAAAAAAAAATACAATCTTCTGCCAGTTTACACATTCAGCAATAAGGGGATGTGCTGAATTACTGTATCAGCTAGGCACAAAGATCAGTGATTATGTTTACATGCACTTAAGTATCCCCAATGTGATCTAGATATTAAGTATCCCAGCTTTGTGTTTGTGCACTTGAACACCTTTTCCTGATTTCAGTATGGCGAATAAGTCCTTATCCCGGTTTCTGAGAATTGGGATATGCTAGGTGGAGCACTCCCAGAGAAACCGGAATATACTGTGCCATGTGGCTGTGGCTGATTTCTGACAGTTGCGGAGAAAGATTCTACAGTGTGACGTGCAAGATGGAACGCTGCAAGACAATCAAGCGGTGCTCTTTAGAATTCTTGGTGAGAACACCGCAAATAAAACTATAATCAGTAACTGGAATATTAGTATTTATCATGTAAACAGGGATATTCATAACCCCATGTCTTTGCATTCATGTAAAAACTTTATCCTGAACATTATTAAAACCGGGATAGGCATCATATTCTGAATACTGAAGTGCATGTAAACATAGTCAGTGATTACATTGATTTGGATTGAATGAGTAGGGGTCAGCCTAATACTGCGCATGATAGTGATGTCTACATCTATACAGCAATTGGCAATTTATACAATTATTGCCTGTTCTTGTAATGATCTGTAAGGGATCTGAAGGGGTGACAGGTACAGCTGCAACGACACCAATGCTGTATCTCTGCAGCTGACAGGATAAGACAAGAGTGGCATGGTACGGCATCCTCTGAGAAAGCCCCAAACTGTCAAAGATTCTTGAGGTCTTATTTAGTGAAAAATCTTGACATCTTCAATTTGCAATAAAATTTGAGAATGTGATCAGATATGATTTGAAAAATCTGTGATTCACTTGTCTCACTGATGCTACTGCTGTTGCAATCAGCCCTTATGCTCAGCTTCCCCTCCAAGCTGGTGTTTTAAAGACACTGAATTGAAAAAAGTCTGTTAAAGTAATTACACTAGAAAATGGAATGGTGCTGAGATCAAGATGTTCACTACCTTTAAGAACAAGACAGCACAGTACAAACCAATTAAAGATGCTCCTGCAGAGTGATCCACAGATATGTAGGAAGGTGTGTGATTATGTGTGAGTGTGTGTGTGTATGCATATAAGAGGCAGGGAGGGAGAGAGAGAGAGGGAGAGCAAGCGAGCAATGTTGTTTGTACTTTAATTTGAGGCCCTATATTTGATTGACAGCACAAGGGAAGATGGGTGCAGAGAGAGTGGGGGAGGCTTCCCAGCATCGAGGCAGACTGGCACAGCCAAACAGGCCTTAATGAAATGAAATATTACAAGGTAGTCAAGGTGACTTGCATATAATTAAACCTATGGTGCGCCGCTGAGAACACCCATGTCATGTGGGAGAGGTGGGAAGAGAGCAGAGCAGAACAGGGAGAGACAGACAGACAGAGAGAGAGAGAGAGAGAGAGAGAGAGAGAGAGAGAGAGAGAGAGAGAGAGAGAGAGAGAGAGAGAGCAAAGATTAATTTCTTCAGGGTGATGCTGGTAAAAGAACATTTCCAAGGTTATTCTGTGTTGTAGCTCATGCATTCTGATGGCAAAGGAATTTGTTAAGGATAGATGTTATTTCAAAAGGTCGCAGGATACAGAAAAAACTGTCAGAAAGAGAATCCTATTACATCATGAATATCTCACACTGCACAGTGCTTCCATGGCATATCACGTGGTAGAGACTAGGGATGCATGCTGTTTCACTTACATTACTCACAGCTTACATTAAGAACTCCATAAAGTACTCATTTTAAAGAAGAATCTGGTGTGAATCAATCCATAGCCGATTCAGTTAATTTTAGCTGCTGGTTTGCTGTCCAGTCTACCTTGTATCAAATTTTGTCATTCACAGCACTCGCTGCCCTTAACCAACTGAGCTATAAATTGAATCACCGGACATCTCCTTTAAGAACCTTCAGCATCTCTTCTCTAGGGGATTTAACTTCAGTTTGACTAAGTCTGACAAGATCAGTTACTTGCCTAAATCTCCCTCTGAAGCTAAGTCACTGGGTACTCCATCGAGATCTGACCATGTCCCTGAACTTGATGCAAAAAATCAACAGTTTTAAGTGTCAGTCAACTAAGACCAGTAAAACTGATCAGAGGGAGTAACTGCCTGAGGTAGAACGAAGACAGGCAGACAGAGACATACAGTGGTATCCAATCATACACAAAAGGCAGTAGAAGCAGTGGCAGACCTCGCTGATGAGAAACTCCAAACGCAACCCAGACACTGAGCAGCAGTTTTTCAAAAATTGTTCAAGTTCAGAAGTTTGGCCCCATCTACTAACCTCCCAAAACTTTAAGAAGGGATGAGAACACACATTTCTTTTACCAGAAGGTTCTTTCCCACTGCATTCTGTGAAATTGTTAAAGTAAGTTTTCTTTTACACCCAGAAATGCTCCATTTCTTCATTCTCACGTCACGGTAAATTTCACACAAATCTAAATAACAAAAACCCTGAAGAATACAGCAAACAAACTAGGCTTATTATGCTGGCGAATGAACCATCTCTTTCATTTAGTTACACTAGTTACCTATGCCCTCCAATAGCACTTAATCATAGGCTAAGAAGAATTTAAATTGATTGCCGCAATTAAAGGCCCAACTAATTGTAATATTTAAGTGAGACAGTGAGGCGTACAGCGATTAAAAACAGCTCCTCTGTCTAAGCAAAACCTTTTTGAAATAGAATCAATCATTTTAGCTGCCAAACTGACATAAAATGGCCAATAGCAGCTGAAGAGCACATGTTCTAGAACCAGAGGTATCGGTCGTTCACTCAAACACAGAATAGCATCATCTTCACCACAACAGCTACTCTGTAAACGATCTCTGATTAATATTTCAAGTGTGCTTGAATGGCATTGCCATGCATTAGCCCAGAACACAGCGGGTGGATGACTGGTCAGTGACGATACTAAAATTCCCCCACCCATGCTTTCAAATCTTTTTTGAGCAGAGTGGGCAATGATGGCCGTAACCCAGCACACACCCTACTGCCACAAGGTGAGATAGTGGCCCTGACCCACATCAAAAACATACAGAACAGAAACGATTTGCGATACGCAGAACAGAATTGATCTTCAGCCAAACACAGATCTTGTCTCCGTCTCTGTGGAGCAGGGGTGCCCAACTAGTCGATCCCCAAGGCAGTGCAGGTAGATCGCAAAACGTTCTAAGAAAAAATGCTCATTATATTTTTCATTTCTCTTCGATTTGGCGTTGATATGCAATTGACATAAACATAACTTGCGGTAAATGGAGTCTTTGGTCTCTGTCCTCTTCTAGGAAGTATACAGTATAGGCGAACAAGGCACTGCGCAGAAGTTCAATATGTGCAAAACATGGTTCACAGAGGTTGAATGCAACACTGCTGCGGACTGACATGAGATAGAAAAGTAGCCTACAGTAGCCTAGTCTCAGGTTCTTGTTAAGATTTTGAGAAATCTGTCCAGGGATGATAGAGTTTCTCTTTGACATTATTCACAGAATACAAGCAGCATAATGACACTTGTAGGTGCTTCATAATATGGCATTTTTAAAAGAGCTGATGGACACACTGAATGAGAGTACAATGAAAAGGCCAAAGCGAGGTACATTTGAAGCAAAGGGGAGTGTGCAGAAAAACTCATGAGGTCAATCTTTTTGACCCTGTCATTTAAAAACCAGCTCACAAGCCAAGAAAGGTTGGGCACCCCTGCTGTGGAGGGGTTCTTTGCAGGCTACTCCAAAGGTACACATCCATTCCAGCTGGTGAAGTAATAGTTTACCTCCACATATTTTGACCACTGTTGCATCGTAGAAGCATATTGCCTAAACTAAATGGCAGTCTGCATTTATTTGCATTATTTGTAATAATGGAAAATTCATTTCAAGTTAATTCCCCCTAGCTTCTCTGCAAGAATCAAGTGAATGACTCATGTGACTGGCAATTGACCAATCAGGGCACAAATGTTTTCACTCAATTCCATTTTTGGTGTCCAGACCTCTCACAGCTTTGCTCCCAGATGAATCCGAGGCAGCCAGCATCTTCAGATCGTTATGCCGAAACCAGTGGATTAATATGCATAAGGAGTGAATCCGCAACAGAATTGTTTCGCATTCATTTGAAAATGCATTAATTAAATGCAACCTAACATTGACTACCTGTGAATGCCATGGTAGAGGAGGCCCTGCACTTCCCAGTGACAAACTTGCCCCTAACACCATGTTCAGCCAAGCTGTAAAAGTTTCATATGCAAATTGTGTTAATGGTAAAATGGTAATAAAATGTATTCAATCGATGGGATTTGAGTCAGGTAGATTAGAGGAAGTTATTTTGGTGACAATTTGCACTTTTGTGGTAGACTTTTATCTTTTTTTTTGGTTACGGCTTTTTGTTTGTGAACATTAATAACACAGTGACACCTGTTTGAAACAAAAAAACAAAAACAAAAACATAATTCTCCCTTAAACAAAGACAATTGGACAAGTGTGAGACTTAAATAAAAAAACCTTTTCAAATTAACAGATGGCATGTCAACGACACATGGCTTAGTATGTTAAAATCAGCAGTAAAGTTTCTAGTTTTTTTTTTCTTCCTTTTTTCTAGATTTCCACTCTGTTCCACCTTTTCACCATAGCGGAAAGCAAAGGGGAGGGTTCTACTAAATCCAATAATCCTGTCACATTGATCTGCAGACTTACGCAGCAAAGACACACTGTAGACATACTGTGATGATAATTAATATTTGGTCTCGTTGGGTTGGCACTGGCATCTCTTTCTGAAAAGTAATTACAATTGACAGTCCTATGTGACTTGCAGTTAGTTGTGTTGTTTTATCAAGCGTTTGCCATTGTCATAAGGGTACAACTTGGCCTAATTTCCAATGACCTCTAATGTCTTACACAAAGCCTCCCCAGACACAGTCAGCCAACAGCGCATCCCTAGATGACAAGCATGGCACAGCTTGTGACATCAGGGCTGGGGTGGAATTTAAGCAAGATGTTTTGTTGTGCCACATTACATTAACTCCAACTCAAGGCCAAGACAGAGGTACATCGTTGAGGGGTTTTTACCTCACTCTTCACACCCTAATCACTCATACTATAGCCTGTCCTGTGGTGAAGTCTTCTGTTGTTTCTCAGTGATATTCTCTCTCCCTCTCTCTCTTACTCACTTGTATGGTTGGACTAAGAAAACTAGCAACCATAGGGCTACACCTATTAATGGACCCTCATCAATCTGTAACCACAATGAGGTACAAGAATGATGACATAGACATGATACTGGCCAAGTAGTCTACCCACCACTACTACTAATCTATTAGTCGTACTAAAACTATATCTATAAATCACACTAAAAATGCATGGGCAACAGTAAATTACCATCAACCAATGTAAGCCTATTTCTTTGGTCATTCAAGACCCTGTCACCCTCCAGGCCCTGAGACTTGAGCCCCTCCCTCCCTTAGTTCCACTGTTAATCCACCCCAATTTATGGATTTAGCTAATAAGACAATAATGCATAGGCCTATGATATTATATGTGACTTACACAGACACTTCACAAGTAACCAATGCCTTTTGAGCCTTTTATTACATTGCAAAGGTCTCAAGGCTAATCTGGAACAAGTGGAGTGACCACAAAAGCAAGCCTGATTAAAAGGGCTAGCGAGTCGAGGTCACATGACTGTCCGACAGGTCAGGGGAGCGCAATCCCGTTTTTCATCGCTCAAACAAAAATCATTTAACTCCATGCATTATTCATCTTTCTCCCTTGATTCAATAATGGCCAGAACAAAGGGCTTAGACAAAGGAGACTGGACATCAGAGATGAATGGATGGGAGATGAAGACGAAGCCCTTGTGCCTTGTGTGTGTGTTTTTTCTTTTCTTCTTGCTGTAGAAAACACAGTAATGAAGTGATGACTGTTTATCGCCAGGGATCAATACTACAAGCTCAAACAAGTCTTTCCCCTTTGAGAAAATGACAGGTGAGTTGAATGATTGGCCGAGAGAGGCAGCGCTAGGGCCGCAGCACCAAAGCGCGACCTTAATATGCTACATCAGAGGATCTTGTGAGAAAGCAGTGAGAGCATGGAGCAATTAATATGCTAAATTAAAACACCTTGTGGAAACATCCTGAATCAGATGGCTGGATTTCACAGGAATATCACAATTGCACACAATTACACACACTTTCACAGCCACACACACACACACACACACGAATACACACACACACACTTGGAAACACACACACACACACACCAGTAGAGCAAAGCACTGTGAAATTACATTAGATAATCTAATAATGTAAGAGAATAAAACCAAATTATAATACATTTCTCACCAGGCTACACTATAGCTGCAGAATAAGCCCCTATTAAATGTTATCTGAAGGTGTGTGGTCTGACTCACCGCAGCAGGACACACATTTAAAGTGTGCACCAGTGATGACGTGTCCATCCAAATGCCACACATGTTGGCGGCGGTGACCTTCGCATAACCTCTGTTTAGCCCTCTGATGATCAGAGGCTAGCTAAGCTGTGGCTTCAGAGCTTCCAGCTAGCCAAGCTGTGCTGCGCTATCATTCCATCGGCAGCATGGCACAGTGGCTCAAAGAGCATCTCCCCCAGCCTTAGAGTCTGACTAGCTCAGACACACAAACACACCATCAGCATCGGAGTTGGTGCAGGTGGCTTTACAAGTAGACAAATACACATCTCTGAGATTCTATGTGGCTGTTTCAGTAAATGGGTGTGCTGGCATACTAAGCACATAATTGGATTTCATATTCTTAGTACGCACTTTAATCCCAAATGGCACACAGTGATATTGATTCACAAAACCATTTAAATGTGCACAAGCACATGTGCTGTCACTCTTAAAGCGAGGAATCACTCGGGCTCAATTCAAAAATTCAAGGAATAAAAGGACATCCATTTTGAATTAAAGACTGAGGAGAACCTGAGAGGACTGAAAGGTCCGTGAACCTAAGAGCTCCCTGTGCTGTTTATACAAATCTTTTTAAAACATCAAATGGGAGTTTAAACTTTGCAGAAAAGACAATTTCTCCATCCAGATGGTGAACTGTCAAGCTGTCCTGAAGTGATTACTTCCAAATTCATCTAAAATGTTATGGGTTTGAATAAAATTTCTGCCATTCGATAAAATTTACCACATAAGCTTTTTTTTAAAGTAACTCTTCCATAGTTTTAAGATCAGTCTTGTCCTAAAGAAAACCCCAATATACATTTCATAAGTTCACAAAAGTCAATGAGCATCTGACAAGACTGAAGGAGAGCAGTGGCACATTTCACAGTGATCTCAGATAAAACAGCATTAAAACTGTAAAATCACAAAAGAAATTCACTTTCTATTGACAAGATCTATTGCTTATTGCAACTCTGGACTGGATTTTCCCAGTCAGGCAAAGCATACTACATAAACCTCTGCAGCTCCTGGTCCTTCATAGGGCTAATGAGTGCGTTTGGTAAGAACTTGTTGCAGCAGCTGTCACAGTCTTCATTGGCTGGTGTAATCTATAACCAAGAGCAATAAACAAATACACGTTTGATATTTCTAATTTGCTGCCATCAGCTGCAAACATGTCTTATAATTTAGAGCATGCACGCCTTACGTTATAATAATACCACTATGGTCATCCTATGGTTACTCTGTGAGATTTAGTGAAACCTGCACCTCATAAATGCAGTGTGAGGCTGTTGTGTCAATCAGTTTTCTTCTTAAGCAGTGGATGTCCTTGTGTCTAACAGAAGCCTACACCAGAGAGCCTGCCAAGCAATGTCTACTTCAGAATGTTTTAGAGATGCTGCAATTAAACACAGCTTACATTATCTCTACAGCGAAAAACTCCACCATGTACATTTGAGTCGATTTTCAAAATACAGGATTATACAGCATTTATTCTGACATCTCAGAATTTCAAGATATTTCAGCTTCCCTCTCTCAGATTTAGCTTATAAGGTAGAAGATGGGCTTAATATCACCTCCATCTGGCTCAACATTGACCTATCAATCATTCTTATTCTCCAGTGAAAGCATAGGTAATAAGATTTAACTTTTAAATTACTACCTACAACCAAAACCCTTCTCAAAGTCAGAGAGTCCCTAAAACATTAATTCATGCTAACTGTTCTGCACTCCTTTGACTGATTAACTTTTATCTCTTCCCAGGCTTTTATCTTTCTAGTGCTGCAATGTTCTTCAGATCTTCATTTCCAATACCTTCTCCTCGTCCTTGGTCCTTTTTATTTCTTATTCACTTCTACTTCACAATTAATTGCATTTGATCCTCTTTCTCTCCTCTGCAACTCACATCACCTTCTATAAAGTACACTGTTTACTGCGTTGTTCACATGTTCTCAGCTCATTAGTATTCGGAAGGAGACTCACGTTCATCATCGTGGCATTCATATTTGATTCACGTTGGAAGAATCCACTCTCATTAGGTCTGTCATCCATGCATCATGCCTTGCACTAAATGGCAAATGCATCGGAGACAGCCTGTCTCTTCTCATCGCCAGCCCTCTCTATTCCATTTAGCACACCTCGTGTAACACAGCCTCCCAACCATGCAACAGTCTTCTCAAGTAATGAAGGTGATCAGATTGGCGTTATCTGATAACTTGAAAAGTAAGTGGAAGTAATAGAATAACATTAACTACTGATTAACTGGTTATTCATAGTTATGCGATTGCCTCTACAGCTGCCTCAGATGCGGTAGAGGCTGACTGCTGTGAATCAGCTTGTAGTCTGAGAGCTGATTGCAAACTGTAGTGTGGTAAACATACAAAACATGTGCAAACACGTTAATTATTTATGGCCTCTACAGATGATAATGCCACATCTCCCTACAGTGCTAGTCTGGATTTGATCCCATAGAGCTCGTTGTCACAGACGGCATTTTAACCTGTTCAATCAGCGAACAGTGGGAGGCGTTGTGAATGTAGAGCTAGAATGCTATCAGTCAAGGCAAGATATCAGTCAGGGGCTGATCCAATCTTTTAAAACTTAAACACCACAAGCAAAGGATCGAATCTCACTACTGTATGTCCAAACTCTCTGTATGAAACGTGTAAAACAAGGGTCTGGTTTTATTACCAGACTAATTTAGCATGCTCAGAGCACTACAGTCTGTTTTTCCTTCTACTCTGAAAAATGTTAAAAGCCAGGACATCTGAGGTGAACATGGTTTAGGGGCACTGAGGAAGTGTTAACTGAAACAATGCAGCCACCAAATAAGAAAATCATAGAATTTTCTTGAGCTCTGTTAAAATATCCAGTCTACTTATGAAGGGGATTTTGCAGCGGCATGGTCCTGCTCCTTCTCCAGCATTCAATCAGGGTGGAATTTGTGAGAGATGCTCCATGAGGACAGAAGAAGCCAAGCTGTTAAAACACACGGCTGCGTTTTGTCAAAGCCTCAATTTAACACACGCCTTCATCACTCTTTTCAGGGAGCTGTCAATTTTCTCAACAAAATATTTCCGCTGGCTAAGACATGCCAAAGCACCATCAATCACCCATCCATCCTCTCCTGTTCAGCTAAAACTAAAACAAATCCAGTTAAGTACACAGTGGTAAAGTTGTAGTCTAAAGTGAAATGTTGGCAAAATACTGGTAAAAAACCCAACACAGAACATCTGTTTGCATACCAAGTATCTACACACTGAACACAGAGAGTGCTCTCTGCTTAAATCCAACTTCAAGATGTTTTCACCCTTGCAGGTGTAGTCAGTCATATGTGATAAGGGACTCAACGTTTGGTCTCAGAGCCTACTAAAAATGCATGGCATATGCTCACGTTTCACGGCCACTGTTCTCCAGAGCAAGTACAATTTTCATGAAAATCAAAATCCAGGCAGGAGAGATGGAGGAAGCTCGTAAATATTTAATTGGGCAAACGTATCCGAGTCAACGTGTGCTTTCCTCCGAGCAACAGCCTTGCGGTGTTTCATTTCTAACCAAAACCAGATTTCTAACCCCGTCTTTTGTACTCCTGAGCAGCCAGACAGTCTCCTCTGCAGCACACAGCCCAGGGTGACTTATTATACATCATTTGTTAAATATTTCAGAAACTGTAATAGTCCAGCAAAACTTCATGCATAAACGATATGGTGGCAATTTCCATTCTCATATCACTAGGACTTAGGCATAAGCCTTAAGTGAACAGAAAGGTGAGAAATGAAGAGGGCGCCTGGTGTAACAGGGAAGGCACCATACAGTATATCTGGCACATATACACTAGATCACACTGAAAGGGGCCTTACAGGAAGTACTCTTAGAAATAACTGAAATATATGAACAGAGAGTTGGAAGTGTTTCCAATTTTCCAAAAAACTTATATATCTGTACATTTTTTCCCTGAGCCAGAACAGAGGCTGGTCTCTTTAGGAGGGTGGGATCTGAAGATGTGGTACAAAATCACAAGCTTATTGACAGAGAAAAATATCAAGAGCAAAAGAACAAAAAAAATGTGTTTTGCCAACACATTTAAATCTTTTACATTGTTCTACCTCTGCCCATGTAAACCATCAAAGCTTTATATGGCAGGTTCTCCTGGACTAGTTGTTTTGCTCCATCATCTCCAGCATCTCATGAAGAAACTCACCATCTCATTAGCCAGATGCAGTGTGTTCTCCCACACCCGGTCTGATTAATAAAAGTGACACAGAGCTATAATTAACGCATTGAGACACTGAGCATTAGCCCACTATGTTGAGCGTTTCATGGGCAGATTTCTGGTCGTGCAACAGTGGACAAATGGTCTGACTGGAGCAGGAGGGGAGAGTGGGAGGAAGAGAGGAAGAGAAAAAGAGAGAGAGAGAGAGAGAGAGAGAGAGAGAGAGAGAGAGAGAGAGAGAGAGAGAGAGAAGGGAAATAAGAGAGTGAGAGAAGTTGAGGTTGAATGAAGAAGTGAAAAGCTGTAAGAGTCTGACCTCCACTGTATAACACATTCGAAAACTCTATAGTATACTACAGTACGCTAGTATACTCCATAGTATAGTATAGTATACTTGCATACTCCATAGTATAGTAGATGAGTTGTTTTATTATATGGTGGACGTCATGTTGAATTTTGACGACAGGTGTAACTAATGTTAAGAAAACAATCTGTTTCTCAAATGTCTTCTAACTAGGAGTATACCCATCATAAATCCTTCCACCACAAGACAGAAGTATGACTAGAACTGATTACAATTTTTTTTTTGTGATTTTTCTATATATACTCATACTATATATTTCTATATATCTTGGATCCTGCCATTAAACAGGTTGATTGGGGTCCTAGAGAGTGAAATAAAAAATGTGCGAAAATCTATATGAATCATTCATAAAATTGTACATCAGGAAAGGATGGAGTTAAGCACTTCTCTGGGATGCATGTATAGATGCACGGCATCATGTGAAACACTGCATCAAGTGTTACCGGTGCCATCTCCACACGCACAGACAATTAGTCAGCCTTCAAGCACACGCACACAGCCGCTCAAGGAGCAACACAGACAGAGGCTTTGGAAAAACTTTAAGGAAAGAGTGAGATGAAGAGAATCTGAAAACAACTCCACCAGGACACCATTCCCGCCTCGCCAAAAAAAATTAAAATAATAAATCAGCCCCATGGTAAACTCAAAACGGCAGGGAGCCCCGGGTGCAGACTCTGTCCCATGCCCCTGCCTGAGGTCACCGCTTCAACTCGCATGGCAGTGGCCGCATTAATAACTTAACGGGTGAGTCAGGGCCGCCGTGCCTCGCTATTCGCAGCCCTCTCCCTGGCAACGAAGACCGTGACGAGATGAGATGGAAGCCGGCTGACAGGCTTCGTCACAGACAGAATAAATACTTAACAGCGGTGTCCTCTTAGAGGCTTGCAGAGGCCCGCTGTAATTTATAAAACATAATTAAACCCTCGGCTGGCAGTTTTTTGGAGGCAGTGCCTTCCTGCTGATGAATTAAGAGCTCATGGGCGACGAGCACATGGCTTTGAGATCGCTTAACATAGTCAATTCGACAGCACGGTTGACATGCGCCGGCGCGTAAATGTTCCTTAGTCATTAGATGGGTTAGGTTTTTAAAGCTGAACATTCCCAAACATGGCATATCTGTCACTGTCTTGGGTGTTGATCATTTCTGCTGCGTGTCTGCGGTGTGGGGTCACAGGCTTTCATTGGGAATGGAGTGACCACACATTTAAAATTCATTGGACTATAAAGCCAGAGCTGGGCCTTGATGGAATCCTTGGCATCGTTTGCCTAGTGCAGCAGGCAGGCAGGCAGGCAGGCGGGCCGAGGCAGACTGCCGCAGAGGGCATACCAGTCCAGCGGGTCTGACCACCCCGGCCCGTACCTTACGGCGCTACGTCTGCTGCCAGGTCTGGCCGACTCAAATCCAGGTGTTACCCGAGTTTTATTCCGCCGACCTGGCCAGTGGTGGAAGGACCCTGAGAGATGTAATGGGCACATGAGCAAGTCTTATTGAGAAAAATGATTCATGCTCTCAGGGGCACAGGAAGCCATGCCTGAATCAATAGCTCACCAATCCATTCAGAGAGAATAACCTGCACGGCCAGGGTAGGGGACTCACAGCAGACAAACAGCCCTAGACCTTGGCGAGATAGTGAGAGAGAGAGAAAAAAAGAGAGATAGATAGAGAGAGAGAAACAAAGAAAGAGCATGAGAGAGAGAGGACAGATGGAACAAGCAGAAAGCATAGTGATGTCCCATCATCAGCCTTGGCCCATTTCCCCATTTCCTTTGAGGAAAGTAAACAATACAGATGAAATCTCCATGGTGACTCATTCAAACCCTGCCAATCCATCAACAAACACTGCCATCCTATCCAAAGAATTGTCCCAGTATTTCACTATGTTATGTCAACAGCTTTTACACTGGTGGAATTAGTCAGGTATGCTTGTGGAATCCTCAAGGTCACTGGACCATTCCTTGGAGGAGCATGTAAAGATAAATGTAGACAATAATCTCTGTGTAAGTCTCTTTGGAAGATCTGCCAAATGGCAATGTAACTGGCAAGAGGGAATACAATGAGGCATTAAGAACCTGTTAAGAAGGCAGAGTTCTGACACTCCCCTATCACGTTAAGCCCAGCTTCTTGCTATTCAAGTCACTGCCTTGGAAAAAGCCACAGCTTTTTGCCAGACAGTGATTCATCTCTCAACGCATGCTGAACATAAAAATTACAACAGATGACTTTTGGAAGTGCACACAGTGGCTCGTTCATCAAAGCGTGCCCAAATGTATTTTTAATGTAAGACGTATGCCGGTTAATCTCGGTGGACCGGGGTCCTTCAGGAGAAGAGGAAGCCACTCTGCCCTTTTCACACAGGCATCTCTGTGGGCAGACGGAGACGTGTTCTGACAGCTTCCCCTGCTCCCCCAGGGTCAGCCCAAGGTCAAATCAGCTGAATCGGCAACAGTACTCTATCGGCATCAATCACCAAAAGCTCCATCTCCAGGGATACTCCTCTGTTCTAACCCCCCTCCCCAATCCCTTGCCACCTTATTCCAACATCCCCACATACAAACACTCACACACACCCATCCATCATGCTATTGTCAGCTCCAGCTCACTGATCTATAGGTCTGCATTAGCACATCTGTCCATGGGTCAACCAGGGTTGCCAGTGATCATCAACAGACAGAGAGCAAAGAGGGAAGTCTCATTCTATATAGCCTCTGACCACTGAGGCACAAATTGATACACAGTTTCAGTGTCGAGCAATGACGGCATTTAAAACCAGTCAGCATTCGATAATCTATGGAGCCCAGAGTCCTGATCTGACAGACCCGGCTGTGCTTAGAGAGTGCTAAGCTATCTGGGTCGCTGCATCCCGCCTGTGCACTCAAACCGCTTCTTTCCTTCTCAGCATACTGACACTTTTTAATTGAGGCCCAGAAAATGAGTTGGGATTTCCTTACCTGCCAGAATATGCTGTCTATTGTGTGTCCCAGGAAGCTTTCACGTGTCTCGGATGACAGAAGCTTGGGGCCCAGTATTGTCATGAACTCATCAAAATCCACCTGGCCGTCACCTGGAGAATAAGATTGAATTCATGTCAGAATAGTGAAAAATAACAGAGAAGGACATTACCCCAGTAGAGGTTCTAATCACTAAACATGAGGAAATCATTCATGGAGTTCATAAGTTAAACACAGCATGAACATGATTACATTTCTCAGCCACAGGATGATGAAGTAGTGTAAAAAAGGTTATTCAGTGGAAATCTATCAAAATGCAGTGATCAATAAAACCCAAACACATAACAAATTTATTGCCAAGGAATACTAACCACTAAAGCTTTGACACATTGACTAGCAGAGCATGATTTACACTGTCTTGAGTATTTGAAGCATGTCAAATGGACACACACAATGTTTCTCCATGTGGGCTGGCTGGCTACTTGAATTATGAGGTCTTGATTGTGACCGCTCTGTGCACACACATATAGCCTGACAAGCCACACTATAACATCAAAATGTATAGTCTGACCACGGCCAACAGACCAAGCTCAATCCTAGGGGCAGAATCAGCGGTTATCTTTCAAACTGGATAGTGCTACGACCAATCAGAGCAACGCTGGCAAAATAGCAAATGTCCTTGCTTGAAATTAATGACAACTTTTAAAAAAGTCCAAGTCTGACTCAAAGTTGATGCCAAAACCAGTCCGCCCAATGACTCTATACAAAAATAGAGCGTTGTGATAGGTCTTACCAAGCCTGTGTAAGACCAATGGTAGACCTACTGAGGCTCCAATGGTGCGTGGCTAGACGTACCCACTAAGCAAAACTACCACAAGGGTGCGTCTAGATTTCTAGGCTAACACACACACCACACACACACACACACACACACACACACACACACACACACACATACTGACACCCAAATTAATTCTGCTCTGGCTGAAAAGAACACTACTGTCTCCTCTCTCTCCTTGCTTTAGCTAACAGGCTCGAGTCATCTCCTGTTTTTGTAACAGACAGCGACCTTGTCGAAGGAAGTGCTGTCAAAGCAGGATGACTTAATTCACCTTCATGCTTCTCTCTTGGACGTCATCCTCCTCCACCCCCACCCCACCCCTCAGATGCAGGGGTTTGTTTGGCATGACTCACGGCATCGATTGGGCGTTGCGTATGCATCGCGGCAGGCAGCCGGCAGGTGACAATTACAGGCTAGACTGCCCGGGAGGTCCTGATGGATGCCTACTCTTGCACAAGCCCTCAGGGGGTCCTGGTCAAACTCCACTATGGTGATGGAGCAGAAGGAGTACTATAGGAAACCGCACTCAGAGGGAGGACCCACAAAATTACACAGCTGTCTTTGTATTGTCAACAGCATATTTCATGGTGCACTTGGGACAGATTTGAAATGAAATAAGGATTAGCTAGTCAGAATAAACAGAAGACAGAGTATAAAAAGAAATACCTTGGCTGACGTTTTAGGCTTTTCAGACTGTACTGTATGTTGAGACGCTGCTGTCAATTAGGGGTATCACAACACAGTCAACTCATGATTCGGTTCGATACACAGTTCAGGATGAACGGTTCAGTGCCCTCACAATACTGCTTATTCAAGAAAGTAAGACTGAACCACCAATTATTTCAGTTAAAAATGTATTCACTCCCTGAGCAAAATGGTAAATAAAACTATGCTTTACCAAAATATTTCCCTGAAAGAATAAATCAGTGTCCTCAATCACATGTAAACCTTCACATTCTTCACATTCATGTTTTCTTAAATTGCTAACCCACAAAGCCTACCTTAATATTTTCAAATTACCTGGTGTGTTTTAGGCCTAGAAGACTTTTTTGTAATAGTCATTGTTATTTTTGAACCATCAAAATGCTACAATACATTGCTACATTTTATGATTTGATATCATCATTCTTTTGCATCATGATACTGTATGACAGTGCATTGTTACAACCCTCCTGTCTATACAATCATCTGCAATAACGGTGGAGACAACCCTAATCCAAGGGTCCCTCATCACACCACTCGCTCAGAGCTACTGAGCTACAAGACACCACTTTCCATATACAGTTTAAATGCTGTGCTCGCCATAACATTACATTTTCCTTACACCACAGCAGCACGCTGTGATGACAAAGTGCACAATTTGGTCAATCTGTATCTCTAGAAACCCAGCTAATCCCAGCTAAACACTTTAGGCAACATTTGAGCCTAAAAACAAGTTTGAGGGACATTGACAAAATCAATCCTGCCTAAAAAAAAAGGCATTTTCATTTCTAAGATCGCTCTTTACATTATAAACAAACACTCACAGTATGCCTGATAGACCTTCTAAGGCAACCAGAAGTCAAAACAACCAGCCTTTAAAGACTGCAATAGAAACACAACAGAGATGTTCTCAAGCACCTTCTCCATGGAGACCTACAGAACACAAAAACTACAGGAAGCCAGAATATTAACATGAGCTGTAACATTAGAGGAGAGTCACGATGAACTATTCCCATTGCAATAAAAAACAATGTCTTGACAAATAGCTTTATTTATGTAGCACATCTTTAAAGCCCCGTTGCATTTGGCAGGTTCACCTCAGACACTCTTCAGGGTTTGTTTGCCCTATCTGTACATCTGTAGCAATCGCACAGTCAGCAGTACTTAAACTCTGACCATGGATGGGACAAATAACAGGAAACACTTTGAAACACTCAATGCCAGACAGAATTAAATCAAAGAAGTTAAAAGAAAATAAAAACTAAATTGATGGAGACAACTCTAGTCAGCATTTGTCTTGGTTTGAATGACTATTTTGCTGCGCTGATGTATTTTTCTTGCTTAGAGGACCATAATGGATGATAGCCTCACTCACTGACACAACTGGAGAGGTAATGCGTAGATTCTTTCCATTTTCAAGCAAGGAAGACTGGGCATTAGCTCCAGTCCAGAGTATGATGCCAAGTCTTAAATGGACTTTTCTCTTTATCATTACTAGGCCATTATAAAGTGTGTATTAAATCTGAGAGAGCTCTAAAAGTGCTTAAGTTGAAGTGCTTGGATGGGTGTATTCATGTGATTGTATTGTCTGTGTGATTACCTGGGTTTGGGCAGGGTTGTGTGCCCCAATAACGATGGCTCCATGCACTTATGCATTATTTACGTGCGATTCCCAAACACGTACACAGTGTGAATGCAATGGATCACACTTGAACCGGCAAGTGTTTTCACAACATTCTTAAGCAACAATAATTTGGGGAAATTGTCTAAAAACTGTAAGATATTTGTGCGAGGATCTAGTTAGTCTCACAATGCTTTTGAGAAACCTAGTAGTTCTGGTGGAAAACTGTGTGGTCATGTGGTTGTGGTTATGGTTGGCAGTTTAGTGGTGGTCTTGGGTACGATTTGTTTTTGTACCTTTTGGGTGTGTGCATTTGCATGAATGTGTTGAGGTGGGATTGGGGACAAGCCTGTGCATGTCTAGAGTAGAGGACAGCAGATAAAATCCTGCGAGAGGATAACTCACCATCCATGTCTAGTCTCTGCATGATGATGGCGAGCTCGACTTCGCTGGGCATGTAACCCAGCGAGCGCATGGCCATGCCTAGCTCCTGCTTGGAGATGAAGCCGTTCCCGTCACGATCCAACACTTTAAAAGCCTCTCGGATCTCTGCCAAGAGAAGAGAAAAAACAAGTGTATAGCTTCAGTGTCCCAGGCTTTTTTTCTGCTGGGTTCACCACACACAGAGCAAAGGCCATGTTTATAAATGAATCGTTTTACTCCACTAAGCAATATTACCTTTGTTTAACAACATCAGTGCCACTCTCTCCCTTTCTCTCTCTCTATCTCGTTTTCACCTCAAATTCTCTGCTCTCTTGCACTCCCCATTTCTGGTCAGTAGAGCAAAACAGTAGAGAGAAGTAGAGGTTGCAGTAAGTGACAGAGAGGGAGAGAGAGAGAAAGACAGAAAGCGACAGAGGTGTGGGTTTATCTGTCAGTAGGGCAGGTTGGTTTTTTTGTGCGTTACAGGCAACAGCCCGGCCACAGATCCCCAGTCCCTCCTCTAAACGGTGACATTGGCTCCCACAGAGCAAGGACGGCAGGCAGTCAGTCTGTTCTCTTCAGCCCCCTCTCACAGATGCATATATTATAATGGCCTCATAGGGAGGGGAGCAGAGGAGAGGAGAGAGGAGGAAAGGAGAGGAGGAGGAGGAGGAGGAAGGCGGCTGGTGATGGCGCATGCAGCCATGGTGGTCTTAAATAGACGTGGAATGTCACTTCTCCCGAGAACACCATGATTGCACGCCACGCTTGGGTACACTACTGAACGCTGAATAATTATTTGGGCCAGGCGGCATGCGCGAGTTTAACCCCACCTGGCAACCAGTCAAAACTCAAGGGATTCCAGGACTCCAGCTTTCAGTGAACACATAAAATCCCTACAGCACCAACTCACAAAGCCACCTCGTGCTTAACTGGGGGATGCTCGCCTTAGGATCAGTGGGTGGAATAATTACTGACCACACAGATAAATGCATAAATTATGGTGCAAACAGACCTGCTGAAATGCCAACTGTGGTTTAGCATTGACTTCCGATCACCAAGAGCAGAGGATGACAAACATCATCAAACAGTAGCCCTGACTAGATGTGTTCTGGAAAGTCCATTATTTGTACTGTCCATTATCAACCGCTGTGATGCCTCCATTTGATAGCAGTTGAGCGTGACATAGTACACACATCCACAGGCATCTTGAGGGGATTTGACAAGAACTCTAGTCTGAGGCTGAGTCAGTTGTGCGAAGTACACAAAGAAGGTTCCGGTAAGGCCCTTCGCCAAAACATCAGGATCCAAACATTTCAGACTACGTCATTCAACCGTACAAAGAGTCTTTCTTATTTTTATTTTCAGCAGAAGGGGCTGCACACACATCAAAGGCATTTCCATTTCTTTGTGTGTGTGTAGACGACTCATGAATAAACGCATTTGCATCATCAGAGACTGTGGGTGCTCCAACGTTCCCGTTGAGGCCTGAGGTGCCTTTATACATGAGCCTCCCAACAACACTTTGTATTTTCCTCCAAAACAAATAATGCAAACAAATAATGTCCTAGTGTCCCATCTCTCTGCCTTTCAGAGCTTGGCAAAGAAGGGAGAGACATCAAAGGTTTGAGCAAAGCAGCCTACACAACATAGAAATACAAAAAAATGCAAGAGGAATCCAAAGGGAAACACCTGGCATATAAGGTACGGTTAAAGGTACAGTTAATGGCAGTTCAGTGCTCAGCAGTGTTTCCCATAAGTGCAGTATGGTCTGGCAACATAATGCATTTTAGCAGTCAGGTGCAGGTGTTTTAGTGTGAAATCTGTCACTCATTATGTAATGGTGGTTAATGCTGCATCCAACCTGTCACTGCAGACTTCCCCCTCAGCTAAAAAACACACACATACAGAACTAAGCATCATCCTGGAGGGAGAGACACGGCCCTGGAAATCTAATGAGGAAATCATACTGAGCTAAATGCATTTTAAAAAGGCTAAACGTAGGACCTTCAATTATCTGCCTACACTGGTTAGACTGTTGAACAAGTGGATGTAGTGAATATATTGCACATTTTATATTTTTTTCACTTTGTTCTTGAGGAATTCAAACACGAATTCACAGCCTTGAGTCAAAAAGGCACATATGTTCCAAGCCAATGCATAATAAGCACAGAAACGCAAAGAGTAAATTATGATAACAAATGCTTAGCATTTCAATAATTCACTCTCTGCAAATCACAAAGTACTTTCCCTTGGGCATTGCTTCATCAACGTCACCATGCGACTGCCTCAAGTCATGGTCAAAGATGAAACACAATAACTTCACTAGTACAAAGACAGATTATCGTAACATTATTATAGCTAATCCGCCTCTGGCAATCTGCATGCTTCATCATTAGATTAATTTCGACATTGTGTTCTCCTAAAAGAAGCTCTTAATGCTGACTACAGCAGCCGGTATCGATCAGCAAGCCACTCAACCCCAGTGTGTTGACTCATGCGAACAGATGCCCTCACAACAAAGCAAACAAGTATTTATGCCCGAGGTCAGTGATCTTTCATAGGCACTGATGAGCTGAAAATTTGTTGCAACATTACTTTGCTTACTAATAGACATCCTTTACCATTAAGTGAGACAGACTTTAACACGAGGCTCTTTATAGATCCACACCCATCGCTCAACGGTACGGTACTAAATAGGATTATATAAAACCAACCAAAGACCCATTGGTTATCAGATGTGTTCCAGAGGCTTCGCTGCAAAGCAGAGTGTGTGTGTGTGTGTGTGTGTGTGTGTGTGTGTGTGTGTGTGTGTGTGTGTGTGTGAGTAGGCTAAAGAGGGATCTCACAGCAAGGACAGCTGAACAGCTGAAGAGAGGACTTGAGCTGGCGCTTACCGTCAAGCTCCTCTACGGAGATGCTGGCGAGCTGGTCGCTGTCGCTTCTCTCGGACAGGGACCGGCTCAGGTAGTTCCCCTTGTACAGCAGGCCTGCCGTCACATGGTGGAACGGCATCTTCTCTCTGTGCACAGGCAGAGGGAGAGCACAAGAAGGACAGAATTAGGTTAACACCATGAAGTCCACAGTATTACAGTGAATCACTGTGGAAAGGTACTACATGGAGAGGATCCACTAATTTGTGTAATGTGAACATTTTGATCTACTCGTCACCCTTAGATGAATAACACTACTATATTCCTAACTGGTGCAAGCTCGACATAGCAGTTGTGAAATACCTTTTTTTTTTCAAAATGAAGTTCACACACTTTATGCATCACCTGTAAAAGGCATAACTTCATGCATTACCTGTAAAAGTCACAACAAACTCATATATAGTTCTCACAGTGCAAAGAATTGCATGCAATTTGTTCCCCTTCATCAATTATTTATTTATTTATACATACATCAACCTTTATTTAACATGAACATAAATGAACAACGAATGAGAAATGTGGACTGCTTTTTCCAATTCAACCTTGCAAAAACTAAATCAAAACAAAAACAAACAAAAACAAAAAAAAAAGGTGACACCCCACCTCTGGAATCAAAGATGCATCAGAGCTCAAACTGACACACCTGCTGAATCTTAAAAGAGAGCTTTAGACAGTTCAGCCAGTCTGATGCATTTCTCACAGCCTTGCATCAGATTCCAGTATCTTCGCACAACAATCAGAATCAGATATCTACTCATTTTCCATCTATTGTTTGTGTGAGGGCATAAATCACATCTATGAGGTGTATGCACTGATGTGACAAAATCTATCCAACAGCGTGCAGATATATGACTGAGGAGCATTAATTTGTCTCCCTAAACTGTGAGGCAGGGTGACACTGACAACAAGCAGCAGAATTTTCCCTCAGCAAAAGAGAGAAATGAGAGTAGTGCTTTCTACCCTCAGAAAACAGTCATCATGTGGTTGGTTGGTTTTTTTGGGTTCTGCTGATTGGTTCACAGTATCTCAGTGTATGATCTCTCGTATGATGTCCTTTAGGCAGGGAATAAGATATGTGAATGCTGATAGAGCTGACAAGCTTTTCACACTCAATAGGGTCTCAGCAATGTTCTCCTTAAGGGGAGAATGCCATGTAACCACAGGCAACACAAAAACAATGCTGTGCATCAGTTCAGCAGAAGCTATGTCAAAACCCGACATATCAGAGGATGCAAGATGCCAGAACTCATCAGTCTGCCTGGGTAATTGCAGAGAAAGATGTTTTTTTTTTTTTTTTTTTTTTTACTGTGATTGCTGTGAATTAGGGAGTCACATAAGCTAGAAAGTACAAGACAATCAAGGCTACTGTGGTGGATGTAGACAAACTCTCAGAGCACATTAGTCTGGTACCCTGGATAGGATGACAAACACAATCACTCAAATCACTGAGCTTGCCCCATAAAAGTTACCAACGGAAGACTATAATGTGGTGTGATGTTTGGTGCATTTCTGTAGTTTTACAGTCTTGCCTGGCAAGACATCTAAATACCATCACTGAAGATACAAAGAGCACTGACCTGCAAATGCCTACTTATATCAGTACCAGGATCAATGCTATTTGCCTGAAAAGGTTTAACGATAGTCCAGGAAAGGTAATTCTACTCATTTGCCCCTGTCCCTTCTTTCTATCTAACCTGGCATCCTTGGGATAAGACGGAAAGTACTATGGAGAGGAGAGGAGTATGGATCTGTTTAAAGCCAAATCAAGGCAATGAATTAAAGCCGAAGAGGTTGATACAGCCTTCAGAACCATACTGGGCTGAGAGCATGGGCATAACTTTTGCCGTGTGTGTGTGTGTGTTTGAGACTATGGCAGGAGGTGCAGGGTAAATACACTTACAAGGACAAACCACTGAAATTTAACAATTACAATTAACAATTACCAATCCTAGCGATAAAAACAAACATTATTAATTAACAATGGCTTAGCAGGCTAACTGATTAATAGAGCAATACTCTGAAGGAAAACAAAACATTTCAGCTTTAAGCAACCTGGGTGTTCAATAATTAAGAGAATGAGCTGTGAAGATGCCATGTGTCTCGGCTTTTCCCTTTTAATGGTCAAATTCAGTTGGACTACCACAAAATATACTTCCTTTCCAAAGGAGGAGGCTGGATCAGCAAGGGCAGTATATTCCCCAAGGCACCATGGGTTTCTCTCAGAAGCAGCAGTTATTGGACAAACAAGCACACATTTTCAAGCACCCTATGCCATTAATTGTCTCCAGTGAGGCCTGGCAGCTCTTCCTTGAATCTATACCTCTATGTCTTCATAATACTCATTTCTACAGTCGATAGGGTGCCACTAAGGGTGAGTGTAATTCACTTGTTCTGTGTGCTGTTCCAATCTAATTCAAATCCTTGTTCGACTATCAGGTAATTGCACAAGTGGACAAATTGCCAAAACCATTTGTTGTTTGTTCATTATGAAGTATTCCTTTCTCACTTTAAGCAAATTCAGAACACATCTTTTTTTTCTTTAACTAATTGTAAGCTCAAAATGTGTTAATATATCACACTTATGAGTACAAGTGTACAAGCTTTGATCCTCCAGGCTTGAAGAATATGATTCTTTTTTAGTTAGTCAGCCTGGCTCTAAAATGTAACCGGGGGCAAGCACCAGGTGTTGAGAGTTTACTCTGAGAGGTCCTCTAGATTAGCATTGACCCAAAACCAGAGTAGGGGTAACTAGAACTCTGGATTCCTCTGAATCCCCAACACCCCACTGGAGGCTTCCACACAGCACAGCAGAGGTCCGGCCTGGCAGGCGGCGAGCAAGCCGTGGCAGCCGGGCAGGCAGTGTCTGCTCACAGCAGAGGCTGGGTGCTGAGGGCCAGAGGTCCCAGCACACACCAAATGAGCCTGGGATTTGGCCTACGTTTGGACACGTCCAGCTGAGCACTCCTGTGGGCAGCATGCCCATCAGACAGTGATGTGCTACTGTGCCCCAGGAGAGAGCAGGAGGGGGAAGGAGGAGAGTTTGCCAAGTCTGTCAGCTCCAGGCCGGTGTGCGCTCAGGTGAAGGACACTGGGCTAATTGCTGGCTGCACCCCACCAAAACAGCCGGGGCTGCTGGGAAACTAGCAGGTTGGAGGCAACAAAAAAACCCTCCACAAGCTCCGGACAGCCTGAGGACATCGACCAGGGAAAATGAACACGGTTTCTATCAGATGAATTTAATGTATTAGGTTGCATTATGCATTAGTTCTGATGTAGTTCTGTAGTGAGTATGAAAGGATACTGCCAGTTTTATTAATCATGATTTTTCATGAGTTTTCATACACTTGTTGATATTTATAGGGTAGAAAATCTAAATAAAAATCTAACTTAGCATAAAAACACAATGACTGCACATAAAAATTAGGAGCTGCTGTAATTTTCATCAAGGACTCAAGGAATTATTTAACTGAAGTTAACTAGAAGCATTACATTTACAAACAAAATGAGATGCTGCACCTTTAAGGCAGATATTTGTTTCCAATGGCTACAGTGTATACTGAACAAATTAAAAATGCATTTTCTTCTTCACACGAGAGGCCCTAACCAGTGAATAATGAGATCTACATCAGGATCGCACTAGTCCTCTAAATCTCCGTGCTTTCTACTAAATGCAGTCTGTTATGTAAGCAAAACATGATGCAGAAAGACAAGACCTCATTAATGCCTGCTGCTGGTATTTTACATATCCACACTTTAAAACAACACTCCAAGAAGCACAGCTAGCCTTGCCGATGGCCACAACAGACAACATCTACTTTTGAATGTAACGGCCACCTTGGGAGATCCATACACTGGGGCCACTGTGAAGAGGGCAGCCCTACCTGCATGTCACCAAAGAAAATTGTGCGTTTGTGCGAATCCATACATGACATGGCCAGTGCAGCAGCGAATGTCATACACTGAGAGAGATTACTTCTAATTGATCATTTATCCCAAATATCAAGCCTTCCAAACTTCATAAGAAAAAAATGATCGTATTTTAGGCTAATGCTCACACCGGCGTCTTATCGGCAAAACAAAAAAAGTTGACTCCTTTCCAAAGACTCAATACAGTTAAAAAGTCTCACTGACTACTTACTCCACATTTTCACCATTGCACCAACACACAACATTTATGTTGGGTTTTTTTTTCAAAACCTAAATACACTAAGGTACTTGCCAATGTACAGTGTGTCAACTATTCAATCACCCAAAAAATGACCCTGCCTTATCACTGGCGAATATGTACGCTTGGCGGTGTGAAATGAAACACCTGCAAGTGAAATTTGTTACCGTTCTGCAAAGGCATCTACTTTACCACCGAAGCAAAAGCCAAAGCACTTTCAGAGCCCACGGGGCAGCGTGTGCGAATGTGCCTGCAGGACTCTTTAACTCTGGGTGTGTCCACACCACTTTGGCAGCTTCCTGTTAAATCAACTGTGTGGCTGTCCATTTCACACACGAGACCCCCCAATGTGGCAGAGATGTTTTAACTCCGAAGCTACTGTACCAGTAGATGAAGCAGATTTAGTGATAAGAGTAAGCACTGAAATTATTCATTTATTACATCTTGCTTTGAAGTCTAACACACGCTGACACTCTAGACATCAGTGTTTATTTAACATTTCTGAAGCTATGTAAACTCCCACTGTGTGGTAGCTAAATCAATTGTTAAACTGGAAAACAAATACATCAAAACTCCATTTTACACTCTTTGATGGGCATTTAACAAACATATTAAACATGGAACACGAGGACAACACATTTCAAGGTCATCTTTCAAGTCCTTCCTGGTCATTTCAGGGAGGAAAAAAAGACTACAAAGAGTCAGAACCACTGATCCAGCTGGACCAGCAGGAAACCAAATAAATCTATTTCTCAGGACAAAAGCTAAGTGAGAAAGGAGACATCGATTTCCAACGCTTTGTTCGTTTTGTACGGGTCCAGCACTATTTCAAGTCTTACAAAACACAAAGGCATGAGCCAAGAGCTACTCTGTGAACACCTTTACACATGAGAAACACAAATAACTTCACAGTCAAAAAGACGCAGCTGTTGAGCACCATAACTAACCTACACTGACATTCCCCAAAATGAACTAATCACAATGAAAGGTTTTGAAGGCAGTGATCCAATGCCACAAAACCTCCATCACACAAATGTTACCCCCCTCCCACTCTTTTTCACATTGTTGACTTAACAGAACATTTGAGAGGAGAGCTTGAATCAGGCTGTCCTCACATCATACACAAACCAATACTGTCACAGCCAAACAACAGGAGTCAGATACAGCATTTGGGCAGAGGAGACTATTTCCCCATCCCAATTTCCAGAGAGCCCCTCATCCCCCAGAATTATACAAATCAGTGGTTCAACAGTCATTACGTCCCAGTCCCACCTGCCAGCAATTTCAATTTACAAAACACAGACCCCCCTGACCAAAAGCAGCATGGTGAAAAACAAAAGCACTTGGCCACAAGACCCAGCAGCCTGCACACTGCATCCCACTCCCCGAGCATATGAGTGCAGGTCTGGCAGCACTCTGCCCTGCTCCTATTCTGACTCCAGCTTACCCATACTGATCACAGTCTGGGGGGTACTGCAGCAGGGCTGGCTCTTCCAGAGGGCTCCCCATCCGGCTGCTCTCGGTGAGGCATGGCCCCTCTCCCTCCTCCCCATCCTCCGTCCGAGGCTCGGGCTCCGTGACCTCCATCAGTCTCTGGTGCGGCGGCTACGTGAGCAGCAGGCAGGCAGGCTGGCTGTCCCTAGACGGCTCAGCCTGACTACTGCCTTCCAAATTTGTGCTTCTCCCAAAGCAGCAGCATCGGGTGCCTGTGCCGGATATCCGTGCGTTTAATATTTTAGCAACAAGGAATAAGGTAGTCATTCACTCTCACTCTTTTCTTCTTCTCTCTCCCCCTCTCTTCTCCTCTCTCCCCCTCTCCTCACTCAGCCAGTCACTCACTGACTTCCTTCAGCCTGTAGTGCCTGCACTTCACATGAGGGACGGGTAGGCAGCAACAGCAGGCTCATTAGACAGAACCTCAGTGGCAGTGTTCCGCGCAGCCCCCCTTCCCTCTCTCTCAGCACCGCCGGCTGCTGCTTGGACACAAGGTGCTCCACGGTGATTTGTGGGAGCGGAATCCTTTAGCCCGTTAACAGCAGCAGTAGCGCACACCTCTTCCCCTCTCCCATTACCGTAAGCAAACGCTTTCAACGCCAGCGCGGCCGGTTCACCTGGCAGATGTGAGTTACAACACTTCTCTATTGCCTGCCTGCATCCTGCACTTACACAAAACATCACTTCAAGGCTGTACTTCATTAAACACGTAACATTTTTGCAACTTTTAGGAAAAACGTTTCTGTACAGATACGTTATTTGAACTAAAACTGGTAACCCAGATTTATTTTTCCCGAATATAACACAATGCCACAGCCTATTCACTACACTGATAATTTATTTTTTATTCAACATAATGAAAATATTTTTTTAAATCTCCCAGTGTTAGAATGTAGTGCATGTATGCGCATTCGTGTAAAAAAACGGTTGTTCCAAATCTGTGAAAATTACGCACGTCAAAGAATAAATTAAATGTTCGATTACATAACAGAACGAATAACACAATTTCAAATGTGTCATTCATAGATCATTATAGCATCGACAGAAACGGACATTCAATTGAGTACTAGAATTAATCAAAGATTTCCACTCGAAGTTTAGCGTTAATGGCCAAGCTGTGAGCCCTGCAAAGGACAAACCTATTTCAACAACAACAGGTGTACGAGCGTTATGCACAGCAAACACGCGATTTTAGAAGCAAGACAGTGAATAAGTCTAGAAAAAAATCGAACACAATAGACATACAATGTTTACCGATTACCTGTAATATCTAATCTTTACTCCTTGGTATATGTGTGTCGTTACTGCGTCCTAAAATTGGAGTCCAGTCGATTTCCCCAGATATGCGCTCATATATTTAGATGTGCAGAACAACAGACAGACGGATAATTCCTATTCAGAGTGTGCAGATATTATTCCATTAGAACAACAGGATGCTTTGGTCTCTTCCCCAGATAGAAAGTCCATGTGCACTGAGGACAGTAATACCCTAGTTCCTGTTCAATCAATCGAACAGTTGCACTTTTCATCCAACTCCCATCAATTTTAATGACCCCGTTGTATCCTCATCATCTCAGTATTCTCTTCGCAAACGTAGGCTACTAAGAGTTTTCTGAACAAGCTTTGTTCGTTGAAAAATAGACAGATGAAACTTGTATCTCCAAACCGCCTTGAAGAAGGGTTGAGTAATCGTTGGAAGTCTTCCAGAAGCCAATCAATTAATTTGCCAAGTTCGTCTAGATCCGTGATTTCTTTAGAATAATCGCAGTGTTTGTGCGAGACAGAAACAAATTGCGTTCTCCATCGTGCCGATTTGTGTCATATTTCTTCGACTGAAAAATATTAACCCGTGAATGGCTGTGAAGGACAAACTGACCAAGCGCTAGTCATTAATCAACCCACACAGCTAGCCAACAATCGGTAGTTTGAGTCACTAGGTGAATCTGTGACTGGTGAATGATTGCTGTGAAATGTAAAAGGGGACATCCCCAAAGGAATGACAATATAACATGTGATTATCTTCCCATCAAATCATGCTATAAATCATTAGATAGAGATCATTGAAATCTCACTAGATCAGTGCTCATTGATTACATGAGGAAAACACATTATACTTAGTACATTGGAAAAACACAATGAGAAAGTTTATTCAACATGTGATGAATACAGATTCATCTGACTAAGCATTTCCTTTGTAGATTACCCCAAAACATGTAACAACTTATCAAAATGGATGCGCCTCAAAGGAGTCTTGTCAGTGAACTTCTATAATGTTCAAATTTAACCAATCAGTCGCTTTTACGCGCGTTCTCGAGGGACAAACTTACAGAGACTGATGCTAAAGATAGACACTATCAGCAAATGATTATCATTATCATATTTTTAATTCAAAAAAACATCTAACATTTGATTAGTATTTACATGACTACTCAAAATAACATTGATAGCAACCAGACACTCGAAGTTAAGCAATTAATCTAGCTTTATCTCAGTGATTTAAAGTGGGTAATATTTATGTCACCGATTATTTTGAAAATAAACGATGTTTCTTACCTTGATCATAGAGTTTCTATCAGAACTGTCGTTGCCCGCAAGATTGACGGCTCATCTCAAGCAGTGGTCTATTTTCCTGCACCTGCACAGTTCTGCTTTGGCCCCCGCTCGCTGATTTATCGACGAAGGCAGGATTGCTACTCGGGGTTGATCACGTGCTCTGCCTGCAGTTTACCTGATACACTCATGTGGGTCACGTTCAGGCTTGTTGGCCTGTCTACATGTAACTTATAAGGCAACTGCTGGATGGGAGTGTGTTATTGGGGCTACTGCTAATTGGTCGCACCAGTTGAATGATGAGTCCCAGCCTTGAGATGCTCCACTACTTTAGTTAAACACAGGGCACACAAGCATGGTTAGATGCATTATTTGCAAAAATACAAGGCTGTGTATTTGAAATACTTGCTATTTATAAAAAGATATGCAATGTGCTTAATATTCTAATTGGCAGTATTTTCCTGTATAATTTGAGGGAAGGGTTTTTTTTTATCACAAACCTCAACCAAAACAAATCTTTGATATATTTGTGCTGTAATCTATAGGGAATTTGCATGCTTTATGTGCAGAGGTCTCTCACATCTTAGGAATTAGCAAGGCTACATGGATCTGGGCTAATGCCTCTCCAGGGGCTGGTATACAATAAGAGGCCTCTCCTGAAAAGCTATCAATTTCTCAGCCTAGTACAATCGCTCTTCCTTTAAAAAGCTGTCCGTTAGGATTGGGCACAGAGAAAAGGGCCAGCATCCAACTCGACTCTGAGATGATTAGAAGTGTGTGTGTGTGTGTGAGAGAGAGTGTGAGTGTATTTGTGAAAGAGAGAGAGAGAAAGAGAGAGAGAGTATGTGTGGATTTTGTGGATGGGGTGGGGTTAGGTAGGTCATAATCAGAAAATGCAACATTCAGCAACAAACTCCGTCCTGATGTGAGTACTTAGACTCACTCTCCAGTATACAGAAGCTTTGGCTAAGCTCCTGAAGAGGAGCCCCTGGTCATGCAGCCACACATATACATGAATATTTACACAGGCTAAGTACATAGCAGATATTACACTGCAAGAATAAACTGAATGAAACATCAACTGGGGCAATTAAGAGATGCGGCAGATCATGGCTATAGGACTATGTCTATCGGTCTGTGGATGGCATAAGTAGTATTTCGGGAACACTTTCTATGAACCCAGTATTCATAAAGCATTATAAACACCTTCATAATGGGTCATAATGCATTAATAGGGTTCATAATTGTTCATGCATTATCACAAGACATCATCACAGACAATAAGTAAAGTGTATGGTAAGTTCCCTAATATCAAAAGGCCAAAGAAGCTAATGGTGCCTTACTGACTTTCATGAGATAAAATGTGTTCATCTCACTCTACTCTGACTATGCACTGAATGCTTGTATACCGGGTTCACAGAAAGTGTTACCAGTAGTTCACTGATTCTATATCAAGGTGAATTGGTCAATTCACAGTTTACCAGGAACATTGTGACCGCATACAGTAACCTATAGGGAGAGAGAGAGTAGCAGAATGGGGGAAAGAGAGAAGGAAGGAGACCCAGAAAGAGAAGAGTGCAGCGATATTCTAAAGTGATAATTAGAATCCCCCTCAAATGTTTCCACATGCTGACTCACAGGCTGGGCGCATGAGTCACAGACTCTCCGGAGTTTCATGGGATTTTTCAGAAGACAACATGAGTCTAGGCAGAGTCGCATTGCTTTCGCCGAAATTTAAAATGAGATCCTGAGCATCTCCAGCTGCAGCTTACTATGCATCTGTGTCATCTGTTCACTGAGTTCTTCACACACACAGAGACAAGAAGAAGCAAAACCATCAGTGGGTCTCCTGAGAGCTGTCATATGACATTTCTGAGGACAGCGAGAGATTTGAACATCATCTGGAGAGAACTCCCGAATCTGAAGATATTTGCCACAGTGAATCTGACATCTGTTCCCAAAATATCCCATTTCTTATTTTATCGCTTCCCTCTTGCTCGGTAGGAGAGATATGCTAATGTAGTTGCCTTGTAGTCTACTTGTAATGCTATGATATTCTGCTGTGCAACGCCATGCAAGTTCATCCAAGGTTGCACGGCGTACAGTAACTGAGGCATAATAATCGAATGGTGTTTTGTAGGTTGTTTTGATGTGCTGTGGTGAGACTGCCTGGTTGGTCACTGACTAGGATGACATGGGCAGGTGAGCGATGAGATCGAAATGAGACTCATCCATTCTCATTAGGAATGTAGGACAAGTCCGCTCCCCAGCACATTCAGGTGCCTTTGCCAGCCTGCACCCAGGACCAGTGTCAATAGCACCACACAACAAAAACATGCAAAACTTTCCAGCAAAACTGACAGAGATGGAGCTTCGCAGTCCATATCCAGGGGTCTGAGCATTTAGGCTGCTGGATTACCATGTGGAATTGAATTTGATCAATTAGATGAATTAGATTATGATTTAAAAGAAAAAGCTACCCATCAATCTGAGTGTCTGTGTTTCCAGCTAAGGCCAACTCAATTACACAGAGGACAACAGAGACAAAGTCACACTGAGGCTCTGTCGTGATGCCTAGAAAAAATATCTCACAATGAAAACATGCCGTGGAAATACATGACAGACTGGTGGTGTAACAAGATGAAGAAGAAAGGCTGTCACAGAGTGCAGTTAATCCAATCAGATGCTATGAGGAGTGGGTAGAGGGGTAATGACTTGTGCAACAAGGAAAAGCTGAGAGCCCCTCTAACACAGGACAGGGAATCTGTGCCACTTGCAGCATCTTGCACACACACACACTTGCACACACACACTCACACACATGCGCCGCAGGGAAGATGGATGATGTGCAGGTGCTGGGCCGGGCTCGCCATGAGGCAGCTCCTAATAAGAAGCTATCCGCTGTCATGATTCTGAGCCTGTTGAATGGGGTATATTTCAACATGTCAACAAGCCACAGTACATCTGATAGCCATTCTCAACCAGGCGAGGCCACGAGTATATACTGGAGAAACCACCATCTTCATCAGTCCCCATTGCCAATGATACACAAACACACTGAATATAGACAGCAGGCAGACAAAACAGATAGATTTAATACTTAGAGACAGACAGGCAGAGAGATAAATAGAGGACTCGAGACTCAAGACTTCTTTTCCTCTGAAACATTGCCATGTAATGGACAGGTTCCTTTGAGCTTATGTTCAGACATTGTCTATCTTGCATCAGGGTTGTTCTTTTTATACACCATCCCTATTCTCAACAAGATAAAAAAGGAAACCGATTGCATGCCAGCCCTTGGCACAGTCTCCCTCTACGATTAGAAAATGGATAGAATTCTGCAAAGTGCAGACTGAGCGCAGAGTGAGGAAAGCGTCATTTTCATTTGTTCCCGATTAGGGAAGAAACAACGTTCAAGTGTAGCCCACTCAGAGCCTGAAAAGCATAATTATGTTTGAAAAATCACAACCGCCGCATTGAACCACTTATACACCGTTCTAGGTAATAGCCCCTTCCCTTTCACCTGCGGCAATTCAACCACTCGGCCGCTTTACCACCAGCCAGTTCCAGTAGGGTGAGCCCACGGAGGCGTCAGACGGAACGGGACAAGCGTGCCCAGAGGGTCTGCGGGACGCCACCTGATAATGTCACTGGGTCACCTGGCAGCCTGTTCACAAGAGCACCTTCTAGCCCATCTTTCTGCCACTGTTAGGCTCGGAGTCGTCATAGCTTAGACTCGCAAGCTATTCCTGGCCATTTATCGAGGCTGCCAGACTCTTTCATGCGAGAGCCAATTGGACAAACGGTCCCTTTCTGAGGCCCAGGAGCCTTGGTCATTGCATCTGGACCTCCCTCCAAACACAAACACACACATTCACATTCACACACACACACACACACACACGGGATAAAGCCTGTGGCCCTGCAGGATGCTGGCTCTCAGTGCTACCAGCCACGCCAGGTAGGACCACAGTGCTGGGAAGAGCCTTTGTTTGCACTGATTATCATCTGTAACTTCTGTCTGGCCCAGCCTTCTCCTTCCAAAACCCACACAGTTCGCAAACTATTAAACTTATGGCCACAGGCAGCTCCTGGCATTAGGGAGGCCTCAGGAAAGCTTGGGTGACAATTAAAATGCAGTGTGAGTGGGCCTGTGCACGCACAAGCATACAAATGAACAATATTGTACAAGCTGAAAGGCAGCAGTTCACAGATCTCATTTGCCACTTGCACCTACCATAGCTCTAAGCCACGCCACCTGACATTCCCTCCATTTGATGAGGGAGATGTTCCGCTTTGTAATAAAAAACAAAACAAAACCCTGGTCACCTCGATCAACACAGTTTAAATTATGTTGTGGGCTTGGCTGTGGGCTTATTCTGTGGTTGGCTCCACTATAAGAGCCTGGTGTTTTTATGTGACCACTGTTATTCCACAGAGTCCCAACACCAAGACTCAAAACACAAAGACTTCCGAGGACAAAGAGATGCATTGTTCCAACATCTGCCTCAGGGCAATCCCAGCTGCACCAAGATAGCACTCGAGTGATGTCGGGTTTTAATGGAGAAACCCCCAAAACAACCAACATCATTAGTGGATGTAGAATGACAGGTCTGGACCACGTGCCCGTTCCTGTCGCATACATTGGGAGAAGTGAGACAGGAAATGTGCGACAGGTAATTTATATTCATGGTAAAACATTAGTCTTTCAAGTTCATCACTTCATTAGCATCCACACATCTCCTGCCAAAAAGAGAGTCAATATGGCAGGCAAACTATTCCTGTTGGGGTGCTATACTTACCCACATACATGGCCAGACTTCATAGTGGGAGTTAAACTGAGTGTGTCTTAATTGCCAGAGGCGTGCAAAGACTCTGGTTTAATGTCACCCACAAGGCCAGCGATGGTCATTATTAAACATTACTCTTCTCCTCCCATTTTGCAGGTCACAGAGCCCCTTATATCAGATAGCACGGCACCATTACTAGCTCCGTAATGACAACGGGGCTCTGGCAGCCATAAGGCCACTGCCCTTGTGTGAGATTTACAGCTTAAAGATGTTTAGATAAAGCCGTGATTGAGTGGAGCCCCACTCAGATACTCTCATTATAGGCCATCATTACGGAGATTGACAACATACTCTCTTGCTCCCGAACCCATGGGCTCCTCTCCTGAGCAAGAGGGAGTACATTCTGTTGGTGGTGGTGGTGGTGGTGAGGGGGGGGGTCTCCGATGCCGTCAGCTTCCTCTTAATTTGTGCCGGGCGGCTTCTGTCATTTCCTCTCTGGCAGAGGGCACCTTTCAATTTGGCTCCATTTCCATCAAAATCTGTTTGCTTGACAAAAAGCCCAGAGCCCCTCCATGTTGTGCTCTCTCTCTCACACACACACACACAAACACACACAGAGAAGATCCTCACGGCATCATGTGTGAGGGGAAGAAAATGGAGGGATTAAAAAGTCGTAGGAGTTTGACCGTGTGTAAATAGGCGGCAAGACGAAGCCTTCGGCACCACGCACTGGGCTCTGAGTCGCCCAAACGCCCAACAGATGGAAGGAGGCAGCACAAGGACCCAGGCGCTGCCAGAACATCCTCACTATGTCTGCCCAGAAACAGGGCTGACTGTACCATCTGCAGGCACCATTACAGCACTCGCTCGCTCTCTCTCTCTCACACACACACACACACAAATGCACCCTCCCTTGTGTTGAGCTCAGAAGACATTGTCATCAGCTGATCCACAAGAGCTCGGCATTAGCTGTGGTAGTTCCCACTGCTTGATCCTGATTCTGTCACCGGGCCTCTCGAGTGCCAGCAAGCCGTTGTGAAAATAGGCAGAGGCACCAATGTGCCACCTCACTGATATCTCAGGACTCCATTTTTAAAGACAGCTGTCTTGAGAGACAGAGGATATAAACCAACATGCCATTTCTCCTCCCAAATTAATTTAGCAGACATCACATCTAATTCTTTAAGGAGGAGGAGGACGTCCAGTGTGTCCAAAAAACAAATTATCTCCCATTTTACCCGAGTGCCATCACATACAATGCAAAGAGTCTGACTGGGTTTTTGGAGTTGTTTTATGAGGACAGAGGGATGTCAAACATTCAGTGAGATTCAAAAACCCTGCAACACTTTGTAACTCCCCCAGAGTACTAATAGGGGGGGTGGGGAGAGGTGACCCAAAAATTAAATGAGTCTGGAGCGGGATGATTTCATTTTCTTTCTAACTCTGATGGGGCAGGCAGGCATTTGGTGCATGAGAGGGAGAGAGGAAGGCAGAGAGCCTGAGAGTGCTTTAGCAGTGAGCCCAGTCCATATGCTTTCTGCGGTTCCTTTGTGCGGCGAAGTGGCCAAAGGATGTGAGGTCTCTCTGATGTTGGCGAGCGGGCAGAGCCTTCATCAGGGGAGGGGACGGGATCTAAGCCCAGGCGGACTTAATGAGGCTGGCCGCTCCCCGCTCGTGACCGAGGCTCCGTGCAAAGACCAGTCTCTGAAGGGAGATATGACTTTAAATAGCTGCAGGGGCTACTGAGGCGGTGGACAAAGCAGAGGCACTCCAGAGAGACACTGATAGTGTCCCTCCACCATGTGTGCGAGGATTCTGATAGAGCTTCTAGTGAAACTGCTCTTGGTGTCTCGATGCTGAGGATAACAATAAAATGTACATTTTAATTTGATGGATACACACAGGTAGATAAATCCTTCTATTGTGGCTTTACACTGGAGCAATACTCCACATCCATCAGAGTCTGTTCATCAGCGAATCCACATCAACAGCGGCACTGATGCAATGACCAAAGCTGGAGCCTATGGTATGTTCTCTGTAACTATGGTGATGGCTGTTATTGAATCAATGAACACAAAGCGAACCACAGCCACTGCTTAAAGCCTTAACGAAAACAAACAAAAAAACAGTTGTCCACTTTTTTTTTGTTTGAAAAATACTGCAAAACAAGGAATACAAAGCCCTTTCAGCATGGTTACCAGGCAACACATCATGTCAATTTTATGCTATGCTGAGGACACCACCACACAGAGAAACAGATATGTTACATAAAAATTTTCTTTTCCTCCCTTAACCAATAGACTTGACACCTTATTGTAAATCTTAAGATAGTGTGACTCATGGGATGCCTTACCTGTCAGGGATGAGCTGAACGAGAGAAGGTGTTTCTTTTCCTGGAAAATGACGGCCAACCCGGCAAGGTGTTGCTGCAGCTCCAGAGGAAGGGGTCAAGGCTCTAGTGTTCTCCTTTGCCAAACATTTATTATTGCACATACAACAAGTTAGGCTCCAGGGACACGCACATCATTAACACTGTCAGGCAATACGAAAAGCACAATGATGAGGATCTAGCCCATTTTCTCTTTCCCAAAGCAGTGCTCTTTACTGGAGGAGAAAGGCTCGCAGCTGAATACTCTCTGCAATTCTGTTGATGAATTTTTAGCTCTAGGTGGGTGGACAGCCTTTGGGCTGGAAAAGGGGTGTCAAAGAAATGCATATTGCAAGATGTGTCTTGAAACCGAAATCCAAAAAAAAAACAAAAAAAAAAACAAAAAGGACATAATTTGATTTGCTTTGAGTGGTTAGATTTGATGGATTTTCGCTATGACATGCATGCAGGTAAGACTCAGGCTGCTGCTATTCAGAGACTTAAAAAAAAAGAAAAAAGAAAATTGAATAAGCCCAACTGCTGGCTTCCAGTATCAGAACAGGTGCATTGCTTAACCTGTTTTAGATAAACACAGCCTCTGGAGATTACTACAAGTCTTCCTTCTCAGTTTAAGTAAGGAGCACACTTCAACCCTAGGGTAAAGTTGTCACTACTGTGCCCAGATGAACATCCTAGAGATAAATAATAATAAAAAAAACTTAATTAAGACACTTGTTTTCAAAGTACAGGAAATAACTGCTGCTTTTTAAACACCAGTGCAACCCAAATTAAAATAACCCAGTTAAGTGACTACGAAATGTCTTTATTTGATACATGCGGGCTGCATATTTTGGGGTGGAGAGCTCTCCAGGGGGGCCACGCATTGATTAAAAAGTGTGCAAGAGACAAAGGAGAACATTAGCCTAGATCAGACTGTGGAGAAGGAACCAGAAAAGGCTCCTTTTATTTGCAGACAAAAGGGTCAGAGCCAAATCGATGGTGTTCTGTCACTTATCGTGGAGGGACGTATCTTTCACCCATGCCTAGCATTGCTAGCAAAAGCGCCAGTTACACCCCCTGAGAAGCATCAAAACGGTGAGATAAATCAAAATTGGCGCGTGAATGGCAAGCAGCGCTTCAGTGCCTGCATAGAGGGAGAGAAGGACACTGTCGGCATTCGTAATGAGATTGCATGAGGGAATATGCATGCTGCGAGGATGATTGCAAACATAACAGATGTTACTCCTGTTCCTGTCTGGCCATAATGGTCTGGTTGGCAGAGCAAGGTGTCAGAATGGTGTCAAGGTCAACAGTTCAAAATACCACTGGGGATTTAAAAAAAGGCTGTCAAGCTGAAGAGCATCTGCACTATTCTCAGGCCAAACATAGTAACCACTTACACAAATGCGAATCTTACTCAATGACTGAACCTCTAGAGCATCTCCCCTAATTAGCTCAACATGCTCTGATGTGAGAAGGCGGAGGAAGCAGCCGCCTGTGTAAATGCATACTGAACCCTCTCAAGGCTGATGTGATGTATAGGAAACTATAATGTATAATAATATGGAGGACGGTTTGACTGATAAACAGCAAGGGTATACATTTTTACTTAATTCTTG
Source organism: Tenualosa ilisha (assembly GCA_015244755.2). Classification (NCBI taxonomy): domain Eukaryota; kingdom Metazoa; phylum Chordata; class Actinopteri; order Clupeiformes; family Clupeidae; genus Tenualosa; species Tenualosa ilisha. The sequence continues at coordinate 3,145,561 of PYXC01000452.1, read as the reverse complement.
CGTTGAGTGTTATGCACTCTCCTGTAAACTAATTGGTAGCACTTCCGTCGTTGCTCAGAGGTATGGTTGGAGAGTTCAGCGGCGTGTGGTAAAATCTCCTCTTTAAGAATCCTCAGCACTCGGAAATGCAGTGAAATGGCTATGAAAAATACATTTCATCATCCCCTCCTACAGTTTCAACATAATTCACGTCTGCGTGAAAGCTGTGGAAAGAACATGTAGGACACGAATCAAAGAGAATCAGTTTGGTACTCAACCGACTTCGTTCATCAATTACATCTTTAATGTAAAGTTCACAATCAAATCAGTGATGTACCCTACTGAATCAAAAACTTTAGGCAAGCAAAAAACAAACAAACAAACAAAAAAACAAAAACAAAAAACAAACCCTTTCATCTCACAATTGGAATAATTAGGTTTCACAGCAGACTCTGTCAGGTCAAGTGGTGGATCATGCAGCAGGGTCAAGACTGATGCAGCAGACAGGGCCCCTCCAAGTCACATGGATGCAAACGAGGTCCATTAGCCCTGTTGGCCCGCGGCACGCTCACACTCTCGGAATGTGGCAGCGGCGGTGTTCCGGAGAGCTGGCGAGGAGGGTAATTAGAGCCGAAGCGGGCGGTATGGAGCTCCTGACCCGTCGGTGGCCCCTGCAGCCATCACTGACTGATGCACAGCTCTGTCGCAGCCGAGGCAGACACACTGAGCTGCCAGAGCGCGAGAGAGAGACAGCATGAGAGCTCAGCACAGATACCTGCAAAAAAAAAAAAAGTGCAAACGTCCACAAAAAGTAACTTGGGTTGGCTGTGCCAAAAGTTCCTTGGGCCTGTCAGGGACCTGTCATTTTGAGCACACTTGAGCACAGTGAGCAGGAAACTCAAGCTGGCAAAACTGTACACATCTCCACACAATGGCACACCCATTTCTGGAGAATGTCAATCTCACCTAGGCGTTCAGAGCGCAAAAGATTTTTTTTTTTTTTTTTTTTTTTTAATAAAAGGGCTATTTATCCTGATGCTTGGTTGTGATGCATTAGAGTTCTCTTTGTCTTTTAAGGTTTGATTCACTCGAGAGAACTAACATGGAGACGTTATGATGCTTCTGATGCAAGATTTGTAGATGGTAGAGGCAAATAGCATTTTGCCTTTTCATTTATCCACATTTTACAATTATATTCAATGCAATATGACTACATTACTGATGTAACAGATACAGTGCTGTATGGGACAATAACTTTCAACAATTGCTTTTGAGAACACTAAAAAAATACATTCAGTTTACGGGAGACCTTTAACATCAAATAAAACAAATGGAATATTGTCTTTAAAGCCCGTTCACACTAAAGAATGATAACTATAACGGAAAATAAATATTGCTGCAGTTAATATGAATGACAACGTCCACACCATAAACTATATCGATAACATATGCAATGATCATTGGAATCACTTTCAGAGTGATTTTTAGAATGATAGAGAAAAATGAACGATGAGAAAAATGTGACTCTCGTTAGAGTTGGTCAGTGCGGACGTTAATATTGCTATGTTACAGTTATCATTATAGTTATAGATCCTGGTGTGAACAGACCTTTAGACTTGCATTTTTATGTGGAACTCTGACTGCTCTACTAAGTTGGCACTATTAAAGACAGATCAGATCAAGACCAAGAAGGGCCATTATGGAAGAAACCCTAATTTGTGGAATGATCACAACAAAGGGAGAAAATCAGGAAACTTCTTAGGACAAAAATGTTATAAAAGAATATATTCGTTTAAATAGACATGGAGGGAAAACCAATGAAAAAACAATGAAAAAACACTGGTTCTTCTGGGACAAACCAACCAAACCAACAGGGATAAGTAAAGGAAGCAAAGCATAGGAGCAGAGAAAATATAAAAAAACTCATGGTGCCTCACATGGTGATTTTGGTACTGGCAAACTCAATCCAACCTCTAATGAAGTGTAATTGTGAAGGACCGGCACCAATGCTACCTTTGCCACTCAGCACGTTTGTAACACACATTCAGTTCTTTACCACTGTACTTTAGCGTTGGATACCTAGTCAATCCTAATAGCATTAAGTCTTCAGAAAAACATGTTAATTCTGCATGGACGTCTAACAACTGCAGGGAATAATGAACTATTGCCTTAGTAAAAGGACATTCCTTACTATGCAAATGTCAATGCAATGTTAATCAGGCATGGTCCAGTGTCAGCTGATCTCATCATGAAGAGTGGCTGTTAAACCAGTGCTTTATGTTCAAGGTGACAAGTGGCTCAAAGAGAGTCTGTGACGGAAACTTCCTTAAAAAAAAAAGAAAAAAAAAAAAAAAAAAAGATTTAGCGTTTAAAAGCCTCCTGATTCATGAGACGTGCGAGATCTGCTTGTTGTCGTCAGCAGCCTGAGATGTCTTTGGTCTTGTTCTTGCGTTGAAAACGTGTGTCTGAGGGGTCGAAGCCGCGTTCACTGGCGCCGAAAAGGGCCCAGCTGGGCGTCTTGGCCATGTAGTCTGCCGCTGAGAAGGTGTTGACGCCGCCGCTTTGCTCATAGGCCTGAACCAGCTCCTGGAAGCGCTCATAGTTGATCCATGTCCACCACTCACCATCCACTTTGAACTGATGGAAGAGGAGAAGGACAAGGCGGGGAGGGGGGTTGGGCAGACAGACAGAGAGAAGGTGAGGAGAAGAGAGACAGCAGGTGAACAATAGCTCTCCGGGTGATTAATCACAGTGGCGGTGCCCCCGGTGTGAGTTCCCCAAAGGCTTGGGGCAGCTGACAGGGGGCATCAGTTAGGTGATGCAAACCACGGGGGCGCATCAAATCCTAATTTAGCTCCTCTAGCCGTCAAACGGGCCTCTGTCAAAATGTTTACGAGAGGGGGGTCAGTGCTGGGCACCCACATCACCCTGCTGCATTTGTCAATGCTGACTGAGAATAAATAAGGCCATGAACACCAAGGATTCAAAGCATGGAGTCAAGGGATGCGGAAGATGATGTAATCCCGGGTTGGCATAACAAAAACACTTGAGCCTAATGTGCCATAAATTTCAAATGTGGAAGCAGGGTCACGGTTTTGATACAATGCTTTTTTTTTTTAGCTTCTAATATGCAATACATGGCTTAATACAAATTGTGATACGGAGAATCCTTGACATATGGATTTATAAATAACTTTTCACTCTCACCTGATGTCTTACTTTACCCAACTTAACCCAATTTGTTTTTAAGCGACAGCTTAACAGTTTTCAGTTATTTTCCTATTTTAGGCAGATTTTGTAATAACCCTGCATAAATAATAATTTCAATGGCCTCATTTAATTAAAAAAGTGATGACAGGATGACTCCAGCGCATGCTGTGTACTACAAGCTGTTTATTGCACTTGGATAGAAACATGCCCTTGAAAATAAACCAAAGGGGGTGAAAATGTCCCCTGATAATACAAGCTCCTTTCTGAGACTGATCTGGTGTAAGCGTGGACTCGCAGCATGAGATCCATCCCTGTTTGAAGCCTAAAATAACCACTGACAGTCTGAAGGAGATGACAGGTGGAAACATGTTTGACTGTGACGTAAAAGACAAATAATAATCATTATATTGATTGAGACTAACAAGACTAGATGACATCCTCTTTCACAGGGGAGCTACTTCCCTCCTACTAAGTACAAAGGCTTTCGAAAGAAAATAATCCAACTATTTTTTTTATGTTTATAAGCCAAAGAGTGGCTTGTTGCACTTGCTCGTCTAGACCTACTTGTGCGCTCTGAAGGCTGCCTGAGCTCATCTCCATCCTCATCCATCACAGGCGTCTCTGCCACTCGCTGTTGAGCACCCAGCAACAAGCGGCACGTACTGCCTCGGCCATCCATTTCATCCATTTTCAAGCCTGCACCAGACACGGGGTGCAAGTTTGTGTGTGTGTGTGTGTGTGTGTGTGTGTGTGTGTGTGTGTGTGTGTGTTTGTTTGTGTGTGGTGGTGGGGGGAAGGAGTTAGTTGTGCTGATTGCATTTCACACCACACAAGTGTAGAAAGATGCCTACAATCCATCCAGGGCTGTTGCGATGCAATCAGCCGCAGGCGTGGAGTCTCTGTCTTTGCTTCTCTCTCTCTCTCTCTCACTCTTTCAGTGCAGTAGTCCTACTCCTCCCTCTCTTTTTCTCCAGACATAATCAACTCCTTCATGTAAATGGGAGGACTGGATTACATGCTGTATGCCATTCCAGTGGCGATATACCTGCAGTGTTTGCCAGCCATGCCTGTAACCCTACAACAAATACACTCTCTGCTATACAGTGCCTGTTTATAAGTCAGCAGTGAACAGATTTACACAACCCCCTCTTCAATCAATCAATCAATCAATCAATTCCAAAAGTACTGGACATAAATAAAAAGCCATCTGAAGACAATAGCAATAGTTCAGAGTCTCTCTCTCTTTTCTTTAAGGGTGCCATTGGTAGGTATAAAAATGACAACATTTGTTACACAGTTTGCAAATAAGCAGCTAGCGCTAACTAAATGGGGTACAGAGAAACTATCCATTTACCAAATATTCTCATTCTTATACCTACAACACTCGGCAGACATGGCATGGCTCCATTATGAAGCCCTTGGTGCTTTGGGATATATAACAGAACACATTCTGCAAAGCAAAAATTACATGTAACTTAAGTTATGACAACATGTTGACTTGAGATGTCAGTTACTGGTCAATGATATCCTCAGCATCTCCAGTCAACCCAGGTAAGAATATTATCACATAGTGTTCTTCTCTTTACAATGCATGACAGGAGTGTACCAAACGAGGAAGTCTGACCATAAATGCATGACATAGAAAGGTTCCCTGTGCTTGCTTCTCTTATCTTCCTGCTGCTATTGTGTGAAGCCCAGGAGAATTGTATTTATCCTCTGTGCTGTGCTATCTCTTCTCTCCTGCTCACCTGGAGCTTCTGACAAAGTCAGGGCTTGGGGCGCTATCTCTCCGGCTCGTCGGGCCGGAGCCGTAAGCTGACAGATCCCCTCCGGGAGGGAACCCGTCTCCTACGCCCTCATGTTTTCATTACTGCTTCATTTGCTGGTGTGAATTCCAACCCCACCTCCCCTTCTGCTGCGCCACCCCTTGGTGTTTTTTGGAGGTCGGCTCCAGATAAACAGCTGTCCATCAGATGATGGAGGAGGTGGGGTGGAGGTCTCAGGGGAGAGGGCTGCCCCCGCATTAGGCTGGCAGAGTGTGGAGTCCTTCTCTCGGTCGTCTTTGATCTCATGCAAAGCCCAACGACCATCACTGTTTTACTAAATGAGCAGAGAGAGATGAGGAAAGAGCACCCGCTTCAACTAGTGGTGGCGTTGCATGCCAAAAGCTGGGGATGAATGAAGAAGATTGCTTCACAAGGAGAGCGAGGTCCAACTGTTTAAATATTTACCTCAGTCCACAAGCATAATCTGCGTCATTACCACCAGAGTTAGCGTCTCTGGAATCAAGCGCCATTAATCGTCTTGCAATGGTCCTTATCTTATTTTAAACACACATTAGAGAAAAATGGACTACAACTGATTGTGAATGGGAAAAACAATAGTGACCTAGAGGAGTGGAACAGCACAAAACGCCTTTGAATTCTCTGGTCTGTGAGCTTTAATTCTCCGATGGGGCTACAGTTGGCATGCATTGTGACTTCTAAAGTGCCTGCTCATCCACAGGCTCTGTAAAGAGCCCTTGCGCTCGTAATGTTTAAATGCCGCCTCCGTTATGAATTATTGAATAATCACAAAAGGCAAGGCCACGTGCACAGCCAGCGCTGGGACATACAATGCTCCATTAAATCACTTTATTTCATTACAGGACTGTTAAAACAGCAGAATCCAGGCAGAAGATTTAAACACTTGTTTACCGCTAGCTTAAAGGGCCACGGCACTATCCCTGCTATAAAAAGCTACCTTCGAGGGCATGGGGGGGGGGGAGCACATCCATCAAGTGGATGGGATAGATATGGTTTATCTCGGACAAAAACGGAGAGGGGCAAATGCAGCAACAGCAGACCTACACAAAGACAACTCACAAAGCCAATAAAGCAAACGAACGAGCGTCTTAACGAGTGTCAGGGGCCGCCGGATGAAATGGGGTTTATGGGACCTGGAATAGGGAGAAAAAAGGGATGGATTGAGGGGAGCTTGGGAAAGTTTGGGGGGTTACGGGACTGGGGGAGGGGGAAGCACAAAATCAATTAGATGAATTACTGACATTGGCCTTCCAAGCCTCTGTGTGAAAAATGGCAGCATATTAAGGGAACAATCGGCTTTTGAGCAGCACCTGAGAGCTGAGAGATGCTGGGAGCGCTACACAGAAGCTGTACTCCAGACAGCAACCCCCACCCCCTATAGGAGCCGGTCGGCTGCAAGGACAGAGAGGTGGATCAAAACACCGAAGCGCTGCGTTAGTGCCTCTGACCCAGGATGACCCTCCCCTCTCACGGCCTGAGCGGCAAGCTGCCCGGGGGAGTACACGGGGAGCAACTGGAGCATACATGTGGGTTTCAGCTGTGGAGGAGACCCGTTCTCTTTCAGCTAAGCTTCATCTGACCTATTCACTGACACACATACATAAGCGCCCCACAGCTTCTCATTACAAAACATACAACACAAGCTGTCTGAGTGGCGGGCACTGAATTTACATGTAAACAAGGTTAGGATGTAAACATATGCCTTAAAAAATTGGACACAAGGGGTACTGGCTTATTATGATGCAGGCATTTCAAGTTGCTGAATGCATAATTAAAAACTGCAGTAAACATTCCAAAATGCCTAGTGCCAGTACGGACCGATGTGTTTCTTTTTTTTTTTTTTTTTGTCGTGTCTTTCTGAAGCTGCCAGTACTGTAACCGAGCCCAGGTGTCCTTTGACTCTCTGACAGCTGGTCTGCTGGTGGAGGAGGCCCATCACCCACTTAACAGTTTACCTGGCACTGACGCACACACAGCGCGCGCCCAGGCCCTTAAACTCCCCCTCCCAATCACAATAATGAGAGGCTATATTCAGCAGGTTGGGCTCTATTAGTGGTGAGTGAGAGGAGGTGGGCTGCATCACAGGGGAAAGGAGAGGGGTGGAGTGACTTCAGCTGGTGTCAAGGAAAAGATAAGTGTGTGTGTCTGTGTGAGTGAGTGAGTGTGAGAGTCTGTGTCTGTGTGAGTGTGTGTTTGTGTGTGTGTGTGTGTGTGTGTGTGTGTGGGGGCACAGGGCAATGAACTGCTACCAAGTAAAGCTAATAAGGATCAAGAAAGGCCAAAGTTATGGAGATGAGTTTTTAAAGAGGAAAAAAAAAATAACACAGCTGCAGAAATTGGAGGTATGTGTGTGTGTGTGTGTGTGTGCGTGTGCGTGCAGGGGTGTAGCTATATGATTTTACGCCTCTATGTCTGCTGAGCGGTGGGGGTTAACAGGCTGGCTTTGAGACCAGGAGCGAGGTGAGAGAATCTCGTTCTGACAGCAGGTAGCCGCTATTAGGGTATATATATCCTGGCATGAAAACAGCTGGGCAGGGAAATTTGAGAGGAGAATGCATGCACATGCCATTATTTGAGTGTAAGATGGTGATTTTATCTACATGGATATGAAAAGGCTTCCAGCACACAATCCAGCACTATGGTTGCCAGAGGAGGTATGGGGGATTTACAGAGGATGGAGCGGAGGTCCACTGAAATTAGTTTTTAAGGCAAAGCATGACTAGTAGTATAACCCGTGTTTTGCAACATGGGAGACAAAAATACAGATGTGTGGCGACGAGCTACCATTCATTTTCAATGACAGGCAATGATGGGCAGCAAGTGGACGTGATTTGGCCTCACGTTGCCAGGTGCTCGGGGAAAAAATAGAAAAGCTGTCTATTTTATGCAAATATTGGGCAACAAATCCAGGCGATTTTTCAAAATAGCCAATCTGAGTGAAGGCATGCATACCGAGGTGCTTTGAAACTGAACTTTAACCAAAAATTAAAGATTAAAATTAACACAAAAATTAACACAACGATCATTAGTTCTGTTTTGAACTAAAAAGTTTGGCATTTATGATTTGGTATTTTGAAAAACAAGATGAGAAATGTTGACTATTAAATCTGAAAACATAGGTTTTGTAACCAGACAATACATCTGTGGTGATGTACGATGTATCTACCAGCCACCTACTTGTGTTAGCAAGTTAGCAACCAACTACCAACAAATCACCGCCTGTTTATGAGCTAGCAATGCCTCCTCGGCCACAAGTGTTGCCTGCTCAAATCGGCTAGTCGCCAGTATGTGTGACCATAGGGTAAGTGAGAGCCTCCCCTGCATCTTGCAAAGAAGTGCAAAGCACCATCAAAAGAGGGGGAAAAATCTTTGTTGTGGAGGCTGTGTTGGGATCTAAACAATCCTTGACAGTATACGGAAAATAAATAAGAGCAAATGTGACAACTGAATCTCAAAACATTTACAAACAGGAACACAGTTCAGAGGAAGGACAGGTAAGGGATTTAATAGTCAGAGTGCACCTAATGCAATGTGCCATTTGTGACAAGCAGACTGATGCAAAACTACTTTTGAATTTGTCATCTTCTAACAGACACAACAAGCCACTGGGGATCTGAAGGTATTCATTAAAAATATACCAGCACTCTTTTTCCTGCAGCACCAGACCACATTTACCAAACAATTCAAGAGTATGACCTACTGTACCACATGACTGTGCTTTTTTTCCATCATTGGGTGCATATGAAAACCAAAATTAAGTTTTCTGAAGTTCCACTCTCAGTACAGACTGAGGGATTCGGCTGAGGAGGTATATAGACTGAATTATTCCTTCTTTTATGACTAGGAATCTTTAATTAAGCCCCGTGATTTAACGAGTCAAACATTTTAATTCCCCGTTAATGAGAAAAAGGGCCCATTTCATTGACCAGACAGAGAAGAAAGAGAGATGAGGGAAGGACTAGGCTAAAAGTGAGAGAGAGAGAAAGTGAGAGAGAGGGTAGAGGAGGAGTGGAGGAGTAGAGGAGTGCATCAATACCTTATGATGTGCCAGGAGAAGACAGTTAGAGTGCTCATGCTCGCAGGCAATCTCATAGTCCGGGAGCAGGTTGGCCAGCTGCTGCACAAAGTAGATGACCTCCTCGTGCCACGGTACGTTGGCCATGGTGAGGCTGCTGGCTGAGCTCTCGCCACAGTAGGTCACCCCCTGCACAGGGAAGATAAAGCACAAGAGTCTCCATTTGAGCCATGACCGAGAGAAGAAATCCCACCAGCCACTGTGAGCACACAAAAGCACATATGAAAAAGGACAGCGGCAGCTGAGCAGATCCACTGTGGAAGACCTTTTTTTTGCCAAAAGACCGGAGCCATGGAGACCCTCTTTAGGAGTCTGGCACGACTGAGACAGTAGATGTAGGAGATGTGGTAAATAATTTGTTAGAATATACACACAGAACCTAAGAAAACTGAGGGCAGGAACCAGAGCAGTGTAGTGTTGGGTTTTCAGGCAGGGCATTTAGATGAATCACACACATGAAATAGGGGTGCACTGTCCAGCCACTGCTAGTCAAAGACACAAAGGCAACTCTGCAGGGAAGAGAGCAGAATCCTGTGATGTCTACTGCTATGAAAGCTAGTAACTGACTGGGAAACATATTGGGACACACAACCCTAAAAATCTCTCATTTAGAGGCCTTGCCATATACTCAAAACCACCTCCAGAAGAAAGTACAGCAAAGACGCAGACTACAGACCAGACAACTCACCAGACAACAGACAAGTGTAGTTTCTCTGTCATGACGTTCTACTTTAATCAGTGCACCTCTGAGAAGATTTCAAAGTTCCTCTAGCTTGTTTTTGCGGGCGACAGGCTTAGATGCTGGGTGAAAACACGTCACAAGTGAGTGATGGCACTTGATTAAATTCAGTATCTGCTACAACGTCTCTACAAACGAGAGAGTCAAAGTGATGCATTTTTCAAAAATCATCTACAGAGTAAGAGGGATAGCAATTTTATTGGACACAATTGACAAATCTGTCAAAGGATTTAATTGAGCTGCCAGGGTAACACAGGGTGCTGTCCAGGCATGGGTTATATGAATAAACAAGTGGTTTATTGACATTTATGAAAAATTGTCATGCATAGCATAACTGACCGTGGTTCCAGAACGGATGAGAGTGAAAGAGTGGGTAGATTTCATACAGACAGTTGAGTGAGGCATACAAAACAGAGGAGGAAGGAACACAGAAGGGAGGTCTGGTCTTAATAACGTGAACAGCACATAACCTTCATGATACACCACTGACAGAAGTGACCCTCCACAGACATATTCACCACAAAACCCACTTGACAAACGTCCATCTGTATTTGAACAGGAAGGGAGGGAGGATCAATAACCTCCAAAACATTCACTTCGGCCATCAGTCTCCTAACAGCTCCTGCAGCCCATTTATTGACTAACTGGCCACTGGGGACAGGGGAGAATCGCTTGACTGATATGAAGGGCTGAAATCACCCCATCACAATGCTCCGGTGTCAAGGACAAGGAGAGGTTATTAGATTATAAGACAACCTGTGGATAGATATCAGCTTCACATTACAACACAACACCACTGGGGGAACACTCAGATGAAAGAACCACTTGAATGGAAATAAATAAATAAATGAGTCTTTCTGTATTTCCACATCCTCCTATAACCCCCCAGAGGTCAAACGCCCATCAGACACTGTGCCCTTAAGAAATACCAGCCTTCCCTTTCTCACAGTCTAAACGAGCTGATGGGGGACACAGAGAAGGAGAAATGGTTGTTTTCACTACATTAGCTCAATTTCCACCTCTGGCCTCAGCTGGGCCCTGTTTTTAGAAAAGCATTAAAAAGTAGAAAGGACAGCAGAGAAATGCATCTACTTGTTATTATATATTTATATACAGATGTCTTTTTCTTCTTCCCATAGGAAACAACAAAAGCATTTAGAGGATTATGACGGAAGAAAGCCCTCGGGCAGCTTCCATCTCAGCTTGCAGGACGTGGCTGATTTCCAAGGCTGATAATCCGGGCATCGTACAGAATTGATGAAGCCCACGGTCTTATCGGGCTGCACTGTAGCCATGTAGAATAATGATTACCTACAAAGCCTCCCTTATAAATCACTAGGGTCCCTCTGAGAGAGTCCTTGCCAACTCAAAATATTACCACTCCTTACGCCTATAATGGAATTTATCTGCTAAGCTGAGAGGTCTTCCAGTGTGACTAAGTATTTATCTTTCTTACGTGCATGTGTTTGTGTGTTACACATGTGTGTATATGTACACACACGTGTGTGTAAGAGTGAGTGAGGGAAGAAGGGAGGGAGGTAGGGAGAGAGTGAGAAAGAAACAAAAAGATAGATGGCATTCAAGCCTCTCTGAGCCACAATAACTTGTTCACGGCATAAAATTGGAAAGCGCTATACATTCATGCAGAATATTATTCAGTGCGTTGCTACACATTTAGTTGATAAATTGACTTCCAAGTGGTGGCCCACATACTCAGTGAAAAGAAATGATAATGGTGATATCTGGAAACATACCAATGCACCATGACAAACCTTGCGCATCGATTAAATTTCTCAGTTCGACCGGTAGCAATGAATCACCAATCCGCAGCTAATTTGAGCCGCTACTCACGTGTTCCATCATGGTGTCAACTCTAATACTCCTGAGACATACTAATTGTAAAGAAATAATGCTTTAATCAATATCCCCTCTGAGGACCGCCCCCCAAACCCTCTCTAGTGAAGGACAGAGAGGCAGGAGGAAAAGGAAGAGAGGACAGGGGAGGAGAGAAGAGAAAGCTTCCTGATTTTCAAGGAAGTCCTGCTAACATTTAACCTTTATTAAGGCACCTTGTAAGGAACCAATGAGCTGCCCAAGATTAGTCCTTCCGGAACATCATTTTTCTTTTTTTCTTTAAAAAATTAGCTTGAGATATTGAGACCAGAGGTGTTCTATTCCTAGAGTACCTATGCTAATCTAGGAGCTCAAGGATCTTAGTGCAGGCCAAAGCAACTCACAGGATTCACTCTGCATACTTTACATCTTTAATTCACAACTTCAATACAAAATACAGCAAATTGTAGCTAATGTAGGAGATAATGTATTGTCTGCCATGGCCAATACAGGAAAATACTGATGGGGTAAACAGGACTAGTTAACACGTTAACATGTGATTAATGTAAAAATTTAGGTTATTTATTTTTTTAACGCAAATGAATCATGCACACACATATGTCACACTACCCAGCAGCGCTGTCCTTGCTTTAGCTTTGGCACACAATTGACACAATTGTCTGAAGCTGTTGCAAACTACTGCCTAATTTGCAGTTAATGGAGTCTTCTGCTCTTGTTTATCCTCTAAGGTAACGTATAGTGTATGTATCACTGATGTGAGAGGGTAAAGTAGCCTACTGTAGCCTAGTCTCAAGTTCTTTTTAAGATTTCGAGAGCTCTGTCTGGAGATGAAAGAGTTTCTGTTTGACATTATTCGCAGAATACAAGCAGAGCAATGGTGGTTGAAGATGCTTCATAATATGACCTGACAAGTACAAGGAAAGGGCCAAACCAAAGTAGATTTGAAGAAAGGGGTAGTGTGCAGATTTTGTACGCCTGGGATGCGAGTGTCGGGGTGGTCGGTCACTCCTGGGCACCCCTGGCATAGACACCAGAGGCAACTTCACTCTTTCACGTTGGGTGTGAAGGAAACTGAAGAGCGCCACTGCATGTGACAAGGAGAACTCTGGAACTTTAAATGTGTGATTAATTGTGATTAATTAACGTGATTAACTTAAAATTTCTATTAATTGATTAATTTTCCGCCACACAAATCGAACTTGAACTTGACCTCTGGTCTAAACCAAGGTCATTATTCCATCTCAAGACAAGAAGTACAAACATGACATATCAACAATAAGTTGGAAAACAATATAAAACCAAAAATTCATGTAAGGTGAAAATGAGAATAATAAAATAGGATAACAGGTTGACCTTAAGGTCAAGGGTTGTCAACGCTGTCAATGCCACTACAATAAATGGCAATCAATTCTATATTAAATGTTCTTACAAACACAAACAAGACAAATTACCATTGGATGCCTTTTAATAGTCTCTACATATTACTTGTGAATCTAATCTATTATTCTGACAACATCGTTCTTGAAGATTTCCATCCCCTGTTGTTAACAGCAGCCGAACACCACTAATATTGCTAGACAATCCCTCCAAAAAAGCAAAATTATCCACAACCCAATGAATCATTCAACCTTGGTTCAGGGTTACTGTGCTGCTCTCACCCCTCTCAGATCTCTAAGCCACGTTGTCAGAGTGAACTACGGGAAGCCTGACCATGTGTGAGGTGGAGAAAACCGCCTCAGAGACCAGGAGAAAAATGAAGCGCGAGTAGGGGGACAGCCGAGACCACCAGAGGTACAGACAATGTGGTCTGGTACTTATTCATCATGGAGAACCCTGGAGAGGTGCACCATCCATTTTCCACCTCTCCTAGCGGTACGGCCTCTATGGTACAGCTATCAATACTGATATTAAACCTACTGCAAACTCTCCGTTCTCTTAGGAGTATTCCCAAACATTCAAAATATGGCTACATCTGTATGTCTACAGTATGTGTAACTCCTCACTGTCAAGCCCAGGTTCCCACTAGAGTAATAGCCCCAAGCCATAAATTAAAATCAGTTACATACGTAGTCAGTTACAATAAGGAGGAGAAGGTCCCCTGCTCTATTTTAACATTGCTTTATGCATGTTTTGTTCCTGCTAGAAAATGTGCAGAGTGTAGGTTTGCCTTTTCAGAGAAAAAGGACACTTAATGACAACAAGCATAAACATTAATGAAGGCTCTTAAATGTTCATGACCGGTGTCTTTGCCATAGTTATGACACTGACATGACAGGACTTAGCACATCCCTTAAAATAAAACATTTCCACCTTGTCTATGGTAGCTTATACATACCTTTAAAATGACTGGCCTACCAAAACAGAGTCAGAACTGTAAAACAACTGAGGGCCCTATCAGTAAGACACAACTGCTCTTCTATGGTATAAGTCAGACTACATACAAACAAAAACTGCCAATAATCTCTTGCATCCAATTAACAGTTAGTTGAGGTGTGTGTTTATAATCCCCGAGTGCTACTGATGGCTGCTGATGTCATACATGCAAAAACTAAACTGATCAAAACTAAACACATTCAACTTGTCTGTGTGTGTGTGTGTGTGTGTGTATCCCTGGAGAGATCCACAGCAAGCTTCTACATTTCTGCAGCTGCCTCTGAGGCTGCTGTAAAAAAAAACAAAAAAAAACAAACAAAAAAAAAAACGTGGCTCTCTGACGAGCTCGTCAGCTCCTTGAGCAGGAGGTTCAAAGGCGAGCTCAGAGGAGACGGCGGTGGTGGTGGAGGTGGGGGTCTAGGGGTGGGGAGGGGAGTGGATGTGAGGGACAGATGCTGAACAGTGCAGAGGAGCGGTAAGCCCTGAGAAGGGGCAGGGAGCTGGGGGTAGCCGGCACAGGAATGGTGGTGGTGGAGTAGTAAGGGTGGGGGTGAAACTCAAAGGCATCATCATCGTCATCATCCTGATCATGCAGCCTGCCTGGAGCTCACCCAACTTCATTATCTGCTCCAGAAAATCAGCTGCGTCCTCTGGGAGCAGGCAGTGGAGTGGAGTGGAGCCCAGCCCAGCCCAGCCCAGCCACTCCTAGCCAACGGCACCAGCTGAAATGGATATGATGAGGACAGTGGTGTGTGTGTGTGTGTGAGTGTGTGTGTGGGGGGGGGGTGTTGGGGGGGTATCACTTGCCAGCTGCCATGCTAAAAACATTAAGGCTGGGGTTAGGGGTTAGAAACATCTGAAGTAACTTGCAAAAAAATACTGGGTAGAAAATTGTGTGGTGGAAGACTTGCAGTGAAATGAAGGGCACTCCTGAGCTTATATTGGAAAGAAGTTCTGCACAAAATAATTACATGTAGGCTACCACAACACGTAACCAAAATTGAATTTAACAAGACCTTGAGAGAATTTCAAGACCACCTGCAATTCCTGGAAATTCTAATTTAGGAGCAAGGGGAACAAACTAAGATTACCAGCTTTCATGTACTGAACACAATGTCCTATCTGAGGTTTACCTATTGTGGCAGCTGTTTCATGGCTTATTAAAGCTTGCTATTTTTCAGCCCAACTCAGAAATTCGACTCACAAGAGATCCCATGCAAATCACTGTTTAAAGCCTGACAAGCAATATCAAATAAGTGAATTCCACAACAGAAGGTAGCAGATTACTTCTCAAGACATTTCATCTGCACTGATCACATTTAGGATACAGGCAGGCTTAAACTATTTTGCAATCAACAGACTTCACTGTGCTAAATGCTAACACTAGTCTATTGTCTTTCCTGTTGGAATAAGCATATTAAACAGCAGATCTGAAGTCTCTCTCTCTCAAGTAAAGGGCATTATTTATTTATATTCTGTCTTGTTTAAAAAATACATTAGACTCAACTTCTGGAGGAGCACATGCATATTCATTTGACCACTGCAAGGTCATTTAAGCTGAAATCTTTTTGCTGTGGAGGACAATCATATGAAAATCATCTTAAGGTTAAAAGCACACAGCAGAGATTTTCCTACACTTTTGGTTTGTTTTTCATAATTCATAATTCAACAGGACTGAAAACAAAAGTGTTAAGGTGAGATGGTTTGTCTTGGTTTTTGAAGAAATTTATTGGGCCTGTGAGATCTGGGGGCTTAGCACTCTGACAGAGTGATGCCGGTCTGTTTTATCCCTCTCTATTTCTTCTGCTGTTTCACTGCCTTTATTCCATCCCCTTGGAGAGGCGAGTGTAAATCTGATGTTCCCACAGTGCATCAAAGAGAGTGAATGTGGTTGCTAGGTAACCGGATGTCATAGTTGAAGTCTAGCATTTCTTTGGACTTGCCTCAACTCTGAGTCTGAATGTGACAGGTCCCCCAGCGAGACGGTGTATGAACCAGCTCTTTGGGTTCGTAATGAATTTACGAATGGTGTAATAGTTATCTTACACAGACCTGATCCGACTCTAATATAGTCAGACTGTGCGTGGGGCAGAGGGATGAGTCGGACATGGGAAGGACGAAGCACCTCTAGGGGGGATTAACATGGAGCTGGTCCTGCAATCCAGCCAGGCTGAGGAAGGACGGGGCTCATGTCAGCTCAACCCACAGAAGTGTGGAAATCGTCTGTTCCTCCATTTTCATTTGTAAGCAACCTCTACCTCTGACTTTTGCCTTCTCAGAATAAGGACATAGAGCAAAGAGGAGAGATTTCACTCGGTGACAGCTTATCAATCCAATTTTTTTTTTTTTCTAAATAAAACCACCCCTATACTTATAGCTTATCTTATCTCATTTAAAATACAACCTTGTACATATTAAAACACTGCAAGTAAACCAAGATGTCAGCATAGAACAAGTCCAGGATAACAACTATGTTACGACACTAAAATACTAAAATAGAGGAGTCATGCAACAGCAAAAGTGATATGCTGAGAGAAAATCTATTTTAAAACTGGAGATGCCATAATTTTGTCCGTGTCAAAAGAGCTTTTCTCCTGGATGAGTCAGAGTGGGTTATTTCCAAGAATTCCAACTAAAAACTATTCCCCAAAAAATCCAAATAATGGGCCAGTCTGTAGCTGACAATATCACAGCAGAATGCTGTGGGATTTTTTTCACCAGAATGCTGTTTTTTTTTTTAACCTCACTGAACTCTAGATGAGCTACAACCAAAAATCTATGCAGGTAATTTCCTCCAAGCATTTTTTGTGTACATTTTGTGTCCTAATGTTAACCACAGAGGTTAAGCAAAGACACAAAACGACAAAAAGTATAAAAGCGGAATGCTCATTTGCTGTTAACTCCACCCGAATGTCAATAAACAAACCACCAAATCATAAAATACATGCAGCTCTGTGTAACAAGTACTTCAGCTGCATTTACTGTAGAGAAAGAAAAAAAACACTGTTCCTGTCCACTGCCAGCCCAAACTACCATCTTTATTATTTGTATCATCCAAGAATAGTGTTACTAGCATATAAAAATTATATGCTAGGCAGGGCACAACTCTGCATGAAGACAGCACTACCATAAATTCTGTGATTATAAACACCTGTTAAGTCTTTAAGTTTTTAACAGGGGTTTCTCACAAAGTAGACAAATAGTCACTCTACACTCCACTACTCCAGACAGATAAGAAGCTCCTAAACATGTCAAAACATCTTCCAAATCTAAATTACTGAGATACATTTACTATAAAGGGAGTCAAAGGACTAGGCCAAATATTGGCCCTCATAAGGTGGGCAGCAACAACAAATAGAAAATATTTCAAAGTGTGTAGTTTGCCACCATCCTGGCTACAAATGAGTTTGGAGATCTATAATTACCCACCCACTACATTTCTGCCAACATGCGTCTCGAAGAGGCTGCCACCAAGGGGCCTTGATCAGGGAACAATCAACCACTGCGAGCACCTGGAGAACCGGATGATGGTGTTACGGTCCAAAGAGACAGAAATAAACCTCTCATAGATAGACAGGAACCAGAACTGGATCCAATTCTGACCACATCCAATCAGGGAAAAAAAAAAAAAAACCTCACAGGTAGGTGGCAGTGAGTGCTACTGAACGGGCTAGCACATCTTGGGAAGAGGATAAAACATGAGGAAGAGAGCTACGGCTCTCAGTGAAGTAATACAGTGATGATGCGGGTGTTCTTTTGTGTCTCTGTGGCTTCCTGTTGCTCTAGCACACAAAATTCTATGGCATTGCTAATTCCCTTTTGCTAACAACAAAAGGCAAGTTTCTGGCAGCCTCTACTACTGCAGTCAGCCGGGCTAAGAAGCATAAAATCACAAGTGGGTCTCTATGCAAAACTATTTCTGTCAAAATTGTGAAACTGGAGTGAATTGAAGAGGGAAGCCTTTGTGTGTGTAAACTGAGCCTATGGACATCTTCTATCTGGAAAGAGTCCATAGAGAGAACGGAACGTGTTGCATGGGTAGTCTCAAAATTCACAAAAACAAAAAATTGGTGAACAAAATGCTAAGCACCATGTCCCTTGTTGAGGAGACTGGAGAATAATGTGCAGCAGAAGAAACCAGATAGAGCATGGATTTAGGATTATCGATTCCTACTGAATATGGTGTTATGGTGAAGACAACTGAAACTTATCATTAGATAATGTCAACAGCATCATCGGAATTTTTAGCTAACTACATTCCTGTCAATTCTGTTGCATGACACAAACTCTATTTCAGGACACTGAGAACCAAACACAGAATTAAGCAATATGCAAAAATGGAAGTAGAGAAATTGTTCATTATTCTCAATAATTAAATTAGGCCATGATCAAAAGCAAACCATAACATGCCTCACCAAGTTCAGGTTGGGGAAAAGCTTTAGGCATATGTGAAAGATTCAGACACAACTTTGTTAGACTGAAACTAAAGGGAATCAGTCATTGTGCCAAGAACACAGTGGTTTTAGTGGTAAATCCGGTAAATGTTTACATAATCGACCCACTGATTTAAGGGGCCGTCATATTTAGTGGCAGACAAAGGCTTGGAAGCACCAAAAAGGACAGAAAAACCTTGAAAGAATAAAGGAAAAGCCTACAGCTCTTTTCCAATTAATTTAACTTCAGACCAAATAAGATTCAATCAGAGAGGGATCTTGCTTCATTTGCTTTCTGCAAATACATTAAGGAGGAGAGCAAATTAAACGAGTGTAGTCATTAACTTGTTTTTCCCCTAATGGAATAGGAGAAGTTGGGAGGGCTTACAAGAAACTGAAAAAGGACCAAGATGCTCATGCCAGATTTAATATCACAACGGATATTTTTGACAGACTGAATTTCGTGCCACACTGAAATTTGACAGAATAACACTTCCCTGCGCATATAATTTTAAGGTCAGTGTCAGATATTTGCATACATGTCAAAATGTATCTCAGATAGTCTCTCCTTGTTTACAGTACAAAGGTGAGCCTTTTGAAGTTTCAAGAAACAGACTTTTTTTTTCTCGGTTGATACCAAGTAGCAGTAAGTATTACCATTTAGTGGCAGAAAGCATTACCCTGCATAAGTGTAACATCAACCAGCCCTGGCCTCACATGGCACTGTTAATGTGTGTGCATTTAAAGCAGCTGTTAAACCTAAGGTCCAGATGGAGAGGGCAGAGGGCTGAGCTGGGCTGACATACCTTAACCTCGATGAAGTCGGGCTGGCCAAGGGCGATGAGGTCTGAGTACGCCTTCAGCTCGTCCACGTTCCAGGCCTTCACCAGGGTCAGCCTGTAGACCGTGCGCTGTTGCTGTGGACAGGTGGAGGGAACAAGCATGAGTTTTATGTTCTCCTAAAGGTCACTACAACTACAACATGGCTCACATCCAAAAGAACAAAACACACCCCCAGTGTCTACAATAACCCCACTATTCAACCACAAGCTACTTGTGTTAAATTCACACATTCACAAAAGATTTCCTCAAAGACAACACAACTCATCTAACAGAACAATCAGTGTAAAAATATAGTGTGATCCACATCAAACATGGATTTAATTACCACTGTGCTGACATTAATGAACAAATGGAATATTCAAAAAAAGCACACAGGAAGTGATGAATGAGAAGGCAGCCAAGTAAAAACAAATAAGCCACCTGAGCAGACCTCCTGTATCTAAATGTTGAAATGGCTGTGGGCTAAGTAGGAAGTCAAATATTTATTTCAACAGTGCTCTGCTGGAAAGGGAAAGGGGGTGCAGGGAGTTTGGGCGTCTGTCGAATAGGCTCTGTGGAGTGTTCCAGGGAGAGAGTGCGTACGTACATACGTGCCCGCCCTCACACACACCCACACACACCCACACACACACACTATTACAGCTCCAACTCTGCTTTATAAAACATGTGTGGGGACGGCTCCAGGATACCGGATCACTGCCTATCACTGCTGAGTCTGCAGTCCTTACACACAGGGAAAAATCCCACTTCAACCGCATGAATATGCACACATATAAACACACACAACACAACACACACACACACACACACATCCCTTTAGATAGACAAGCATACATACACATGCATCCATACACGCAGTCAAATGACAAACCAAATGACAGGTTAGACAGATCATTGCAATATCAATTTAATCAGAACTTTACCACAATTTTAGACTACTTTTTACAGAACTGCTGTATATATGCAATAAAGCATTACATTCCAATAATGACTGAGTGACTAACAATCAAAATGGTGTCCCCCACCCACCACTCGCAATTACAGACAGACGTCACAGCTAACAGCAGTGCACCTTGAGTTAAAATGGGAACACTACCACTGAGCACAGCCCCCAAGCAGCCCCCACTACCACACGACACCTTGCATCTGACCCCCTTCATTGTGTCCTTTAGAGGATCCTGTCCACATTTGGCCCAAAATAGAAACGCATTACTGAGGTACCCCGAGAGTGAGTGATGAGGGGCACGGCATGCACAATGCTCCGCAACAGCTGGAGAGCCTAAGGATGGATCTGTGTGTGTGTGTGTGTGTGTGTGTGTGTGTGTGTGTGTGTGTGTATTCATACATGTACAGTACATGTCCCTACAATCTATTTCAAGGTGTTTTACAGTGTGTGGGTATTTCATAAATTTTTTTTTAAAGGTGGCTTAAATGTGTGTCAACACACATTCTGCACATGCTCTGTGAGGCAAACAGGAGTGTCGACCAAATGGCAGCCATGTCTCTCTGATGTCCTCTTGAGCAAAGTCACAAGGGGGGAGGGGGGGGGGTCTCTAATGACACCCATGCTGGCGACGTGTAGCAAAGCCACAACAGATGGCCTGACATTGCCTGAAAACGTCCCTAAATTACGTTCCTCATTCTTCTCAATCACATGACTGACTTGTTATGGAAAAAGTGTCAATTACCAGCTTGAATTGCATTCTTTCATTTGGCTTGGCAGTAATGCGAATCAGGCGTGGGCGTCTTGCCACGCCGTCTGCTAAATGACACTTCTGTTGATCAATAAATCATCCCTATAATCAAATTGGTAAATAATCATTAATCATTAATCAGGCAAATAGATTCTAGAGCGTGGATTCCATTGCCACAGAGGCAGGGAGGCAGGCAGAGAGAGAGAGAGAGAGAGAGAGAGAGAGAGAGAGAGAGAGAGAGAGAGAGAGAGAGAGAGAGCGAGAGAGAAAGAGAGAGGAGGAGGATAGAGAGAGCGTGAGGAAAAAGAGAGATGAGAGGAGAGGAGAGAGAGTGAGTGATAAGTGGATGTGTGAATGAGGGCTGAGCTAGATTCTCCATCTGCAAGGGTGCTCTCTCTTTTCCTCCTGCTCCCACTCTTGCTGTCAATAAGCTTAATGAATCCTGTATGGTAGAAGAAAGGCAATATTTGAGCAAAGCCCTCTACTTGGATTCATCTTCATGTCTAATGGCGCGCCAGACACCAGTGGGGTAAATGTCACGCTAATTTACAGGGAGCTCCGAACATTAGTTTGTGTCAGTTTTGCATGAATAAGAAGGATTTCATCAGTTTAGTTTAACATTCACAAATCCATTAATTTCAAACAATGAACAAATACTACCTAATGTGCTTGGGCTGGGGATTTTTAATACTCCAGAGTCTGCGGTCCAACCCACAGGGGCCTGGGCCAAGACACTGGGCCACAGACACTTATCTCAGTGGCCCGTGTTGAAGCGTCACACTGGGCAGATTTGTCACGCTACCCAACTTTCTGGCAGCCCGACAACAAACAAGGCAAAAACAGCTCGGGATCACTCCACCCGCATTGCCCACCAGGACATCTACTTCCCCTCTCAGGGCGCAGGCAATGAAAGCCCACTCTCTGCCACTTGCATACCCTTGCACCAGTGGTCTGGCCTGGCCGTAACATAGCCACCTTCCTGTTCAACATGTCTTACTTTTTTACAATTTTATTTAATGCTTATAAAGTTGCTGCCCTGGTTAGCTGAATATTGGTGCATCTTCTTCCCATGTTTCCTTCATTATGCATTTCAAGGTTAGACAGACATTTGAAAATTTTTTTCAATATAGAAGGCCCTACAAAATATTACTGTGACATCTGTATTGAATAATTCATCACTTGCTCCAAGTCAGGCAGAGAAATTTCTTATTAAACCTCAGGTAAACAGCTAAATCAAATTCTCATGAAACACATCCACGAGGCAAGCCCTATTTGTTTTTTTTCCCCCCCAACAAATTACTAATGCCCCAACTCTATGGGATAAATAAAGCTGAGCTGGATGGAAAAACACAAACTGAATGGTAAACATGCCCAGGCATGTGCTGACGGACTCACTCCTGACTTCTCTCTATTTTTTCATTGCACTCTTGCTCCCTCCCTCTCTCTTTCTCTCTCTGTCTAGGGTTTTTCAACTCCCGGGTGTCTTCATTACCCTGTGTAGAGTGAAAGCGGCATGGGGGGGGGGGGGTTGCCTGACCAGAGCTCTGCGTTCCAGGCTCCGCCATCCGACACCACATGAGACAATTCGGATGTTACATCACTCCCTCTGGCTCTTTCCCGGATCGTCTCACTTAGAAAGGCAGAACTAACACACCCATGCCCAATGACTTCAACTAAGCGACCACCAAGTGGACTCAGAGGAGCAGAATGGAGACACTGTGTGTGTAAGTAAAAAGAAGAAGAAGAAGAAGAAAAAAATGTTCCCCGTTTTTTATGTAATTAAGTCAATAATGTAATAACTTACAGTTATTGCCAGTAATGTAAGTCAATTTCTGAACCAATTATGTCATACGTTAGGTCATTGGATGGCTATTACATTATTGGCTAGATGGATAAAAAAATTTAAATAACTGTAAACTGTCCCACTTCTTTAGCATCCGGTGTTACTACCGTCTCTTTCAAACACTGTAGCTGCTTAAAACCCTGACCACACACACACAAACACACCTACACTCTCACTCTGTCTCTATCACTCAATTGATCAGTCTATTTATTTTGACTGTTACAGCACAGCACAACTCGCAACTGACGGTCACATAGGTGAAGGCGTTGTAGCTTTTGTTCCCTGGGGGGCACTTATTTGTGGTGTAGAGCCAACTAATCAGGCACTTCTGCTTTTTCAGTAAATTTTGGTTGACCATCGCTAGGCCACCTAGCTCCTCTAGGCCCATGATGCATACAATAAAAGCTAGTTTGTTGCCCTGGAACATCCCCCATCCACAGCCCCAGCACTGACTCCCCTGGAAGACGGGTTGGTTGGAAGCTGCATCAAACAAGCTGTCTCAACCACCTCAATTGGGCATTTTGGGATTTTTCTTGTAAGCAGTGTTGCCAGATTGGAAATGCTGAAGTATTGTACCAAAGACGCAAAATTATGACAGAGAATTATTGATCATATCATATTGATCATATTGATTATTGATTGTTTTTTGTGAGCAAATTTCCATCTACGGTTTCTGGGACACCGAAACAAAGGGACAGCACAACACCAAGCCCTGAGTACAAGATCAATAGAGGCTAAGATTTAGCATACAAAGCAAGGCTATGTAAGGAAGCCTCTGAGACAGTCCAACATGTCATAACAGAATGTAAGATGCTGGCAGATCTGAGTAGATGAGCAGGTATTTTGACATATCTGAGATGACAACAATATTACAGTCTTTGTCAATATTTAGTTGATCAAATCTGTGATCTCCATTGTCACCAGCTCATTGATAGTGTGACTAGCATCACTTTAAGTGATACCCATTAATTATTACATTATTGGCAGTCATTACATTTCTGCGTTTTTTTCATGCTTCAAGCCAATAATGTAATATCCATTCAATAATGTAATAACCCATTACATTATTGGCAAAAAGTTCTTTCAGTTCTTTCAGAAATGTTATTACTTTATTGGCAAATTCTTACATTATTAGTTTTATTATATTAAAAATGGCCAAATGTATCAAATTGTTGGATGTTATTACGTTACTAGCCATTAATATGTTATTGGCTGCTACAAGTTCTCAATGCCCCGCAGTGATTTGGGGGATTTTATGGTGGAGAATGAATGGCTTGCCTTCAGAAACAACAACTGTGCTACTGATTCCAACACTTAATTCAGCAGTGAGTCGGTGTACAGATCCAAAGTGTCAGATATGATTCAGGCTGCTTCTGCTCCTCTGGTGCTTTTCAAGGTCAGACACCCAAATAGGAGAGTACTGATTTGTTTGTTTATTTATTTTTTGCCTGTCGTTTGAGTGACTTGTAAAAGACAAATAAATCATGACATGCAGATTGTCAGGCTACTCAGACAGAAATATAATTGTGAATCAAGGACATTCTCCTTTCTCCTGAGCTCCCAACCTGGCACAAAGACATCATTACAACAGGTTTATGTGGAATTTGGGTTCCATTCATCCTCCCTCAGCAATGCTCTCATTTAACGGGATAAGGTACCCAAGCAATTCATACTCACACAAATAACATCATTTATACTCACAAAACAGGGTTTTAAGATAAATAGTTTGGGGCACATCTCATTATAAGATGTTGTCCCTATTAGACACATCTCCTGGATAATAAACTCTTTCACGATGTAGATTAAACTTGACTGGATCGTCAAGCTTATTCATGCTCATGCCTGTTGATCACAGATCAGTTTTCGTCTGGACTTCATAAATAAGTTTAGGGCATAAAATACTTAGGTCCTAAATCAAATGCCCTCTCAAATCCCCAATCCTTTACAATGCAGTGGTCTATAAGGCTAACAGGAACCAAGGCAAGCCAAGCATCAAGGTAATGAACAATGCCAAAGGAGCAGGAGACGTGTTGTGATTCTTAAAAACAAGTCAAACCCTGACAGCTACAACAGAAGTAGGGGGAAAAACAACCACTGTGAATTTGTTACCTCGTCTCCTTGCTGCCACTGCCACCAGCGCCACCAGCACCTCTTGAATGGAGCTGAGAATTAATGTTTTGTCAGCTCCGCCCGACTCCAGCACAGACACACACAGACACACGCTCACACACAGAGACGCAGATCAGGGCCACTGGTAACAGCTGACCTGAACGCAGCTGAAACTACGACCCACCATCGCACCACTCACCCTGAATCACCATCAAATGGCTCACAGGCACTTAAAACTTCCCGCCTCAGACTAATGGGGGATATCAACCTGTGCAGACTGATAATGAGCTTTCCCTTTTTTTTTTTCCCTTCCTCTGTAGCAAATTCACTGGAGGCGTGATCCAAATGTGATAAAATCCAGCATAAACACAAATCCGATCAAGCAGAAATTCCCGCCAGTGCTTTGCTGATGTGATAGGTGATAGCAGTATAAATGACAGATGATCTGTAGAGGTGGGTTGCTCAAGGTTAAAGACGGCTACCAAACGTCATTTGCAGAGAGAGTGGAGCCATCAATAAATAAATAAATAAATAAATAAATAAATAAAAAGAGAACCTCTCCACACATACGCTGTGTCACAAACACCGGCTCTAGAAATGAACAAAGCTGCTAAGCAAACTCAAATAGTTTGAAACCTTTGAGAATATTTCACTTGGCCTTAGTCAGGTTTTTGTCTGTTTTTTGGTGGTTGGTGACTGATATCATCTGCATCAATATATCAGTAACTCAAATCCACAACCCTCTGTGGATCTAAGTGTCAAGACAAGACACACAGACACACACACACACACACACACACACACACACACACACAAAGAATTAACTCACTGGCAAGTCACCATCTTTGATGCCTCATTTTGCCACTACACTTCTATAGATGTTAGACATACTGATAGCATAGCACTGATAGCACAGGCAAGCAAGATTGTTGAACAAAAACAATTCCTCTGTGCCTACTGGCTAGTTGCTTCATCAATCCTTCTGCGAACAGCACAGCAATCTCAGCTCTTTGTTTTACACTGAGTGTCCTCTCATTGTGTTCAGGGCCTAGAGGATTTGGGTGCTGTGTGTGCGTGTGTGTTTGGAGGGGAGGGTTGGTTGGTCGGCTTTGAGTGCGAGATCACTTCCAGAAATCACTGGAGCTGGCACAGGCCCTGGTCATGCCACAGCTGCGCTTCCATCCAATCAAATCAACCCGCCACAGTCGGGCCGGTTGCCTTCATGATGGATTTCACAGCGCTCTATTCATTTGTCTACGTAATCAATCCCAGGATGGGGTGCGTCTTTTGTATCGCACGTGCAGTTGCTGCTGCCTAAGGAAAATCTTAAATGTTGGAGATGCAAATAGAGAGAGCAAATCGCTCCATCTTTCTGCCATTTAGTGACAACAATAAAGAGGAGGAAAAGAGGGCTTTAAGGATTTTGGTGTGGTAAAAGCCTAATTTTCAATTGAGACGTTGAGCCTGTAGCGTCGGTGACTAAGCCCCTTTTCCCAAGTGCTTTGACTATACTTTTGCGGTGAAAACCTCAAAAAAAGAACTATGGGGAAAAAAAAGAAACTATAAAGATAAAGGCTTCCGGGCTTCACATGAATAATCTCTTTTGTCACTCTTCTGAACTGAGAAGGAGCTGCTGATAACATACTTCACTTCCTAAAATGGCCTCTTTTGTAGGCAATGATCCTTCCATTTGACAGACCATGTGTGTGGGAATGGAGAAACTGTTTTTCTGAAACATGTTTTCTTCAGTTGTTCTGATTACACAAAGGCGGTCTAATCTTGGGCAAAGCCACGACATATTACAAAATCACGCAGAGGATTATCAATCAAAATATTCCACCGCAGAAGAATACTGGGGCTCTGGTTCTGAAAGGAGAACTGGTGAGATAGTAATGAGAGCCAATGCACTGGAACAATGGGAGGCCTCATTTAATTGCCTTCCATATCATTACAGTAATGACCAGTGTGAGGGAGGCCGTTCTCTTTCCCTCTCCTTGTACAATGCTAATATTTTCCCCTAATTCACTTACAAGCTGGTTTTTAATAGCCTGTTATTTCTGATCCCTCTAATCTGTTTACATACTTTATAGCTACCCAGGGCTGAACAGAGCAACTGGTAGGCTGCATTGTTTTGTAAAGTCAGAGTGGAGGACGGAGCTGCAGTGCAGGACGCATGGCTGGTCAACTGGAGCATCTTCCACCTCACTCTAGGTCTCAGTACAGTTTCTGTCCACCTAGGGAGGCTATTAGATCATCACACACACTTGTGATCTCACTTTAGTTTATTCCCTATTGTAATTCTCATTAAAAGCATACCAGGCAAGTCTACGATTTTTTAACTGATTTCTTAACAGCCCCTACAGTCGTGGATTTTTTGTCTTTTGCAATTAATGCCACTGTCCTACATTCTCACCAATACATGTGGATTTGTCTATGAACCAAAAAACAGGAACCAGCGATTGTAATCTTCAAAGAATTAAGATGACTGACAAGTAATAAAGGCGATTTCATAAGGCTCATAAGTAAGACAGTTTAAATTTTTTTTTTTTCGGGGCGTTGTCATCTTGAAAGCGCTGTGAATCCATAAAGAAGCTGTAGGGGAGCCGAGAGAGCCTTCAGTCACCCCGTAATGAGCCATTTGTAAAACAAAGTGACTACGAAGCTTTAAATTAACCTAAACAGCATAAAATGTTGCCTGGTTTCTGTTTAATGTTGTGTGATGATTGGTAGAATCACAATACAAAAGAAAACTGGTGGAATGCCTCAGTTCAACTTGTGAGGAAGGAAACAGTCCTTCAGTTATAAAGTCAAAGACGAACTCCAGCACTAGGCTATTGGAGTGTTTGATCAGTAAGGCATATGCTTCATGACAAGTGAAGCGTACAAACCTTTTCGCCCAGGGCTCGGAGGCTGTCCAAGAAGCGCTGCCAGAAATCCTTAAAGAGAGGCCTGTCAATGCGTTTCAGGCTGTCCTTCGTGCTGGCGTCCACACTGACATACAATTGAGTGACAGGAACTAGATTCCTACGGAACAGTTGGAGGGGAGAAGAGGGAAAGGGTGAAGGGAAGAAAAAGAGGGAAGTATGAGATGTTAATCCAACAGTTTGTACACGTGTCGAAGTAAGGTCGGCGTTTTTCTCCTCAGTATATTCACAGGACAGGAAATGGCCAAGTAAAGATCACAACACCACACTAATCGTATTTCCCTGTCCTGAACGATGGAAATAAAATCTTTTATCCCAGGAGTATCAGAACTAAACTGAAGAGATGATGTATGCATGAATGAATGTTAGGGGTGGGTGATAAACGACACACTATATTAAGTTGGCCAACAGTAGAGAGTTTTATTATATCGGCCTATTGCAATAGCGCCGGACAGATTTGGTTTTGATTTGCATTAGCCTATGTATTCACATATTGTAATGTAAAGGCATACACTTTTAAACTAAGACTTACAAGTACGAACACAAGACGTATACTTTTGATTTTATACAGAGACTATATTAACCATCATGTAATGGTAGTAAAGATGATCCGCCTATCCTCAGCTCTCTCGGATTCACGTAGAGAATGCATGCATTTCTGTCGATTTGTGTGATTGTTATATGAACCTTGTCATTTAAAGATGGCAGCCTAATTTATGTTTTCTTTACCATGGCGTTGTTAGTTGTCGATGTCTCATCATTTCCATTTAAAGTGCATTTGAAAAGTTTTAGCAGGTACGGCAATCTCCATAAATATTAATGTTTAGGTGCGCTAGCAATGAGTGACTGAGAGATTGTGCGTTGCTATGTGGTGCCCAAGTGAGTATTTTTCATTTAAAGATATCTTGAATGTTTTATGTATTTTTGTTGTATTCTGCTTTCAATTAGTAATGATTTGACCAGACAAATTTTGACTCATCTTGGAGGTTGACCTCAATATTACTTTGGGCTCAAAACATTCTGAAATCAATGAATTAGCTCATTACTATTGGAGAAAAATACAACCTGGGTCTCTCTCACCTGATCAATACTGCACGTTTGAAATTGTATTCTAAAGTTATATGAAGAGTATATCGCAATGTTTACTGCACACAGTCTATGCTTGAAATTATACTGCAGTATGAATTTTAGGCCACATCACTCAGCCCTGATGAATGTATAGACTAAATAGTGGGGAGGCTGATAAAGAAATGCTTTAAGATGAGCTGAGGAGACCAAGGCAATCAGGTAAAATGGACATAGTAATTAGATAAAGTATGGAAATCAAAGGACCAAAAAAAACACAGCCCACACCATGCCCCTCCCCGGTAGAGCATGTAGCACACAATATATTGCATGCACACTACTTAAGGGAGCACAGAATCACTTTCAGCAACCTTATAACCCAGTGTCAAAAAAAACCCTCAAGGCCACCTTGATCATTCATCCTCCCTCCTATCATCTGTCACTCGGGTGAGTGAAGACTTGCCACTTCTAATCAAGTGTGTGTCAGTATCGGGCGTCATAAATTTGAGCACCTTGAATGTGAGGCCTCTTCGCTGACTTGAGGCCTGAGGTGGAGCTGATTGCTGGTAGCCTCCTCTGCACTCACTGACAGCAGCTCAGAGGAAATAAATAAGTTTGGCTGTCAAGTAAGATGAGGGCTGCTCCTCAGGGAAAAGCAACTATCAAGAGACATTTCATGTATATCTTAACAAGGACATACATGAGATAAACTGAGAGGAATTAAAGCATCTTGTCATAGTTCAAACACAAACTGAAGACATATAAAAACAAAGCAAAAAAAACTGCCTGGGTTTTTATATTGTAAGAAAAGAGATCGATGCTTGAAAATGCCGTCTTCTAAAACTGTGCAATAAATCCATACTGGAAAAAGGCTAATATTAGAGATGGTTTAAACTAACTCTATATAACCTGAACATAGATCTAATTACGACAGAAGTCCTAGCTTGACATCCATACATCACCGCTGCAGAAGTAATGAGTTCTTGCAGAATCCTCTATCTCATTTGGGCTTTGTGAATAATTCAACCCTGGTTGCTACTGACGGCTGAAATAACTTTCACGAGTGCTGTGAACAGAGCTAGGCCTCTGAGCCTGTGGGCAGCTGTAACCTTAGGTAGATACAGAGCTAGTACATGGAGTGTGTGGTGGGGTATTATTGAGATGAATAATGCAGTGTGACCCTGCTTCCATCACACTCAATGAAAAGGCATCGCGTTTTATTCATGCGGGCGACACAAGGGATGGCAGGAGAGTGGCAGCAGCAGTGGCGGTAGCAGTCATCTCCCTATCTCTCTCTCTCTACTGAGGCTGAAGTGTGTGTGTGTGTGTGTGTGTGTGTGTGTGTGTATGTATGTCTGACAGTGAGTGTGTCTTTGTAGAGAGGTGCTTTGTTCCCTTTTACGAGTAAGAGGTTGTTCTGAATGTGTTGCCACATGCGGTAACTCCAGGATGGTTCAAAGAGCTGCTTGTATACCATCGATAAACTCGTCCTGGTGCAGCATGTCATGACCGCGTGCCCTCACATAAATGCCAGCTCGCCTTTCTCCATTGTGCTCTACGACGGCCCACTTCTTGCCGCTGTAAAAGGCACGGCCGATTTATGTTCTACCGAGCAGGCTAAAGATGTTTTTTTCATAAGGCTGAGGGAGAACATGAGTGGGTTTGAGGGGTGGTGGTGGTGGGACAGATGACTTGGAACAAGTGGACCGCTACTACCGACGGCATCCGGAGAGCGCCAGAGCGCTGCGTTGTTCACTCCATCTCAGTGTGGCAGCTACAACCAGGGCAACAGGCAAAGCAGCGATTTGCAATTCTGCTTGGGCCGATTAGTGCTTATCAGCGCTGTTACAGGCTGCAAAGCTGTAGAACAGAGCCGTCCCGCTCACATGCCTGAATGCTGCGTTCAGGGACTTTGAGAGCAAGAGAAGGGGAAAAAGAGAGAGAGAGAGCAGTGAGAGAGAAAGCGTGCTGCTCCAAACGCATGTTCGAAACAAACTACAGAGTGCGGGTTAACCAGGGGTTGGGGGGGTCTGTGTTGCCGCAAAAGGGTTGTTTATGCGAACAGATGTCAGGGTGAATGGTGTGTGACAGGACCCAAAGGCGAGATGAAGTGGGTCTGATGCAAGCGGGGCTCATGCTCCTGCACCGTCTCACCGCCCTGGTTCGCTCCGCTCACTAGCCTGTCAGACTGGGCTTCACGCAGGAGACTCAGCAACGTCCCAGTCAAAACAAGTCACACAGGCTTTTCTCATACAATCTGAAAAACGCTTGGTACAGATAAGTATCAGTACAAGCGGCAAAATCCTCAGATTCGAGGAGTCCAATAAGTAAAATGGCTGTATTTGCTGTAGGTCTTTGCCAACTTATAATACATTTACTGGTTTACTTTGAAGCGCTAAATTGGGCATCTGGTTGAACTCCTTGAGGTGTTTGTATATCCTGTGAAAGCCATTTTGCCTTCTAGTAGGAGTACATAAATACCCATAAAATACATAATTCATTTTGTTTACCCTTCTCTTCTCGCATCTTACATGCACTTCAAACTCCCAACATGCAAAGCTCTATGGCTAAAAAAATGACAGACTTTGGGGAAGCTCACTGCCTTGACTGTGAATCAAAACAAAATCACTGCAGTGGAAAGCCTTGACCTGTGTGTACCTGATCTCGTCGGGGAACTGTGCGTTGGTCACCAGGAAGCTGGAAATGCGCTGCTGGTGGAGCAGGCGCAGGAAGGCGTTGATCTCGGGTACATGATGGGCTCCCCAACCAGGGAGAGAGCACAGTGTTTGACAGCCAGGCCTTCCTCGAAACGCTCTGGGCGCACCCCTGGAACTCCTGCAAACAGATTCTGAGTCATCGGTCTGTTTGAGAGCGCTCACACACAGCAAGAGTTAAGGGTAGGGCTGAGGCTGTGTTTGAGGGACATTTTAAAAATGTTTATACATAACCATAAATAAGTACCCATCATAACAAGAAGCACTGTGTGCATTCATCTGTGTATCTGTCAGTGATACACAATAGCAATTTCAGCTCATTTCAGACATGTATAAAGCTCACATGTACAAAAAATCTATATCCAACCATTTTATATACTCAGCTGGTGAAACACTATGCAAGAAAATTGGTCTGCAGGGAAAACAATCTACTATTCAGTGCTTTCTTGGATCAACTATATGTACATTTTGGATGGACTACAATTTGGTGTGTAATTTCAGTACAGTTTTATGACACCACAAACCCATGAGCGTCATAGATGAATGACCACCTCTTCAATTGTTTCATATTCATAAACTGAACAATGAAATCATAATCATAAAAGGGGTATTTACTGTGGGACAAAACGCTTGTGCTTGTGTCTGCTTTAGAAATCGCGTCACATACATTGGCGAGAGAGTGTGTTTTTTATAGGTGTATAACAGCTCACAAACAATCTCTTGCTAACAGTACACAAACAATTTCTCTTCCTCAGTCAGTTCACTGGATAATAGGAGCTATCATACAGGCAGAGGTATTGAGTGTCAAAGCTGCAAGCACGCGCATACACACGCACACGCACACGCACACCACACGCACACCACACCACACGCACACCACACACACACACACACACACACACACACACACACACACACACACACACACACACACACCCCAATTCTTAGCAGCTCACCAGGTAGGTTCGCTGCTCCCAGGATAATCAGACCTGCCTGTGGTTCTAGGTGGCAGTGCCTGCCACGGTTGTCACATAAATGAGTAAATGCCAGCCGAGTGGTGGCAGCCTGGGCCCCACTCGCCTGCTGTAGCCCTAGTCAGCGATGGGATGAGAGGCAAACAGTTTTTCCCCTGCAGAGGACAAGCCTTGAAAAACAAACCCAGCAGCTTCCATATAGAGTGTATTAGCCCACTTACATAACTATCTTAAAGCCCTTATCACTCTCCTTTTTCAAGTCTAATCTTGATTCACATCTCATATGGCTATGCCTGCAGTATATATATTTTTACAGTAATACAGGGGGTATCCAGAATAACTACATAACCCAGTTGAACATGCACAAAGATTCAGACTTTAACAGTAAGGGGTGGCTCTTCAGAAGATCTAACAAATCAATGGGCCGTAAAAAAAAAATCACTTTAATTCAACTATAAAGGCTTTTATTGCTGGTGAAGAACAAAGTCATTATGTGCAACCTTGTATTCCTGAAATGTAACTTTTGCAGTTGAAAAGACCTCACTTGAAATCCCAACATGATTAAGTAATTTCTCTGGGGACCCTCTCCCTCCACTGAAGTGCTTCATTTAGATTGCATCGATATTCCCCCCACAATTCAGTTTGAATGACTGCTGTGATGCCAGCACAGACAATAATCTCATGACATGGAATGCAAAGGAAGTGAAGCAGCATCGCACTGACTTAAGCAGTCCGTAATGACGGGCCAAATTGAACCATGATGAAGCTAGCTTTTCAAACCGAGACGAGGAGGAGGATGTGTGGGGGATGAGTAAATGTGAGAGATGGAGACAAAGGGCTAAAGAGGTGAGGGAAGGAAGAAGGAGAGAGAGAGAGGGAGAGATGGAGGGAGAGACAGAGAGAGAGATGGAGGGAGATAGGGAGGGAGAAAGAGGGAGAGAGAAAGAAAAGAGAGACAAGCTCAAAATTCGATCCCCCGATGTGAGGCCCATCTCAAATTGACTGTGCCGTCGAGTTACAAAGACCTCTCAGCGACGGTTCGAGCACAGATCATCAGAGGGAGCACTTGCAGGCTCACAGGCCGTCTCATCTAATCTACTCTCATCTATCTGATCATATGCAAGAAAAGAAAAAGACAATGATGAGCGAAAGAGAGGAATAAAACCATTGACCCACCTCCAAATGCTGAGCATGGAACAACGGGGAATAGGGTTAAATGAACAGGGGTGGGGTGGGAAGGGTGTTAACTCCAGTGGGTGAGTGACTCCCTACCAAAAATCTCTGCTACAGTGCCAGCGAGCTTCAAGCCCACTAGCCCCAGCACCTCTGCACACCCCCACCCCCACTCCCCAGACCCAATAATACTGCTCTACCACAAGCAGTGTCAGCCAAAATCGATCCAGATGTCGATCAAAGTCGCCAGTTTGCTCTGAAAAAAAAAAAGACTGGGCCTTTTTTTATGAACTTTGGCAGTAAGTGACTGTTTCCAAGATTCAGTCACTCGATGCATGAGGTCATGAGCGTAAGGGAGGAATGTGTGATTTCGCTGAAGTGGTGGCTGGGAGGGTATGGGGACTTGTTTACTGATGTGATGAGGTATTTTCAGATGGATGACTGTTAATTTCCGAAATACCACTAAGCAGACTTTATGGAAACTCAAAGACAACAGCAGATTAAACACTTGCCACAGAGTTGCTTAAAGTCCTTTTTTCCCCTCTTAATGACATTTCTGGAGTGTTTATTGTGCAGTTCATCAGAGAACCACCCCCAAAGACAGCTGATTATCCCATTATGATTTTTAAAAGTCTGTTTTAATGACATAACCATGTTTGACAGAACAGAAGTTCCATTTGGATTAGATCTATTCTTTCTTGCATATTAAGAACTCCTTCATTATGTATGCAGAGCGCCATCCTGGCAAAGTTATTGCCGCTACAGCCAGCACTGTTTAATTAATCACAATACAATCAGAATAAGAAAGCTGCCACGATAAAGAGAGAGCTCTCTGGCAGGCTCTGGCAGTGAAGCTCTGTATACAATGAGAAAAATTGTTAATTGAGTTCCACTGCGTTCAGCAACAGAATATTACTTACTCTCCCCAAACCCAGTCTGCTACTCTGAATACAATAATCTTCCATCTTCAAAAGGGGGGGTTAGATCATAAAGTCGAATAGGGTTTAAGTTGGCTCTACATCAGGTTAACACTAAGGGTTATTTCGTTGAGGAAATAAGGATGCCGAGATCTGGCAGCCGTGAGTTAAAAGTGATCTTCCTCATATTGGATCAATGCTAAAAAGGAAAACTCACTAGGGTGTGTGTGGGGGGAGGGCGTTCTTGTGGTGCAGTGGATTTACATTTATGCATTTAGCAGACACTTTTATACAAAGCAACTTACATCTGTCAACTATCATTTACAAAGGGTTAGTCTCCCCGAGAGCAACTTATGGTTAAATGCCTTTGTCAGGGGCACAACGGTGGTGGCAGGCAGTATTCGAACCCACAACTTTCAGTTTACTAGTATGCTAGCTAGGTTACTTAACCACTACACTTCCACCACCACTGCTGATACCATAAACCCGGGGACCTAGGTTTGAATCCAACCAAAGGTCATCCCCCCCCCCCCCCCTTTCCTGTCTCTCTCTCTCTCTCCCACTCATTGTCCTATCTCAATAAAGGCAAAAAGCCAAAAAATATTCCAAAAAAAAAAAAAATGAACACTCACGAAACTCCAACACAAAAGACACTGATCCAGATGTTGGTGGAGGAGGAACATGCTCCTCCACTGTACTTTATTCTTTCAGTACTGAGTCCTTTTTGACATCTATTGCTAGCATTTTCTTTTGTATTGGTAAAAGAGCATACCTCATCTGACAGATAAGAGTTAAATTAAGGATTAGGGCAAGTAAGACATTTGCTTGGTGCCATTTCGGTAATGAGAAGTATAGTTACAGCCTAATTAATTACTACTTGCGTAGGTTGGCAACATTAAGGACCTCTTCTACTCCTGACAAAGCATTCTTAAATATCCTCGGTAAGCGTTTCCCAGCAACAGAGGACAAAGTTGTCTGCCCTGTCAGAGTGAAGCTACAGTCTCAAGGTCATGACAGATAAGCCCTGTTTGAAAGAGACCTCCTCAGAGACGCCAGTGAGCAAACAGTGTCAGTGAAGCCCCTACATTGTCTAATGTCAGTGACTGGCACTGGGGAGATTTATGCGACCCGCTGGAGGCGTGAGCTGTCACCCACTAATCAAGCTCACCCAGCTTATCTCCTGCATTTCCCCGGGCACCTATGGCTCCCAATAACAATCTCATGCATTTGACTGCTGGCTAACTGACAAGGCGCAAATGAATAAATGGGGTCTGATTCATGCAGGCACTTAGGGCTCATAATGCCAGTGCCTTGTGCAAGCCACAAACACAGCCAAATATCCCCAAAGTGCCTGTCTGGGTATTTCAATGTGAGGGGAAAAGCGAGTCCTTCTTTGTATTTTATTTGGAGGTTGACAATGAAATAAAAACATTCACTCCAAGTGTTGCTGGGTTGAGTTTCAGGAGTTTCGAGGATACATTCTCCGCTGGTTTTGGAGACAAACTGAATAAATACGTTGAGTGCCAAAGGTGGGAAAAATCCTGAGTCAGCAATGGCTGTCATCCAATCCGTATGAAAAATGCATAGCTAGTGTTACACAGTAGGCCAAGGAACATGACCTGCAATTTCAAAGTGTCAGTTGATATCAAAACTGACTTCACACACGTTGCATGAATAATAACATAGTTTGTACGTTATGGTAAAAGAATTATGCAAAAATTCGGACAGCTGTATCTGGGCTTTATGAAAAACCAAAGAGAGGTCAAATATGTTTTAGTGCTTTCATGGAAATAGCACAGCATAATGCATCTGAGTGCACAACCAAAAAACGCATGTTTTTTCATTTCCCAGGTGAACCCTCACAAGTGAAGGACACGTCCCCTGTCTGATATGAGACATGGTAACAAATGCAAATTTAAGCATTCCAAGAGCATAAAAATGTAAAGTGGTCGAGAGTACGTGAACTGCATATAGCATGCAAGGTTGTGTGTGTATATATGTGTCAGTGACTGGGTGTTGACAGGTTTACCTCTGAACTGTCTGATCATGTTTCGGTGATTCTCCACTGCTTCCAGCAGGATCTTCTCAGCCGGGTCCATCTTCCAGCGCCACTCGGTGCCCACAGGGTTGGTGTGGTGTCTGCAGGCCGACGGGACGGGATTGGGACAAGACAAAACAGGACAGCTGCTGTCAGATGTGGCCCCCATCACTTGTGTAGCCAACACCCCCCACCACCTCCTACAACAACCACCAACTCACAACCCGCCCCTCTGACCCAACTAATGAGTTCATCGGGACCCCATCACTGCAACTCACATCACCACTCACAGAGGCCGCTCCCACATCATCCCTTCCACTTGGGCTCCCTTTCTAAAAGCAGAACCCCCTTCAGCCTCAGACAGTCATCACTTTGGAGGGGTTTAAACGGCAGCACAATAATGAACTCCATGACGTTTCGATTATTTCCGTGCAGTTAAGTGGAGGGGTGCCACTGGGAGCTTCAATATAGTGCAGCAGAGCAGAGCAGATCAGGAGCATAGTGCTTTTCAGGTAAATGAGGATCATCATTACTGCCTCCCACACCCACACCCACACGCTCACACAGACATACACATATACACTGCTGCTGCTCACACAGACACAGACACAGACACAGACACAGACACAGACACAGACACAGACACAGACACACACACACTAAAAATGGAAGCCATACTCGAGGGCCTCTCCCTCTCCCATTCTCATCTTTTTCACAGCTGCAGCATGCAGGCGAGGGCAAGGAGGAGAGGATGGATCTGGAAATTCAATATCATTCCCACAAAGAAAATGGGGGGGTTGGAGCATGACTTATAAAACCCAAGGCTGAATAGAGGCCATGGTCATGTTAGCGTGGGTGTCTTGAATCAAGTGTGACCCAGAGCCACACAGTCCCAGCATCTGAGAAATGAACCGTGCCTTTAAAGCGCACACACACACAGTGCATCCAGCGGGATAGGTTAGCGAAGCGCAGCCCTAGCCAAGCATTTATAATAAGCTGGGCATGTGTGGGTAACCTTCAGGACCTCACTAACACAGATATTACTCTCTTGCTGACTAGCAGCAGAAAATGTACTTTCATGTCAGACACTTCTAGAAAATATTACTAAACCCCTGTTGACAATTGCTA
Organism: Tenualosa ilisha; assembly: GCA_015244755.2. Lineage (NCBI taxonomy): Eukaryota > Metazoa > Chordata > Actinopteri > Clupeiformes > Clupeidae > Tenualosa > Tenualosa ilisha. The sequence goes on along the minus strand of PYXC01000452.1, from coordinate 3,107,671 downwards.
TGAAAGGCAAACAAACAAAAAACGTGTTGTGGACTTATTATCCAAAACTCGTTCAGGGGAAGAGAATTCCAACTTGTCTGAGCGGAAGCAATCTGTGAGTCAGTGCTAAAGCATCCCTTGGCCTTCACTGATGAAAACAACCCACAGTATTCATTTGAAGACAACTGCTGTGCAATCGTGGAGATGCTCAGTATTCAGGAAGTGCACTTTGACAGGAAGGACCTATCAGTCACAGCACTGTGATCCGTCTCCTCTACATGAGAGTCAGACAGGCGTCTGCCTGTGGTGTTTTTCACATTATGTTTATCACCCATGCTGGAGAGGAAAATCACTGAACGTCCAGAAAAAAGATCTTTGTGATAATAATGATTTATACATTTTCAAATCTAACTAAATAGAAGTATTGCCTTCTCCATGACATATTTAACAGTTACTGCTCTCCAAGTAATGAGATAACTTGGCTGCCCGGAACAGTCTCTTTCAGCCTCAAGCACAGGCCAAATACTGGCACACAATGTCAAACACACACACACAGACACACACCTTTGGCAGTCCTCTACAAAGCTGGGCAACATTTTGACGGAGAACCTTTTCTGCCGCAGAGCCGTAGCACTTATCAGCAGTTCCACACTCCTGTGTGAGGCTGACTCGTTCTCTGCGAGTGCCACGCCAGCCTCTTTGCCCCGACGATTCTTCTGCTTTGTTTGATACACACCACACACTTATGCTAATGCTGTTGCCACATTCTATAGCAAGATAAAAATAAAAAGCTTTGAACCACAAAGCCACTTCATTCCCATTCAAAATTAATGGGATTCATCTGAGAGAAAGAACAAAGAGTTTCTAGTGCAGTCCCTCTTTCTCCCTCTCTCTCTCTCCCAGCTTCTGCAGCTCCCTATGCGCTTGTGGAGGATGTTCCTGCTCCATGTTTGTTTGTCCACACACATTAATCCCACATGGGCTAATCTCAAAGTAAACTCTTATTTGTCATCAAGCTGCTCCTCTGATGAGCATACATACACTCAAACACACACACACATACACACACACAACGTGCACACACATGAACAAACACACACAAACATGTACACACACACATAGAGCCCAGGAGGCTGCCGGAGGTAGCAGGCGGCTGAGTCCTGTAGCGTCTCTGTGTGCTAGTGACAGCCATCCTGGATGGAGGCCTCCACTGACACGTGGCTGATCTAGACTGACAGCTCCCAGCTGTACCCTCCGGCCAGTGAACCTGGGACCTTTTCACGGGATGAAATGAGACTTTTTTTGGCTGGAAAGCAAGGCCTCGATGGCAGCCGACGGGGTGGAGAGGCTCGCCAATGAGCCCGACCCTCTTCCTCTTGTTGCCAGTTGCCATCATGAATCAACGTTGCCCCGTCTACTTTTTGCTCTTGCAATTAGTGAGACCATTTATCAGGGCTGTTTACGGGGGAGGGCTGGAATGCTGACGGTAACCACAGGCATCACTCATCGCCACACAGACCAGATTATTTTCATCATTATTAATGAGTCACGCCATCTATCACAAACTCTCAGAGGCCCTTATGTGCCTCAAATATCTACAGACACAGCAGGCCAAACCAGGTGCAACAAAGAAGTAAAAATACTTCATAGCCTACAATGTAACATTTTGACTGTTGATAAAATTGGTTGACAAAATTGGAGAGTATCCTGCCGCTATATCATTGGACAAAACTTAAGGTCGGACTGACCGAAATGCCCATTAATTTTTAAAGTGGTTTGTCTGCTTAGTAAGCAGTGTTGAGCTTTTTGTTTACTTTATTTAAGAACGTTGATAAGATGATATTATTTTCCAAATGCATCGGATACAGAAATAATAATGGACTTGTTTGTCTCGACCTCCTGCCATTTAGCATAAACTAAAAACAAGACCATTCTGTTCTGCCTATTATCTTTTTTTCACGGATATTCAGTCATCTAGTTCTGTTAGGATTGCTATCTGCCAATGGCTCGGAGTTTGAGCAATGCTACCAAAAATTTACCAACTTCTCAAATTGCCCAGATTGCTCCATTTATTTTTTTTTCATTGGCTAGACAGTGAAGATAGTATTACATTTGCACCAAATAACTCAAACTCATATAGACCCGTCATATTTCAAAAACAGGTAAAAACGGTTTTGTGTGGCAGGGCACCTTTAAATTCCACCTAAAGAGCTTGACAAAAAAAGTGTCCCTGATCCACCTCACTGAACTCGCTAAACTTTTTTTTGAATCAATGTCGTATGCCATCAGTAGTGTTCATGGTCAAATTCAACTGATCAATGTAGAAACACTGAAACACAAACAAAGCAACAGGAAACTGAATTGTGAGTGAACGGTGAATCATTTCTCCTCACCTCCAGCAGAAGACACATTTATTGGCACAGGCCAGACTGGGGGTGGCCTCCATGCACCGGTGAGACTCAATGCCGTAAAAGGTGTGCTTGTAGCAGCCTCCCCGCCCACGCAGCATCGACTGCCGAAAAAGGCAAAAAAATGTGCTAGAGATGTTGAGGTACCTTGGGAAAAAGTAACTTCACACAGAAATCAGGGCATGCAATTAGAAAACTGATTCAACAGTCTGGACTCACCTTAGTCCATCGACATAACTTCACTCCAGAGTGGCTTCCTATGAGTTTGTACCCTGGAGAGAAGAGCAGATGAAAGAGGTATGAGTGACACTCCTGACATAACTCAAAGGGTACTGGCTTATTTGTCACTCAGACACCAAACAGCTTCTGAGAAGCTGTCACAGTGATAGACTTGACCGTTCAAGAAAACTTATGCTAGGAAATTCATTTTCAATCATGAAATCAACAAAAGACAAATTCCACACAAAGATCTGATTACCAAGAAGTTAGTCCAACAACATTACCTGGGACCTAATGATCCACTCTAAAACTTCCTATTCAAGAGGGATGAAAACACAAAATAACATACACAAGCCACAAAGCCACACCAACACCAAGCCAGCCAACACCACTTAAGCTTCTTCACTGCATTCCGTCTGTGGTCATTCTCTCTCTGGTCAGGAGATTTGCCAAACAGATTTTTTCTTTGTGGCCAGCCAGCAACCCCTCCTGTGTCTTCTCATCAAACAGAGTAACTGCCTCTTCTCTGGTTACTCCCAGCATTCTTTTACCTGCTGTTGCCCTATGCAACACAGACAGATTCTTCAACAGAAACAGCAGCAGCTGGAGAACCTTCCCTGCTCTTAGAGATGCACGGCTGCTCTAGACGGGAATGAGGCTGTGAAAACTGTCATACACCATGTCAGATTTGTGGGGGTTTTTTTCCCCTCAGCCTCTGGGAGCAGTTTGAAGAGTGTGTCGAGTCAAAGAGCCATTCTCCTGGTTTTTCGTTTCTTTTCTTGTTTTAAGCTCTTTGACTCAGCCCATTTCCTACAAACTGCTGTTCACAACGAAACACTCAGAAAGTACAATGGGGAGTTTAGGTCCAATTTGCCATTTACCTCACACAAAAAGGTCTACAAAAAGCATGGCTGATCAATTTCAATGTGGGACTCACACAGTGCAAACAGTACTGTGGAGCCTGAGCACTGGTTCAATTTGTGGCCAAATGATTTGGCCCTGCTGTAGCAGAATCAGGGGGGGATGTCTGGTGGAAAAGAACTTATACAGACAAACGGCTCTCAGCACACAAACACAAGCACAATCACACACACCTGAAACAACCGATTGGACGACACAGGGGAGGGGGCCTCTGTGTGAGATGAGCGTGTATGAGGAAGCCAAAAAATTCCCACTCCAATCCCTCCTCCACCCTAAAACCCGAAACCCTAACCACATTCAGTAGGAAAACTTCACATCAAACGGCCCACGCCGTCTTTTATGTTTGCCTAGAAATGCACAGGGCAAGAACGGGAGAGAAAGGTAGCTACCATTTCTCTCTCTCTCTCTCTCTCTCTCTCTCACACACACACACACACACACACACACACACACACTCTCTCGCTCACTTTCTCTCTTCTCTCCCTGTAGCGCTAAATTGGGCTCAACACAGCAAGGCTTAGACCCGGAGACTGAAGGCATAAAGTACATGAACAAAGCCCTATTCTGAATTGCAAATGCTGTTTATGTGGGCATTGCATAATTTCCTTGTTCAAAGAACCAAGTTACAACATGTAGAATTATTTTTGACTGCCTTTGGAACATCTGGTCCACCTGTGTTGTATGGGGTGAAGGACACAGTGACAATACACAAGACAATATGATGAAACAGAATTACAGTTGAGTTTACTCATGCAGTGAATATTAATAGTCGTGAATGCCTCTGTGTCTGAACAACTTCGATTGTTTCTTGAGGAGCAAAAGCACACTGAGTGACCATTTTCCATTTGTGATTATTTGGCAATCCCAAGAGAATTCTGGATCCAAATGGAGCCAATTCATCATCGCCAGGCTGCAGAGAAGAACACAAGTCTGCTTTCAATGTATGGCAGGTTCCTTTCCAAATGCACTTGGCTTGCTCAATCTGGGCAATGTCCACAAGTTCAAGAAGTGTGATATAATAATTGCTAAACCACAGAGTAGGCTTAGACAGAATGAATTGTGGCCTACATTCATTTAACATGACAGTTGGTGGACATGACGGGTAAGGTCTACGTTCAGTAAGCATGCGTCATGGTCATAGTATAGATAGTGGTATAGCAACAGAATGCTGGCATGCTATGCTGTATGAGAAATGCATGGTTGGCTCTTAACCAGCATGTGTATGATTTTATCTTCTAAAAAAGAGACGAAACTGTAGGCTATATCAAAGTCACTCGGCTGCAATCTTGGAATGTCTTCGGGCAGCGATTTGGGATTACCAAGACCAGGCCATATCAAAATGAATGGGGAGATATCCAGATCGGAGTCTTACTGACCTAAAAAGTATATTGTGCAAATAACTGTTTAAGTCTGTATTGAACAATGTCAAAATCAACCCGTAGATCACTTAAATAAAGCTAAAAAAGACATTATTTAAAAAAACAATTTGCTCACTACGCCTGCGCCAACATTCGCCATGGTAACTTAGATAGTGAACAAAAGGTTAATCGTCAGTCATACCGTGTCTAATAATGTGATTGGTTACTTTCACTGCAGGGCAGGGAGTCCAATTTCTCACGAACAGTCGCAATACTTTTTTATGGGAGGACTTTTTAAGTGATGTATCTCCTATATAAGTGTCTGGCTATATTCAAAGTTGGCAAGTGTAAAAAAGGAGGTACAAAGAAAGAGCGAACTTGATCAAAAAAGAAAAGATAAAACCTCTCACCTCATCTCTATCTAGGTGCTCTGGCAATCATTTGTGTTAACTAGTATATGGCCTGAGCAAGCAAACACTAATTTCAAGAATGAGAATTTTAAACTCCCACACACTGCCCAATCCACAAGCAACTTATTTATTTCAAATAAATAGTTTACATTTAGGAGTTTAATTTCTTAGACCATGGGTTATCTCCAAAGCGCCTGTTCCTAAGAAGCATACAATAGGTCATCTTTTGGAGAATGAGACTTACTGATGCTGGACTTCATGGACATGTTAATACCTCATACAGGCAGTAAGGGCATTACAATCAGGATTGCCCATTCACGATTACCCGTACAGCCCATTCACAAACTTGCTATGCTTATTAATGCCATTCGATAAAAGTCACTGCCCAAGCATTTAGGTCTTCTTAAATTACAACTACATTTCCAGAATACAACTACACAGCAACCAACTCTGGAACGCATGCAGCCCAGATCAGACAAGGTCCACAATGTTCATCAATAATGTAACATCCTGCAGTAGGCCCTCTGAAGACAACCCTTACATCCATTTGGTGAGGCTGACATTAACAACCTAATTCTTCCCACTGGATGCTGAGCTAACAGGTCTTTTATCTTTCTCGCTGGCTCTCACTCTCCTCGTTACTGTTTTCCCATACGTGCAACAACGTGCATCAAGTTCAATAACTAACCCAAATTAATAATTAACAACTAGCAAAAATGCACCGTCTTCATCTTATTAATGACATTTCTACAGTTGTTTAGCTTCGCCTGTTTTAGGAAAGGGAGGGAGGTTGTTGTTGCCTCTATGAAATTTTCATTCCTATTGAGATGTTCTTTAGGACTTGATAACATCGTATTTTCAACATAGCCAAATATCCATTTCCATCTTTGTATGTCTACTAAATCCTGGCTTGGAACAAGACAGACGCATAAAAGTAATTTGGTGAGATGATACGTTAATTAACTCAGTAAGCTAAATAGAAAGCAGGAATATGTTGTGCCATGAGCACAGACAGAGTAGAAGAATGTGTTTGTGTGAGAAAAACTTCGACAAGTCGACAGTGTAGCTGTACAGATCTTTCTCTAGCCACAAGCATTTTTTCTGCCTAGTCAGCACAAACGGCTGTTTAGAAAACTGAATGAACAAACTTAAGAATGAACAACTGAATGAATGAACTCAGACAGTGACCAGGACACTGCTGAAGCTCAGACATTTCCCCCCCGTCTGCTCCTTTCGGAGTGTGAATGGAGTTGACAGCCAGAGAGGAAGAAAACAGGGGCAGAATGGAAAAGAAGAGAGGAGAGGAAAATGGCAAACTTCAGAAGAAAACAGAAGGATGGAGACAAGTCAAAAGAGGGGGAAGCCGAGAAGGACAGTGGAGGACTACCTTAAGTTGGGAGGAGAAGCTTTAAATTGCTGATTCATCTCCTTCCTGAAGGCAGAGAGAGAGAGAGAGAGAGACGGTCTCTAGGGAAAGTGGTGTGCTCTGATAAAAGGGAAGTAGTGAGGAGCACAGGGGAGCGGGGCCACGGGAGACGAGGCTAATTGGGCTGGGCTGTATCATTAGGGCCTGTTAGGCATTCCCACCAAACACCAGCTCCACGCGCAGCCTGGAGGGACAGTGCACAGCAACACGTGCCGCATCGCAACCTCTTCATTACAGGCTTACAGCAGTCAGGAAAAAAAAGCTAGTCAGCAAAAATAATACATACATACACACATACTGGTATGGCAAGTCTATCCTTGGTGAAACATTTTTATAATGACCCCATGAGTCAATGGACAAGATGACAGAACTTGAAAATTAAAAACTTCATAGTTTCTCCCAGTGTTGGGAGGAAATTGATATGAACATGCAGGAAATGGCACATTTCATGTCACTTACAAAAGCTTTGAACACCATGCTTTATCTAAACCATGAACAAATTTCATCAGCTTCATCATTCTATCTCATATCTGGTTTCAGGTTTAGGTGCAGCCTCTCAAGTTTTGTCCATGAATTTTGTACTCATCACCACCCAAAGAAACATGTGTAGAGATGACAGAGGAACAGTATCTGGTGGTATGAAGCACACAAAACAAAAGCTATGCGAAACTCCGAAACAATGTTGCTTACGTAAAGGACAGGCTAGATCAGGGCACCCACTATTTAATCAATGACAGCAAATGGATGTTTGTGGATTTGTGCCAACGAAGTCATAAAAAAAGGGACCAAATGCATCAACGGTAACATTACAGGCTGTGTCCAATGTACAATAATCATTACTCCGAACAGCAGTTTGAGAGAGACAAAGAGAGAGAGAAAAGAGTCAGGCAGACGGACAGACAGGGACAAAGGAGGAATGATGACTGAGCTGAACAGTCGAGAGCACGCAGAGGTAGGACTGGGTGATATGTCAAAAAATGTGATCGATATTACAGACCAATATCAACCTTTATCATGATCAGAGCCAAGCGATAAAATCTCAAATCAAAATCACATTTAATTATCTGGACAGGGCAGAATGGTATGACAACACCTCAAGTAGAGTACTTTCAAGGAAGAGTACATTAACACACACAGTGGAATGCACAGAATCTAAAGAAATAATAACAATAAAGGCAATTAATAGTCATGTGCTAGTACATTCATTTACCTGCAATTGCCCAGTCCTACGTAGAGGGTGACACACCTTGTTTGGTGAGAGCATAGGAAATTCAGCTATACAGTAGAATCCATGAGATACACATGGCACACACACACAAACACACACATGCATACTCACTACAAAAAAACTATGCAGAGTTTGACCCACCTTGTTTGGTGAGAGCGTCTCGGAGTGCCGGCGTGATCATCTCCCTCCTCTCCTCCTCCTCCTCAGGGATATTCCCATTACTCATCTTGGACAGTTTGACCTTCTGCCTGTCCTCCCCATCTTCTTTCTTCTGCAGACAGAAAAGTTCAGAAATCACCACTGTGACAAAGGGCTCCTCTAATATACCCTATAACATCCTTAAAGGAAAATCAACCCATATCTCTGTTTTTAAGCTCACCAAGTGCTCTTGATAGAAAGAGAAACGGAAAAAAAATAATCATTAAAACATAGACCAAATTTGCGACCCGTTCGCTAACACTGATAGCAAAGGGCACTGAAAACTGAAACTAGAACCTAGTTTTTTTCTTGCCCTCAATGTCAGCAGTGGCTGCTATTTTGTTTTCGGTCCTCGTTCTATCAAACTTTCTCGTTCCGTTCCCAACACTCGGTGAGTTCAAGCAGCGAGGATATGGATTGATTCATGCCAGATTTTTTCAAGCAGATGACTGCTCCGCACTGAGATTATTTCATCTATTCACAAAAGCTGTGCCCCTCACAAGTTGAGCTACCCACTCACAGTTTAGACCATTTCATTTCAGACGCACAGCTTAATCTGACAAAATGATGAGTGCCATTTGGCCCGGCTAATGCCATTTAATTTTGAGAAGATGAACTGACAGCAAGCCCCATGATAATCAGGCTAAAGTCAACCCACATCCGTAATGGGTTTCTGCACAGAACAGGGTGTTACTCATGTCTTGTTGTCATGGCAGTTCTCAGTATCACCAGTACTGTCATTATGGGTATGCTGCAGTGGAGAAACAATCTCCTTCATTCTCATTACAGCAATTAACATCACAGAATTAGATTATCTGTTACACAGTCAACTGTCACAATAAGCACTTTAAATTTTTAATCAAACAAATCAAAAGCCTCACTAACATTTTTCACTAGAGATCGAGATGTCGGCCTACTGAGCTGCCCACAATCATTCAGCAAGTAGGTAACGAGTCGCACTACAAACAAGTCTACCTCCCTTTTGGGCCTTCTGCAAATGAATGAGACATGAGGCCTTAATGCCTGAGTGCATTGTGATTGCTGGCAACCTAAAAACAGAGGAAATGAGTTGAAATAAAATCTGAAATTGAAATGAGCTACTGAGCCACAGCGTCAGGTTTTTAAGGATCTCTCTTTTTTTCCACCTAATTTCAGATCCATGCTCCGCCTAATGAACCTCTAAATTTAACGAGTGCAGAAAACATCCCCTGAACAAATTTACTCACCCTCAAGATTTCCACCCCATTAGTTACAACAACATCAGCGCAACTAAGAGTGTGATCTACTGAAATAAAAACAGGCTTATTTCTGGGGAGAAAGGACCAACAAATCTCAGTCATGGCACAAGGCTCATCACAGCTTGTCAAGTGCATAGAAACCTGTCTACAACAACTAGTATAACCATCAATGCTCTTTAGCCAGCAAACACAACTGACATCTTTATGAAAACTTCTTCAAGCATGGACCTTTTAAAAACGATAACAAATGATAGATTTATAATGTCTTATTTCAGGGGCTACATGGTTTAGGGAGCACAGCATGCATGCAACGACGTAGCCTTCAGTGACTGCAAAACCAAGACCAGAACAAACAATGCATTGTTAAATGAGACAATCTAGTCTTTTGAGTGTAGTTGTTACAACATTATGGCCTGAAAATGTCTTCATGATCACCCCCAAAAACTGCAGCAGAGGTAAACAGTGGAACACTGGACACTGTGTAACGCAAGCATAGCTGAAAAGGTCATTGTTTGGCATTTACTGAGCCTAATGAAGGTGAAAATACATGTCTTGTTTTCCAGTATTTCCACTCTTATCTTAACTCTGTAAATTAGGTTGGCTGCACTATGCTTGCTAGCATTTTAATACAGGCTATACACACACACACACAAACAAAGAAAGAGTAGACCTCAAAGTCCGTTGGACTTGCATGTTCTTCAGAGTACAGATGTCTTTGAATCCAAAACCATAGAAAAATGGTACAAAATATTTTGAGACTTAATGTGTCCCATCATTGTTATTTCCAATAGCTGGGTTTCCATTCAACTTATTCACATTTCATATTCACATTAACAAAAATTCAGCATAAGAATATGCGCATATGTTTCCATCAACTGTGTGCGAAGAAAAAATTAACATTAGGCTAATCAAGTGACGTCTTTCAACCTGCTGTGAGATCAAGGTCTATGAACAGAAATGCGGTAAATGCCAACATACACATTTCCATCAACTTTAATTGCATTATGCCTTATTCGCATCAAGAGTTAATTCAATAAATCCTTCCAGGTTTTTGTGAACTAACCTGACAAAGTCATTGCAATGACGTGTATTTCCAGGGGACCCCAAACTTTGGGTTTCAACCCTACGTTACAGTACACTGCGTGAAAAGGTCCCTCTGATTGACACATTTGTTACAACGGATGCATACAAGTGTCCCAAGTTTGTTCTAAGGTGTTAATAACCAAGGCAAGTTCCTTTGGTGTGGTGATCATAAAGCAACAATAGGGAGAGAAAAGAACTTGAAGAGTAGAATTGATCTTTGTTTTGAGAAATGGCAAAAAATATTGTTAAACCATCCAGTTACGCAGTTTCAAACCCATCAGATGGCATATCAACAGTATGGGATTAAAAATAAGCCTGAAGTGCGAAAGTACAAGTCCTGATGGAGGAAGATGGCCTCGATACTACAGCAGACTTCACAGATGGCGGAGCAGCCTTGAGCAGGTCACATGGCTCCTGCACCGCCTCAGAGCCTCAGCCGACGAGAGGAAGAATCGAACAGGCTGCTGCTGCTGGTAGAGGAGGGCCAGCCCGGGTGGCTTCTTCACTGGGCCGGAACATAAATGAGAGAGAGAGAGGGCAACCACCGAGTGCCGAACAGCTGTGGAGTTGCTCTAGAGCCCGGGCCACGCCAGCTGCTGTAGTGTGGGAGCAGCTAGCGGCGTATTCTTACTGCAATCCCTTTCTGCGTTAGCGTTGGGCAATATGGGCAATGTAAACAAACTCTGCTGAAGCTGTTCCTCAGGCTCTCTCACAGGTAGACAGTCTATTATCAACAGTCAATTTCTCATTAGCGGTGGACATGAGAAAGCCACTGTCAGTCTCTCTCTCACTCACTCTTTTTTCTCTTTTGCTGACTCGGCAGTGATTACAGCCAAGTGGTGCGATTAGATAAGTCTTGATTTGATAACACTCTGAGGCCACTTGTCGCACTTTCTAATGCATTCCAGCCAAGCATCTCATTGCCCCATATCACCAGAGATACATGCTAGTGAGTGATCCAGTCCCAAACGGCAGTGGCAGAAAGCTGCCACGAAAACTAATGAGGTGGTTGAAGGGGCTGAAGCCATAAGCAGGGCCAGAAGAAATCATCAGGGGGAGTAGAAGGGGAGGCGGGGCTCATGGGGTGGGGGACGGGGTTGATGAATACAACATACTCAGCTGGGAAATAAACCACTTCAGAGGAAACATGGTTAGCACAAGACTTAACATTTCATCTAACAGACAGAAGGAGAGACAAAAAGAGAAAGGCATCCGAGAGCTTCTCGAAGCGTTCAGGTGACTGGGTTACTGTGTCGCTGTCTGTGCTTACGCCCGCAGTCGTGCTCACATCTAGCGCTACCTAGAGTACCCCTCGGCTATCACCACCTGGACACGCTTTCCACAAAGGCGCACCAACAAATACACCTGCCTTGTAGCGCAAACACAGAGCCAGCCTGTCTGTCTCCCCCATCTACCTGAGAAGCATGACACTCGGGCACAGTGAGAAAGCTCTAGTCGCGATAGAGGCAGAGGCACAACCTCTTCACCCCAGCAGACCGTGGGAGATTTGTCAGGCTGAGAGACAGAAATGCCCTTCTTGTCCTGGAATATAACCTCGCAGAGCCCCAGCGACCTCACCCAGGGCACTGCAGTCATGCTCCGCTGGTAGGGTGTGGAATGTTGGATGAATGTTGATTGAGGAAACCCCAAAAACATCCTAAGATTTCAGCAGATTTTTTTAAACTGTTTTATTATTGTTATGATTTAGGTTCCAACTGTAGTGTAGAGGAGATAAAATCTGTCCTGAAACAACGTGGTGGTTGTTTACTCTAGAGGAGATTTATTTTGAGCAGTTTCCCCCTCTCCGGGAAACAATGCGATGTTTTGATGTTTAAAAAGTATTGCCAGGCAAAGCGAGAAAAAAAAAAAAAAAAAAACACATTTCATTCCTTCCTGCCTGCCTTCCTCTTTCCGTCACCTCGCCTCTTCCAGGCTTTTAATTAAGGTTGCTTCCCCAGGTCTGCCATAAAAAAAACTTGAATGAGATCACAGAGGAGGAGAGAGAGACTGATAGAGAGTGTGCGTATGTGTGTTTTTGAGAGAAGGAGGAGGGAGAGAGCGGGGACAGTTATGTGTGTATCTGTGTATTCGTCATACAGGGAGAAAGATCGGGAGCAGTGTGTGTGTGTGTGTTTGTATGTGTGTGTGTGTGTCAGAAGGAAAGACAGTGTGTGAGATGGAAAGGGAGAAAGAGAACCAGCATCTACTTTCGCTCATGCAGCATTGGCACAGCATATTTGTTGGGAGTACAGACTGTCCCTTGACTAATGTCCAGACAAAAAGAAAAAAGTGAACAGAATTTGGGGGTGGGTGGGGGTGGGAGTGTTGCTAGTGGTGATAACTGGACCAGCACAGCTTTGTCCTTACACCACCAGATCTATCTCCCAGAATACTTCTGTCTACTGCAAGCTGTAATACACACACAACCCCCACCCCCCACTGCCTTTCCCTTTTCCTGCTGACTTCCACTAGACTTTGAAGTGGACAGAAGAGCAGTCTCTGCTCAGTCCCTCTCCCATGAGCCTTTGAATGACAGCGTAGATGCAGTCAGTGGTAAAGAGGATTGGAGAAGTGGAAAGGCTAGGAGACAGGATAAGATAGGTAGGGGCAGACAGGCCGGAGGGGTGGGGTGTTGTTGAGGGTGCGCCGGCAGACCTGGCAGCTGACACATCCAGCCTGACAAGCAGCCACAGCAAGGCTGAGTCGCTCCGGCTGCTGCCCATCCTACTCAGCTCAGCGCAGCAGCACAGTGAGCCATCACCACCACCACCACTGCCACCACCTCCACCTCCACCTCCACCTCACCCACCCTTCCGGGCACTGCGCCAGCCTCTGCCACACATTCTGTCCCTGAAACGCAGCTACAGTCCTGAGAAGAGCATGGCACTAGTTTGAAGGAAAAGGTCAGGTAAGACAAAGAAAGTAGAAATCTAGCAAAAACACAAGTCACAAACAACACAAAATGGTGCATGTCTGATGAAGAAGGCTCACAATGCATTCACATGCCGTAACCATCACATCATAAAGATCAAAACTATCACAGAGTGGGTGTCCTATTAGAGAACAATGTCCATGCAGATAGGCATTACATAAGGGATAACGGCCGATGAGGTGACCAGTTCGATGGAAATAATGGCGAGGTGGAGGCGAAGGACTCCAAGTTGCTTCCGCCGAGTCATTATTTTCATTGAACTGGTCCCCTCGAAGGCTGTTATCCCGCTTATCTCCCATTTGTATTTAGGACAGAAGTTTATCTATAACTTTCTTTATATTTCGGAATCATGTGCATGAATTACAGAAAATAACCTATTATAGCTACCGTTAAGGGGGGAAAGTACAGCGTGAAATACTTTACTACAGTTGTTATGGTTACCATTCATAAAGTGCCTTGATATGGAACAGTGATTCAAATTTTCGGATCTACTTCAAAGGTATCCAGTTATACAAAGTTAATTCCCATCTCATCAGCCAATCAGAAAACAGAATCCCATAGTTAAGGGAGATAAATTGACTTTACACTAACTTCAGTTAATACATTCACCAATGAGACACAGATAGGAGCATCACATTACGCATACACATACCCTGTTCATAAGAGTTGAAATTGAAATAGTATTGGTGTTTGACTTCTTTAATGCTACCGCTGGACAAAGCGGCTCCTGCTCTACTTACAGGACGAGATTAAAGAGGACGAAAAGTCATAAATATGCCTTAGCTTCTGCTGCATCTCATGTGCCTCAGAATACAGATAGAAAAATTCACATTCCTGCACTGACAGGACAAGATGACAGACCAGCTCAAAGGATCCTAATCTAGCTGGGCGTGATGTGAAAGAACACAAATGACAGACTCGCCCACGCTGATCTCTTGTTTTTATTTAACTGTGCCTCTACTGCCCCCTACAGACAAACGTGGTGAGCTGCACACAAACTAATAACAACCAAGCCAAGATAACAGCCTTCACCTCAGGTGCTTGGCAGATATGTTTCCCCAAAGAGAGATCAGTGTGTGTGGACACCATTTAGTAGACAGGTAGACTGTTCCCAGGTAAACTCAACCACAAAACAGCTTCCAAAATGAACAAAAGATGAGAAAGCTGATTTTCTTTTGTGGCCCCACAGAGATCAGGCATCTTTAATGTATAATTTCCCCCTCTTGGTTAATGGGCCTCGATTTCAAGACCCATTCCCCTGTGACCTTAATTAATTCCAAGAAATGCAGATCGAGTGATTATCACGCTACATTATGCAGCGGAAATCTCCAGAGCAGACTGCAGATGAGGCCAAAAGAGCTAATATTCAAACAGCCCAAATACCCCAGGAAAGTTGAGTGACTGATAGCCCTGTATACATTTGAATCACAATTACACTTTATCAACCCCTGCAAATGAGACTTGTTTGATCAGGCTATTTGAGGTGTCCTCTTCATCAATACTCCAATCTGTACAATTTAATAGGCTAATCCCTGTGGAGACAGAGCACACCAACGCCTCTACTTCACTGAGCCAAAAGAAATGGTGCAGGATGCAAATCTAAAGACCTACTATCAATGGAATGCATATGAAGGCAGAACAGACTGCTGAACAGCTCTTAAAAGGCAGAGGCAAAAACTGGGACATGTAGAAGTGTGTGGGCTTTCAGATTAAAGATTCATTTATTGTTCATTTATTGTTACACCTCATTATACATGTGTGAGGAGAGAACAAACCTTGTTTCAGCTCTTTATTGCAAAGCTCTTTATTGCAAAGCCTGAATTGCACAGCTTGGAAGTTAATACACACAAATGTTGGAAGCGCTGTAAGTTGTAAGCTTTAACAGGTAGATTGTGTTCACATCAGTTGTTTAGCTACTAACTGCAGACTACAGGAAGATAACTTGCAAAATGCACAAAAAAACAATGTACCTATCGTAGCACCACATCATTTAGAATCAGTAATGGCACACACAATTTTTTTGGGGGGGGTGCGGGGGGTCCACACTTTTTCTAGGTCAACAAGTACCGTTTGCGGCATATCTCTGTGACACAGGCCAGTGAGAAGGGCGTTGCCGATCATTCCCACCCTGTTCCCCCTGAGCCTAGGTCCTGCCCCTTGCTGCTCCTCACTCAGCTCTCATTCAAACTGCTCTCAGCTGAATGTATGAAGCTTCACATCTTTTGGGTAAAGCAGCTGAGTTTATGGACTTTCACATTCTTTATTCAAGCATCCAAAATACATTCTGACAGATTTTTAAAACCACCGTTTAAAACAACGTTCCATAAACCTTGGACATGGAGCCATTCAGAAGTTCAATCACCATTCCAAATCAATACTCTGAGCAAAGATTGCCATGATGAACAAAATCATACTGATACTGGAATGACATTAAGATCATTAGGATCTATGTTCATAAAGGAAAATTATGGACTTCATGGTGCATCTCAGAATTCTTTGTCTCCACCTCATCTTGTATGAGTGTCCCAGTCATTTGTGCATCAGTCACACTGTCCCATGGCAAGGACATAAAGGTCACTCGAAAACCTGGAAACTGTGGTTAGCTTTTTACCTTGACTTTATTGATGCGGTTCATGACGTTCCCCAGGTCCTCCATATCAATGACAGCGCCGTGGCTTGGCTCCTCCTCACCACTGCTCTCAGACTCACTGCTGGACTCCACCAGCTCCTCCTGGGATCAAACACAGCATGCTCAGCCTCTACCGGCCATGATATCCATTAAAACACAAACACACACGCAACGCACACGCAACGCACACACACACACACACACACACACACACCTGTCTCTTTTACTCACTCTGCCTCACACACCACTGCCCATTCAGGGCCTGTTCAAAAAAAAATGTTAAATAATTGATGAAGCGCCATACAGTGTGGGAATACCTTTGGGTGCCCCGGGCCTTAATTAAATTAGGACACTCATGCCCCTTTATGGGAAGGGGGGAAGTATTCACTGGGCTTGAATAAAGTAATTTATCCTGTATGTGTACTAGCAGGATAAACTTAAGTGCTAAATCAAAAGAATGTCTTTTGTGACCGCAACCTGGCTTAGCAGGGGTATTCAAAGAAGGTAGTTAAGTAACAAACATGGGTAAGATAACCCGGAGGTGGTGATACATCTGCTTATAGAAGAGCCTGGAGTTTGGAGCCCTCACACTCACAAACAAAGGCAGTGGTGGCGTAGTGGTTAAGGAACCTGGCTAGCGTGCAAGTAGCCTGAAAAGTTGTGCGTTCGAATCCCAGCTGCCACCGTTGTGCCCTTGAGCAAGGCACTTAACCCTAAGTTGCTCTAGGGGAGACTGGTCCTGAACACTTGATAGTTGACGAGTTGTAAGTCGCTTTGGATAAAAGCGTCTGCTACATGCATAAATGTAAATGTAAACAAAGCCTGCAAGTTACTCTATTAGTTGCTTTGCCACTTTGTCCAGCTTAATTTAGACAGGTTTCTCACTTAACCAGCTACTTGGAATAACCCCTTTAGAAGAAAAGCATGGTAAAGCACAGGGTAAACATGGATGTGAACAATTCTCAGGAAAAGGTCACAAATGTTTAGTCTTTTCAGCCTTTGCTTTCAAAAGCTCTGGTAGATTTCTGTGAGATGTCCCCAGTCTTTTTAGACCGACCAGTGACAATCCATAGCCATAGCCACACACAGAAAACTGTGTGTGCCAAAGCCAACACTGACCTCAGAGCTGTGCTGCTTCTGCTCGCTGGAGCACTTGCCCGTGTCCCCGGCTTCGTTCGTCTGCTGCTGCTGCTTCTTCTTCTTCTTTTTGCTCTTGCAAGTGCCGTTCTTGCACTGGCCGCTGCAGCTCTTCTTCTCCCCACGGGCCAGCGCCTGAAGCCGGCGCAGCAGACGGCCCTTCCATGCCTGAAAATCCCCCTGCACGCTGCCGTGACGGCTCTTCGCCACGTTGCAGTCGCCCTCGCCGCGCGACATCACACGAGAGCCGCTCAGCATCCACAGCCACTTGTCCACACATTTCCCCACCTAAGGGATAGAAGTGAGAGGCAGAGAGCAGGAGGGTTAACTACCCTTGCTTTTAGTGAGAAGACCCACGGTTAGACAACCGAATGGCTCAGAGGCCCAGTTTCAATGTCCTTCCTGACCTGAGCTTTGAGTCCTCGCAGACTTAACGGACTCACGGTGTTAAAGGAAAAATCTGGAGTAAAATTCTTTCTAGAGCTATATTCGCATGGTTAGTAATTCATATGTAGGGCCCTGTGATTTTTCTATTCCTATGATGAGGAAAATCCATAGCCTGCAAATCTAGTACCCTAGCGGTAGCAATAGTTTTGCTCAGCAGGTACATCTAGCCATGCACCATGGGAGGTCTTCTACCAAGGCTTCGAAGGACCAATCACAACACTCTATTTTTATTATTATTGCTGGGTGAGCTTAGCACGAAGACAACAGGGCTGTGACGGCGCTAAACAACGGCCGTTTGCATCGACTTTGGAAGAGTTAGACTTCGGCTTCTCTTTGAAAGTTGAGCAAATAAAGGCTGTATTTGCTGTTTTGCCGACGTTGCTCTGACTGGTCGTAGTGCTATCCTATTGCATGCAGAGGCAGTTTGAAAGACGGTCATGATCAGACTATACATTTTGATGTTATAGTCTGGCTTCTCAGGATATGGCACATGAAAACAGAATTTCCCTATAAACACAAAATCGCATGGAGTTTGTAATTTTTTGCATGTTGACATTTAAATCTAAGTTTTTAAAACAACCTTTTACAGATTTTCCAGTCTAAAACCCTATATAACCACTGATCTGCAAAATCTGGCCAAATTGATGCACTCTGGCCTGTAACCATCACAAACATTTACCATGTGAGTTTAATACCTGCTATGCTCAACATTTCTACAGGAGTAGCCTAGCCTACCTCCTGATAAGATACTGGTTCTCCTTGGACTGGTAAAAAAGAAAAAGTTTTCTCGATAAAGAAATACCTGCTAATTTCGTGTCATAAAACATACTGGTTTTATTAGGTGCAGAGGGAGCGTCCAGCCTCATTAAATGAGTGCTCATCTGCACCGCTTCAGCTGCCTGTTGATGTATAGGCAGTCTAGAAGTAACGACAGCATATTTCAACAACTTTCTACATCGTCATTGATTCCTGCAACTGTTCATGGAAACAGCACTGAAACATTTAAGAGGCTCTGATGTGCATAGTCAAGTAGTTTAGTTATATGAAACTGGACTTCTTTTTGGAGCTTGAGGAAGTTTCACCATTCATCTAAAAGGCTTCTTCAGTTCTGGTCTGGTGATGAGAAGACCAGGAGATTTATCTCCGGACTTTGGGTGTAACTGTGAGCTGTAGGCCACACATCTCATCATGTGACAATGGGTCACATAAGTCACCCATTGACAGACCTAGACACACTTGCAGAGTTAGGTACACTTTGGTTTGTCTATTGGAACCCTCTACTGACTACCACAAAAGTGTAATGTTGTTTGTTACACATGCACCTTGCACTGCCGTTTGGTTGAAATCACAAAAAAACAAACGTTGTGATTGAACATATGAACTCCCAATCATCTGAAAACAGCCCTAACAAGCATTTCACTCCAGACGTTTCCTTTAAGTGAGTGAGTTTGTAAGGCTGTGAGTGCTCATCTTGTTCTCTGCAAGACTGGGACATCACCTGTGACAGATCGTTCAATTAACAACCCTACAATCATGTTATAAACACATTTTCGTTTTATGGCAATTGTTTACAGACACTTTTTGACATTTCCGTGCCTCTCTCTTTAGGTACTTTCCTTCTGCAAAGTCTGTATTTTATTTTGACTTTAAGAAAGGTACAACTGGAACCCTCATGCACATGACAGCAAGGCACCCCTAAATCCTCGCAAACTTAGTGTGAATGCGGATCTAAGTCTGTGAGTCTGTAAGGGCAGACATAGAGACTAGGCCAGAGAGTGACCCTGCAGTAATAACAGTTTTACCCAGTGATGGGGCTCAGGCTTTTCAAATCAGGTAACTCACAAGCAAATTTTAGTTAACAAAGAAGCAGAAAAACTCTAGACTAGCAGACACTCATCAAGGCCCTTTAATGCAGATTCCTCTAAAATCTTTGAAGTGCTGAAGTGAATTTTAAACTTCTGCTTTTAGTGAGAAGACGGAGAGTCAGAGAAGGGAGGGGGGAATTGAGGGGGGAATTGACAGTTCACAGCCCTGTTGTCTCAGATTACTTTCTGACCTGTTATAGCAGTTTATCCCAGTGATGTGACTCAAGAAGCAGGGGAAGAAAAATAACCAATTAGATAACTCTTTAGGAACTAATTACACACCAGCGATGCGCAGACTGATCCAAAATGAGCGGTCCACCACGGTCATCCGCTGTTTGGAGTTATATAAAAATGATTTTAATAGGTCAGGTTCGGTCGAGCCGGTCAAAATAATTATTGCCCTTTTAAAATGAATATTTAAACAAATATTTCTAGCCTATAAAATACAAAAGGCCATCATATATGATCAAATACATGGTTGAATGTCTGGCCTAAAGAGGCACTTTCCACACATGGTGCATGTCTGCGTGATACAAAGGAGATGGAGACGGTCAGGGAAAAGTTCAAGATGAGGTAATTAGAGTAAAAAAAAACACACATCGAAAAAGCAAAGTTTGATAAACATTGGAGGAAATAGTAACCTAAATGAAGATGATACAGGTGCAAGCTTTGTTTTATGTAGCCTACTTGCTGTGATTGTCACACTTGTAGATGGTAGCCTATCACAAAACAGGCACAACGAAAATGGGTCACCACAAATGCGGAAGGGGTAAACCTTCGCATCCCAGTAGGCCAACATCCAGATCAAGACATTCAGCACACATGTAGCCAACATCAAATGGCACCATAATTTTTCTATAGCCTACTTTGTGTTCGCTGTTAATGTAGCATAATAAGGCATAAGGGCTTTTTATTTGTGGTTATAATTTTGAGGGACACAAATGCGAGTCATGCAGCATCTCTGGGTATCATTTGGAGTCAGCAATTTTTGGAGGTCGGGTTGCAGTCGGGTTGGTTTAAAGCGTCACATGATCACGAGTCGTTTCTAAGCTGACCCGCGCATCACTGACAGGAGCGAAGTGTATTTTAGCCTTACATTCTTTTTGTTTCCCACCCAAGTGAAACTTTAGCTGTACACTGTTTTGGTTTCACTCCTCATGAGCAGAAAGCAAAACAAGTACTCTACATGCATACAAGAACATTCTGCACCATCAGTGGAAAATGAGTATCTCTCACCGTGTTGTAATGATCTTCGTAGACAGAGTTCCCCAAGCCGAACACAGCATATTTTAGGCCTTTGAGGTAGCTTTTTCCATATCGGAAATCTGTGGAGGCCTCCTCCAGCCATTTGCAAAACCATTCTGCAGTCTCTGTGGGCTTGCCGTCTGTATAGGTGGCCAGGAGGAACACACATACTGCTTTGCTTGTGCACTGGAAACAAAAGAGAATAAGGGCAGCCACAGCCTGTAAGCAAGTACTGAGGTGCATTTCTCCTCCAGGAGTGAGTCACTGCCTGCAGCAACAGCCAAAAGAATTTTGAAATCCTGGCCAACTTATTTGCAGTGCCACTATGAAAGAATATACAGTCTGTCTGCAGTGTTGTTTTTTACCAGCTGAGATAAGTGTAAAGTCAACAGTAAGTTATGTTCTGGGCCAACATGATTTTTTCCACATCCTTTCCCAGAGTTGAAGAGATCAGTCAAGCATAATAATTGCCAGCTCAAAGACAGTGTTTGGCTGACAAACACAAATACACTGGTGTCTATAAAATGGAAGATTGCAAGAAAAGTAAATATCTGTGTCAGTGTATTAAAACCGTTTATGTACAGGCCTAGAAATATTTATCAGCTCCTTCTGTATCCAAATGACCAGTCACTTCTCAAAATCTGCTAGAGTGCATTCACTCCCCTGATCCATTTCCACTGAGACCAAAATGATGCAAGACATAAAGAAACAACTCAGATGATCAGTTATACTCTGTTTTGTCCATGTGTCAAAATACATCATTCGGCAATTTAGAGATAATTCAAGTAAATAGAAATAGAAATATATTACTACAAAAACAATATGTCTGTAAAACTCTGCAGTGAGGAGGAATCAGGGAAATCTAGATATTGATTTTTCTAGAGCTTTAACAAATGGATTTGAGATTTGCAAAGGAATTTAGCATGTCAGGCAGTTAGCAAACGTGATCACATTGTGCGCTTGTACACAACAACATAAGGAGGAAATGAACCAATCTCACCTCATCTGAAAGCTTGTCATCAGGATCATAATCTTTTAAATTAATCACCTCAGACACAAGTCCCAGATTTTTTACATCTTGAGCGAGATCTTCGGCAAATCCCTACACAGAAAACAACATATTTAAGTTGTACATGAATTTGTATATAGACTTTTTACAGTGAATAACAGATTTCCTCTGGATAAATTTTGTGACTATCCCCTCATGATCCGTTACCGATGTTCCGATGTCTTGTAATGCATTTGGTTTCAATAAAATGTGTTTCTTTGGACAAAAACATCAGGTAAGACACACAAACACAGACATCAACACAGATAAAAGTGACAGCATCCAGCATTGCTTACCCCACATTAAAATCTAGCTAGTGAGTAGTTAGCAATCACAGCTTTAAACACAAACTGTGAGTCTGTGAATTCTGTAAATGTGAATTGCTTATGGTTTAGTTAAAAATAGATTATAGACAGAGTTTCAAAGGGTGATGACGCATACTGCAACCTTATGAGCTACACTGCTGGGCAATCAGAAAAGCTACTCGGTTCCATGTGTTCTGACTAAGTCGAGCTAGATAATTTACCTACAGATGATTAAACCGCTCTAGAACAAGAAATAAAAGGATTTACTTATCAGTGTCACACCCAAAAAAATGATAAGGCTCAGCAACCTTGCTTTGAACTTTGAAAAGTTCTGACAGTCCAAGATGATGCATCTCGGCAATAAATAGTATTGTCTAGATCCAGACAGACACTAACATCATCCCAATTTCACATTTCATAATAGAAGCTATTCAAACCACATTACAAAATATGTTTAAGAAGTCTTCAGAGGTATTCGATGTCATGGAATAGTGGTGGTGAGTGCTCATTTCATATTAACAGCCTTCACAAATGTCTGATTTATTGCTCGTCATGGAGAAGATAAAGGGAACCTATAGAGGTATTACACATCCAATAAACAGTTTACGTTATTATTTTTTTTTTTGCCAGTGACAATAGCAGCCACGTCAACACATAAAAACATTGAACAGGACAAGGGAAAAGGTGCAGGGCATGACCATGAGCTGAAAGAAGTTTCTTAATTATACCAAGCACAAAAAAAACAACAACAATAAAAAAAAACAAGAGCATATATTGTGATGGACAATGCAGACAAGGAGTGCTAAAAGTAGATGGAGTTCCATTACATCAACCGTAATAATCTTGACTCCACTTGTCTTCCAATTCATCCATCTTTGAACTGAAGACATTTCATACCTTTGCAGTTCCAGTTTGTGATCCATAAAAAATCTTTACTCCAGATACATGTTCCTCCTTCTCCTTCACAGGATATTTTTTCGTTTCCGCCTGTTTTTTTGTTTCTGTTTGGTAACGCCAGGGACTAACAGGTCTAACGACCTTCTTCTGCGGAAATACACGACAACATTGCTGTTAATGAAGGGCGAAATTGTACACAAGCTCGGTCTGTATTTGACTAACGTTACCGCACGGTCGGTCAAATAACAACTTAACAAGGTCACGCAGAGCACGCTAGATTTATAGAAAATTGCATATTGAAACAGAATTGTCAGTCAATACAGTACATAGGATATGTGATTACTGAAATAAAGTCTCAATTTACCTTCTTCAGCAGCAGATTAAGGGCAAACCACATACCCACAGCGACTGCCGCAGCAGTGTATAAATACAACCTGTTCTGCCACAACGCCAGTACATAGCTTTCTGTGTAGCGTCGCACATTATCCAAATTACCTAAGGATTTAAAACAAAATCGCCAGGTAACCATAGTACATAGTAGGAATCAACCCAACAAGTCCTACTGTTTGTAAAATATCTGGTTCAACGGCTGAAGTTGTAGTCATCTTAACATCCTGTACCCATGAAAGGTTACAGTAACGTTAGCTGGTTGACTACCGTTAGCTAACGTTACTTCAGTCAACGTCGACACACTACCAAAGACTGATAATACTGTTAGCAAGTAAGTACTGAGGAGTAAATGTACTGTAAATAATTTAACGTTAACATGAATAGTCAATGTCCCTTTATCTGACATTGCATTACGTTTCATAGCTAGCCGGATAACTAGCTATCACTTAAGGATGTTTCAGGGCTAATTTAGCTAGCTAATTTAGCAAGCTGATAACTCACTTGGTAATTCGGCGCCAAATGCATAAGAGACAGTATCCGCCAGCAATGCAAGCGGTAGCAATCTCAATTTCGCGAACATCACAGTCCCCGGGGTATGAAACTTGTCCTTTATAGATATGTACACAGAAAATAATGCCCCTGACAAGTTGGAATTACCAGAAACATATCAGATGTAGACAGCCATATTGGTAAACTGTTGAATTGTGGGTAGGTTATTTCAGGTTAACGGCGTTGTGTACATGAACTGGCCACAAGAGGGACACCTTACTCCGGAGAGGACAAGGGAACTTTCCATCAATTTAGGGTTACTGATTATATTTTTTCAAACAAACTTATCATTTCAAAACACATTTTGTATGCATAACTATTCTTAGGCCTACAAATACCTTACTAAACATATTTAAAACACTTAATTCCGTGGCAGGCTTCTGTCATCCACCTTCATGCTCAACAGGCTGAGGTCCATTGTCCCCACTACTGTGCCATCCCAACAGTTTTTTATTCACTATGCACAATTGTTTTCTTATCTTATACTGGCAGTCTTTTTATTTGTTATTGTCCTAGGATTAACCCTTTTCTTTTTACCATTTGTTGCATTTTGTACAGTCAGTTTTATTGCCATATATTCTTGTATTGTGATACTGTGCAGGCCTACACTACCAGTCAAAAGTTTTAGATCACAGATATATTTTCTTGTTGTTCCAAGGAAACACTTATGAAATTTATGTGAATATGAAGTATTGCAAAGGAACAAGACATTAAGTCTTTGTTAGAAATATAATTTAAACTTAAACTTTGCTCCCATTTAAACAGTCACACTTTGCAAGAATTAGATATAGACAGGCAAATCTCAACTGTGAAGTACAGAACAAATGAAAAGATGAAGCACGTGATTGAGCCAAATTAATCCTGTAATACAATAACAACCCAATACATACCTACAAACTACTGGATGGGAACTAGGGCTTTTGTCAGAAAAACCTGACTGTTTGCTGTGGATGAAGTTTATCTATCTTGTGGATGATGCTCTTGAAAACATGGAATGAAATCTCATTAGATTACTGGAATCTGGAGGGCCTCATGTCTTCCAGCCTATAACTGCCAAAAAAGGTAGCTTTTTAAATAGACATAAAGTCTAAGGAACACATTCATCATTGCAAATAAAATCATTATTTATTTATCTAACAAAAACTGTATGCCTTGTTCATTTGCTATGTTTCCGTATGACAAAAAGAATTATTGAGTGTCTCCATGACGAGACAAGGAAAGACAACGAAATCCAAGTGACCCAAAGCATTTGACCGGTAGTGTACCTTTTTTATTATGCATTTCTTCTGTTTGAACCTTCAACTCCCTACAAACTTGAGTACTGAAGTGACTGAAAAGTGACAACAAATGTCAAATTAAACTAATGCAGCCTATTTTTATTGTTAAAACGGTTTAGTTTAGTTGTTGAGGATACAAAAAATATAAACTTTAACATGCTATACAATTTCACAGGAAAACCTTGATGACAATTTGGCTTCATAATAGGCTTTTATCATCACGATTTATATTCATGATTTATATTATGTTTGTGTGCTTTGAATTTACAATGTTTTGCTCACATAGATTTCCATTGATATTAAATGAAATACAGTATGGATCATCCCGTCAGCGCTTTGTCTCATTGACTTTTTCCTTCCGCCTGATTCTTCTGATCCATTTTGTGGCGCACCACGGCAACAGTGGTGAAGAAGTTCCCCATGAAGAGCACAATAAAACACAAGCCACACACAGATACCTTCAAGACAAGAGAAAAAGGCAGCCTTATTTCAGTCATTTTTAATACGTAGTAGCTATAGTAGTCTGAGAAGAATGTCATTTTCATTTGTTAATTTTTGACATTTTATTTTGTGTTTCATAAAGCTGTAGCATTTAAATATACTTTTTTCAGATATCCCAATACACTAAACTTCCCAGTGTTCACATCTCTATTCTGGCTTTTGTTGAAAGGTTTGTGTATATCATTCATTTCCTGATTCACATTTACATTTTATTATGTTTTCATCCATAGTGCTGGTAAAAATACACTATTCACTTGCATCTCTAAATAAACAAAATATACATCTGAGAGAGAGGTGTAATAAAGTTCACAGAAGAATTGCTTGTGTTTGGTATATGTAAACATTCCAACCACTCTCCATACATTAATATTTGAAATTCAGGATAATTGGTTTGATTGGTTATGTCTAACTCACCTGCCACTCCATACATTCTGGAAGAAGGGACATCCGGTAAAGGGAGATACCATTGAACAGCTGCCAAAACTGTAATTGGGTAGCAAACACGTATGTACTAGATTAACACAAAATGAATTAATTCAATTACATTTCAAATAAAGCAGCTAAGGTCAGCCTGGGCGAACCCACAAATCACTGCATGAATAAATTTCATCAACAGATCCATCTGTGAGCTTCCCATTCAAGACAATTTCATCATCACTAAAAACCCTGGAACAGCCATTCATCCAGCTTGGGCTGGAAGGTTAATGTGGCAACAGACAGAAGAATACAGTTCACTTCCAACCGCTGTACTGTTTACATCATTACATCATTAAGGTGATATATTTTACATCAGATGCATATTTTCTTTTGAAATAAGTAAATTGCACTTAAAACCTTGTTTGAAAGATGTTGTTACCTTTGACAAGACTTTCAGTTTAATTTAAGTTTGTTTCTCATTGTCATTCTCAGTCAAGATTTGAGAATCTGTCTGGTGTAATCCAGGCTAGCATTTCATATGATAAGAATTCCACATAAAGGACCATACTCACATGACCAAAAAAGAGGAAAGGCAGAAGAAATGTCAAACCTCTCCACATCCAAGACTGGAAACCCTCTAAAAGCCATCAAACATATTTTGTTTAGATACATTACTTTGTGTAAAGATTATTTTCATATTTAAATGAATGCAATAAAGAAAAAATACAGTTATATTCCTGGTAACCCAATAAAGAATTCCACTGTCTCAGAAAAAAAAATACATTTTAGGATTTAGTTTAACCAAAGATCATTGAATACTGACCAGGATAGACCAACATAATATGTTGCAATAGAAGCAAACGTGAATAGTTCCGGTCAGCAGAAGTGGGATTGTCATATAACATCACAATATAAACTTTTCAATGATGCGAAAATAAAACATGGAACAAAAGTTTGTGCCTCTCGGCCCATTTTTACCCTCCCTGGTTTAACTCTCTGTAGGCCCAAAGCTCTGCACAATGGCCTGAGTAAACAGTTTTCATCCAAGGATCTCATTTCACAGTGTACTGAGGCATTGCAGGCATACTATTTCACATAGCTCTGAGATATTTCAGATGGATGGTTTTGTACACTCTGTCATCACTGAAGCAGCAGAGGGTCCATATGATATTTTGAAATAACTGTGTGTGTCCACACCTACTGTCAAGTCCAAATTGTGTCTTTCACCAAGAGCCTTCAGTCTATACAGACATCCACTTTGATAGTAGTATTGAAGAAGCTGCAAAAAGCCTAGATATTGAAAACACAAATATAATTTTAATTTTTAATCAATAAACTGTCAGGATTCATTGCAGGCAATGCTGAATGAAGTGTAGTTGTGCTTACTTTGATACATTGAATAGGCCAGAAACTGGTTCCTAAACATCTGATACAGCTTGCCATCAGGCCTTAGGAAATCAAAGAGAACAAATATTGGTTGAGTCAGTGTGGTGATACAATGTATGTTTACCACAGACAGGGGCTGTTTTCAGATACAGATGAGAGCACTCAACTAACCAAGTTAGCATGACTCCAGAGAGGAAGGTGGAGATGTAATGGTGGAACACCCACCATCCTTTGATCCTGAGAGAGATAGATAGAAAAGAATAATTAGAAATCATGCACAGACTGGATATCTTTCTTACTTTATTTGGCTGGGTGTAAATTTGTGAGCTGACCTGGAGCCATTGCTGATCAAGATGCTCTCTCGTATGGTTAGTGTACAGTAGAACCACACCAACAGAAAGTTTAGGACAGCATCAATGAATCTCATAACAAAAAACATACATATTAGTCAATAGCTTGATTCACCTTCATTATTACACTTTTTGGTAGCTTGTACAGCTTTGATATAGCATCTTACCTATAGCTAACTATAAACCTGCATAGAAAAGCAAGCACCAGCAAGATGACAGTCACGTAGAGCTTGAATCTCTCATACTCATCCTTGTAAGCTGTTCTAAGGAAGGAAATAAGGAGAAGCAAAATATTTAAGTAAGACAGATCATTCAATGCATTCATACTACATTGCAATCATGGTACAACTTCATATCTGCACTGTCATTACAGAGCAGACACACCTTTTTTGTCAACAATTAAATTTCAGTGAGTTGTTGTGCAAAGAGATGACATAGCACTTACTTAGACTGCTTACTCAGAAGGTTTACATTCACACTTCCCAGCACAAGGCTTAGGTACAACCTGAATAACCATAACAATGTTTGTCATACATATATACAAAATTATACGAAGGATGAATATTGTTTTTTGTCACAAGATGAGAAAACATGCTAGTCTACCCATTTTTCTTTGGTAGGAAAGCTTCCATTTCATGTAAGATATTCGGCCTCTCTCGTATTTGTGAGCGGATCCCATCCAGGGACTTAGACTCCTCCTCTGAGAGTCCTTTTTTGTGTCTGAAACGCAGACATTACATTAATACATTCTGAATATGGTATGTATCTAAGTTAAATGCAGAGAGAGAGAGAGACTCACTTTTGCACAGAATGCGTTATGTCTTTAAGGTTCTTCTTCTGTCGACTGATTGAGGATGAGAAGTTCTGCTGTAACTTTGACACTTCATCAAGTTTCTGCAAGTATAACCTGTGGGTCTCCTAAACACCATATACAGTATCACCACATTATCTTAATCCATAAAGAAGTCATAGCAGATTTTGTTTAAAAGCATGACTGTTTAACAACTGGGTGTGATACACAATTTTCATTGCATTATGTTAGGAAGACTTGCAAACAAAAATTGTGCATTATTGAGATAAATAAATTTTGGAGAACAAATTATAATACAGATTACAAAGTACACATGCCATCCCACTTAAACCCCAAGTGCTGTCTATAGGAAAAAGAACCAGAAGACTAAAAGACGAACCGGCAGCAAATGTTATCTGAATTGGGCAAGGGACAATGAAACTGAAAGTAAGACACTGTGTCCCCTATTTGGTCCATGTCAGGGGTCTCCAACCTTTTTTCCTCTGAGAGCTGCTTTGACAAAACATGGCCGAGAGCCTCTCCACTATTTTACAACGAAGGTTGCATCTTTTACCGTCTTACACACATACAATGCAGTGCAAACACTAATCTGAAGTATCATCTAAATTTGTGAGGATAAAAATATTTTTCATAGTTACAGCCAAATCTGGTGTACACTTTGCACTAACATCAACTCTCCTCAGAGAGCAGTAAAACTGGGATCAGTTTGTACTGAATAGAGCAGTATGTCTGAATTTTATATTGTGTAGATTAATAGTCTTAATGCCTTTTGTGACTTATGACATTTATTCACATTTATTACTTGTCCCTTTGGAGATCTACTCTTTAGCAGGATGAGCTACTAACCCCTGAGCAACACTATTGGAGACCCCTGGTCTATGTTTTGTCACATTTTCTCATTCTTTTTCCTACCAACAGCACTTGGTGACCTGCAACAACAGGGCATCGGATTGATTCACAGTGGATTTCTCCTTTAATCCTTTAATGACCATAGTGGAACTGTAAAATTTCAAAATTTTTCAAATCAGTCAAAGTATGTGGCCACAGAGAAGGTTTTTCTTAAGGTGCATAAGAACATGGGGTTACTGGTCTTCTGTCTTCCACGAAAAGGTGTCTACAATACAGGTTAGGAATGTCCGATTTTTTTCATATTTGAAATATATGGGCTAGACTGTTTGAGATGTGTTAGTAAAAGAATAATCATAATTGCATGTTTTTTCTTGGTGTGATATTGCCTTGGTGTGATATTGCAGAGATTAGAACCATTTTCTATGGGATTTTCCTAGGCTTTTTTTTTTTTATGAATAAAGCATTAATTTTTAAATACTTATACCAACTATCTCTCACAAACTGGTTCATCCTTTCTTTCAAATACAAATACAAACATATTCACAACAGCAATTTTGAAATATTATAAACAGCTATTCAGTGTACATGTATTTATAGTGTTCATGGGATATTCCACAAAAAAAACACACACACAATTTGTTCTAAATCTCACATTTTCACCCCAAATGTGTATCTGACTGTTTGGCTCCTCATCCACACAGACACCCTTCGCAAGAAAGTACACACCACCCCAATCAGTAAGTATACACACACTCACAATCACACACACATAAACACAGACACACTTCCAGCCATTGTATTTACATTATATACCACTGTATTTTGAGGCCTGTCCAAATGATAGGTAACACTCTAACTAAATTTCAGAAAATCTTGCATAAAATGACTGTGTGTGAAAGGGGAAATAAGATAAAAAGTTTCACAAATCTTGATCTGGGTGAGAAATGATGTAAGATAGATATTTTTGCACTAACTTTGCACTAACTGAGCTACGTTTCTCATCAAGTCTCCCAAAAATACAAACTGGAGGGTTATTTTTTTGTTCCTACAAAAGTCCTACACTCGTCTATGTAGGCCATAAGTGCATTACGTTTTTGGCCATGTGATCAACAGAACTTGTTTTTCTACTACTGTTTTTAAGACCACTTCTAAAAAACTTTGATACCCCATATGTCCAACAACTAGAAACTGCACCTTGAGAAAATGAGCTGTATCTCAAAGTACAAGGAGTTAGATCAAGTGCTTGGTACCGTTGGATTTAGGAGAAGTTGTGCTTTATGGATATATATGAGCAACCTCCATTTTCAGTTTTGACATGTTTAGATCTCATACCAAATTTCATGTTCCTACCCCTTACAGGGACAAAGCTGTGGGTTTTTTTTCCTTAAGGTGCACTTTTTAGTTCCGCTGAGTGCTGAGACATAATGCAAATGACAATAAAAGTCTTACCTGAACAGAACAGAACTCTTTTTCTAGGACCTCCCACTCTTTAAGGATGTTGGAAATACCTGAAGACATCTTCTCAGTTTCTTAGAAATTCTTCGATCAGTTACACAACTGTTCAATCAGCATGAAATGCTACAAAATACTGCTACATGAGCTATAAAATTACAGTTAAGAGCAGGTTTCTGTCTAGATAGCAAGACTATTTGAAAAGTTGTTCAAGGGCCTTGTGGTGTGTGGAACAGATGTTGCAAGATATCTCCTTGGACTTTGCTTAAGGTTATAAACTTGGCTGTTGTAAGAGGGATTACCCCATAGCATTCATGTACAACAAGAAGCACTTAGGTTTTGTCTATTTTTCCCCAAATGAACTATGATGAAAATATAAAATTCCAGTTATATTTATGAAACAGAAGATATGCATTTTTTTCATATTGTATTTTCCCAAAGGAAAATATTGCTGTATTTAAGTCTTGTCTCTGTCACAGAGAAATATGTAACCTCATACAAAATTCAGATTTTCCTAAAACAGTCAATCAACAGTAAATACAGTTGTGTTTAGTTGAATTTTGACCTACATATGAAGACACAGCCCTGCTTATGCAATAATGTTATCGGTTATCAGTTAGAGTTCACTTTATCATACTGACTGATAAATCACTTTCAAAATGTTTCTTCTGATGTCAGAACTAAAGATATAATGGCTTTATGGTATAATTGAAATAGAGGCTTTCCTTGACAAACACGAGAACAATGGACACTGAAATCTTCTCTCTCACAATCTTGAGTCTTTTCAAATCAGTTTCAGAGCACTCAGAGCCATCACAAAAATTCTGAAAGATCAAATCAGTGCTCAAAAGAAAACATGCTGGAACTGGGCCCCTGGGTCCTACCACCAGTTACTATCTCAAGATTAATGCAAATGTTTTAACTAATCAATAAACATTCCAACATTTCATTCTCTGGCCCTGATTTTGCAAGTGTTCAGCATCCTGAAGGTGAGGAGAGGAGTCGTACGATTGCTAAGACTAGCGGAATTTTATAAGGGATAAAGATGCAGGCTTCAGTGTAAAGAGCTACCTGTCTCTCTGATAGTTATTCCATCATCTATGTGCTTAGTAATTCTGCTGATATCATCTGTTTTCTAGAAGGATCTAGGCTACAGGGTGGAGTTAACCTTTTTATAGCCAATGCAAACTTGACTTCTTTGTTTTCAGTGTCATGTGAAGAGAATACATTTCTTAGGGCTGAAGTGCTATGAGAAACCACCCATATAGAGATGAATATGCTATATGAAAATGCATTAAATCGATGAATCAAAATGATACATCACATCGGTTGTGTAGCGCAATCTACTATTTTTGAGGAATAAACACTGACTTTATATTTATATAGCATGTACATAAACAACAGTAAACACATGAGGCTCAGTGCCTTCATAATGAAATAGTTTATATTTAACCTACATTTAAATGCCATGTCTGTGATGGTAAGGAGAAAAAGAAAGAAAATGGAGCTTGGCAAAATAAATACATACATACATACATACATACATACATACATACTAATTAAATGAAATAAATACATATTCATATATATTTTAAGCCTGATATCTAGCTAAGTTGGAAGTTAGAAACAGCTGGTGTAAATACGATTGCAGAAGGATAAATAATGTGGTAGGGCCTAGGACAGTTTGGGCCACATTTACTTCTGGTGTCAGCACAATGGGGTGGACATACCAATTTGAGAGCAGAGGCTTATTAATTCTTTAGACTCTTATTAATTTTTTTTTTTTCCACAATTTTGAAAGCTAAGTTCAGTTTCCAAGACTGAACAAAATGTCCAACACTCTCTAGTAAGACACAGACCGGTTACGCTACATTTCCACACAGGAGAAAATGCTATCAGGAGAGCATGCGCGTGGGAGATGAAGCAAATGAACTCATACCTCTTGTCTTGCCAAACAAATGGAATCACACAGATGTTGTGCAAGCTAGCGTACGAAATGTGTTGGGATGTCGGACTACAGCAAATGATCAGCTGGAAAGGAGTGTGTGAGACCTCGTGAATGTCAGTTGTAAGATAGCCTACTTCCTCAATTGCTCTGGTAACAAGTTTTTAAAACGTGATCTTACCCACAAAGTAAAATAACGTTAGCAAGAATGTATCCAACATAGCTGTCAGTGGTTAACCTACCAGCGAGATCGCGGATTAATGACCATTTACCCATCGCTGTCTCACAGAATAATACAGTGAGTTATATGTCTGTTCATGATCTTTGGGATTTTTACCACCATAGTAAAAGTTAGCAATTTGGGATGTAACTTGCGTAGGCTAGGAATTTTCGTTAGCAAGCTAACTTCGCATTTTGTTGGGTTAGCGTTACAGTAGTTCTCTGGCTGAGAGATTTTCAGTAACGTAACGTCAAAATTTTAACGTACTGTTCACAAATACTTTCACAGAAATTAAAGAAGCTGAGATGTGTGCCGCAGTTTACGTTTTGTCTACGGTAACGGGGTATGTGCTGACCTCCGCATTACTGTTGAAATGTCCAACTCTGTTACACCGGCGAAAGCAGGGGACATTCCGGAGCAGGCATATATCCCATCGCGGGGGTGAGTGACCGTGAGAGCTATGCTATTGACATAAAAGATCGTTTAGTTGTTGACAAAAATAATTCAACACCCAGAATGCACGTAACTCTTGTTTAATTTCTTGCTATCAACTTCTGTCACTTGATTTAACCTGCTTTAGTATTTCCCTGAAAGTAGTGCATTTGTTTTTTACACCTCCATGTGCTTAATTTTAGGATTGTACTGATTGAATTCCAACCAAATTGAAAGAAATGTGAGTGAGTACAGTGTGTTATAAAATAGTCATGTGAATAGGTTACTGGGTCATGAGATCAGTTTATCTGCTGTGAAAATCATAAATGATCAAAATGATACTCAGGTGGCCGGTGCAATAAGTATGCACGTAATGATGTCAGAATTAGTTTGTCAGCACATTGCTGTGTAGCATCATGTGTGGACATGTTTGAACTGTCAGTGTTTAGAGCGTTTCTAGAGCATTCCTAAAGCTTTATTTATGCATATTTACTTAAATGTCAAGGGTCCAATATAGCCTAACCATGAAATCCTATTACATATCATGTGTTTTCAGGAGCCGGAGAAAACTTGGAAAACACAATGGCAGCATTCAGACAGTGAGTATTAAATTATAAATGATAAAATAAAAATGCACCTATTTAAACACAAAGTGAAAGGTTATGCTAACATTTTGGAATGATATTTGGAATGACTGATATAAAGTATGTTTATTTCAGCATTGCCCAAATCTCATACAAGTCCTGACTTGTTCCTTGAGAAACACTGTGTGTGTGTGTGTGTGGGTGTGTGTGTGTGTGTGTGGTGTGGGTGTGTGTGTGGCCTGTCAGGACTCTTTGTATGCATTAGATTCCTTGCCATTACCTTCAACTTTTCATGTCTTAATCCGTCAGTGCGGTGCAGCTGGGCACAGACATGTTGGAGCTGGACTGTCATCTGACGAAGGATGAGCAAGTGGTTGTTTTACATGACAACAACCTGATGAGGTCAACAGGTGTAAGCGCTGACATCTCAGAAGTGGCCTATGTGGTGAGTGACCAGACTGGGCAAAAGCCCTCTCACTATTCCGTCCCCAGGATTCACACCAGACTTACTGGGTCACTCTGACATTTGTGTGCTGGAAACATTGTGACCTTCACCAAAGAAAGCAGGCACTTACTTTGTGTGTGTGTGTGTGTGTGTCTTTGTGTCTTTGTGTGTTTGCGTGTTTGTCTTCTCTCTACACAGGATCTCCCTCCTTACCTTTGCAGACTTGGTGTGACCTTTCAGAAAGGTAAGCGTTGTCCTGAATGGTGAAATAGTATATCTAATTATATCATGCGTTTATTTCTGTAAGGCTTCATGTGGATGCAGAGCAGGTACAGTCAATGAGACTGACATGCCAAACACCATAGAGTCCTAACTGCAAGCGAGTGTCCGGTTGTCGTGAGGCATTTAATGGTCTCTGTCTATAATGTGTCCATTAAATATTCAGACAGATTCCCCATGTAAACTATCTGAGCAATGTGGCATGAGCGACAGAAATAGAAATAGGGTAAGCGACAAAAGTTCTGCCAAAACGTCACTGCTTAGCATTGCATTCAGCTAGGATGTTCCAATTGAAAACAATGTAAACAAATTGATGTTGTTGCTAACATTTGCGCACTTCGCTTGCAGTTAGGATGAGGTGTAAGATTCAGTTCTAAACACTTTTTTTCTTAATGTTATTTGTCGTTTTAGTACATTGAACGACACTGTCTCTGTCGAAGGGACTACAGAGTATGTCAATAGAATATATGGATGTGCATCTTCTGTAATTGTTTGTACCCTCCATTTGGAGCACAGTCCAGTGTTGTATGTGTGATTACCCTTTGTCTGACTAGAATGTTACTGTGAGGGCGGTGAGGACAAGCGCATTCCTTTGCTGAGAGAAGTGTTTGAGAATTTCCCCAACACACCTGTCAACATTGACATTAAAGTCAACAATGATACTCTCATCAAAAAGGTCTGTTTTTTTCTTTCACCTGTTTGGCTGTTATAAGCACATAACTGATGGCCCTAACTGCTAACATATCTGCTGCCCTGCAGGTCTCAGAACTGGTGGTCCAATATGAACGGGAGCATCTGACAGTGTGGGGAAACTCCAACAATACAATCGTGCAGAAATGCTACAAAGAGGTAAAGAATCAGAAACCAAGTGCTTCTAAAAGTGATGGTCTGGTGTACTTCAAACCATACCCCTGTTGTTCAAATTTGCCGAGCTAACACTAACTGAACGGGCTATAAGCTTGTTTCTGATAGCCCCATTCACAGCGTCTGCTGCAGGTTTGCTATTCAGTCTACGTCATACCAAATTCTCCCATTCCTCTACCTACTCACAGCACGGGGCAAGTTTGTACAAGAGGGCTAAGGTTGGAACTACATCAGACTTACGCTTCCAAGTTTATTTCCCAAAATGATGTGAATGTGAATGAAATTGAAGAAGTTGGAAATGAAATAGAATGAATGGTGGGATGTCTTATTGTCTCCTGTCTCCTGTTGTGGCTAGAACCCGCATATCCCAGTGCTGTTCAGCATGCCCAGAGTGCTGTTTCTGGTGGGTCTCTTCTACACCGGCCTCCTGCCATTCTTCCCTCTCAAGGAGCAGTTTCTAGAAATCCCCATGCCCTCCATCATCACCAAGTGAGCAGCTATTTTTCTCCATCCACACTCTGATTAATGGACCTTTTTCATAATGCACCAGTGTGTTACCTATCAGGAGTTTCTGGAACAGTCCCTTTGGCTTGCATCATGATTTTGTGTCATGAAGGTGGTGCAGGGCCTGCAGGATATTTTTATGTGAAGAACTTCATTGAAGTCTCGGGTTCTTTGACAGCTAACACAGCTAACACAGGTTCAACAGTGTCAGATATCTGCAGATTGTTGTAATGTATGTGAATGTTGAGGAAACAAATCTGGTTTTAGCCAGATTGTGTTTTTTATTACCGCAGATCTCCACTTACAGGCATTTTTTATATTACACACAGTCTTAAATTCACGCCAATGCATATGGATTTCTTGACAAGTGAAAGGTTAAGAACCAGTGATGATCATTTTCAAAGAGTCATGTTGTCTATGGTATGGTATGGTCTATGGTAATAAACAGCCAGTAAGCCAGATCCTTACTGAGACATATTCTCATGTCTCATGTCTCACAAAAAATAACATACAATCTGAAAATGACTCATGATACTGTAGCTTATTTAAAACTCTTTATTTATTTTAGTTAAACTGTACTCCATCTTTCAAACCAAAGGAAAATCATGTCTTGGCTTTTTTTTGTTAGTCGTATTTCATGTTTGGCTTTACACGAGTGAGACTCATATTTCACTTTTCAAATAAATGTTGCTCTTTTCACCCTCAGGTTAAGGGACCCGTCTAGAATGACTAGGAGCCAGCGTGTGTTCACTTGGCTTGCTGATACGTAAGTGTGACATTTTGTGTGAATTAATACTAACTTGCTTGAACATAGGGTAAGCAAAGCAAATGATTTATAAACACATAACACACTTTTTGTAAGATTCAGTAAATATCTCCTCAAAATTTGTTAGCTCTACATTCTTTTAGAAAGCTGTGAAATAGTCTTCTTAAACAACCCTGGCTGTGTAGGCTGGAAGCAAACAAAATGGGAGTTTTGTTTGGGCTTTGGTTTAAATTATATACATTAATTTGGACAAGTGTCTGCAAAGAAATATAAACATGAGCATAAACAAACAGGATGTTATAGTTCAGCATCGCCCATGAACTGTTTTCCAGCTAAAGCCCAATTTATGCGTTAAATTTACATGTTTGTGACACAGAGCCTCCGCCACTTAGTAACCCCCTTGGTAGAGCCCTCAGAATAGTCTGAAAAATGTATAATTACACAGACTGCATGGCCTGGGATTGGTCAACTCATTTATGTTGATAGCTGAGGTACCCACCGTGGGTAGTCAGCAAAATGCTAGTTCACAGAGAGAAGCTTTTACCCGATTTTACAGTGCCTGTATTTCAACTGAAATCAGCTCTTTGACTATAAGCAGTTCTTTTGGGCAACAAAGTTGTGGGAAGTTTGCTTGCTAAAAAAAACTACACAAATAACTAATTCGCTTTTTTTTCTTTTTACAATATAAAGTATATATGCAATGTGCTGTATAAATGTTTACAAAATCTAAGTATGAAAAAGCCATATTCTTTAATATTTCAACCCGATAGCCTAGTGTGCCACTCGAACCATTGTGTCGGTGGTGTGATGCACTACACGTTTGTGGACACCCGAGATGCCGAACTTGGAAAAGTTCACGTCTGTGTAGAGGCAAAGAATAGCCTTTTGCTTTGAGTCAAGGCAGAACCATGAATCACGCTTAAGGCTACCTTTTTCCTTTGTTTCATGGTTAAGATCATGCATATTTCCACTGAATGCATATTTATTTCCACTACATTTTTGCAGGCTATTGATGAGAAAAGCACTGTTTGATCATTTAACTGCCAGAGGAATACAAGTAAGAACATCCCACCATTCATTTCCAACTTCTTCACAGCTTATTCTGTTTTATACTCTTATACTACTGCAATGTGAGTCAAGAGTTGTGAGGATGACATTTAATGGCATCCTTAAGAAATTACTTGGTGCCAGAGGCTTCGACAGTTTTACTGGCTTTAAGATTTTTTCCAGACTTTTGTCTTTACTTTTTAATGCCTAAATATGAGATGTCTTAAGTCATTAACATAGTCATACAAAGGCCTCTGTAAAGTAGAACCACTCCTTCAGATTAACCCAAATCTGATCTCGCTTTTGAGAGTGTGTGCATGTGTGTGTGCGTGTGTGTGTGTGTGTGTGTAAGAGGGCCCTGTAATATCATTCTTCACATCCTTGTAAAAGTACAGCTGTGCTCATAGACTCATTTAG
Source organism: Tenualosa ilisha (assembly GCA_015244755.2). Lineage (NCBI taxonomy): Eukaryota > Metazoa > Chordata > Actinopteri > Clupeiformes > Clupeidae > Tenualosa > Tenualosa ilisha. The sequence goes on along the minus strand of PYXC01000452.1, from coordinate 3,069,213 downwards.
AAAGAAGTAAAAGGTATACATGATGTTTATCATATTAAATCATGCCAAGTGTAATGAGAGCGTATTTTTGTGTTCGCTTCTCAGGTGTACATTTGGGTACTGAATGATGACGATGATTTCAAACGGGCTTTTGACCTTGGTGCCACCGGAATTATGACTGACTATCCAACCAAACTGAAGGCATTTATGGAGAAGAACAGCATAAGATAAATTTGGCAGGTTTTTTTAGACATCCTGCAGAGGGTTGAATGAGGGCCGTTTTTGTCCACGCTGATTGAGAATTACATGTGTTTATCTATCTGACTAATTTTACAGAATTACAAAATATCCTTAACCACTGATTTTTCATGTTTACCTTATGTCTTACCAGTTCAGTAGATAGATAACTATTGTCAACCCATTTAAAGGGTCCATTGTGTTGGAAACCTTGTATTTGTGTCTGTGTTGGAAAATGGTACAACACTAAGAAACAGATCAATTACTCCAGTGTTTAATTTAAAACGCTAAATTATGTGTGAGCCATCATCAGAACACAAGAATGGCTTAGGGATGATAGTGCAACATATTTCCCAATGTAGTATTTTGCTCCTTTTAAATATTGACTTGTCTGCTATTTCCAATGGTGACAAAGGCAGCATTGATTTTTTTCAGTTCAATAACTCTGCCAAAAGACAGTTTCTTATATTTTTAATTTGTAGAGTAAATATAAAACTGCAAAAATATGAGTCTTAATTAAAGTATCAAAATGAATAGAAAGAAATGTTAACTTAAAAGAAGTATTACCTGTGTGAGGTTGTTAGTTTCAGTGATGTTAGTTTCAGTGATGTAATGAAAATGTCTTACCTTGTTCAGACTCAATGTGTGAAATGTCAATACTGTTTACAGTGTAAGGTATCTCAGTGTTCTGTCCCTTGACGGACATTTGAAGGTATTTGTTCACCTACCACCTTAAACTTTCGACTCACACAGCAACATTTCAACTCACTCTGTTGGAATAATCCCTCGGGGTGATGTAAAGGAGGCAACTAGAGCTGATAATAGTTCCTGTCACAGGACAAACTTGAGTTAGCAACAGGGCATTACATCCTCATAACACTGCAGCTTTCAGTATGCTGCACCGCTGTCACCTCCACTGAATTCTCTGTGTATTGACATGCCTTGTACTGCCACCTTTTTTTCCCCTTGAGGACTGTAGTGATGGATGTTCTATCTTGGGGCATCTGTATCATGGTTGAAGCTGAATGTATTGTTATGGAGCATTGCAACTGTTCATGTCAAATGTGTTGTGAATGTGTCTGTTCCATTTCAGGATGTAGAGAATTATTTACCACTGGGCTGTTTTACAATTTGCACAAGTCTGTAGGATGTTGAGTATGTATGATTTGACATCAGCACAATCTCTTATGTTTGTTTTCATTCATTTTTTTTGCTGGCTGCATGGTATTATATTAGTGCATTGTCACTGCACTACATTTGAGCTGAGCAGAATAAAGACAAGGCTAAATGTTGAGGATAATATACTATTTTTGCATGGGATTTTTTTTTTTTCCAAAAAGGGCTGTTATAAGGCACATTAAAGTGATAGAAGTATTTCAATGTGAGATTTTTTTCGTTTTTCGTTTATGTAAGTTGTGACTGATAACTTCATCAGACAGAGACTTTTTTTCTTTAAACTCCCAACCAGATAAGAATGTGCAGCCACAATGCAATAAAGCAAATAGCTTGTAGTTTTCCATGTTAGTCTGAATGTGTTGTAACACGGGCATTGTGTTTTCCTCCTCATTTTTTTCAAGCCATGTACTTCATTGCTGTTGATTTGAATTTTCGGAATAGTAATAAGTTTTCAGTGATCACTGTGTAGACCTGTTAAATAAATTATTTTTTGAAATCATACCTGTCCATTGTTTATTTGTACCTTTGTTTTTGTGTCATTAATTGCACCAGCAGTGTCCTCACGCATGTATGTGCATCATAAAGTGCATTTTTTCCTCCTTAGAATTTATGTGTATTTTAAAATGTATTATAAGTGTTATACGTGTCATTTTTTCAGTTGCAGTGTTTGTGCATATCCCAAGATCAAAATCTTGTTCTGTAATGTGAAAGTTTCAGCTGAAAGCCTATGGAGTATTCATGTAATGCATCTGACATTTTCTATTCAGTTGGTTGTTCTGATTCTAGTTTTTCAGACGCCAGAGGGCGCCAAGCTCCATTAATGAAACTTGCCATAAAAATCTAGACCTTTTCTATCCAAGCTACTATTTACTCAGATGGCACCAGCTATCAGATGGCACCAGCTATGTATCAGAATCTAAATACAAAAGATTAGATGTCTTCCTCCAGTGCTTGTTTTCGCAACTGACAGAATGGGTTGTTATTTTGACAATTGGAGAGTTATTTTCGTTACTTTGACGCATTTTCCACGACTGAATAGTGTGATGTTCATCATCACAACGAGAATAAATTCAGTGTAATATTTTTACATAGGTCGGTGGTTCTTATGCCAAATGCATTTTGTTGCAGTCTGGTTTATTAAATTACAGACCGACGTAAAATAGTTCTACTTCGGCGATTTAAAGTCTTATGTTGATGTCTTCTGCAGCTCACGTTCTCCTCAAACTGAATCGCAGCTGCAGGTAGATAACAGTACGTCTCACTATTGGTCGTTTGTGTTTTCTCTTGACCAATGATGGCAATGTTGCTATGCACTGTCGTTTTATTGGTTGGTGGAAACGGCTGTCACTTTGACTTCATGCGAAGTACAGTGTGATTCTGCATGATTGCATCAAACTCGGTTGATACATCGCGCTTCAAAATACCACGTCTCCCCGACTTACGAACGTGATTAAAGGAAATTCGCTGTGGAGGGATGCAACGGATTTGCCTATTATAAAGTTCGTCCCGGAGGAAGAAGTGGTGCGATTATCCTGTGTATATTTTTTCCTCTCTTCAAAGGTAATACCCGATTATAGAACTTAAAGTTGTTTTGCACTGAACCCAGAAATAAACCTTTCGTGAGTTAACATTTTGCATCAACGCATTGACTCGTCATTAATCGATTTGTGCATGGAACTTATGGGAGACCAGTGAGATTTTGTGTGTGCAACTGCCAGCACTGGCAGCAGAAATAGTTGATGGAAACGAGTTGTTTTGTTGAATCCATTGGATGGCGAAGTCCGCAGTGAGTCTGGTTGTTATTACACCGTTTCTAACGTTCCGCGCGTGGCGTGATCTTGCGCCACCAGCAGCAGCAACAGGGAGACGCATCCTTATCCCGCTGCGGATGGCGCATCAGCAGTGTTGTTTTTATTTTGCCATCATCAGTATATCGTGAACTTACCAACATACGTTACGGTGTTTCAGATCAAATTTAGATTGTTACATTTTGGTAACAAGTCCCTTTAGTATGAAAGAGCTACATTGACGAGATCCTCCTGGCAATACTTCCCCGTATGCCTGCGTCATGTTTATTTGTGTTTTGATGTGGCTCCTGTTGACTAGACAGTCAGTCATGTGGCATGCTTTCAGTGTAAAAACGGTTTTGTTGTTGTGAGAATTTAGATGTGTCCTTAAGGAGCACTTATCTCCGCCTCTTGGAACTTAAATCTGTGCTGTTGTACATGAACATTTCGCAACATGGTTTGAATGCTGGCAACTTGCTTTGAATGTTCTGCACATTGCACACTAGTATATTGATATCGATTTCGTATCAGCCTTCAGTGTAAAATCATCATTATCAAGCATTACGAATCATTTTGTTCTGTCCAAACTGATCTCAAGAGTTGTGTGAGCATGCCTCATCCAAAATGTAGACCTTGTAGTCAGCCATTCTGCCAGCATTTGTCCAGAGATGAACTCACCACTGAAATCTCAATCACACTATCTGAGCGTTATGTACTGTATAGAGTGTCAAGTGGATGACTCTTTACTCTTGATTGTTTTGACCACAGTAGTTCTGATTCTGCCCACAGAGTGGCTGGACTGATGGATCGTGCCCTTTCTGTGCCATCTGTGCACTGTAATGTCTAAAACGTTGGCCTACATACAGGCCTGATCATATACACGCTGTCGCCAGTGCCTCTGACCTGGTTCACCACAAATAGATTATACACTCAGACACACCAACGCATGTAGGCCAGACAAGATAATGGAGGGAGAGAAAAAAGAAAACAAATCTCACATGCACTGCGAGGTAGAGATATTGTTTGATCACGGCGGCTGCTCCAGAAGAGCCGCTCACATTTAGAAGAAGCATGTGGTTATTAGTGTCTGGGGGATGTCGACTGTGTAGCTGCAGCTGCCACAGCGCAGTGGAGTCCTGACATACAGACCACCTCCAGACACCCTGAAAATACAGTGACATTTACTGAAGCATCACAGAAGCCAATGGTTGCATTCAAGGCAGCACTTGAGTGGAGACTGCCATCATTGTTTTTTTTTTCGGCCTGCCTGTGCTCGCCCACATGGTCTGTCGCCTCCTATTTTGGAAGCACTCTGCACCCATCAGTGGGTTATATGAACATCTGTATTAGCAATAGGATGTTCATGTGGAAGTGCTCCTGAGCCTCCGAGGCAGTTGTGCAATCTGCTTTTCTTGAAGAGAGTGCACCCCTTCCATGTGCTCACCAAAAAAAAAAAAAATAGAAAATAGAAGATTGGAAAACAACTGCCTGGGGGTTGTGTGGTGTGGGTGTGGGTGGGGGGTGTTACCAGTCATGTTAAAGTCTTTTTGTCCTGAAATCTTAACTAGAGTGATTTGAAACAGATCATGATTAAGATGTTTTTGTGACTGTTTGTGACCCCTTACTTACGTTAGCTTGTTGCCTTAAATCCTAAAGCTGTGTGCTTACATTCTGCTGTGTCTATAAAGCATTACCTCAGTATGTTTACATATTGTTCCATAGTGCTTCAGCAGCAGGATCTGCCAACGGTTGTGGGAGGTGTTCACAAAACAGTTTCAGTCTTGAGGACAGGTCAGAGCTGTGTACAAGGACACTCACTCCTGTTTCCATCCCTCCCTCACTTGCCCTCTCCCCCTTTTTTCATCGTTATCTATCTGCCTCATTCTCTCTCCATCCCTCCTTCATCTTCCATCAACTCTCACTCTGTCATCCCATCCTCCCCCTGGCCTTTTTTCCTCAACAACTCTCACTCTTTCTCTCTTTCCCCCTTTCCCCCCATCTCTTTCTCTCTCTCTCTCTCTCTCCCTCTGCCTGGCTGCTGTGGCTGCTGTTATCACCGTCAGCAGTGGCAGCAGCAGCAGTAGCACTGCGTGGTTATGTAAGAAAGGTTGTTTGGAGACACAGGAGCCTTGAATGGAGCACGGGGTGCTGCGGCACACAGCCTCGCCCGTCACAGCTGCAGCAGCGAGCACTTCAGACATCTCCCTAACCACCCCAAACCCCGCTTAAAGGAGATAGTCAAGGGTGGGGGGGGTGTTGGTGTGGGGGGTTACTGAAGGACGTGAACTGACTGTGACTAAGTGCTGGTGTTGGTGCAGGGGGCTGTTTGTCACCCGGAGACAAGTCACTTGGGGACGGCCCCCGCCGCTAGCCGCTGATGCCTGGCGAGATGGACGTAAGGGCAGAGAGGGGGGGACATGGTGGCGGTGCTGGCTGGCTGGGAGGGCTCCTCTGCATTGGTAGGGTGTGCTGTGGGCACTGCAGATGGTGGTTTGTTTTGCACCAGTCACTCCTTTTCTCTCGTCTCCACTCCCTCCCACTCTGACTCTCTCTCTCTCCCACACATACACTCTCTTGGGGGAGAAGTCAGGGGTAGCAACATCCCTGCTGTTTGCTATTTGATCAGCACATCTTATCTTTGTACAGGGAGGCTCAATGAGGCCTGTGACTTGTGTTGTGACTTTCTAAACACAATGATGTTTTGCACCACATGAAAAGTCTTACATTAGATACAAGTTAAGCCATAGCTGTTTCTGTAACGCAATTGCATCACACAGTCATTCATGAAAATAAGAGCTCACCGTGATGACAAATATCACACCAGCTCTGTGAAAGCACAGCATTTTCAGCACCCTCATGAAGCGCTCGTAAAACAAGGGCATCCCACAGCAGCATTCCTGCCACACCTCTTCTGCCAGCGTGCCCAAAATCTTACCCATCTCAGATCGTCAGGACATGCCTGCCTCGGCCACTCCCTGTGCCCACTGCACCGCATGCCAGAGCCCAGCCTCAAAGCACTACCATCACAAACTTGGAACCCATCCCTCCCCCCCTTCCCTTCCAGTGGACTCGTGCTCCAGCTTCCCGCGTCACTCGAATTATTTATTAATTTAGTCCCCTAATTAAATGTGCCACCGCTCTGACACAGATAGCCGTGCTAACCACAGTTCACAGGCACATTTGGCATTGATTTGGGTTGGTGTGATTGCTTGGCGAGGGCTGGCAGTACAGAACAGTGTTGTGGGTCAGGGCACTGGAGTTTTTTTTTGTGTGTGTTTGTGATGATGATGATGGCTGTCAGGCTGATAAGCCTCTACTGGACACACTGTTTGGTCTAGGCTGCTGCTGCAAGAGCTGCTGTGTCCCACCTTTCAGTGTTCTTTGTTATGTCTGTGTAACTGGAGACAAATGCTGAGGGCCAAACTATCGATCTCAGGGAAGTGAGGGATCTTGTTTTGCCATCTAAGAGCTGTAATCTTTTTCTTGCTCACTCTCTTGGGGAAGGATGACTTCATCTTTTGATTTGCTAGGTCTAAGTTAAGGATGGGGAAAAATAATTTCTAATTGAGTTGGGAGTGCAGTTAATATTATTGCAGAAGATATACTTAGGACAGGTCCGTTTGCAAGGTCCAGTAGTATTCTGTGCTCTCAGGGGTATATAGCATAGAGTTCTATTTACACTTTTGCTAGATCAGTCCATCCTTCAGGACTCACAGATAGAAAGACCTTCAACTCCTAGGACTCGGACAGATGAGTACATCGCCATGCCATGCCATTGATTTTCCCCCATTATGCCTGGGCTTCTTGGATGCAACTATATATATGGAGATGTTCAAAATGCAGGGCTTGCAAGGAAGGATACAGTTGTTTTTCCGATGCCCATGTAAGTGTATGTGTGTCTTAGAGCGAGTAAGTGAAACCTTTGCAATTAATAAAGTGCATCCTACATGTGACACATGAGGGGTAATTTTAGACGTAAGACCAATTCTGGCTGCACATGCTTTTACAGAGACCCAAAAATACTCACTCTACTCTTAGTGTTGCAAAGAGGTTCACTGAGGTTAGAGCAGGTCGCTTGGCTGGAGTTTTTACAAGACTCAGAGAGTTTATGTCTGTGTGTGTGTGTGAGAGAGAGTGAGAGAGATAGAGAATAAGTGTGTGTGTGTGAGTGAGAGAGAGAGAGAGAACTAGTGTGTGTGTGTGTGTGTGTGTGTGTGTGAAAGAGAGTGAGTGGTGGCCTGCGGCCTCTCAGTGCCTCCTTTATGCTGGAGCCCCACGTCTTTGGCTGGTTAACAATGGACAGACAGACACAAGCATAGCTATTGCTCTCATGCCACCCGGGTCCTTAAAAGCCCTGGCCTTAGATGCCCTTTCCACTGCCCATAAGGCTCACTCACACACTCTCAACTCGCCGCTCAACAACTGCAACCGGCCCAAAAGAGTGAATACAAGGTGTGTCAGCCGTCCGAGCAATGGAAGGCCCTAAGTCCCACAGCTTGTGCGTGGGAGAGAGCATTGAACCGCAGACTTCAGGAAGAAACTTGATAAGAAGGACAAAGGCAAGCATGTGTCTTCCTCCTACGCTGAAGAAGACTTGGAAGTCTCCTACAGTCAATGTCTCGGAGTCGGAAGTGTGTGTATTTGCAGTCTGACTCTTGTCACAGCGGTGAAATGGTTGTCGGAGTTGGAGATAACAAGCAGATCTTTGGCCAGAAAAAGGGGCACAGACTTTGTCTGAGTACAATGGCTCCTCTGGGGACTGCATCAGCTTGATTTAAGCTCATGTGATCTGTCTCTTTCATGTAGCCTCTGTCGCTCTTTCTCTGGCTCTGGTTGACTGTGTGTGTGTGTGTGTGTGTGTGTGGCGCTATGATTAGGTGTGTGCCTCCTGCCCCTCCCCCACCACGGCCCTCACCTGTGTGTTGCGGTGCTTCCCTTGCGAGCCGACCTGGGCCGGCAGCCCCTTCCTGCACCGCCCGCCGACCCCGCCCATGGTCACCATGACGCGCTCCAAGACCTTCCAGGCTTACCTGCCCAGCTGCCACCGCACCTACAGCTGCATCCACTGCCGAGCACACCTGGCCAACCACGATGAGCTCATATCCAAGGTAACTGCTGCCCATCTCACAAAAACAAACAAACACACACACACACACACACATGCCATTCTTCTTGATAACAAACAACATCCCGCTGTTTTACACTAAACATGCACAAAAAACAACTGAGAAATATAAATAAATGAGGGAGAAAGAAGAGAAAGTGTCAAAAATAACAAAAAAGTTGAAACAAAAAGAGTCTTTAACAAAAAAACTCAAAGTTGAAAAGTGAGGGTCTGATTGAGGAGAGACAAGACGACATACACTGGAATGATTTAGTGACCGTTGCCAGTCTGTGTTGCTCACAGGTTTTCTGTCTCATTTCTCTCTAGTCGTTTCAAGGAAGTCAAGGTAGAGCTTATCTGTTCAACTCAGTGTAAGTATCTCCTTTGGCCACTGAGAAATACCCTTTTCCCTGCCTCCAGCCTAGTGTGTATGTGGTTGACACCCAGAGAGTAGCCAATATGATGTGTGGTTTAATAACACCACTTGTGTGTTGTTTTGGCCTCATACATTTATACAACACGAGTATGGTGATGTTGAATAGACAATATTTAGTTACTTTACAGCTTAACATTTAACATACAACTTTCCTCTTCTCTTTCCTTCGTCTTTCTCTCTCTCTCTTCTCTCTCTCTCTTTCTCTCCCTCTGTCTTTCTCTGCAGGGTGAATGTGGGCTGTGGGCCAGCGGAGGAGAGAGTGCTGCTCACTGGGTTGCATGCTGTAGCAGACATCTACTGTGAGAACTGCAAAACCACGCTGGGATGGAAATACGTAAGCAAACATCCTCACCCAGCACCACCACAAGCACACGCGCACACACACACAAACAGGCTGATTAGTACAGGTGAAAATTAACCATTTTAATTCTATTGGAAAAAGTGTCACACTCAAGCAAAGTGGGGCACTCTTTGTGCCTGTCGGCTCTGGACTTGGCCAGTGAGGCTGAATTGAACTCCGTGGTATTTTCACACTCGAGTGTTCCAGCAGCAGGGACCTCAGTTCACCCGGGCCGGCATGAGGAAGTCCTCCCTTTTCACATGCTCTCCAAATGACAGTTAAGCAAATAAGACCGACAGTTCATGTAAGCAGAGAGATAAGCCCGGGTCTCTGTGGCTGTTCAATTCCGTTGTTGTGGTCCTGTAAGATGACTGGTGGTTGATATGTGCTCCCGGTCGTAAAAAGGCTAGCTGTTGAGAACCTAGTTACAGACGCCTGGCGTTTATCCGAGATCTGGCCATCCTCATGTGTCTGCTCTGTAGCTCACCTCAGGAATGCTGGCTGACGATGAATGCACACAAACAGTGTTATGGTGTAACCACAATTACTCCTGGCATGAATGAGGGGTGAGGATCATGGCAGCTTCAAGAGGTCAAGGTCAGGTCGGGCAGCAAATATGTGTTCTCTTCATCGGCCAGGGGTTTTCAGCTGAGAAACCACAGCCATGGCATTTAAAACCTGACGACCCTCTGCACTCCACAAGCTGTCAGACATTCCTGCCGTGGTGTCCATTTTTACAATCAGAGCAGCCAAGCCTGCCAACAGTTTTCTGTTGACTTTTTTTCTATCCATGAGTCTGCGTTCAAGTTCAGCCACTGAGACAGAGCGGATATTTGGATAATGGAAACCACTGCTCACACACAAAAGAAAAGTGGTATTTGGTGCCATGTCTCCGTTTTGAATAAACCACACATGTCCAGACATGTCTGCGGCCCATTCATGCTGGCCCACATATTTATGAATAGGAGGACAGATATTAATATGTTTCCCGGGTCCTGTGTCTATGCCCCTGTTCTGGACACACTTGGCTTGACCTAGTGCACTTTCAAACTGTGACATTTAATATCTACCCCCACCGCCATAACCTCAACCGTGCCAAATCCCTTCCGATATAAAAAGAAAAGGATCAACAGGATATTAAGCGCCACAGAGAGATGGCACGCAGAAATAGCCAGAGACTTAGTGCAGGCGTTCTGTACAGTGTCCAGAGCACAGGCGTCCTGTACAATTCATTAGACATTTCAGCTGTATTAGAAGTTGTTTTTTTCACTTTTTTTTTTACACTTAAAGCCCTTTTTTCTGACCGTTAATTTTGACATACAATGGTTAAGATTGAAAATTTGACAAATGACTAGAACTTTTCAGTTGTTGCACCGCACAATTGTACACACACACACCTACTGAATGGATGCATAGCTGTAATTGTGCAATCTAAAACGCATTAAACTTTCGTCGTGATGTTCACTGATACTTCACTGAGTCAGATCGGGTTCAAACTCTCAAGTTGTATAAAGTAACGCCACTGTAAAACTAATGCCACTGAGTCTCACATCTTTACAAACAAAAGTTTAGTACATTTTAGGAAAGATTGCACAACTGCACCTATGCAGCCATTCTGTGAGAGTGTGTGTGGGGGCGCGGGGGTGCAACCTGTGTCTATTTATAGTATCTATCTATCCATCTATCCATCATTCTATCAATAGTATATATCTGTCTTGTCTTCCCACACTCTGTTTTTCCATTACCTCTTTATTCTCTCAATCACTGTGTCACACAATTTATGTCCTTGTCTCTCTCTCTCCATCTCTTTCTCCGTGCAGGAGCATGCCTTTGAGAGCAGTCAGAAGTACAAGGAGGGGAAGTTCATCATTGAGCTGGCCCACATGATCAAGGACAACGGCTGGGATTAAATGAGCTGTGAAGTCTGTCGACGATTTGGGTGGGGAGGGAGGGGGCATACAAAAAGAAAAAACACAAGGGATACTGGGAGTTCTTATGGCAGATGTGTGGGTGAATGTGTGAACTTTTGGTTGTTCATTACCCCCCTCCCCCTGCCCTGCCCTGCCCTGCCCTGTCCTGCCCTGCCCTGCCCCCCACCCACACACACACACCTATGATTGTTCACCCTTCTACCCTGCCGAACACAAAACACACACTTCACACAAACACACTTTAACTCACACTTACACAGCACCCATCGGTGACATGGGGATAGTGAGGAGAAGAGTAGTAGGACGTGTGTGTATGCGCGTGCTGGGTCGGAAGTATTTAAGATTGCACCTGAATTCAGGTAGACAAGTGACTGTTGCGGTACCTCAGTTTGCATGCGAAACACAGAGATACACAAACACAAACACAGATGTACAGCTACGTCTCGACGTTCACAATGCAGAAGCAAGCTGTCACACACATACACATACACAGACACACACACACGCACTCTGTCTCTCTCTGAACCAGACAGGCAGGACACAAACATATGAACCAAATCTGAGCATGGGCGGGTGTTAGGCGGCCCTAACGTGTGCGCTACTGAGAAAGGCCAGGCTTTTGACAGGATCAGGGGCTCTGGGTTACAGAGCTGATGGGGTTTCTCTCTCAACCACTCTGTGTGTGTGTGTGTGATTGTGTGTATACACGCTTTTTTTTAAGGCGATTATCCCCAAATCCAACAACTGGGGCAGCCCTATGCCAGCTGTGCCACAGATGAGATCTGACACTGGAAGGGGCATTGCCCTACAGTGCATAGGAGCCTGGGCAAAGGGGGGAAGGGGCATCATAAATGACATACACAGAGAGAGATTAAAAGAAGAGAGAGAGAGAGAGAGATTCCCCAAAACAGATCTCAATGAGCCATACATAGAGAGAGGGCCTCCCAAAGTGTGATGTGACTTAGCAATGAAATGGCCTCAGGGGGACGAGAATGTGGTCTTAGAGAGATGATGGAACTTCTAGATGACCCCCCAAGTTTAACCTTTCAGTTTCCTTTCCGATCTCTGAGAGTCTATTAGCTCCATTGGTACCAGGTACCAGTCTTCTTGACCTCACGTCAGTTAACAGCCATGTAAATGACATAATGTGTGCAGTCATAAGAGTCTATTTATTTTTTAGGTGTCGTGTCCAGATCTGTCTTGTCCAGTGGGTCCGTCGTGGCGATTGTACCCATGACCACTGTTTTGTTACTGTAGTTGTATCTGTAGCAGGTTTGGTGTCCTTGGTAGGCACCCACAGGAAGATGGGAAAATGGGGCAAACGTAGTAAACCTGTGTCTGCAGCTCAGCTGATAGTCGGTGATGACCTTAGTAAACTGTTACACTGCCTCTCTAAACCAATCTAACTTTTGAAACACTCCTTAAAATAGTAACCAACCAATCAGCCAACCCAACCCAACCTATTGACTCATTGACTGCTTTTCTTGCTGGAGAGCCCCTCAGTAACCAAGGCAACAGACAGTTGAGACACAGTCCGGTGCTCTCAGAGTCCCCCAAACACAACCAAAGAACTCACCCATCTATGGATAGCAGACCAAAACTGAACATCCCGCTATTGCTTGGGGGCAGGGGGCAGAGAGTTGCGGACATTCTGGTTGGAATATCTAAAAAAGCCAAGCTTCTGGATAGCCTTTTCTCTTTGAGATAAAAAAAAATGCATTGTTTGCTTTTGTAAATGACAGATGATAATATATAAATATATAAATATATTCACATTATATAAAAAGCATTATAATTTATGCTGATTGACCTCTGTGTTCAATGAAATGTAAATATCTATGTGTACTGTCTGTATTATTTATGATTATTTTAGCATATACCATGCTTTCTGTGTCAGACCCCCCTCACTGGGTGTATGATATTTGCTACTTTTTTACTCTTTGAAAAATGTTTCAATTTTAGTGTCTTTTCTAAAGGACGAGGAGATGTTGACAGTACAATTGGAACCTCATCAAATAAAAGTAAACCCAAATACATCTTGGATTTCTTTTTCATTTATTCCACTGGACTATCTAATGGGATGAACATTATGTATTAATAAATTGTGTGACTGTAGCCAACTTCCATTTAGCCAATAAATGTCCTTCACTAATGTCCTTTTTACAACATTATGTAATTATGATACATTGAAACGCCAAATGTCAACAGAACAAATCAACAAAGCAATATGTCACCAGACCCTAGAACAGATTCATCACATTCGGGCAGGCTCTATAAGTGTCTGTTATCTCGATAACACTATTTGTCCACATTATGGGCCACAATTGGTGATTTGATGATAACAGAAAACAGCCGGAGGCACTGAAGATTCTCCCCAGTCTCCTAGACTGAGCTTGTATCACTGGTTTAGTCACAGCAAACCTACTCAAAAACTGTTGATGGAAACATTTATAGTGGAGATGACTCATGCCCAATCTGCAGGGGTACAGCTGTTTGTCACCACAGGAGGAGTGTAGTCCATAGGGTGGTGGTGGGGTGAATCTTTGGTTTTAACTAAGATTTCCCACGGGGAACAAAGTGGTTCTCTGTATCTCGGTCATCAGTATAGCCCATATAGTTCATTTGTATTCATTGACCACTCCAGACTAAATGACTGAGTAACTGGTTGTCACAGCAGATCGCTCTGAGACAAGCTTCAATGTTACTAAGAAGTATTTACATGTTTTTATTTTAATATAGACTTTGATAATGAAGATTTGAATAACAAAACCATTATTATTTAAACTAATGGAAACATTGAAAGAATAGGACTAGGCACCAGTAATGTGATGTGTCAGCTAGCAAGCAGGAAAAACTAATATGTCCTGTGAATATTGTATGCACAGAGTGATTACTGCTGCGTTCACCTTATCTCTTCTTTGATTTTCTGTTCTGAGAGTCTGCTAGCTTAACACCCCCGCAACACCCCCTCACCCTGACTGTCTGCAGCTACACATGACTCTATTTGCACTTAGGGCCCAGGTCTCCTAGCAACTGGGCATCTGTCTCTCCCAGAAGCAGTGGAGGTGGCAGTGTATGAGGAGAGACCGTCATTTGATGTGCGAGTCTGGGACACACACACACACACCCCAGACCCAATCCTATCTACTCTCTCCTCACATACACACAACCCCTGTGTGTATCAAGTATTATACTTATAAAAATTACTGTAGAGTACTTTACAAGAACTTCATATTTTGGGTCAAAATATAGGAATCTTACAGGAATACAGTAGATCTATTTAATCTTATAGTATTTTGGGACATGTTATCATAGCACTATAAGATTTTACTACATGAACAGTAGAGGGAGGAAGAATACTAGTCTACAGAAGAATTATAGATGGACGGCAGAGATACCATAGGTAGAGTTATGGTTCAATAATAATAATAAAAAAGTATAATGTAGAGGTCTTAGGATTCCTGCAGGACCTTTATAGGGAATGTTTTGTGTGAGTAGTACTTAAAGCTTGTGGTCTATTGCAAAGAGCAATAAATCCTTGACAAAGTGGCGATAAGTCCATTGGTGCTGAAACAGAGGACACTGTTGTAGCCTGGTTGGTTGTAGCCTGACTGTTCTTCCTCAGTTCTCACTAATGTCCATGACCCCATCTGACTCAGGGCATGCCAGTTCACAGTTCCATCTCCAGGCAAGTATCACTACGTGACCATGAAGGAGTTGACAAGCCGCCTACATTTAAGAACACACAAAAAAGCATTTCGATTCCATTATGTTTGCTCTAAATTACACGAGAAAGGATGATGTGCCGACAACGGCAAAACCAGCGACTACAAATAAATGGCATGATAATTTCTCGATAGGCCAACTTGAGTTCTCCTCTAACGCTAAGGCTTTCTCTGAAAATTTGATGAAGACGTTGCGTTTTTTCGTCTCAAGATGTTGCTTCTTCACAGCCTGGATTTTGTGTCTGGGGAAGTGCACAAAAGGCTTTAGGGATGAGAATGTTAATTTGGCCACGCTGACTTAGGCCTACCTCACATCTGTCCACAATATCCCTTTTCGAGGACGACTCGGGCGACTGCTGAAGGAAAGTGCATGCCAGGCAAAATAAAATAAAAAACTCTGACGGTCGGAGAGCCAAGCAACTAAACAAAAATCAAAGGCCTCTTTACAAGCCGCGAGGCATTGGATGGTTTATTGTTCTATGGCAGACGGCCGCATCCACCCATTTTCCCTAAACAGAGAACACATTCACAAGGTTCGCCCCCATGAAACCTTTCTATGGTTAGGTTTCCCCTAGTGGTGGAAAATGGAATCGCAATTCAGACTCAGACCTATGCTGGAAACTGCACTAAAGCAAACCCAGAAAGGCAGATTCTAAAAATAGAGATGAGCCGCTCTCGCGAAAGCAAGTCCTATGACAGAATGGGTTGAACGTTGGCACTGAGACCAACGAAACCGTAACATAGACTTGACTGCTACACCACATTGTGTGATGTAAATGTCCCAGGCTACCTTTAAAAATAAATTAGGCCAACTCAAGAGCTGATGTGAAATAGGCCTAGACTATACTATTCAGTTAACCAGGTGTTTAACAAAACATTTTACAAGGGCATGTGGCCTCTTTGTGCAGGCTGCTGTTTTCAGGAAAGGATGGGGGCAACTCTCACACACGTCATTTGCTTTGCTCAAAGCAGCAAGGCTGGGCCCCCACAGGCCTTGTTCATTCTACCTTGTGGTGTTGAGCCGGATACTTTCGAGCATCATTTTCCAGCAGCTGAGTGCAGAAAGTGATTTGATTTTCACAAAGTGCTTTATAATTATTGGGGGGAAAACTACCCAGCTTTTACACTAAGGGCTGCAGCACATGGACTATAAATTCTCTTCTCTTGACCTGCAAAGGCCTACATGTTTTTCTCTTTACAATTTTTTTTTCTTAAAAAAAAAGTCCATAATATACGCCTAACACTGATTTTCTGAAAGGGGGGTCTCACATGCATAGTTTTTGATCCGTTTAATGCTCTTAGCATGTAGGCTGCAGACCAGTGGAGGTGAACAGGGAACGCTAGGATATCTCTCCAATATCCAATATAGTAGGCACATGTTTGACAGCCTAAGATGTTGGTCTAATAGTTAAATAGCCTATTTAAAATTACATACAAATTTTATGTTTATGGGGCCCACATAAAACTACACGGAACACCTAACTGTTAGCCATAAAATCTCCAACAGATCTGATACAGTAGCCAAGTTGCCTTGCTGATGCAATGACAGTAATATTTTTCGCGCTGGATTAGGGATTCTCATAATCTCTGCATTTGTTTCAGATTATACTGGTTGGTATAGGCGGGCCTCCCCTATCTATTTATATCTTATTTGAGTGTGGTTACAGTGATCTTGTGTACAGTGGCACAGTCTATTTGCATATACAGTATGGCCCACAGTATCTTCAAGTAGAAATATGATGAAATGTAAAGTTTGATTATATTCACAAGTTACATTAATAGGCATGAGAAAGAATGCTTTGTGTGTAAAGGAATAAAGGAACTCCCACAGGTGCGCCCATATGGCTGCATTCTGTTGCCTATATTTTGTGAAGGCTCACATCAAAAAAAAAAAAGTTGCTGGCAAAGTAAATTCTCAGTGACTTACATCTTACATTAAATAGCCTACTCATAAGAAATTACTGACCTCTGTTGGTGGAGTGGAAAAATGCAGGCTGATGCAGATTCACTGAAATTAAAACCACTCTGGGCTACACATGAACGAACCATTTTCCCCTCTGTATTATGTAATAATTAGAGTCTTATGTAATACATTTTAAAAAGGGTGTTTAATCTTATGGTATCAAATCATACCTCTACCTTAATCCTTCTTTGCTAGCCCAAAATTGGACAGACCCAGTGTAGAGCAGTTCCATTCATTGAAATACTTTGTTTCATAATTTGTGTCTGCACTGAATCACAGCTGGACCCTGTACTCAAAGAAATCACGTTAGAACCCACTGATGTTTCGGAGTGTCAACACTGTGGCTAGGAATACCATAGAGGAAAAGACATCTAATTAATGACTTGAAATATTTATTTAAAAACTGAAAAATTAAAACCCACACAGTTTTTAGCATATCATATAAAGACACATTTGAAATTGTTATTAGAGAATTTTGAAATTGTTGTTAGAGTAATGCTCTTGTTTTCTTGACTAACTGAGAGGCAGTTGAGATGCTGGCTGAGCTGGTAGACCTACAGATGAACCAATAGTGGAAGATGACAAATTAGGTGATCAAACACAGAAAAAAACAGAATTAAATACCCAGTGTCACAACAACTTTACAAAATGGCCAAAGCAGTGCATAAAACACAGAAAGGGCATGTGGACACGGAAAGACAGAGCTTTAAAAAGAGCCTGCTCATAACTCAACACTTGGTTTCACTTATTCACTCACACACAAATAAACAGATCCACACGCACGCACACACACACACACAGGTGGAGACTGTGCAAAAACACACACCCACACATACACACACCCACACATACATACACACGCACAAACACTAGTGAAACTCATGGTTCTAGCTTAAGCTTAAGAATGCTTGTGAACCCATTTCTCAGTCTAAAGGATGTCTTGTCTAGTTTCAGAGATGCCTGGCTGAGGTAAAAATGGCCCTGGTGGTTTGCTGGCGACTCTTGAATGTATCCAATGGCTGGAGTTGTGTTGTGCTGACAGACAGTGACGGTCTAAAGGCTGTTTGGCCCTGAAAATTGCTTCAACAGTGACAAGCAATAGAAGATACATTATTCAACCCCACTTGCCTTAACTTGTAAAGGTTGTTTCCCCTTAGCTTGTAAATGTTGCTCCAGGACATATGGGAATGAGGAATTTACCAGTCTGATTGGAAGCTCAAAGGTAAACTCAAAGCAAAATTAAATACCAAATACAAGGAAACATGAGCTCACCTAACTGCCCATCTGCTACAATACTGAGTTAAAGCTTTTATTCTTTATTGAAATAGGATAAAGTATGAAGCATATAATGTCTACTGTTCAGTGACAACTTCTACTTTATCACTGAAGTATTTAAGTATGTGAAATGAAGTATTTAAGTATGTGAAATGCTGACCTTTATCACACTGGAAGGCACAAATGTATGTTCTCTATTGAGTTATGGAGGGTGAATGTGTGTGCTGTGGCTGTGTGTGTGTGTGTGTGTGGTTGTGTGTTTGAAGTGAAGAGGTCTGGAGAAGACAGATGCCAGCTCTTTCTTTCCTTCTCATCCTCAATTAAAAGAAACATCCTCAAAAATGATTTTATCTGTCTTTTAGGATATTTCACCAAGTCTAGGCCTGCTGCTGCATCTACAGTCCTCTGGTCAATGCACCACCCCATTGACTCAGACTATGTCTTATTACATGAACAGTCTCATACAAACCAGCTCTCTCTTGTTTCTAAGGCAGTCTGTCTATGACAGTCTATGGCCCAGTTCACCAATACTGGCAAAGAGAAGAACGAGTCAACAGTCATATCTAGCTCAGTCATGGACTTTAACTTGTCAGCCGGTTGGATCAGTGAAATGAACCTGTTTAGAGGGGTCAATATCTTATGGACCCATGTCAAAAGTGGAATTTAAAAAAAAAAACCTTCGGCATTAACAAAACAAAAGCCAATTAGGTATCTGTTCATAATGTTAAAGCCTACTGTGTGTCATGTTCTGATGTCAAGTTAGTTTTGAAGTCAAATCATTGCACACACAGATACATATACTACAAAGAGTGTGTGAGAGATAGAGATAGAGAGAGAGAAAGAGAAGAGAAAGAAAGAGAGGGAGAGAAAGACAAGTAAGCTTGGTGTGAAATAATTCATCGTATCAAGATCGGATGAGACCAGATAGGAGACAGCTGTCCACAGTGGGTCACTTGAGAGTGAGTGTGTGTGTGTGTGTGTTGAGTATAGCTGTGTCCCAACACATCGTCTCATATATCTCCAAATGGAGTCCAGAGTCCGGAGCAAGGCCACTGTTGTGTGGAAAAATTAGTGTGGTCCACTGTGCAGAAGCTGGATCAGGAAGGCTTTATGGTTCGGCCCAGAACAGAACAGAAATCTCCAGGGATGAGCGAGTGCAATGCGTCTCCAACACACATCCCTTTTTGTGTTTTTTGTTCCTTTTTTGGGGTCCATTTTTGAAGCTGGAGACAAACACCAGATGGAGGTTGTTGCCGCTACAGTTTTGTGAAGCACTTTTGTTTTGTGGCATCCAAAATGGACAATCGGTCACGGCACACTGAAGAAGACTTGCCCACTGTGGGGTGGGAGTGTGTGTGTGTGTGTGTGTGTGAGTCAAACAGTCATTGCTGAAGAAGGGAACTGTGGTTGGGGTTAAAAGAAGCTGGGGGGGGGGGGGTGTTGGGGTGGAGACTGATGTGGGGTCAAGGGTCAAAGGTCATGATGATGAATGAGGACTGAACTGCAACCCAACCTCCAAACATATGATCAGTGGACAAGTCAGGAAAGGACCAACAGTTCTGAAATAAATACACTTGGTTGTCGGCAAGCCTGCGGTCTCTGCTACAAGTCTGAGGCTGGCAGATGGGAAGAGCAGTGGTCCATCTTGTTGCCGTTCGCTCATGCCTCATAGTCGCTCATCTACTTGCTATCCTCATGGAAGTCTCCCCTCTCCACAGCAGCAAGGTGGGAAGAAGGGGTTTGTTTTCTTTCTTTCAAAAGCACCTTTTTATTTGGCTTCGCTTTGCAGTTATAGAATGAAAATCACGATGAGGAGAATAACAGAAGACTTCTGAGTTACACATGTGTGATTAGCACAGAGGAGGGAGAAAGAGAGGAATAGAGAGAGAGACATCAAGAGAGAAAGAGAGAGAGACAGAGAGAAAAGAGGAGAAGCCCAGCCTTGAAACAGCTGCTGTTGTGTGTCTCAACCTGTTCCTGGAAGAAAAGAGAGAGAGAGAGAGAGAGAATAAACATTTGTTATGTGTCTGATATGGTCATTACTATCTTATTTCACCAGCATAAGCTAAAATGCATCCGCATATGTTTACATACACATGCAAGTGTGTGTGTGTGTGTGTGTGTGTGTGTGTGTGTGTGTGTGTGTGTGTGTGTGTTGACCTACCCTCCTCCTCCTCTCCCCAGCCCTCCGCTACTCCGGCCAGCTCGTAGTGTTTCTTCCTCAGCTCACCGAGTCTCTCCCTCTCCTTCTGCAGACGCGTCTCCAACTCCAGCACCATGACCTGTTCACAACCACACACAACTAGACTGAGCTGCAAGCGTGGACACTCACAAAAACAGACATGTCTGTTATTACTCACACACACAGACAAACACACACACACACACACACACCTGTGAATCCATCTCCTGTCTCTTGATTTGGGTGAGTGTCATACTGGAGAAGTCCATAGTCTCTGCAGAGGGGAAAATTGAACACAGACTGTGAGTAAAACACACGCACACGCACACACACACACACACACACACACACACACACACACACCACACATACAGACACTGTATCTGTTGTGCCCCCAGCAATCTCCTTTTAACTACAGTGGTTAAATTTGGAATGTGGACAATGTGGCAACAGAGGACAACAGCAACTGAAATGGCAGCTATCCCAGTTATTTGGTCACGCATCACTCTGCATATGAATATGCATGGCCATGTGTCACTGAGACACACACACACACACAGATAGACAGATAGATAGATAGAGAGAGAGAAAGAAAGAGAGAGACAGACAGACAGAAAGACACAGCATACCGGTCTCTTCAATCTGTGATTTGCCAGACTTGGTTGATGCTACGACACCAGCAGTAGCTTGGGTAACTCCTCTGGAAGCCTGCTGCAGGCGCGCCAGGTTAGCACTGTCCTTGTCTGCCTTCACCTGTGTGTTTGGATATGCGGGGGTGTGTGTACACACAATATTGAGTGAGAGAGAGAGAGACAAAGAAAGAGAGGAACAATGCAATCAAATTGTTTTTGACACAGAACTATACATCCAAAAGTCTCAGCGGTGGTAAGGAAATGTATTATTTACAAGGACACACACAAGCCCTCTTTGACACAGATTATTCAGTATTGTATGTGTGTGTGTGTTTGCACTGTACCTTAGATGCGGCCACAAGCTGCGCTGTGCTTGCTGCGATCTCGTGTGAACACACCATCAGCTCCTCAAACTTGCCCTTGCCCTGCACCACCATGTCTGCAGCATCCCTGCACAGACACACACAAGATAGTCACCACACACACACACACGCAAAATATTTATATGGGAGACAAGACTCTTGCTTTGCAAAGTGAAGTGAGTATGTGAGTAAGTGAGTAAGTATTGAGTGAATAGGCATTTTGTGGTGGGTGGGAACTCAAAAAACTTTACACTTTAAACCTGTTGGTTCTGCCTTCAATTGTGTTTGCTGACTGGAGATTTAAAGTATATCTGAGGCAAACTGAAAATGCATATTGATTACAATAACATTACAGTCGATCACAGTAAACCAGGCAAACTGTATTAAGACACTTTTACTTTCTAGCTGGAACGCATAACAATTTTATAGCTGCAAAAAAAAAACTCCCATTCAGGGGAGTTAATACAAGATCAGCTGCTGGCAGAAAAATATGAAGCTGTACCCTTTTGACCTTAGACCTCTTTTGGTTATCTTATTCATCTGCAAAGATATATAGACACACACACACACTCAAACAAAAGAGCACTTACACCAGCACAGTGGCCCCCCAGCCCACAGCCTTGGAGGCGGAGATCAGGCCCTCGGTCCAGCGGGAGTTCTTGGCGTAGAACTCCTTCATGGTTGCTGCTCCCTGTGGAGGCAGAGTGAGTGAGAGTCAATCAGCTGTGTAAACCAGCTCAGTGCCACCGGGGCTGAGCCCTGAGAGAGAGGACATTTCAGCGAACAAAACAGGATGCCAAAACAAACGCAGCGAGCCTAAACCACCCCCTAAACATCAGGCCACTGTGGAAACGGATCTGGCACGAACGGGGCACCGGATCCGTTCCCGAGTCGCCTGTCATGGGAGCGGCTGGGCCATCTGTCAGTCCATTAGCAAGTTTATTGGAGGCTGTTGCTCACCCGGCCACTCTCCACGATGTCTCTCTGAAGGTCTTTGGAGGACAGCACCAGTACTTTAATGGCCTCCATGAGGTCTGTGCAGGAGGCCAGAATCCTGCAGAGGGCGCCAGAGAAACAGAATATAATACAGATTAGACAGAAGCACCTCCACCACATGCCACACGGCGGCCAGATGCCTCAGAGGAGGCTAGGACTTCCTAGTTTGTTGTGTATTGGGCATCTGGCTTTACTCTGGCTCTTGAGTGGAATCAGCTGCTTCACTATAATAATACACAAGGCCATAGAACTTTCTAGAACCAATAGAACTCCACAAGTTCTGGTCAAAGAAGGAGGGGGGAAGTTTTTGGATCTCATTTTTTTGATTTAAAAAGACACCAACCTTTCGTTGACCTCCATTTTGATTCCAGTGTCAACAGCTCGGGACTTGTTAAGCATTTCCTGTTTTACAAAAAAAGAAATATTAATATAACAATATACACAAAGTGCTCATCTACAGGACTTGCCATATCTATCAAACCAGGAGACAAAATGTGCAAAATTCAAAATTTTTGTAAATAAAATAGCAAGCCACAATACTTTGGACACAGAAAGACACACACACACACACACAAACACACCTCTATCCTGGCTGCAGCTGACTCCACAGCTTGTGACGCAGCGGCCATCTCCTGCTCCACCAAATCTCCTAGTTCCCCCTGCTGCAACTCCAGCCCTCGCGGACGCAACTTCTGCTCCAGACACACACACACACACGCGCACACACAAACGTGCACACACACACACACACACACACACACACACACACACAGCCATGACAGAGAGGTGGTGAGTGTGGAGGGTGGGTCAAAAGATATCACAGTAGACAGCAATGAAGACAGGAAAGACAGACAGACAGGAAGACAAAAAGACAGAAAAGAGTCTGGCTTCCATGAGCAGGAAGACAGCATCAAATTTTCCATAGTCACTTTAGTAGATGAATGTCTTTCACAATAAATCAAGTGACAAGAAAATATGCCTGAGTGGAGAGCCGGTAGCTAGCTGCTTGTAATGATGATGTGATTACATTAATGTGACCTGTAGCTGCTGCAGTTAAAGTGCAGTGGAGTTAACTGAGTCTGTAATGCTTTTAACAATGGAATGCGACTATGACATGAGTGCTGTGCAGTGCTGTGGTGGGCTTGTCCTAGTCAGAAAGGTTGTGTGTGTGTGTGTGTGTGTGGTGTGTGTGTGTGTGTGTGTGTGTGTGTGTGTGTGGCGTGTCTCACCTCAGCGGTGGCCTTGATCCCCTCCAGCACCTCCTTCAGCTTGCCGCTGTCCGCAGTGGCCAGAGACTCACGGTCTTGTAGCTGAGCCAGCAGGGCCAGGGCCTCCGCACCGCAAGACTTCACACTGCTGGACAGCACTGTACACACACACACACACACACACACACACACACACACACACACACACACACACACACACACACACACACACACACACACACACACACACACACACACACGGACCACATCAACACTCAGCAAACACCTTCCAGCACTCAATCAAGGGAAAACAGCCATTTGCCCTGTGCTGTGTGTGATTTAATGTGGACATTTAGAAATAGTAATGCTTTCAGATGTACGAGCACATCCAGGTCAATTTAGAGTCACAGAAACGAAACATGAATTTACTTCAAAAAGTGCAAGGGTGGTTATGATACTTTAGATTAACATGACAATTCATGGCTGTAGTGCATATCCACCCACATATGTTGTTAGGCAACTACTCACTGATTACTCTCTAATTTTGCATGTCTATACATGTGTCGGCTCCACGGGGGAGCAGTGGGAGCCTGTGTTTACACACTGTGTGTAAAACGTCCCCATGGGAAAGCTAAAGTGGCCAGTCCTCTACAGAAAAATTATTAAGTCTACTGCCTCAAGTCGATAGCGGTGATTACCACAAAAACAGACCCACACGCGCACACACGCACACACACACACACACACACACACACAAAGAGACAAAGCTGGCTTTGGCAGTTGGCGTGGGTGGAATGCTAGTGGAAGCAAGCGTGTGTGAATGGATGGAGTGGGTGGCTCAGCGGCAAGTTCTCCTGCTCAGTTTAGCTCCTCTTAAGAGGAATTTGTAGTTGTTTGATTTAATCATTTGTACACCTCTGCCTACATTTCATTTTCATCTCCCAGTCAGAGCTACTGAGGCGAGACATGCACAGCTACAAAACTGCAAATAATGGCTCAACCACCTACTTAGACAGTACAGCAGCAGGGAACAACACGGAAAAGATTTAATGTTTTCTTTGAACGCCTCTTGAAGGACCACAACCACACACACACACACACACACACACACACACACACACACACACAGTTACATATTGAAATGCATTTAGCAGGTGATTACACAAGCTTACCATCTGCTTGATCCACTGGTACCATGTGGGAGGTGGCACTTCCCTGCACTATGGTGTCCCCAACCAGGTGGGCGAACTGGGTGACAGCCTGCACCAGCTCTGACACACCTGTGAGGAGGAGGAGGAGGAGGAAGAGAGTTCAAAGAGCAGAGTTCGACCTCATCATGCCCGTCTCACTGTCTAGCGGACAAAATGTGAGTCCCTCATTTCACTAAACCACTATAAACGGTGGAGGCGTTTCGGGTGGAGTTCACTCACCTGCGCTGTCGGCCTGGAAACCGTCCCCTGCAGTCTGTAACCGCTCCACACACTCCAATGCGGCCTGACACCTGGAAAGAAGGTAGTCTACACACACACATGCACATGCACAACAATGAATGAAACCATGTCATTGTAATTCATAGATTAGATCTATGACTGCATTACTTAGAAAGGCATCCAAGAACACATTGTGATGTGACACACTGTCAACATCAA
Organism: Tenualosa ilisha; assembly: GCA_015244755.2. Taxonomy (NCBI): domain Eukaryota; kingdom Metazoa; phylum Chordata; class Actinopteri; order Clupeiformes; family Clupeidae; genus Tenualosa; species Tenualosa ilisha. The sequence continues at coordinate 3,044,231 of PYXC01000452.1, read as the reverse complement.
TTTTTGCTTTTTTCAGACAAACTAGGCTTCAGACTTTTCTCTGGCTATGAGACTTGTGTTATGTGTGTGTGTGTTTACAGTTGTATGCATTTGTGTGTGACGGTGTGCGTGCTTGTGTGTGTGTGTTTACCGGCGGAGCTGGTGCAGCTGATGTGTGCGGGGTCGTCCAGCTGGCTCAGGCAGTCCTGAATGATCCTGCAGGCTTCCTCTACCGCCCCCTGCAGGGCCCCCCAGCGCAGCGCCTCTAGCTGGGCCTCCAGCGCCTGCTCACGGCTCTCCTGCAGCACGCATGCACGCACGCACCACACGCACACACACACACACACACACACACACACACAACACACACACACACACAACAGTGTGTCAACTGTGGCCTCAACTGTGGCCTCAAGAAGAGGAGTTAAGTGTCAGTGGTGGGGTGGATTTATGAAGTGCTCAGATGGAGTTGGGGACGATGCACCCAAACAGACACAAGATTAGACCTTCAGAACATAAACATGTCTTTATTGTCATTCCTAGGGCTCGTTTTGATCAGATTTGATTATATGCTTGCTGTGTTCATGGAAGGCCACACACACATGCACGCACGCATGCTCTGTATGCACACACATGCATGAACACACAGGCATATGCAAGCACACGCGTACACACACACACACACACACCACACACACACACCTTCTCATTGAGCTGATTCTGTAGGGCCTCGGCAGCCTTGACTCCGCTCTCCCTCTCAGTGGTCAAGCTGTTCTGTACGCGCTCCAACTCCTCCCCAATGCTGGCAAGCTCCGCCTCCTTCTTGGACACTGAGGCAACCAGCTCCGCCTTCTCTGACTCCAGCGTAGAGAGCTGAGTGCTGAGCTCTTCACTTGACTGTGTGTGTGTGTGTGTGTGTGTGTGTGTGTGTGTGTGTGTGTGTGTGTGTGTGTGTGTGTGTGTGTGTGTGTGTGTGTGTGTGTGTGTGTGTGTGTGTGTGGTGTGTGTGTGGTGAGTGTGTGAGAGTGAGACAGAGAGAGAGAGGGAGGCAAACAGACATTAAGTGTGGTTGCGTGTGTGTGTATGAGAGAGAGATGACACACATCATACTGTGTGGTGTGAGTGTGTGTGTGTATGTGTGAACGTGAGCGTGTGTGTGTGTGTGTAGTGTGTGTGAATGAGAATGCTACAGAGTGGTGATGGGGGACAGATGGTATAATAAGAAACAAAGCAGCAAGTGACAGAGGAGAGCTAGTGTGTGTGTGAGGGGGGCTCAGAGGAGAGCTAGTGTGTGTGTGAGGGGGGCTCAGAGGAGAGCTAGTGTGTGTGAGAGAGGGGGGCTCAGAGGAGAGCTAGTGTGTGTGTGAGGGGGGCTCAGAGGAGAGCTAGTGTGTGTGAGAGAGGGGGGCTCAGAGGGAACCCGAGGAAACAAATGACATGACAGGAAGGAAAAGATCGGAGTGAGAGGCTCTGCCAGAACGAGCCGTCTGGGCCAATGGGGGAAGAATGGGGGGATGAGAGAGAGGAGAGGACAAATGTGTAGAGGGCAGCTGTGAGGGCTACTGACAGCGTGCACAATACAAACACACACACGCACAAACACAATCTGTGCTCCTCGCTAAGATACCACAGAGACCTGCCACCTCTGATGAGAGACCATCAAATCCACTGGCAACACAGTCTGCTCTCCTTCCCTCTCCATCTCACTCTCATTACTTCCCTCTCTCTCTCCCTCCCTCTCTCTCTCTCCTTCACTCTACCACTTCTTCCTTCTTTCCTTCCCTCTCTCAAATCATGTGGAAGAGGAGAGGGCTTCATCAAGGACTTCCACACTTAAGTCCTTAAGTCCTCCACACTAATAACAAACACACACACACAAACACAGACAACTGTGACTTCTGCTTGAATCACAATGATGAAGGGGTACAAACAGGAGGATGGACAGAAAAACAAAAAGATGGAGGGGGATGGATGCGTGGTTAGATAGAGAGAAGGATGGATGAGTAGATAGATAGAAGGATGGATGGATGGATGGGTGGATGAAGAGGTAGATAGATAGATAGATAGATAGATAGATAGATAGATAGATAGATAGATAGATAGATAGATAGATAGATAGATAGAGTACCTGCTGGGAGGAGAGCATGCTCCCCTTGAGGATCTCCAGCTCAGTCCGGCTTGAGTGCAACTCTGCCTGAAGGGCCTGGAGCTGCTCTAGCTGAGCCTTCTCCTGTGTGTGTGGAGGGGGAGATAGAGAGAGAGGAGGGAGAGAGAGAGAGAGAGAGAGACTCACGTTAGCAATCACACACCACCAGTACCACCTGCACACTACAAGCTTAGCATGCTACATAAACACCAACACTGCTGCTCTTTCCTGTCGGCCAGGCTTACGATACTATACTATACAATACTATACTACACGATACTATACTCACCTTGCAATTGAAAATGGACTTATTCATGTTGGCATGTTTTTAGTGTTACCTGTTGTTCCGAGGCATCTTGAGCAACCTTGAGTTTCTCCTGCATTTCCCTTTTCACGCTGTCCACCTCATCCTGAGCCGCCCGCGCCACAGTCATCTGACGGGTCACTTCAGCATTCTATACGCACACACACACACATACACACACACAGATATATAAATTCATCTGAATTGGTGTGCCACACAGTGCCACATTAGCCTGACTCAACAAAAAGCCAGCTTTTAATACAGGTCAAAAATTCTATCCACGCAATTCACACACAGCCAGTATATACGAGGCACTGGGTGGTTTAACAGGCTGGAACATTCCATGAGTTCGACTTGGTGGATATTTCTAACAGCGGAAGAATGGTTCAGTGTTTTTGTCCTGAACCCTACTGTGCCTGTGGTGTCTTTCCACCAGGCTCTCTAGGGAGCATCAGCCCCTCAGCTGCCTGAGAGCAACCATGGTAAGGACCGACACACAAACACACTAACCGCCCCTAAAAATATCTGCACTTGAACAAAGCAAGAACATGCTGCATAACAACCACTGCCTTCCCACAAACAATTCTTCTGCAAATCCATTCTAACTGAAACCACTGAGCCAGAGACATTCCCCGTACAATGGGGGATTTTATTTCACAGTAGACCACCTTGACAGTCCAAATGTCCAAATGTGCCCACTAACACGAAGCAAATCAACTGGCATGAATCAGCCAGTCATGAAGTCTCTTCATATCAGTTAAGTATTTGAGGGTTGAGGACTGTCTCTGAAAGGGGAGGGGGGGGCATGGGGACTGTCATTGTCTGGTGTTATGTAAGGAAAAATGGCTTATTCAGGTGTACATTCAGACAGGAGAAGGTAGGACTCTCTACCTTTCTGAGTAGGTCGGCGTGGCTCTGGACCAGCTCAGTGTATTTCTCCTTTAGTTTGGTGTAGCGCTGCTCATTGGCCTGGGCCTTCCCTGAAACACACACACACACACACACACACACACACACCACACACACACACACACACACACACACACACACACACACACACACACAGGAGGTGTCACATCAGTACTCATAAGCTGGGCAATTTAAGGCAGATAATGAATAAAGAGAGGGGAGTAGAGGCAATGAAAGCAATAGAGAGGGAGAGAGGGAGAGAGAGAGAGAGAGGGAAGTGAGTGAGTGAGAGAGGATGGATGCCTTTCAGGTCATGTAGTATCAAAGCACTATCATTTAAATTAGGCTGCATAACAGCCTCTCTCTCTCATCCACACATCGAAGGTGATGAGGTAAGGAAGTGTGTGTCCGTGTAACACACAGGGGAGTGAGCATGCACATAAACAGTGTTTGTAAGTGCTTTACAAGTGGCTGATGAGCTGCTGCCGGTGCACTGATCTCTCCCTGGCCTCAGGCACACAGCACCGCTGAGAGCCATCCATCTAGCTCAGAGAGTGCCGCCACCGCCACCAACACGAAACAGCACCGACGCCTACCACTAGAGATTAACCATACACTATAGCTGTGTGCGTGTGTGTGCGTGTGTGTGTGTGTGTGTGTATGTGAGGTTGTCACGGTGTCAAGGTGCACTGCCACACAAAACCGTAGGGTAAGGTACAAACGGCTGCAGTTACTTTTTGGAGAAGTCCATTATTATTTCTGTTTCCAGCGCATTTCAAAAAGAATGACATGTCAACTTAGGAGACTACAACCCGCTTCGTAAGTTTTCAACCTCGGTTTGTAACAGTAACACTGCGATAACAAAGCAGTTATCTGGTAATGTTGGCTAGTATGAAAGCCTGAAAGCCTGAAGCCTACCGTTGTGAAGTGTCTGTTTACAATCTCCCAGCAGTGGATGTGTGCATTTCTTCCTCAGCTTCCCCTCACATTTAATATTCCAAAAGTTTTGTTCTTCTATCCTTGCAATTCTGACATTAGCAAACTAATGTTACGTTAAATACATTCACTCAACCTGCCATCAGAGCCATGCAATGCTGACAAGCTAGCCTACAGCAACGAATCAGAGCACGGCTCATTATCCTAGGTGGAAAAACGAGGCACAATACCTCGAGGGCTATTTCTGTAATAGGTTACAGAGGACCGTGTTTAGGTCTCCATGTATCATTTTCAGCCCAACTAAAGTTAAATAGCATCTAGCATCTTTGGTGACCTCAGAGAACAATTTTAAATACCCTCTAAATGTATGGCAGGTCAGCTTTACACACAATTACCATGTTGGAGGAAAATTGGGAATGGAGTGGGGGAGGACAGGAAGTCAGCACAAATGGAAAATGGAGACAGGCACAGAGTGGAGTTGAAAGTGAAAGGAGAGAAGAACTGAATGGTGTCTAAGAAAGATGGCCACGGTGGTGGGAGTGAGGGGACGGTGGTTGTGAGGAGGGGAGGATCCTTACTCTCGATCTCAGTCAGGCTGCGCTGCTCCTTCTCGGTGTCCTCCTTCACGCGGCGGAGGTCGTCTAGTTCGGCGCGCAAGAACTCGCTCTCGCCCAGCGCCTGCTGCTTCAGGTGGCTCTGCTCGGCCAGCTCGGCCTCGAGCTCGTTCACGCGCCCGCGCAGTGCCTGGCACAGACGCCCACTCTGATGAGACAGAGACGGAGACAGGGGGGTGGGGGGTTAGAACGCGTGAGAGAGCCGTCGTTTCACAGTCACAGAGAGAAAGAGGGATATGAAAAAGATGAGAGTGGAACAATGAAGTAGATGGGAGTGATGTGCGCACAATAGATTAAAGAAAGACAAGTACGACAGAGAAAAAGACAGACAGAAGATGAAGAGGGCAAGAGAGAAGAGGAGAGAACAATGGCAGGAAACAGAAAGGAAAACAGACAGCAAAAAATATAGCAAGCAAGCAAAAAAGAAAGAAAGACAAAATAGAATAACAGACAGAAAGGGAGACAGTAGAAAGAAAGAAATAAAGACAACAGAGGGAGGGTAGTGTGTGTGAGAGAGAGAGAGAGAGAGAGAGAGCGAGAGCGAGACAGATGTCAATGTCAAGGTTTATAGTGCTCTTGGTGCATGTTGAAATATGCTGTGTCACCATCAACTCCTCACTCTAATGGGCTGTTAACCCCTTAACCCCTCCACCCCCCCCCCACTCTGCACCTGCTCCCCCACTGAGGGTTGCTCACCTCCAGCCTGAAGGTCTCCAGCTCCTCCTTCAGAGCCTGAATCTCTGCTGTCAGCTGCTCAATCAGGCGGTCTCTACACACACACAGTCAGACACACACACACACACATACAGAAATAAGTCACAGCAGGTTGGCTGATTATGATGTGTGAGAAGCACTTCCTTCAAGCAGAGCAGTTCTTCCCTGTCATCAAGCAGGGCTGGAACTCTTGATTACTTGTATGGTTGATTCATTTATCGACTATTTCTTGAAAAACTGATTAAACTTAAGTTTTCAAGTTTAAGAAGCTACAATCATGAGTTTGAAGGCATTTTCCTTAAAAATGGCACAAATTGTCCAATTGTCAAACGAGTTCAGACCGCATGAAATGCTAAAACAAGACATTGGTGACTATGACATCGTCAGCGATAATGGTCAGTGGGCAAAGCACAGCATAATCATCCTGTCATATACTGAGGTGTGGGGGTAGAACATTTGGATGTCTAGCTGTGACATGCTTCCTAATGACTGCAGGCACTTCCTGTCACCTTAGGAAGCACTTTTGGAGAGTCAGACTGAAAGAGCTCATAATGAGGGAACAGCAGTAGGGCCACATCAGATCCACAATCAGGCAGTGTCTAGACAGAACGCTATTCAGCAACCCTATATATAGTCAAGTCAAGTCAAGTCAAGTGGGTTTTATTGTCATTTTAGTCATATACACTGTATATAGTGAGACGAAACAACGTTTCACCATGGAGTCAAGTGGTGCACATTGAGATACATAGAAGACATTTGAGACAGGCTACATTTAGTGCACTTAGGCTACATTTAATGCACATTCAATATAAATATAAATATACATAAAGTGTGTCAGACAACAGACACTAAGACAGGGCATAAGTAGACTTGTAGCACAGCAGTGATAGTCTTGCAACAGAGACTGATAGTCTTGCAACAGAGCACGATAGTCTTGCAACAGAGCACTGATAGTCTTGTATCAGAGCACTGATAGTCTTGTATCAGAGACTGATAGACTTGCAACAGAGCACTGATAGACTTGCAACAGAGCACTGATAGCCTTGTATCAGAGACTGATAGACTTGCAACAGAGCACTGATAGCCTTGTATCAGAGCACTGATAGTCTTGTATCAGAGCACTGATAGACTTGTATCAGAGCACTGATAGACTTTATTGCAGAAGTATAGATATGATTATTTAAAGCATAGTGGCCATCATTTGGGTTATGGGGGATGACAAGGGCCCCATTATGAGGCTTGAGCATGTTAGTGAGTTTCAGGCCATCAGCTGGTTTTGAGGGAGCACTTACTTGTCATCTTTGCGCATGCCGTTCTGACTGTTGAAGTTGAAAGGGTCTGTGGCTGCTCCGAAGAGATCATCAAACCTGGTCTCCACCGCAGCCTGAGGAAGCCAGCAGGTGCAAGTCAGAGCAAGACCACTGTCGGTACAGCAAGCCCATTCCAATAGTGACATAAGAACTTCCATTGTTGCAGTCAGAGATGGACTCAGATCCACCCATCCATGTGTATATGCTTGTATACATACTACAAGCTCATAATCACACAAAAAACTATTCAGTCGACAGGAAGGAGGGCACAGGATTAAGAGATTACTCAAGCATTAGAAAGATACAATAATGCACTACAGTAATTTCCCTAAAATAAGACGCACCAATTATAAACCTCAGGTCAGTGTTTGATGCAAACTAAAAAAACAAATCTATGTATTGACCTCACCCTTGTATAAACCTCACCCATGTGTTAACCTCAGTTTACTAAACATTACCTACTGGATCACAATCAGATCAGATCAAGTAGAATGATGAAAAGAAATACAATCCTGTATATAGCCCTCACCCATGTATAAACCTCATAGATGAAGACATTTTCCATAATGAATGTATCTCTGTGTTAAAAATCAGGAAATGACAGCACTAAGAGTTGCCTGCTAGTGGGGCAGTCAGTACCGGCTGGGCAGGGATGTCTGTGTCCACCAGGTCTTCTGTCTCCACCACATGCTCGCTCTCGGGGGAAGACGACTCCACTGGGATCACCACCACTGGGCTGATGTGCTCCGACAGAGCCGACGCACGCAGGAAGTTAGGAGGATTCTAGAGAGAGAGAGACAGATAGAGAGAGAGAGGGAAAGAGGGAAAAAGAGTCGATAAGCGAAGCCTAATTAGTTATCCAGCGGAGGTGATGGGAAAGCACTCTAAGGTCACAGCGTAATTCATTAAGAGCTTAGAGTAAAACAACACGCTTTGATGCACAAACAACACAGGCCGTGTTGGCTCAGGAGAGAACTGGGGTCTTCCTCACCTCTGGAAGCTGAGGGATCTGGATGAGTCTTTTAAAGTACTGCAGGTTACTGGAGCGGTAAAAGAGACTCTTCAGCCTGAGAAACACAAACAGAATCAGAGAGTGAGGAGAGACTGGGTGAGTGAGTGAGTGAGGGCACTAACAGTTGTCGTGTGAGCGAGGCACGGTAATCCATTATGGATGTCTGAAAGGCGTACAAATAAGGTGTGTGTCTCTTGCCGTCAGCTTCACCACAAATGGAGAGATAAAGGGAAAGGGAAAAGGGGAAGAGAGAGAGAGAGAGAGGAGAGAGAGAGAGAGAGAGAACGTGCTGACCAATCTCAGTCATTCATTTCATACATTTAGATCGCTCTCCTTGCCTTGTGAGCCCATTTTGCATAGTCGTGACCCCTGCATGAACTCACTTCTTAAACTGCTCCTGGAAGCGGTCTCTGTGCCCCTGCAGTGTCTCTGCTGGCAGGCCTGGACATGAACACAAAAACGCGCATTAATGACTAATGCTATAAGCTGTGTGTGCTTGTGTGTGTTTGTGTGTGTCTGTGTGTGTATTTGGGTGTAAAATACAGTGATTCAAACTCCGTGCCAACAGTCTGTCAAGGATGTGTGAATGCGTGGGCAACAGCCAACATGCTGATCCCCCCATGCTAATGGGGTAGAGTTCTAGTTTGGTTTCTCTAAAACAAAGTTTGTAGCCTACAGAATTACATCACAGCATATTATGCTCCAGTGATGGAAATGACTTTGTCAATATCCACAGCTTAAGACTTCTGCACTAAAAACTAACCCAAATATTTCCTTTGAGTGCGACACATTCAAGCCTAAATATGTGTGTGGAAACTGGGGTAGAATGTGTAGAATGACTGCCTTCAATTTTTCCTATTATGTGAGAGCACTCGATTCAGGAACGTTGATGTTCAGTTTGCGTTCTTAATGAGTGACTGATAAAAATCTCACCACCATAGCAACTAGTCTTTGTTAAACACACAGCTGAAGCAAGACATCAAACATTAAAACTGTATATACACTGTATATGTACACTGCAATACTACTGAATTACTAATAATGCTGACCTGATGTAATATTTTTCATGAAATGATTCATGAACCTTTTGTAGGCCGTAAGACTGATGACAAACAGCCAGGCAGTTATTATCTGATTACTACGTTATTACTGCAAGGTCTTATAAATCCTAATCACACACAGTTAGGGTTGATTCAGTGATGCTGACCAGCTGGCTGTACTCTATTAATGTGTCTAAGTGTGTGTATGTGTGTGTGTGAGAGAGAGAGCGTGATGATAGTGGTGGTGCGGGGTGTGAACAGCAGGGGGACTCACAGGAGTGGAGCTTAAAGAGCAGCTTGACGGTGTAGTCGTAGAGGTGGCTGCAGTCCAGGATCACCTGGATCAGCGGCGCCAGTCGACACTGACCTGCCGCAGTCACAGAGACGGAGCGCGACATGTCCAGCGAGCTGAACACTGCATACACATACACACACACACAGATGTAAACACACGCAGACACACAAAATGAATAATCAGATACTATTATAATGTCACACAAAAGCTCAGTGACACACACCACACACACACAGTTTCCATTCTGCTTAAAACAAACAGATCAAATAGGAAAAGTTCATGCATAAAGGCATGTGCAAAATGCCACTCAACCCAAACAGACTCAAGACATCTTCATCACCCTTCTAAACAACCCGTGGCCCATGAACCCACACCCAGGGGAGACACTAAACCTGGATGGAAAAGCGAGTCAACCTAGGTGACATGATCCCTCTAATCTCATTAGGTTTGGATCAGTCTGCCTATGGAGGGAAAGGGGGGGGGGATCTTCACCTGGGTGAGAGCAGGCAGCAAAGGCCACTCACTCCTGCACTCACTGACACACAATCTTTCTCTCTCTCTCTCTCCCTCCCTCCCTCTCTCTCTCCCTCTCTCTCTCTACCCATCTGTCAGGAGCCCTATTGACATTCAATGCTGAGTGCATTGGGAGCAGCACAAGCGCACCCCATCAGCATTAACAAGCAGGGAATCGGAGGGCCGAGCTAAAATGGAGATGCTAATTTAACGACGCTGACCTTGACACAGTTTGATGATGCGGGCTGGAACTGCTCCACCACTTCCTTCCCTCCAGCATCCCAGCGTCATCATCACCAGACCGCGTGTCTCTGACAGCGTCGGAGTCCGCATCTAATCTAGATCTGGTGCTGTGCAGCATGTCTGTGAAGTTTACTGCGCGGCATTCAGCACCTTTACATAACTTGCTGCCCCCCAACCACACCCCCACGCCCACCCACACCCTGCTTATATCTGCATATCTCTGCAGATCTTCCCTTCCCCACAACCCCCTCAGCCTCTTGGCCTCGGTCTGTCTGCCGTCCCATTTATCTGATGCCATAAAGTCCCTCTGTGCTGCCTGACTACTCTACTCTCCTTTCAATATTCCTGGCCATGCTTCACTCCCTTATTTTCACTCGTGTACTAGCACTTTCCCAACCCCCAGAACGCTCTCATACACAACACACACACACACACACACACACACACACTCTGAGTCAAGGTCCTGGGAGACATTGCTTTCCCCGCACAGAGGTGTGGTTTCCTGTGCCATGGACCAGTGATTTGAGCAACCAAAAAAAAAAAACCACACACACGTACACACACATTCATATTCAGCCTGCAGCCTGAATAGTGAGCACAAACCCTTACCTATGCCACCCCCCCCCCCCCCCCCAAACACACACACACACCCTGCCCTGGCCCACACACACACACACACACACAGATTATGTCTTCTATGCTACATAAGGCCATTTAAGCGTAACACACTGATTTTAGTGGTAGAGGTTTTTTTTGCACAAAAGTTAATAAGTCATCCATCCAGCCATCTGCAGATTGTCCTGGGTGATTACCTGCCAGGAAAAGATTCAGCTCACACTCCAGATAGTCAAACATCTCAACAGTCATTTGGAAACTGCAATGGAGACAAGCAAGAGACACAATGAGCAAAGCCACACACACACACCCCACACTCACAATGAATCATGCTGCCAATTCTTATCTGTGTCATATACTTAAATTGGTCCACCACTGGAAATTTAATATTGGATATTTCATTTTGTCAGCCTAAAATAATTTCCCTGTGTTCGCTTCAGGAAGCAACCATGAGAGCACTCACAAATTGTTGACGTCGTTCTCTCCCACCTCGTCGAGCTGTCTGTTTGACATCTGAAGGTTGCCAGGGAAACGGGGGTTCTGACAGAGATGATAAATTTGCATCAGATTGGAGATTCGTGAGGTGCACAGGAATGAGAGCCAACACACTTTTTTCCCCCACAGAGATGGAGGGAGAGAAGAGAGATAGACAGCTGGGGTGGAGAGGTGTGAGACTGATTACAGAGGTGAGGAGACAGGTAGACACACACACACACACACAAATAAACACACACACACACAAATAAACACACACACACACACACACACAGTCATCAACTCACTTTGATGTGGAACTCCATTTTGGTGATGAGCAGTTTGAGGTAGATGCTGCATAGCTTTCCATAACCTTCACTCAAATGCCCCTGTGGAAATTAGCAGAGAAGGAGGGACAGACAGAAAGAGAGAGGAGGAGGAAAAGAAAATGAGAGAAGATCAAAGGGAGGTGGAAGCCTTCAAACTGCTCAGGGGAGAGCAGATGCTGAGATTGCACAGCAAGTTGGCAGAGGGGGATCATTAAGCACTAGTACCCCACTGCACTTGGCACATAATGTGTGAGTGTGTGTGTGTGTGTGTGTGTGTTGTGTCAGTACAGTTGCAGCCTGGAAGCTAGAGCTCTTTATGAGCCAAAATTCTTGTCTGAGATTTTCACTCGGAGATGAAGCGCTTTGGCTCCCTCCTGCCGTCAACGGAAAGCAAGTAGGGTCAAACAGGGCTAAAGGCTGTCCAGGCCTAAGGTGAGCCAAATAGAACAAGGAGTTCTTCCATTGTGTGTTTTCCCTTCAAAAGCCATAGAGTACATAATTTAAGAGCTCTGTGTCTTGCAAACACACTGACCCAAAAGGATAACACTATCATGCATGCCGCAGGGTGTTCAAAAACAAGATAACTCAAAATTCATGGTCACAATAGCCCCCCAAAACAAGAGCACAACAGATAAGGCCTCAAGGTGTCAGGAAGTCAAGACTGGGAACATTCCAAACAGCTCATGACCCGAGTCATCCCTGGTCACAATTCTTTCCAACATCTGAAAACATAGTTTATTACTGCTGAGAATTATACACTTTTCCATTTTGACTGGGATAAAGAGTCTGCAATATATTCAGTGAGCACCCTGCCTAATTTAGGTGCATGCACATAAGCACTGTGTGTGAGTGTGTGTGTATGTGTGTATATATATATATATATATATATATATATATATATATATGTGTGTACATAATGAGCATGCACTTCCAGGGTGTCTATTTGTGAAAGAGCAGCTTCTCATGACCACCGTGACAACCGAAAGTGTCAGAAGTTCATCGGCTGCCCACTTCCTCTTCCTGCAGCCGCACTGCTGGTGGTGATGTCACCAAAGGAAGGGCAGGGTTCTGGTCACAGGATGCAATTTCTCCTGAGTCCAGCCCTTTGCTAGCACACAGTAGGGGATACGACTGGGACAGCAACCATAGCAAAAAAGTCACTGGTCAGCAAAGTTCCATCTATTCAATCCTTCCTCTTAGCACACACAAGGTTGCCAACTCCCAGAAATACAACTAGGACGTGACACACTTTGCTGCAACCCGAAAGATGAACAACACACCCAGACAGCCACCAAAAGACAACACAGTCGACAACAAAAGTCAACAACAAAAGTCAACAAAATCGACAACAAAAGTCAACAAAGTTGATAACTGCAAGAGCAGCAAGCACACTATCAATCTTCGTAAGTGTCTCTCATACTGAGAGGCAGGAGGCAACTGGCAAGAAGGGAAAAAAAAAATCACATTACAGCACCCATTTGATTGATGCCTTAATTATCCCAGCCATGGTTACTTGACTTGAACAGGCCATCAGCCAACATTAACAGCCTCTGAAGATGCGTTATGAGTCACGCAGCACCACGCATCACAACAACCAGGTTATAAAAAGGAGCAGGGTGAGTCTGTGTGTGTGTGTGTGTGTGTGTGCGCGCGCTCGTGTCTGTGTGTTGCTGCTTTCCGTGACTCAACCTTGACTGTGCGGCTGGCGTCAGAACAGAAAATCACACACACACACACACACACACACACGCACGTCTGAAACTCTCACACCACATGTCAGTCAACTGTCACAGGTCGGCTGTCACCCTGTGAGACAGACAGGCTACCCCATCCACACTGACAGAGTTACAGAACAGGCGTCCGCTTCCCAACACCATGGTTGCCATCCAGTTAGCAACTCTGTTGGTTGGCAATGAGCAATTGCATTGCAACCAACAAGTTTCCAACTTTTCTAGCTAGTAACTATGGTTTTAGGAAACTGACCACAACTATGGTTTTAGGAAATGGACCCCTGAAAAGATGCTCGAATAACTATGAAGCCCCATATGATTTCATTTTAATGGAGCACTCACTAGGATTTTGGTCAGGGGTTCTTTGCTGTGTTGCACCCTTGGGTACCCTGTGGTGTACTGACTGGTTAACCAGTGACCTGTGGGAATAAATGGGTCTTGATAGGGATTCGACTGACTGCTGGTTAGTCAGCCTCGGTCTGCTATGTGTGACCCACAAAGCCAAGCAGCATGGCCTTCCTGTTCCTTACCCACATCCTGCTCATGTCAGTAAGGTCCGCTTTGTTCCTCATGGAGTCCTTTATGACCTGCCAGGAACACAGAGCAAACACGAGGTCATTAGAACACAAACATATGCCCATCTGTTCACAGTGACCGGTCGTCTGATGAACCAGTTGTGAGGTGCAGGTAAGGACACTTACATTGGGGTGGCCGTCCCTCAGAAGTTTGTGGAAGACGTGGCAGAACTTCCAGCAGAGCACGGCATTGCTGGACAGAGGCAGGCGGTTGACGGCTGCCCAAAACGTGTGAGCGCCCTTCTCATGGTGGGTGCCCAAGATGCAAGGTGGGGAGACTGCAGTCAAGGAGAGACAGCACAGAGAAGCGAAAGATGCAAACCTTCAGATAAGCTGACCTTCTGGTCTGAGACGACCCCCGCCGTCTACCGGGTGGACTACGGCTACCACTGATGTTTTTCCGTCATAAATCAGTTTGGAGACTTCAAGCTGTTAAACAGATCTCCATAAAGAGAGAAAAAGAGAAGTGCTCGCAGTGTCTGGTTTGTTTTAAGTGTGTGATGCACTCGAGGCGCCGGGCCTCCACCAGACAAAAGAGCTCCTGTTAGAAGCCGCCGCATCAGCGTGCCTCAGCTAATAGAGTTAAACGCAGCCTTCCTTCTTCACATGGAAACTAAAAAAACTCTCAGTACTGTCTGTACCAAACACACACACACGTGCGTGCGTGCCAAACACCCCAATCACCCCCCCCCCCCCCAATGTGCGTGCGTGCTCGCTCGCAAACACCCAAATCACCCCCAACCCCCCCCCCCCCCACCCACAGAAAGTGTGCAAAAAAAGGATATTCCTGGCATGCTTCTCTTTGACAGCAACCTCCTGTGTGTTGATAGCCTTGTTGATGCTTACGGCCTGTGTGTTTAAACAGAGAGAAAACAGCAATTATAAAAGGCAGACATGATAAATATACTTACAGAAGAACCCAAATATACAAAGAAACTGGGCTGTTGCTTTAAGAAGAAAGGTCTCATCTGTACTTGGCTGTTCTAAAAAAGACCTCGCCTATATGCGAGACCCTAACAATAACAATAAACATAAGGCAGCTAGTTACAAAACTATACTACTTTAGTTACAATTTGTAGAGCATGACCTGTGCCCAAAAAAAGAAAACTCTTTCCAATGACTTAATAACCCCAAAAAATCAAAGCAATATAAAAACCAAGCATGTAAGTGTTTTATATGCCCCCTTTGTCTAATGCATGCAAACGCACTCTCACACATGAACACACAAGCGCACTCACACAAGGGCTGAACAAACAGGGCCTCATACCTGCCCCTATCAGCCATCTGCTGCTACCACAGAAACACTGTCTCAATCCTCTCACAGACCAGGTGCCCTAGAGGGAGTTATCAGCCAAACCGTCTTTCCTGGAAACTCTTGCATTGGAGCGCAGCTCCTATTGTCATAGCTTGCCTTTTAGTACTGAAGTACAAAGGTGTTATTACTATTTGACTGGTGCTGGCTAGACGGCTGCTGCAAATCTCTGAAAAGCACAAAAGCTCTTAAAATTCATCTCGTAATCTCAACTACAATATAAAAGGCTCTTTCCTACAATGCTGAGTATGTTTGTAAAGACAGGGTCATGCCAGGCCTTGCATACAGTATTTCCTGATACTACCCAACCACAGAAAGACAAACCTCCTGTGGAAGAAACCTAAATAATTGGGTCAGAAACAGTAACCCCTTCCTATGAGAGCTCTGTGAAGCATGCTGGGCTCGGCTTCTTGACTCTCCCCAATGTTGCCTTGGGCCACGGGCCCATGGCAGACGCACAGCTAAAAGGTGACAAGGAGAGGCTTTGTGTCGACATGATGGATTTGAGGGATAAGTGTCTCATTAAGTCACAGCTGTGTGCTCAAAAGGAATGAGGAAGATCTGGTGGCCGGGCCCACAATGCTGACACGAGCGAGCAGCTCTTCCAACAAACACAGTAACGGCAGGCAGAGAGGCATTGGGTGGAACGTCTCTTCCAGTAAATCTCCAATCACTGCTGAGTGTCTCTGCATTCACAGCAGAGGATCTTGTGAGATATCAGGATTTGCCATCAATCAACAAAGAACAAAAGCAACAAAACAACAGTGTTGAATTTTATTGACGTAACCTTTGTGGATACCAGTTCGGTGGGCAGATTTGACAGCAAATATGGTTTCTCTTCCCAGTGTTCAACGAATGAGGAAAAAAGGAGAGTCTCTACTGGACCATCCCCAGCCCTAGTGCAAGTGGTTCCCACAAAAGCATGGCCTAATTTGTCCACACTGAGACTTTGTCATCGGTGTGAATGAGAGAGCCAGCTGCCCCGGCTTCTTGGCATCCGCAAGAGCGGCTCGCTGGCACCCACGCCTAAACTATCTCCCTCGACCCGCCGCAGAACTGTCCGCAGAGTGCAACTATGACTTATTCACCACAAGCCTGGTGTCATTCAAAAATGAGCGAGACACACACACACACTCACACACGCAGAGAGAGAGATACCAATGAGGGAAAAAAAGAGTAAAGAGTGAGTGACAGAGAGAGTGAGACAATGTGACAAGAACAGCAGAGGGGAAAGTAGACTCTAAGCTGTGCCATTTAGCCCATACGTTGCTCTGAGTCTGTGGGCTCGCGGAATGAATCCCTCTGAGTCCAGCTTGTGTTTGCTGGCCTCCAGCCCCCTGTGTCGCCTGCATACCAAGTAGCCTCCATCTCCATGCGCTTGCTCCGAACGGCCCCGTCTGTCCCTGCGCGGAGCGAAGGGGGCAACAGACGCTGTGTGAATCAACATTGTCACTGCACAGCACTGACCAGCCAAACAAGGCCGCCGTTCTTGGCTCTGTCTTCCAAGTGATGCGACGCAATCGCTTCATAAATGATTCAGCAGCCATTCATGCTTCAGCTGTTTTTCTTTCCCTCGAGGAAGCAATTGTGAAAGTAACTTTAAACGCGTTATGGGAACATGAAGGGCAAAGTTAGTTTATCTAAGCTTTCTCTCCTTCTGCCCACAGTGGTAATGGATCACAGCCCTGTAATGACGACGATGACGACAACAACTCGGGGCCTCCTTTGATAACTGTTTAGAAATATGTTCAGAACCACATAAACCAAGGCAAACGACCATCATCAAACATCTGACAATTAAAAAAATAAAGCCTCCTTGCAATTTAGTTGTCAAAGTAGTAGTAAGACAAATTGAATTGAAGGGGGAGGGGAGGGCAATTAATCAAATGACACCGGAGGCCAGTAGAGGCATTCTCACGGAGCCCGACCGCAGCTGTCCTTGGGTGAACTGTAGGGCTGGACAGGGAGGCAGACCGGGAGGCAAAAAGAAACAGTGGGAGAAACCAGCCTGCTGCAGGTCAGGGCCCATTATCATAAACCATCTCTAGCTGGGAGAATGAGAGAGATAGACATACAGGAAGAGAGAGAGAGAGAGAGAGAGTAAGTGAGAGAGTGAGAGAGAAAGAGAAAGAGGGAGGGAGGGAAGGAGAGAGAAAGAAAGGGAGGGAGAGAGAGAGAAAGAGAGGGAGGGAGAGAGAGAAGGAGAGTGTTAGAGAGAGAGAAAGAGCCAGATCACATAACAGATAAGCACTCCTGAGACACGGGTGAACATGAGAGCAGGCAGGCCTGAGTGCTACCCTACGTCAGTGCCAGCGCTCCTGGAAAATAAGAAGAAAAGGACGCAAGTGAAGTCTGCTGGATACACACACTGGGACTGCAGTGCTAATATTAATACAGACGATGCCCCCGAGACCCACTTGCAGTCCAATAACAGACATCAGTAACGCCCATTGCTTGGAATCTAGATTTTTCTCTGTATAGATAGTTACAGTGTGAGATTTAGCTTAGGGAGAAAGAAACTCAGATTCTCTGGAGGTCACCACATGTAGGTGAGTCAGTCAGATAGACTGGGCGGTCTTGCCCAATTCAAGTGTGTCTACAAACTACAGCCAATTGCACAAAGGTATGTGTGAGAATGAGGCAGAGAGGGATGAGCTCTTGGGCTGTGTAGGCCCATATGTGGTATGATAGGGCAGAGAGGAGGGAGAGGGAGAGAGAGAGGGAGAGAGAGAGAGAGTGAGAGAGAGGGGAAGTGAGAGATGGGAGTGGACCATTAAGTCACTCAGATTAAGGGAAATGAGACACTACGTCCCCCTCCAAAATGATGTCATGCCACCTCTTTAGCAAGGCAGCGGGGCCAAGTGCGCGTCTGTCTATGTGAGCTGTGCTGTGTTGGGCTGTCTGTGCTGACGTTTTGGACAGAGCCAGTGGGACTGGAGCCTGGTGCTGGGTGCTGGTCTGTGGGGAGGAGAGGAGAGGAGGAGTGGGAGGCAAGCAGGCATCTTAGGCTAGCTTCCTGTCTTGGCACAGGCCGTTCCTGCCCATTTCCTGTTGGATGAAAAATCCCTGGCACTGCCCCCATCACTTCTGGGGCAAACGTGGCCAACCCAAACAACAGGCCCAGACTCCCTTTAAGTCTCCCTCTGAAAGGCTCCCTTTCCCAGAAGATCTCTTTGATTGCCCTATAAGGTCAATCAATGCCATCGTGCCACGCACAAAATATGCCCTGCACAGTCCATGACCGTCCAACCTCTACAGCTCCCCGTGCGAGCCAGAGATTTCACTGTAATTACAACAAGTGCACAACACTGTTTGTACATGTTAAAACCCACCTACGTTTCCTTGGTGTTCTCTCTCTCTCTCTCTCACACACACACTCAATTAGTGCTGCATTTGTTTAAGACATAAACACCTCCATTTACAGGGGTGTGTGCTGGCCCGAGGCTTTCCCTAATATCCACAAAAACACTGATGCTTTCTTTCCCCTTCCACTTACAACTCTTACAGCCCTGTTTATTTCACCCCCACCTTGCACTCCACCCATTTCTTTTTTTTTTTAAAGGTCACCACTCTATAATGCAGCCACTGTGCAGCCACTCTCCCCCTATTTAAAGACCATTCTGTTCCTTTACTCGCCTCTGACTCAAACATCCGCTCTCATGGAACATTCACTCCACACCTCGTTACGACACAGCCAGGGTTACAGAATGGAACGGAAAAAGACAAAATGGGCAACCTGCGGCGGACAGGTTGACCAGCCTGGACCAGTCTCAAACTGCTCACACAGTGCTCTCTAAATGACGTGGGCGATTGTGATCGGCTGCTTCCCTCACACATCAGGCCAAGCAGCTACCGCAATTCAACCGTCAACTCAAAAGCCATCTAGTGGACCAAGGGAAACAAAAACAGGGCCATAAAAAAGGTTATGTGGGTTTAGGGGACCGTCAAATGAACCAAGATAATATAATGACAATATAATGACATCATGGTGCCTCAAGGAAAGCTTTATGGGCAGAGTTATTAGAAGGCAGCCTTTGGCAAACCCACTGAAAGCGGGGCTTCTTTTGAGACAATCATCATTGTTTACTGAGGGACCTCTTGAATAGAAGTTGCCAAGTCATAAAATTTCTAAAAAGACAAAAATACGGCTGAAAAAGCAGCAATATAATCTTGATGCAATGCCCAGTGGAGCAGCACAACTCTTCTAAAAGTGAATACAGAATAAAGCATTGCAGATTTGTCCAACAACAGGGTGCCTAATACAAATATTCAGACAAAACAAAGTGAGACACAGTACCGCTCAAATGCAGGGCATCCATCCAAACATTCTGAATTAAGCGTTGGTCAAAAATGACCTTCCTTTAATGCTGCTCAGTAATAACTTACTTTGGAAAGTGTCATTTACCAACGAAACAGTACAGTTGAGTTAAAATCTGTGTGGGCTAGACTGACACATATCTGAACTACGATCTGAACACCACATAGCCTAGACAGTCGCTCTGCTGGAATTCCAATAGCACCAACAAAACAGCAGGGATGTCTCTGGTCAGAAATTACCCAATGTGCACCTGCTCTGCAGCCTCCATGCCAACGACTGCCAGAACAAATGAAAGACAGGGAAAAAAGCCTGGATCCTCAGCACCTCAGGCCAAGACTTCAGATGAGTGTTGAAAAAATTGAATAGCATTCTCCTCAGGATCTCAGAAACTGGTCACAACAGCTTAACAGTTGGCCTACTCTAGGCACATCCATTCTCTCACTATATTTGGAGAGTTCACCAACCACAGAGCTCAAGAGGAATAAAAGATTATGAATTAAAGGTAGCAGTATGCTGCTCAAGGAATACAGCAAAGTAATGGATGACGGAATGACACACCATTTGGCCTTTATAATAGTAGATTAGGGCTGAACTAGGTGAAAAAATTCAATCGCCTATTTAAATGGACAAAGATCAAGTTAGCTATTGTGCAATCAGCAGCAGAAAAGTGATACAGAACTTCCGTTATCATCAAATCAAACTTTTCAAATATTAACATCTTACAGCTTAACAGTTCAAAATCAGTATTAATAAGGACATTAATTCCTCAAAACTGTTTACAGTTTACTGTAGGAATGAGGAATTCGTCAGAATCACGTCTGCTATACTATCTGACTGTGACTGCTGGTTCGGCGATGCTTCCACGTTTTTCATTCAAGAAAAAGAAACTACCAGAACATTAAATGACAAAGCGCAGTGTATTCAAAGCACGTTTCAATAAATACGCGCAATCACCCGGTCATTTCAGAGGATGCGCGATGCTCACAACGTGGAAACCACAATGAAAATACGTTGGACACTAGCTTGCTAATTTTCCAGCAACAATGTAACTGCTCAGTCTCCACACATTCCAGCGAATCTGGAGCTCAACATTTAACGCTGGCAACAGTTACATATGACAAGGCTACTACAGATGCTGTAGCTACACGAACGGCAGCCGATTCACTAAGCTACAGAGGAATAGAAGGATTTGTTGAAACATTTACCCCTTTCTAAAAAGACTTTCCTCCCCACCCCCCAAAACAGGCATGTCTATTGCACCCTCTTTAAAAGCTGATTTTAAACACGTCTTGAGGAGGCCAGTGGTTCACAACACCACTTTTCCTACCATTTTACTGAGATCCATAGTTTTGTAATCCGACAGGAAGGCGACTTGAGTTAAGACGAATGAAGCCGCTGGCCTCTTCAACAGGAATTAAAAACAAGGAAAAGAAAAGGCAAAGATCCGCCAAGGGAGGGAGAGGGAGGTGGAGTGGTCCGTTAGCTCAACATGTGTCCCGATTTGGTATCGAATAGTCTCCTATTCCTTCCTTCCGTGCACGCTTGGTTTTCCCTTGTTCTCATCGCCATAAAGACTTGATTAGCGGTAGACCTTCACATCATCTAACTGGCTAGAGGCGGAAAAGATCTGTCTAGCAGAGGTTCTCCGGTCGAACAAGACGACTAAAATCTTCCCTGTGATCGGTGTGATCAGTTGTTTTCGCGGTTTCCTTGTTCAACAGAAAATAGGCTAACTTATATGCATCAGTGATGGCAGGGCAGAGCCACTGGCATGCTGAACAGATGACAAAATAGACTCTCTCGCCGGCCCCTCCACAACGAAACGAGGAATAGCTGTGAGAGGATGGAAGTCTGTCCCGACATCGTTAGCAAATACATGGGCAAGTCTCATTCACACGTATTTCATCGTCCAGCATCTGCAGCACAGCATAAGTTCTGAAACACCTTGTCGTGATTGGCTGACTTCATAAAAACATCTCACTAGCCTACGACCTATGCCTACGACCTGGGCTGTAGATGGGGTGTAAGGCGCTTGCGCAAGAGTGTAATCTGCACTGTAGAGTTGCTTAATCTTTGAAGAAGCACCTTTCTGCTTTTTGCATCACAGTGTAGAAGAAAACTGCTTCAAATCCTCATGCTTTTTTATTATTTGAGGTTTAGGTTAGCGATATAACAGACTATAACCTTGCATCGTAGCCTAAGTAATATATGCCAGCGACGTGGTAACAAATACAAAAAGTAAACAGTCACATCCTTCATCCATTTTCCCTGCGAGGACAGCACACATATTAATGATCTGCGTGGTTTACAGTAAAAGTACGTCGGTGTTATGACAAAAAAACTCAGCCTCAACATTCTACTTAGGTAAAGGGTGCCCTCTTCTGGTTCATTTTCACTTCTCACTTCCTCCTGCCCCTTGTCTAAACTGAGTCCCTCATACATGTTTGATCTGAGAAGCCATGGGCTTGTGTAAATCAGTAAGCCTACCTACAGACTCAACAATGTGAAAACTGAGGTAGCATTTCAGGGTGATGTTAATTAGAGTGCTCAATACATTAAAGCACTACACTTGCTGTGCCAACAATTTTCTTTAAAGCTGGCTTACTGATAAACAAACTAATCACACAGCTATTACACCGGTTATACCCATGAGGTGAGCAAAATATTTGTAATACATGGGTGTCATGTCTATATGAACTGATGCTGTAAATGTGATGTAAACACAAGGAAAATCTGAACAAAGGAGGCCTTTCCAAACAATGCATGGGCCTACTGTTCAGAGTCGCTTCACTTCCTGGTACGATCTGCACACAACGAGGCAGCATCATAAACACATAGGTCACTCACACACACACACACACCACACTACAGTGTTCTGGCATGCAGTTCAGCAATACCATGGTGACACAACTTTGTCTGCTACAGAACATTCACACACTTTGTCACAAGTAAGAGTTCATCAACCTGACATTTCTGCCAGTGCTGAGGTCAATGTACAGTGAAAGAGCCTGGAGAACACAGAAAAAATAAAAAAAACATTTGACTTAAAATGTGAATAATCTGCAAATCATGTCAAGTTGTATTTAATTAAGAATACTGCAAATGCAACAGATCAGTTGTAACAGAAATTATATTATTATTTTTTAAAAATATAATTAATTTTGTATACACATAATCTGTGTATTTTATGACACTAACACATCTCAAAAAGTTGAGCAATGGCATGGTTACAACGGTGACCCTTCAGGTCTGTTAACGTCTGGGAGAGCCATTGTTGGAGTATGGAGAATGAAATGTTTTGCAGTTTTTGTCTGATATACACATATAATTTCAGAATTTTGAAACAGCAGTTAAAGCTAACTAATAAGAACATAGAAAATCGGTATCCGTTTCATTTTCATGTGCTCCTTTCAGTTAGTGTTAGCTGCCCGTTCGCAAAGTCAGTCTATGTTGTACCGAAATTTCTCGTTCCTCTTTCTACTAACAGCACTCAGTGAGTGTGAGCAACAGGTTGAGCATTTAGGCTGATCTATGCTGGACCTTTCCTTTCACTATGTGTCCTGTTCCATGATGCAGAGTGACGGTGTGGAGTGGACTGTTGGAGCCACAGCCTACAGTTGCTATATGTGCGGAATGTAGTTTGGCCTTGTTTTCCTGAAATACTGAGGTCTTCCCTGAAAAGGACATTTTCTGGATAGCAGCAGATGTTATTTGCATAAACTGGACACATCATTCACCATTAAATGTGCCTTTCCAGATATACTGCTCACAGCTGCTCATAGAGCTGAAGTACCCCCATTCCATTATAGATATTATTACTGGTTATTAAACCAGGTTATTGAACTGTACTCTAACACAGATCTTTCCCTCTGAGAGACTCTGTCTGTCTGGTATACTTTCTGTACCCAGTCATAGTGCTATTTAATGGAATTACTTGTGAAATATTGCTATTATTTCTCCTCAGCAAAAAATTCAAAACAAGCATATTTTTCACAAGCTATTCAATTATTTCCCTGTAAACATGTGTTTACAAGATTTGTAGACAACCACATTCTGCTTTCATTTACATTTTCACAATGCACACAATGCTTTTGGAATTCGGCTTGTACACAGTATTTGCACTATGTTTTACCTACTGTAATGGCAGTTAATAAAGCCTGGTGAAATGTCATTAACATGGGCTTTAAAAGGATAATCACTTAGGAATATCTTCCATAACAATGCACCTCAACTTTTTTAAGGAGCTCGCTAAACCTAAACATACCTTCACTGACTATCAGAAATATGACATATATCATCTCAGTGTGGGGATCCTGAACTACTATTTGAGGAAGAACTTGGATGAAATATATATTCTGAAAAATATATCCCGAACCAGTAACAAAAAAAGTTACAAAAATATATATAAATAAAAAGCTTTCCACACAATCGGTTGTCAAATTAACATGTCTTTCAGTCAGACTCCAATCCACTTTGTGATAATAAGATTTAATTTAATAATTAGTTCTACACTCGATCACCAGTAAACAACTAAAGTACAACTGAAATAAAGGAAAGCAAAAGACTTTCCTTCTATACCCAAACCACAGGGACACTGAATGTTGTTTTTAGCTAGACTGGGGTTTTCAGAAGATGAGCAGGCAAACATCCGAGCTGGGTGGTGTCACCCATAACTCTATAAATTAAAGTGCTGCATTTTTGTTTTTGGCCCATCCCATATGGTCGCACACTCTTCCGTTTCCTCACATTGTTTACAACATTAAGTCCCTTAAGCACACAACCATAACTGAAACAATGGCTAGACACAGTATACATTTAACCACATATTTGCTGTGGTTTGCATTTAACACCCACTTACCCTTGGATCCTCTACAGTGCCAAAGCAGGCTTGGCATTCAAATCACTGAAAACTCTGCTAAGGCATTGACATGTTGGGCAAAAGTGCCACCCAGATTAGTGGGACCACAGTACCATTAGCCACCTAATGGAAGTTCACATCAATACCAGTGATCTGTCCTGGGCATGGCTGTGACCACTCACCCCACTCACCGTCACCCATGCATGACATTTTTTAATCCAAGGCCAGGCTGAGGGCACCATGGATGAGGTCTGCTACCCTTTGTCATGTTAGGCATTTCATATGCCTTCTATCTCTGTGTGTGTGTGTGTGTGTGTGTGTGTGTGTGTGTGTGTGTGTGTGTGTGTGTGTGTGTAGAGTACATCCCATCTCACCCAAATCACATGCACAGAGTGGAGATTTGATGAAATTATAGCAAGAAAAAAGGGAGATTAGCTGCAGCAAAAAACATCAGAGAGGAACAAGAGACAGCAGGAGGGAAGGTCAAGAGAGGAAAGTTGCACTAAGACCCTGATTAGTCCAAGCGTGCCAAAAGGCACATGGATAGCAAGGGTCAAGGATGGGAAAGAAGGAAAGAAGAAGGGAGGAATGAAGGAGAGAGGGAAGAGTGGAAGATAAGGGGGTCAAGAATATGTATGTATGAATATGTGTATACTGTAGTGCCAGAGGGACACGCGCAGGCTCCTCCCCAACATTCCACTACTGTCAGAGCACAAGATCACCAAAAGAGTAGAGGGGCAAAAGGGGAGAGAAGAGAGAGAGAGAGAGAGAGAGAGAGAGAGAAAGAGAAAGAGAGAGAGAGAGAGAGAGAGAGAAAATGTGGTATTATTTCTTTAATTTTACTGAATTTTGTCTGGGTAGCATGATCATGATTATAAGCCTCAGTATTCAAGTCAAGAGAACAATATTCAATTGTTAAGAGCTACCTGCATAAACAGATGTCTGTGGCCTATATCCAAAAGAGATGGTACTAAATATTCTGTGTTTGTTATTCACAGAGTGTCTGTGGTGTGTGTGTGTGTGTGTGGTGTGTGTGTGTAGTGTGTGTGTGCATGTGTGTGTGCGTGTGTGTGTGCGTGCACAAAAATAACAATCTTCCATTCAAGATTTTTAAGATAAGGTTTAGGTTGCAAGTAATTTGCCATACTTCGTGAAAAATCTTGCTTTGCATAATACATTTTAAGTGCATGATTGACATTGTAGTACATCAGCACATTATATTTTAGGTAGGCTCAAATTGGCAACTCTAAATAAAAATAAAATTCATTATATCCACTGTATCACAGGCAATTAGATGTTGTAATCTATTCTAATGTCGGTGGCTCAACAGCAGATTACAAATAAAATACAAAAACAAATTCCTGGCACCCAGTAGAATATTAGAATATAGATTCCCAGATCTTCAGCCCACCATTGCAGCTTGTACTCACACTCAGTTCAAATATCTGATGATCTGACTACCTCCTATTAAACCAGCATGTAGTGTAGCAGTTTATGGCACACAACAGCAACAGAGCAAAAAAGAAATGGTACAGTGAACCAAAATTGCACTATAAATACAGAAGCAAATGTCATTACTTATGGCACTGAAGCACACAAGTGTAGTATGCTATTTAGTACACCAAAAATAGCTACGAGACTCAGTCTTAGAGGGCCATGTGAAGCTGTGCAGTTGTGACTGCTATGCCATGCCTGTCTATCCATTTCCTAGCTTAGAGCAGTCATCATCACCACTTATGTGGTTGTGCGCACATTCTTATTTGAGACTGCGTTACTTAGCCTATACATTTCTGCTAAAAGCATTTGGTTATTTTAGGATGAACATTCTAAATGGTAAGGCTTCCTCTAACAACACTTAGCCATGCATGAAATATGCAG
The DNA here is from genome assembly GCA_015244755.2 of Tenualosa ilisha. Classification (NCBI taxonomy): domain Eukaryota; kingdom Metazoa; phylum Chordata; class Actinopteri; order Clupeiformes; family Clupeidae; genus Tenualosa; species Tenualosa ilisha. The sequence goes on along the minus strand of PYXC01000452.1, from coordinate 3,018,127 downwards.
CCGAAACACTCCGTTCCACAGACTGACATGTAATAGTAGGGTGCTGAATCACATTAGTGTCATAACACAATAATGGGACGTTTAGCTGTATCATTGGACATATTCAAGTAAATAGACTGACTTCCATGAATCTGTTGTACGCATCATTGAGGTCCCATCTGGAGAAAAAAACAATACGGATAGCAATCTAAAGCTGGCACCATCCTGTCTACTGCTTGGTAGCTATCCATCGTGCTTTTGACAACAATACATAGTCACATGCATAGAAGGATCACATTAGCAGGCAAAGATTTGGGCTTTCTGCCTGTGATTTCCCAATGAAAAGAGCAATATGAACCCATTTACCCAACTGCTGCTCCACGCACTAAAATCACAATTCAGACACAAACACAGGCTAACAATCTAAATGTGCTTTCTGACAACACATGAATAATCTCTACTCGCCCTACACCAGTACAGCTGTCAAAGTCAGCGGTCATCAGAGATCAGAGAATCTGAGAATTTCAGAGAATCAGAGGATTTGATATTGTCCCTCCAGGACTATTGTGTGTTCTCACAGCAACTACCTAGTGCTTTTCCATCAACAAGTCTCACTGCAGCTTGTCAACACTTGACATTCTCATCGTAACCTAGCAATCAGCGTCCAGAAACTGATACCTCATGTGTTTGTGAATCTGAGGGGGTATGTTCATAGGTCAAGAAGTTACATTAAAATAAAGCCATGTGTTTTTGACAAACATTTTGTGCCATTTCATGCTAGCAAATTCCTTCCAGATTCTACAGCGGATTCTGGTCGGCACTATTATGCCAAAAGTGCTACCATTCTCTTGTCATTACAGAGCATTGATGTGGAAACCCTTTAATTTGCAATGCACTACATTTCAGACCGCAGAGGAACCATTTTATCCCTGCAGTGCATTCCAGGCAAGGAACGAGAGAGAAGCTCTATTAGAGCAGCAAGCAGTATGGTTAAAAAACAGCATGGAACTCAATTGGTTAACTGACAAACCTTACTGACCAACAGAACACTTTAGATATCTATATGCATTACTACATGCATATTCTGAGAATCACATAAATCAATACATGCACAAGTATGTTGCATGTTGCACACAAAACATACTAACTTAAGACACTGGATATGCCTGCCCGACTATCTGTGTTTGTATCTGCTATTCACAAACCTGACAGCAGTTATTGTGATAATTTAAAAAAAAATACATTACTCTATTTTTCTGATGATCTCTCACATTAAGATGATAGAGGCCAAAAAATACTATGTGGCATTTTTTCACAGCACAATTAATATTTCAATACAGAGTAGAGCACCCAACAAAGACACAGTAGTTTAGCCTAAATAAAGTCTTACCTAGCACAGATAGAACCACAGCCTCTTCTAATTTGATGTTCATGCATCATGTACTCAAACCACACATTATGCCGTTCATATCGATGCATCAGCACAAGCAGATTTGCACATCTAATCATTTTGATTGGAGATGAAGTAACCATAAAACATTTTTGGTGACCTTGAGTTTGTGAAAGGTGCTGTATAAATGTAAGAGTTTAAGTGATTGGAAGTCTACATTAAAAATCATAACAGCACCTTACTATCTTATCTGTGTACAAGCTATTTTTATGATTCTGTGAATTGTAAAAAGGTCTAATGCAGGTGCTCACCCATGTTTGCCAGAGTTCTACATGCAGTCATGCTGACTTTTTTTTTTTTTTACTTTGCACTGCATGGTCGTTCAAGTTATCAATCCATTTTGACTGAAGAAAATACAATTCAATGACTCGAATGACGAATGATTTTTTTACCTATAGTGTTTGTGTGCCTGTGGAGTAAATTAGCAGGGCATTACTTGCTATGTGTGGGAAATGATTTGCCAGTTTACACTAAAACATTTCAAGATACTAATCGATTTCAAAACAAGTCACCACAGTCATCTGAAGTCCATTATGCCAAAAAATAAATAAATAAATTTGAGGGAAAGAGGTAAATATGTGCTGACTGCACTGCATTCGGTGCACACTACAGATTCCAGAGTGCCTGAGATCTTCCATCCAGTGTGTGACCCAGTGACCAGGCCTAACAGATGGCTACTACGCATGCGTCTCACAACACCAGCCTCTATAATCCATGTCCCTGTCCTAGTTGCGAACAGGGGGGGGTGGCTGAAGAGTATGTGTGTTTGTGCAATTTTTGAAAGGGGCGGGGGGTGGAGTAGTGGGTTGGGATATGTACACTGGTTAAGCAAAATTTACCCCATTATCTCACATGAAATGGACAGTTTGGTTTTTACCAGCCGGGAACAAAAAAACTGAAAAAACTAAAGTGGACTAACTCTGCTAACTGCAGCTCACAACACACCAGCAATGCAGTTTGCTGCTGCTTGATTCATGTGACCTACTTTTCAGTGCTCTGGCTCCCCGGCCCTGGGAAGAATGAAGTGGGTGGGTGGGGGGAGGTAGGGGGAATGCATGCATGTACAATCACCATACAATTAGCCCTAGACATCAAGTCTAAATTCTTTGTGTTGATAACATGAGCTCTGCCATTCGTCCACATCTGATGTGGCAACAATAGCCGTTACTGACAGGAGTCCTGGCTGAGCCGCCAGCCACCCCCACCCACCCAATCTTACACACTCAAAGACTTTCCCTGATTCTTGAATCTTCCGGCAGAAACCAGGTTGATTACAAGTCTCCCATCAACGATTTCTACTGGCTCCCTCACAGACACAGACACACACACACACATATATGTATCTCCTCTTCACCCTTGTGGAATGCACTTCCTAAAAGCCCTGTCCTGAGGCTATTTAGTTTTAGTGTTATACCTCCCACAAGTTATTGTAAGTCACTGTGCACAACTTCTTATGGGGACCCCCTCCAAGCCCATTCACTGATACGTATTGAAAAGTGTGATGCATAGCTTATTCGGGAATTTGGGATGCTTATTTAGACCTTTGTTCATATTAGGACTATGGTCTAAATTCACATAGCAGACCAATGGCAACAAGGCCCCATAAAACTGAATATGTGCTATGATCTGAAGATTCCTCGAACTACAACGAAGACATGGAAGACTGCTACACTTTATGTGTACACGTTATAGTCGCTCCATACATAAGTATGAGGAGACTATGACACATGAAAGAAATACAAAATGCCTTTTGCTTGCACAAATAAAAGAATCCAAAAGACAGTGTTAACCAGTCAAGTCGGACTTAGGCCCTCTCAGAAATTGAAGAGGAATAGTGCAATAACTAATAACCTTATGAACGATCTGAACAATGTCGCTCCAGTTAATCAGCCGTGAAAAGTATGGCTTCTCAACGTATAAAATCTGTTTGAAGCATTTGCCATCATGGCATGGGGAAATTGGTCCCCTAGTATAGGCCTACCAGAAAACACAATATCATAACTGGACAATATAACCTACAAATGAATGAATGGATACTGGCAAATTCTACACTAAGTTAAATTTAAACGGAAATTCGTGTCACCGCGTCAAGTTAGGCCTTACTGAACGTCCATGGTAAACAACGCATTATTTCACACAACTGGACACATAGTCTACACCAAATGACGGCAACGCTAAATATCTTCGAAAATCCCACCAAAAATCAACATATCCAGGGCAAACATGGGCCTCAAATACCCCGAACGCGTTTCAGTTAACGTTATGTTTTGTCTTTCTAAGTCTGTTTGTGCCAGAGAGAAGCACCACTTTTCACCTCTCAGTTCATATTCATAACCAATCTGATGAGCATGTAGCCTACGACAGGCAATTGTCGAGATTCGCTTACCTGGCTGCGCTCGAAGTTTTCTCTCTCAACTTCCAAACTATTCGCACCTCCGGTCCGACGACTGAGCACTTTAGGAATTGGGTTCGGAACTTGCTGCATGGAACTCTTGACGCGATCCATTATGTTGGCTACTACCACGAATATGTGGAAACCGATTAATACTAAACAGAGTAACACAACATATGCAGATAAATAAACAGTTACATGGGCCGTAACCACGAATATCCCATGCCTTCGCCGAAATCAAAGGAGGTCATTTTTTGTTCTGTGCACCGCCCCACTGTTTCACCACAGTTCAACACTGCTCTTGTCCAAACACATGAAGTGTACGGGCCTTCGCTCACAATCACTGATCTACAAACTATCTACTGGACGGATAGTCCACAGTCATACGAACTGACAAGCAGTGTTATTGGGCAGATGAGGCAGATTGACGCTGAAATATGGCAACGCTGTTTGCCCAACAGCGCGTAGTGTGTGGCTCCTCCTCACACCACCGATTGACTGAAATTTTGGTTGTGCCCGCCCATTCTTGCTGCTCCTGAAACGTGATGAGGGTGAGATGTTAAATATGCTTTAAAATGGCAAGGGACTGTCGTTTTGAGCATAGATTCTGTAAAATAACAGAAATGATATGACTGTGATAGCCTTTTAAACAAATATAAAATCCTTGTTGATGGGGAATCTGTAGGCCTATTAGGTTTGCAGGCGTATCCTACATGCTGATACAAGACCTAAACAAGACCTAAAATAATTTTTTTTAAAAATCAGTCCTGTTGCACATATCGGTCTATGCTGAATTTCTGACAAAACCGAAAAAGTGAATAGGATGTAAAATAAAACCAACAAATTTGGTTAAACTTGGCGAGTTTCTTTTTCTGTTTTCAGTGAGAAATCCAGAAGTAAAAGCAATAACTGTACTGTGCTATTGCTAGTGGCTCACGCCACTCATCAACTGACTTGTGCCATCTGCTTACTGTCTTGTGCACTGTCCTGTGCCACTGGGCCAGTATTCTGTGCACTGTCCTGCACCTTGTGAGACTTGCCCCCCATGGCACTCGCCCATGTACCTACTGTGACTGTACTGTACTATTGCTGGTGGCTCGCACCACTCACACATTGTCCTGTGCACTGCCTTATGCCACTGGCCTACTGTCCCGTGCACTGTCCTGTCCCACTCATACTGTCTTGTGGCAATCGTTTATCACTGTCCCATTGGTTAGGGTTAGGTTCAGGGTTAGGTTTGTAACAATTGGCAAGTAGTACAGGACAGTCAGACAGCCAGACCTGTGATTGCAGCCAAAAAGTACTAGCTTAAATTTGCTGAGAGAATTCTCAAAAATGTCAATAGTGAGTGCTTTTGAGTGAAATTGCAGGAATTATTTGCATTTTAAAAGAGAGAAATTGCAGGTATAAGACAAAAATGCAGACTAAAACATTGAGCAAATCCTTCAATTTCTGTCAATTTACATAATAAAGAATTCTGTAGAAATGTTATATTTTCATATGGTAAATACTGGAATATTTTGCAGCACTGTGATATTAATCTGTATTTTGTTTTCTTTGTAGTCTGTAGCTGCGGAGGCATGGAGTAGCTTATGTGCCAAATAAATTAAATTACAGTATCTCACAAAAGTGAGTATACCCCTCACATTTTTGCAAACATTCTGTCATATCTTTTCATGGGACTATAGAAATGAAACTTTGATACAGCTTAGTACTTGCATAGCAGTATAGATTTAATGTTCTCGGAAAATAACTCAACATACAGCCCATAACATTCAAACAGCTACAACAAAAGTAAGTACACCTTGCAAAAAACATGTCCTAACTGTGCCCAAGCTGTCACCATTTTGTGTGAGCGCCACATTATTATTATTATTACTACCTTATTCCCTATGGACTTGAAATTCACCAGAGCTGCACAGGTTTCTACTGGAATCAAGGAACTGGAGAGGGGATCATGCTCTGCTTAGAATTCATGTTTCCCTCTATGAACTACAGCTCCCCAGTACCAGCAGCACTCATGCAGCCCTAGATCATGATGCTAGCACCACCATGCTTGACTTTAAGCAAGGGATAGTTGTCTGTGCTACCAGGGTGCAACCACACACGCTGGACACCATTGTAAGCCTACAACACACACGTCTGTAACTGCATTCTGGGTCTGGCTTACTACCTTGGGGAATCCTTTATAGCACAAGGGATTCAACATCTTTCCTGTGTAAGTTTGCAATATTTAAGTATATCTTCATAGATTAGTGACTCCTTTAACTGCTTTGACACACTGAGATGGTGTGATCAACATGTAGGGTCTGATACTGAGCGGAGACTGGTTTGGAATGGATACAGTTTCCAATTGGGTACGGGTTTTTTTTTTACAGATATATCAGATGAACGGACACTGTTTTGTGCTTTGGTAAATAGACAATATTCTTTTGATATTCTGTGCCAAACTTTGCAAAATGGTACACACAAAATTACAAAAAAAGATGTTTGGCAAGGTACTGAGACACCTTGCAGGACTGAATGGACATAATGCATAATGTGTGATCCATCCATTGTGAAAATTCTGATTTGTGAGCGATTTGATTTTGCTCTGCAACAGCTCATTATGACTACCATACCTACCTGTACTTTGTTTAATTTTCTTGAAATAGGGAGCTAATCAAAAACATGCTTTTATGCCTGATGTGACAGAGGTTGGTTTAACACCCGAAACCAAAAACAAGAAACAACCAATGGAGGCATTTTGATCTCTGTTCATTGTTCCCACCTCAGAGAAGCTGGAGGTGATGACAAAGTATCCAGACTAAGCTCAATCACAGATTAAGGTAAGCAGTCGCGAAAGCCAGGCTAGGTTAATCATCCCAAAGTCATTAATTACCAACACAAATGAATGTAAATTATGCATATTTTAAAGATTTCAAAATTTTGGAAAAAAAAAAATCTATACTCTAATGTTCCTGAAAACATTTCAGGTCTAAGAAGTTCTGAGTTATAAGAATGTCTAAGAAGAATCTTTCAAATTCTGCATCCAGATTCATCAAAGGAAATGAAGTGTATGGCAAACACTGCACATGAACCAGCTACCCTAACTACTACAACATATTTATCAACTGATCATAATTAATATTGATCAGTTAACAGAATAATAATCAGCTAATAATTGATATCACTTAAGAGTATGCAGAAGGAGCACATTGGACTAAAGCATTCTCTTTTTTGCTTCATAAAGTTCCTATCCTTGTTAAATGACTAGGAAAAACTTAGTGCTAAAGACCATTGAGACTGCTCTGAATGCTTAGAAAAAGCCATTTCAATGCTTTATCATAGTGTACACTGGCAGTCCCTATAGTAAAAAGAGGCAAGACAGACAGAGTAGACTATTTGTAAGGTTTTCACTTGTGTCAGAAATTACAGTATTCCTTAAGTTTTGGAAAAATGCTTGTGCAAGGAAGCACAAAAAGAAATGCATCGTTTTTGTCACAGAAGATTCAAGGCAAACTGTGTGATCTTGAATTCACCTATGTACTCTCTTAACTCTTAAAGAGAGGGATTAGGGGACTCAACACTGTTTAGAACAACACATGCCAACACAAAAATGATGATATCCTGTTTAATGGTGAAATTTCAGTTCAGCTCCAGACACTACACAGACTTGTCACATTTTATAGTTTTCCAATGTGTTTTAAACAAATCTACAACTTGGATTGCAGGGTTTTAAAGCCTCTTCTCTACCACTTTTAATATATCTTGTTGAGTGAATGTCCACACCAAATGTGTTTTATATCCTTCCATATTTCCTTGACTCCCAAGAAGTATGCTTTTGTCCTATAACGGCAGTAATATTAGATGCTTTCATGTCTGCAACATGTTACCTTTCCAACTGATTTTATTAACTTACATTGTGCATACTCAGTCTTTTCTTGTTCAGGCACTTATGACACATGTGGTTAAAGGATTGGTATATGAGGTCATTCAGCAGCAGTGCCTAAGGGTCAGAGGCTCACACTTGTGGCTGGTTCAATCCTTGACCACTATGAGAGCGGTTGGCTGGTATCAGCTGGCTGCTCACTGCTCCAGGTTCATGTACATTTACTTCACTGCTCACTGTGTGTGTGTGTGTGTGCAGTTTCATTTGCTGTGTAAGTCTATCTTTCTATAATCATTTTAATGAATTCTTTTGAGTGTTACTCTTCATGGATTCTTTGGCATATATTTATGAAACTAACTTGTTTTTTAAACCGATTACCAATTATTGCTGATGTGGGATCAATGCATAGAGTCCATTGCCCAGCGCCATAGTTGCTATGATTCGCAATAAGCAACTGCAGCATTACAACCAGCAAAGTTTTAGGTCTAGTTTTGGGAAATGGCATCCTAAAAAAACTTCTACAGTTCTACAGATTTCTTTTTTCTGTTTCTTTTCCAAGCAAACATTCTAAAACCCATCCATTTATTTTGCTCTTACTGTCTCATATATAGGCAACTAATGTATTTTATGTTAAATACATAGGGTGTCTGTCAGGTCTTTGATTGTTTTAAAAATTGGCCACTAGGTGTCAGTGTTTGAAATCAATTGAATGACCACACCCTGTATTAGCTGGCAGTGTTAGGAAGGTTACTTTTAAAATGTATTTATTACAGATTACAGAATACACGGCCTACAATGTATTTTGTAACATATTCCATTACATTACTTTATGTGAGTAATCTGAATACTTTGGATTGCTTTAATTTTTTGGCCACAGGACCGCAGCTATTGTATTCCAAAGAATGCTAGTACTTATGATTTTCGAAGCTTATTAAATGTAGGCCTACAGATAAAGGGTGCATCGTCACTTTAAGACGACAATGCACTTTGAAGACTGCTTTGATTTTGTTGAGTTGTAATGATTGCTCCTGTCAAGTGCTCTACCTGCGCTGTCGTGTATAGTTGTGTTGTAGTACTCGAGTCCGGTCTCGGACTCAAGTCTGGTACTTGACCCTTCAAAGACTTGGTCTTGACTCGGACTCGGCCCACAGTGGGTGGAGAAGGACTCGTAATTTCAGAGTCCTCGAGACCAACATATTTTTTAACAAATGTATCCAATTATCCATAATTACAAATCAATTAAAATATTATATATATACTGTATATATAGAGAATTTCAATGCAAGCATTATTTGAAAATTACATCCCATGGTGCCATGCAAAGATTCTGTGTTCAGTGAGTGACTTCAGTTGCGGATTTGATCACAGAACAGACATAAAATGGGCATTACATTGTTCAAAAGTCTTGGCGTAATGGAAGGAAACAAACAAAACAGTTCAGAGACATTTTATCATTTAACAATCACATTATATTTACATCACATTTATACATTTAGCAGACACTTTTGTCCCTTTTATTTCCAGTCTACCTTAGTCTGTGGGCCTAACAGTTGATTATTAACTGGGGTGATACAATTATGGTTATTAAAACTGACTTGTTTTTAGAGTCTTGGTCTAGACTCAGTCTTGGTTCCTCAAAGACTCGGTCTTGACTCAGTCTTGACTGCATTTAAAGAGCAACAGTCTTCGATCTTGACTAGGTCTCGACATAAGCGGCCTCGTCCCTATCACTGCGACATAGCTACCAATGCTGCAAAAGCTATGCTCTGCCAAAGACAATTTATGTTTTATCGTGGTGTGCCTCAGGATAGAAGTAAGGTGATGCATGAAGTGATTTATGTTTTAACTCTGATTTATTTTTATATTCTAAATGTTCTCAACAAAATATCGTATTTCAGACAGAGTTGGTGCTCTCTCTGGCACTCAGCCTAATGCTTAACAGTAAAACTTAATGATTTGATTCAGGCCACTATATGGATTGTACTTCTGACATTTCAAAATCGAATGGAAATGCTATGAATAGAGGTCAGTCTAAATAATCCCAGGGCATGTAAAAAAGGAAAATAAAACATAGCGACAATTATAGTGTCTGCAAGTTATGCAAGTCTCATAAGCATGTTTTCTGTCAAAGCAAACAGCAAAGACGCATTTCATTTTGAGTTATTAAAGGAAAGAGAAAAAACACTTTACCAGAGGTACATAAACTGTCCTGCGTGAGCTACGCACTGTGCCAGGGCTCCAAATTTAAAAGTAAGCTATGTGCGTCCCTACGTGCAAGGCCCATAAATGTAAATGTAATACATTGATTTTAACTGTTTAACTGTATTCTGATTATCATCTATTTTAACTGTAACTGTTACGGAATAGGTCTACCATTACCCGATTTTTGTAATCTAAATAGCTTATACACCATGTAGGCCATTCTGTTACTCTCCAACACTGTTAGCTGGCAGCCTTACAGTTTTTTTTTTCATGCTTTTAGTATATTTTTCAGATCACAATTGATCAGTATTAATTCACCCACATCATCAAATCACATGTAGACATCATAAAAGGAATTTCTCATTACACTGAACAAACAGAAAATGCTTCTGCACATAATGACGAGGCATCATTAATATGTATACACGGTCTCTGTCAAAAAAAACTTTCCTCCAAAAAACAGGCATTTTCCTTGTCCATAGTGTAAAAACTAGTAGGCTTAGTTGTTGAATAATCTAATCAGTCAAGATTAATTGTAGGCCTATCACATTACACTTTTTTTGGAAAGAATTTATTTTAAAGCGCTCTTTTTTCCCAGTGTGACAATAAATCAAGCGACCTGGCACACTGCAGTAGCCTACTGTAAGCGTATACGAAACATCAACACACTCAACTTGCTGACTATAGATCTCCATGAGGGTCCCCTTTGATCATTTATATCAAGACTTTTTATATCAAGAAAACAACAAACCATCTTGTCACCTTGACCCATTATCTTTCTCTTGTCTTGCTGGGGCAGAGTTCTCTGCATGTTCCTTTCTTGCTCTCTCAGGTTTTCACCTCTTTGGCCCGGTCTCAATATAATAGATCTCTGTACTCATCTCTGAAGGCCTCTTTTTGACTCAGCAGCTATGATCACTGGTTATCAAGGGATTGCTATTGGGAAGCACATGCACCACTGTCCTGCATGTTATTACACAGTTGATGATATCTCCAGAGGGTTCATAAAACCACTTTCTAAGGCCATCTCCCAATAGTCCTTGTGGACACAGGCTGCTTTATAACATTGACTATATATTTGGAATGAGATAGCCTAAATCAAGATATAATCAGACCCAGTGAAAATGTGCAATGAAGCTGTATACAATCTTCAAATTCACATTTAAAGCAAATCCAATGTTTTATTGTCTGTGCTAAGAAGACAACTGCATGTGTATCTACAATGCATAGGCTGGGCCCAAGGTTATTATGCTTTTTGAGAAGGCAAAATTGCTTTAGTCTAATTTCTTCTTCTGTTCATTCAAATTAATGCTTAAGCATTTAAGTACTTATTATATGCATTTAAGAGCATATTTCACACACACTTCTGATAAGGTCTGGATGCGGGCCCTCTGATCACTTTAAACTACAAAAATGGCCACCAAGTCTATGTATCATCTCAACGCACTTTCACGCGAGGCATGTGATTACATATCACCAGCAGTGTGCGACAGAGACAGGTAAGATGGCGGCGCAGGAGAACGAATCTACTAATCAAAGTACCGTTAGCAACGGCGAGGTAAGACAATAACTTAATAATATTGCAATCTGTAAACATACATATGATGCTCGCTGAATAGACATCTATTTAAGACTGTCACTGGCATGTTTCTCTGTGGGAGTGTGGCCGTAACTTAAAGTAGCTAACGATAGGATGGAAAGCCGGGTTGAGTCTGACCCCACAGAGAAGGCTACGGGTTACAGGGAGGATTTCATTTTCATGTTAATGTCGTGTGAATTAAATAAATATGTAGACAAGGAACTACTAAATGGGTTATCCACTGTGTTTAGGGTGCGAAAACAGTCTGGCAGTATTTAGAAGTCCCACGTTAGTATACGCAAGGCAAGTCCACAAGCTAGTTGATAGCTGATTTAGCATGCTCGCTACACGACTAGAATGACTTGATTTTTGAACGGTATAATGCTTGTTAGCCTGCAAGCTAACTTAGCTAGGCTATCCTCATCATCAGATGGCGTTCCCTTTTCTTATTGCAGTTATTATAGGAACAGTGCGCTATAACCTATACTTAAGCTAGTTGATACTCTGTAAATCAGACTTGGTTTTGACGTAATTTGTGCCTTTATTTAGACGTGACAAACGGTGCGAGAATGTCACCATTCTGATTAATGACTTAACATTTGTGAGCTAGGAAGCTAATGTTAACATTACTTGGCTAGGTAACTTTGCTGTCTTGTTGAGATGGCTTACCTTGACTCTCCAGGTAAACTTAATGATTGATTTGACAGCATTTCGGGGTTGTGCTGAATATTTTGTGATTTGTTAACCTAATTGTTACGTGTGGTCAAAAGGTGCCAGCAGCAAAGCGGCCGTAGTTGACGTTGCACTGTTGTAGTGTTCATTTCACTGATTATTTGCATTAGAGAGACTCGGTAGGTCAGGGAAATTACTATTTTGAATCTGAGTAACACGACATAACGTCAACACTACGTAATTTGTGTGACACATACTAGGAGTCTTCGAGTGTGTTGGATTCGTAATCACCCCAACTAGTCTAACTGGATATGCGACTAATGCTCCATGCTCGCTGCTCACCTCGTGATCATGAACATATCAGTGTTCTTCTGCCTCTTTTAAAGTGACGTCCTTGAAAAGTGTCAAATATTGGCGACAGTTCTATCAGGGACAGATGATGGCTTATCTGAACTAACAGGATAAATTGTCTTAACTTTACATGTTCAATAAACCAAATGTAGTTTGCATCTCTCAAGTCGGTATCTGGCCCGTGATCCAGTAGGCTGGTTGTAGGCTTATATAATTACAGAATGTAGCCTCTTGTAATTCTCAGTACAGGTCCTTTTACATGGTGATTTAAATGTCACTTTGCTCCACTGAACCAGCTTTGTATGTCCTATGATGTGGTAGGCCTAGTGTTTGACAGTGGCATTTAGCTCACCACTGTAATCAAATGAACGTAGTACACAGACTTAAAGATAAATGCTTGTATACTAATAAACCATATAAAATGTGTTATGGGTATAGACATAGAATGAATGGGATTGTATCAAGCACCATTTGCTGTTGTAAATCAGCAAAAATGCTTGAGAGAGTGTTTAATGTTTAAATGGCAAACTGAAAATGAGATTCTGAACAGCAAGTTATTGTTACTCCCGGGTATGTGCTTCCATTGAGTTGCTCTTCAATCAGTCCCTAGGTAAAATAACAAACCGTATAGCTAACCAGATTCTTGGAAAAAAATAGTAGAATGGGAGTTTTACCATCTTAAGTACCAGGTGATGTGTGTGTATTATGTAGGATATGGGGTTATTTATGAAAATTCGAACTAAGTAGGAAACCACTACTGTCAGCAATGCTGTTAAGCGGAGTGGCGTTTGCCTCCGACAAGTCCATTATTCCCCTATATCGGGACACCTTGAAGGCTGTTATCACACTTATCACCTGGTTGCATAGACAATAAGCAAGCATTTAAAACATAAAAGAAAGATGCATTTTGGTTTTAAAAGAAAGTAATATGTTGGTTACTGACCATGGCGAGTCAGTTAGCAGCTGGTTCATTGTTGCTTGCTAGTTCAACCAGAAAGGTCAGTATTCAGTGATCTTCAATGATGGTTCAACTGCCGTTTACTATGGTTGCTGTAGTTACCATTCAAAACAGCATTGATATGAACGGTAATTAAAGTTTTTTTTTTTTTTTTTTTTACCAGAGCTACTTCATAGGTGTCCAGTTGTTGGGGAATAAGTTAAGATAACATATGGGATGTTAAAACGGCAACCCTTTGGGAACAACTATAGTGCTAATACTCCAACTCTCTTGAAATGCGTGTCTGTTCTGCAGGTGAGCAGTAATGGTGGGGCTGCCGCTGGCCAGGCTGCACAGACAGCTGGAGCCGCTCAGGATCCTCAGCAGCAGCAGCAGCAGCAGGCTCCAAACGCATGGCAAGTCATCAAGGGTGTTCTTTTTAGGTGAGTCTTGTTGAGATGCTTGCACATATTTAGTTTGTTTCACCTGGCAGGTCCATAGTGTTTGGCAGTAATTTTTCAGCCTCTGTAAACCATTGGTTCTCAAACTGGGGTCCGCAGTAGGTTGCTAGGGGGTCAGTGAACATTTTTGCTATATATATACATTTTGTAAAACTTGTCTTATCCTCTGAGGTCTACTTAAAAAAAATGACAATGATACTAAAGTTACAATCACTGCCTTTTAAATTTGTATTTGTAAAGTCTCAGAAGGACTTTTGTTCAAGATTTCACTCTTTTTCAGTTAACATCTATTTTTGTGAAGTATGGACTAGAGTGATATTAGGCATACTAGTTGTATAGTGTGGTTGTCCTTGTTTCCTATCCAAAATAAGCCTTACTAATAAGCTCTCCATGTTCCTCGCCAGTTCAGGGTGCATTTCGTAGTTAGTTCATAGCTATAGCCTCATTACACAATTGTTTGCCAACCTTAAAGGCTAATTACCGGAAAAGAGTGACCATCCTGAACGAAAGTCCTCCTGTGACTTTATGTCTGCCATGCACAGAGCCCATTTTAAGCATTTCTCATTTCTTACTAATTTCTTACTTTTGATTGAACCATTTAATGGCAGTTGGAATTAGGAACATTATTAGTGCATTATATGCACAGTTTGTGGAATCAATAATTTATGTTGTTTCTGTTATAATTTGTACATAGCCAAGGAAAAGGGTTACCTCACTGTTCATGGCTGTAGTTTATGACATATTTCAGGAGCTCCTTTTTATAAGGCTATCTTTCAACACCTGTGTGATGAATTCAAAACCTGCTTTGTATGAGCAGTATAGCTTGTCAGAAAGTTCCAGACTGTGAGCTGAAGCCTTGATTTTTATATTTAGGAGGGCGGGTGTGTTTGCTGTGGTAATTGGTGTCAGGGGAAAGGCTCCCTTGACAGAATCTACTCAAATATGTTGCACTGTGTTGCGACATGGTCCAAGGGAATGGATGCTTCCTCTGTATTTGATGCATATGAAAACAAGTTTTAGGATTAATAATGAAGCTACTGTGGTGGTTGTTGTGGTTACCCAGAGCACGTTTTTGGACTTTGGATTAATTGACAGCATTGTCCATTCTTCTGTGAATGATTGTTTTTCCTTTGGCGTACTCACAAAAAGTGAACTTTGCTCCCTAGGCCAAAACAGACAGCATAACTATATCAGATTTAATCAAATGCAGATGTCAGTGTCTTGGCTAGCTCAGATTTATTTGGTTTTATAGTGATGAAAAGTGTTGAAGCTGGGGGTTTTTAGACCTGTGAAATTCCTGACTTTTAATTTAACCGCCTCTCCCCCCGCAATCACAGAATCTTTATCATATGGGCCATCAGTAGCTGGTTCCGTCGTGGCCCTGCAGCTCCAGATCCCAGCACACCTGCTGGTGCACCAAGAGTGCCCAGCCGGAACCTCTTCCCCAAGGACACCCTAATGGTAGGCTTAGTGACTTGACCTCAAGTACGCCAAACTAAAATTTTTTCAGATTTAACATCCCAAACAGTGAGGCCTATCTTACACTGTTCTTATTCTGTCCATTTTAGGACCTTTATGTGTATATCTCTCAAAATGAGATATTTACGGACTTCAACGACACAGAAGCACTATTCTGGTTCCAGCGAGATCTAGTGTATGGAGACTGGACTACAGGTGACCAAGGTTGCTACGAACATTACCAGGAACTGGATATACCAGAGGTAGGGGTTGAAAACGTTCTTTGTATAATGGTCTACCTAGAAATACTGGAATATTTATCAGAGGTCCATCTGTGCCTGTCAGCTGATTTGAAGTCTAGTGAAAAAAATGTTGTGGAGACAGATGCTGACTGAGATAAGAACAATTGTGAAATACTTTTTTTTCCCCCTTCATTAACCTTTTTCCTATAGGCAGTCCAACAGAATGGCTCTCTGTATATTCATGTCTACTTCACCAAGAGTGGCTTTCATCCAGACTCCAAGCGCAAGGGCCAGTACCGCAGGCTGGCCACAGTCCATTCCTCTCGAAGTAAGTCATCACTCTTAACTCAAGCAACTCTCCTTGCTTTACAGTCCTCAGTGGGGCATAGCTCTGAAGAATAAAGCGAGGAACAGACCTCCCGATTTTTCCAAGGTCATTTGAATGAGAACCTTCACAGACATATCCTAGGTATTTAACAGTAGCCGTAGTGTGCAGTCGCAACAGGAATCAACGTTTGTGTTTGGGTGAGATTTTAAATGTTTTTTTTTTTTTAAATTGTTGATGCAATTCAGACTGAATCAAACGTTTGACATTGACAAACGTTTGACATTATGTGAACTGGTCCGCACTATGGTCGTTATGGTACCCGTTATGATGTTAAAAAGCCGGTAACTCAATAGTTTGGTTTGTACTCATAACTAATTCCCAATTATAGCAGACTGTAGATTTGGTCCAATCACTTTGTAAAAGTCTAACAACAGTCTGTTCCCATCTTAAGACACCTAAACTCGATCTGCCCATGGCAACCACTTAATTGAGTATTTTGTTCTAAGTCAGTTAGCTCTAATGGTCGCCCAACTGACAATTGGGTGACCCGGATTTCCTAAGCTAGGGATGGACATTTGATTCAATTTTCTTTATCTATCGTCGGGAGAATTAATGATTGATTTTTGATTTATCATTAATATTTTTTTATAGTAAATTAAAGTATAAAAGAGATTTTTTTTACTTTTTATATATTAAAAATGCAAGGAAAATAGAAAAATACAGCATGTTTGTCCTCAATGAGATCTTTATCACGAGAAGAACAGCTCTTGTGGCAGTTAAACTGGATATTTAGTGCTCAGGCTAAACTTGAAAATATATGCTGTGGTGCTTTAAGCAGTGGAGCCTGCAGCTGTGAGCCAGTGCCCCTAAACACAACTGAACTGACCCTCATTTGTTCCAAAACAAATAATATTAATAATAAAAAAAACAATTATGTCAAACAGTAACTCATCGAAAAAGAGGGTGAGAGAGATTAGCCTACCAACAATTAGGCTACTTAACAAAGCCTCATAAAAAATAACTTGTAACTCACAGTGCCAGTCCTCTGATTTTTGTTTAAAAAGATTAGCATGTTAACATGTTCTGGGGTCAGACGTGACCGCAGCCAGGTGACCGTCAGTCCAGCCACCAAAAACACATGCTCTGAGGGGACTTGCGTTGCTGGGATGCACAGGTACCTCTGTGCTAACTCTCAGGTAACTCGCAGGTAACTGACTATTGTGTTGTAGTCAGATATTGACCACGGATGGTAAAATGTTTAATTGCTGCCACACAGTGAAATTCACTGCATTGCTTCAAGGCTCACACAACACAACACAGCCTGCATTCGATTAAAAATGAATGTGATCGATGAAATTCTTAATAATCAATTATTGATTCGGCATTTAATCATGCCCATCCCTATCCTGAACCCCACGTTGCAAGTTTGTATCACTTACGAGGAAGGATAAAAGATTCTGGTAAATACTAGTCAACTTTGCTTTTATTTTTAATGGAACAACTGTCCCAGACATCAGCACACGTTCAGTCGTTACCAATATTCTGCTTCATTTAATCTGAGTACAGCTGTCATATTTGCAAAGAAGTATTAAAATCTGACTCATTCGAATTTCAGTGCTGAATAAGTTCAAGCGGAGGAAGTTTCAAAAGACCAAGAATCTCCTAACTGGAGAGACAGAAGCAGACCCAGAGATGATAAAGGTGAGAAAAACCCTGCTGTACTTTTAAAGTTCACAGAGTGCTTGAGATGGGAGTATTTGATTAATGGTGTGATATTTGAACGGTGTCTTGACTGCCCTTGTCCCTTTTTTTCCCCCCAGCGTGCAGAGAGCCACGGCCCTGTAGAGATCATCTCTCACTGGCATCCCAACCTCACCATCAACATGGTGGATGACCACACAGCCTGGGTCAAAGGGTCGGTTCCCCCGCCTCTCGACCAGCGTAAGCTTCACTGCACCCTGCATGCCTTAGTTACTGCCACAAATACCCCCCTCGGCTCTTGTGACTCTCTAACTCTCCTGCTGCGGTGTTCATGTCCTCATTTGCACTCGTTTCCTCAGATGTGAAGTTTGATGCGGTCAGTGGAGACTACTATCCTATAGTTTACTTCAATGACTACTGGAACCTGCAGAAAGACTACTACCCCATCAACGAGACTCTGCAGAAGCTGCCGCTGCGCCTCACGTACTGCCCGCTGTCTCTCTGGCGCTGGCAGCTCTACGCCGCTCAGAATGCCCGCTCGCCTTGGAACTTCCTGGGCGAGGAGGCCTACGACCAGTCGGACGAGGACCAAGATTCTGTGAAGGTAGAGTACAATGGGAGAGCGCAGATGGTTTTGATTTAGATTTTTATTGATGGTTTTGATACCTTTAAGCATTATAGGCATTTGTTTTGTGCACTAGAACATCAGGATGCCTGCCTTAGCAGCCACACCGCTTTGTGATCTTTAAGGTGCCCTTCCACACAAAACTGTTTTAACCTGTTGTTTTTGAAATAAGATGGGTCTATGTGAGCGAGTTACATGGTGCATGTGAAAATGTAATACTATCTTTGCTGTCTGCAATAGCCAATGAAAAGAGATAAACAGGGAAATCAGCCCAGTTCGAAAAGTTCAGTTCAATTCAGGTCAATTTTGCGTAGCATTGCCCAAACCCTGAGCCATTGGTGGATAGCACTGAATGATGCTCTCCTATATTTGATTAGTGCCCGCCCCACGGAATCCTAACTATGCTAGAACACTGAATATAATTTAACAGGATATTCCTGATCATTTCAAACCATAACACTTTTGCTCAAGGTCACCAAGTGCTGTCAGTAGGAAAAAGAGTTGTTGTCGTGAACCGACAGCTAAGGAAAACGCAGCTGAAAATGAGTGTCTCTGTCCTGTCCAGTGTTAGTTGCTGGTTCACTATTCGGTTAATGTTAAACCAAATTTTCTTGTTTTGTTTTTCCTGATGGTACTCTTAGCACCTCAAACTTTAGGGCTATAGGTTGAAATGTGCCAGAAAACCTTGATACAATGTCAAAAATTCCTATATACTATGCTGACTAAACAACTAGCACTGGTCTGGTGTCTGGTTTCTCATGATACCTCTTTATAAAGGAGATGTTGTGTCACTCCAACAAAAGTCTGAAAACCATTCCTGTGTAGTGACCATTGAGACCATTGTTAATATGCATTGTGAATTTGTTTACATTGATGGGTTAAGTATATCATGCCAGTTTACATTAATAGTGACATTGTTTGTCCCAGACAACTAGATTTCTTTCAGTCATGTAATGTTTTCATGAAGCCACCACTGTCCCACCCAGGCTATTAGGTTGAGTGACCTTAACCTGCTGGGGACATGCTGTGAAATCAACTGCTCTCTCTCTCCAAGATTGTGTTTTCTACTACTGTCAGCTGCTAGCTCTTTGTATTTTGTTTGTAAACTAATGGTCATCAGATGTAGGCTATACGCTAATACAGAGCAGAGTACTAGTATTGTACACAAACAATGGAGTTGCCACGACTACAGTATGTGTGAATGCACACCGTGTGCATGTAGTCTGTGAAGTAATAAGCTGTCTTATGGATGTCTTATTAAAGAGGTTTCATTGCACATGCTGCTCTGCCCTTTGGCACATTCCCCTAACAGTGGGCCTTTTGTTATCACAGAAATATTGTGGTAAGATTCATATCGGGCATTCTAAGGTCAAAATGCTTAGCTGTATGTAATTACACCACATTTGAATTACAGGTGTTTTGGCCAAGGTAAAAATTTTAAATTTAGATCATAGTTAAACTGTTTGGAAGATGTCTGTATCAAGCCATGACTTTTCCAAAATGATGGACAGCTACTACAGCTTGGCAGACCACCTCCAGTCTTACCTGGTGGCTGTTGAGCGCTTTCACCTGATTGGAATATCTCTGTAATCTTCATGCCTTCTATCGCAGCTATTGACACGGAGTCTCTTCACAGGTGGCCTTGCTGGAGACCAATCCCTATCTGCTGGGTCTGACCATCGTTGTCTCCATAGTCCACAGTATCTTTGAGTTCCTTGCTTTCAAAAATGGTGAGTGTGTGGATCTCAAAATACTGTATGCAAACCTACTGTGCATGTGGGAGCAGATATTGTTTCTCCCCATTCACACAGTCACACCAGTATGAAGATGTCCTAAGGCATGTTATAAATTTAATACCTAATTCAAAAATATGCCTTGGAGGAGGTGGAGCAAATATAAATATAAACAAATATATAACAAGAATGCTGGCTATCAGGCGGCAGACATTGAACATTGTTATGACTAAGCTAAATGAATGAACTGTGTGGTATAAGAACAACTATAATTTTCCCCATATAAACAGAACATTTATTTTCCTGGCTATTTCTGGGAGCATTATGTCATTAACATGCTCAATCTTCCTCTCTTGTCTATCTCGTCAGACATCCAATTTTGGAACAGCCGGCAGTCCCTGGAGGGGCTGTCAGTTCGCTCTATCATATTTGGGGTGTTTCAGTCCCTGGTGGTGTTGCTCTACATCCTAGACAATGAGACTAACTTTGTGGTGCAGGTCAGCGTGTTCATTGGCCTACTCATCGACTTCTGGAAGATCACAAAAGTCATGGATGTCAGAGTGAGTGGCCCCTGACCTCTGATGCTGTCCTTTTCATTTTACCTCCCTGTTGTGTGAACTGTAAGCTTCCTCATAATTAGCACTGGTTTTTAAAGTCAACATTTGTTATTTTCAGCTGGACAGAGAGAACAAGATTGCTGGAATATTGCCCCGACTGATATTCAAAGACAAGTCCACATATGTTGAGTCCTCCACCAAACAATATGACGATGTAAGTACTAGTGTTAGAAACACAAATAAAGGACACTCATTTACTGACTGTTCAGGCTAATTTAATTCTTTTCCATGTTGCTCCTCTGCTCTCAGATGGCTTTCAAGTACCTGTCGTGGTTCCTGTACCCACTCTTTGGGTGCTATGCAGTGTACAGCCTACTGTATGTGGAACACAAAGGCTGGTACTCGTGGGTACTAAGCATGCTGTATGGCTTCTTGTTAACATTTGGTGAGTGATCTGTGGTTAAAAACCAAAACTCAAACAAAATATCACTTATTAAATGAAATGAAAACCATTGTCTCATATGTGTTATGAGTTGTGTGATGTACTTGCAAAGAGCACAAGAAAGCACATGGCATGGAATAGTTTCAACTGACTGGAGAGTTTATTTGTTTGCAAGTTGTATGCAAATCTTTCTGCAAATGCATAAATGCGCTCCTGTCCCAAATTTGCTTCTCGTTTATTAACCTTTCATTCATTCATTGGTTCATCCATCTGTTGATGTGCCCCCTCTACAGGTTTTATTACCATGACACCACAGCTCTTCATTAACTACAAGATGAAGTCTGTGGCCCACCTCCCATGGAGGATGCTTACCTATAAGGCACTCAACACTTTCATTGATGACCTGTTTGCCTTCGTCATCAAGATGCCCATGATGTACAGAATAGGCTGTCTAAGAGATGGTGAGCGTGGGACAGTGTAGAAGATGTTTGTTTTTTGTTTTTATTTGGAGGGGGGGGGGGGGTTCTCTATCCTGGAGGGACTTTTGGAACTTTCTACATTTTCATGTTCTCTTAATGTCCATATTGCAGAAATAATTGTCAAATGCAAAACTCTGCTTTCTGTCCTCCAACAGATGTTGTGTTCTTCATCTATCTGTACCAGCGCTGGATCTACAGAGTGGATCCCAACCGTGTCAACGAGTTTGGCACCAGTGGAGTGGACCATGCCAGCAAAGACAGCACAGCGCAGGCCACAGAGAATGGGCCAACACCAGCCATCACAGAAAAGGCAGAGGAGGAGAAGAAGAATGATTAGGCACCCACCCTCCTCACCTTCCCCTTCATCCCCTCAGGCAGAGGTGGAGCTAAACGGCTTCAAGGCAAAAATGTTGTCTGTTTGCCAAGGGTGGAAACTGGAGTATATGGTATTCTACAATTGACTCTGGAAGAAAAAAGAAAAAAAAAAAAGAAGAAAATTCTGTTCAACTTTGTTATTCTCTCATGTGGGATCCACAGCAAAAGAATCATATTTAACGTAGACTTCCTAATTACTTTTATTTCCAAAATGTTTCCATATTTTTGCAGTTTAAGTGAAGTAAAAATGTGATGTACTGTTTTACATATTGTTGGGTTGGTGATATTTGGGAGGGGTGGGTTTGGGGTAATTAATGAAATGTAGCCCATTTGAGATGGGGAACATGGGGTGATCGCAGTACATATCAGCAAATTATATAGGAAAAAAAAGTGCAGCGAATACAAAGCGTCAAACAACTTTGCTATTTTGATGTGGATTCCTTGTGATTTCTTTTTTTCCTCCATTCCATGTGTGAGCGCTGTGTCGTGGGGTACTGAGGAGAGATGCATGAGGTGGAGGGGTGAAGCAGGCATCTGTGCCTAGGCACGGTGGCTGACCTGATCTAAATGCTACTTTGCAGAAGATTGTGACTACCCTCATTTTTAAAACAAAATGGTTGATGTTCCAGACTTGAACAACAAAAAATAACAGCCTTGTAGGTATTAATATATATTAATATTATTAATAATGATAACATGATTTTTTTTTTTCTTTGTCACTTTTTTTAATGTCCAGAAAAGTGTACAGAATCTCAGCTTGTAAACTTAATTGCATTGATGTCAGAACTGTCTAGCAATAGTTGATATGTCAGTTTCATTGACCTGGAATTTTGATTTTGAAATGTTCCTCTATACGTTCACACTCCATTGCAGGACCATGTTGACAGACAACAGAACAGCCACATTAAGTATAATGAGGGTTGGAAAAAGTTCTGTCCCACCATCAGGTGTATGAGACAAACAGCTTGTTTTGTCTTGGTTTTATTTTTTGGTGCCGTAATTATGAATTGATGGAGCTTTTATTTTGGTACATTAAAGTTTGATCACTCATGTTTATAGTAAAGCATAAGTGCAGTTTAAAAATGTAATGGGTACTGTGTTTTTTCATGCCTTTCACACCTTATTTTCATATCAAGGATCACACAAGCAAGTTTGATGTTCATGACATGGATCGGGCATACTAAGGGATTCAATTATCTGTATGAAGGAATGTATCAGTATGTGTTGTATAGGTATGAAGACGGCAAACAAACAAAATTGAGTATTGAGTAACGGGTTTCTTGGCTGTATAAGTCGGGTTAAAAACAGACACCACCTGTATGCGTTACCGCTGTCTGTGCTATGATCTACACAGATATATAAAGCTTGCAGGGCATGTCATGTATGCTTTGAAGACATTTTAAGTATATACAACATTGAAGTTGGCAAAGTGCAGGAGAATTCAGATTCCGCTAGGGGGCAAGATTGTGTGTAGAATTGACCAAAAATAGAACCAGGCAGGTTACAATGGCGTTCTAAATAGGAAAGAATGTATCAGGTGGATACCCGAGGTTCCAGGCTAGAGTATCCATCTGCGTCCCGCTACTGTGTGGATCGTTCTTTGATGGTGGTTCAAAAGTTTAACAAATATTTTCTGGTTCTGTTATCCAGAAAAAGGTGCGCAATAGGTTAGTGTTGCTTACACAAAATGTGAATTGCTCGTGGGTTTCAAATAGGCCGTGTAGTTCAATGGTTTGTTTATTCATGCAAGTATTTTCATTTTATAGCGATTTTATGATTGTAACACAGTCGATGGCTCAATATAACATGATTATGACCTCACAGCACGAATAGGGTGATGCAATGGCAAGAAATTAATTCTGAAAGATGTCTGAAGCTTTATAGAGTACAGTGTAGACATTTCCAACGGTTATTTTCATGTGTTCACATGGGATGGTTGGTTGCCAGTTCTGAGGTGATAGATTTTCAAGGTAGTTCTTTCAGGTGTTAGTACGTTGTCATGGTAACGTGTTGGGGGTTTCCCAACTTGTGACGCTCGGGGATTTCCATCCAGCACAATCCAAAGCAAGCATGAGAGACTGACATCTTTCACCAGATAAACAGGAGTGGTATAGTGGCCATTCCGCTAAAACGTAATTTCCTTGAAACTGCGTGAGTGAAAATCAAGGATCACGAGAAAACAGGGCGAGCTCATTCGCGGTGACGAGGCCATTGAAGAGTCGCCGAAGCGAACGTCATAAGTTAGAGTTGGATCGAATGGGCGCATTAAAGTGAAAACTTCAGGAGAGTATCGCCGCCCAGGATCTTTATACAATGACAAACATGAGTGTCCACAATGGAACATGTGGGGGCACAGGTATGTTGTCAGTTTAACTTGGCTAATGTTAGCGGTATCAACTTAGCGAGATGTCGGTAAGGTTGCTAACCTTACTTTTCTGATCTCGGGGCTGCTCGTGTCGGAACGATTTGAAATGTTGATTAACGCCAACATAATAGAGACATCAGTTAAGTGATCATTATTAATTTACTGTAAATGTACTACCTTTTATGGGAATTGTGTGACGCCACTTAAATCTCGTCCGGTCTGGTCTGGCATAGCTTTCGTTTCGATACCTGGCCCGGTGCATGCACACTGCATCAGGTCGACTCCCGACGAGTCTAACTTGTCTCTAATTTTTAAACAGTTAGACCAAGCATATTATAATATATATATAAATATATCTAAACTGCAGTGTTAATCTCTCCCTTGTTAATCACTGTTTTTTTTTTCATTTCCTTCATCACAGATATCGACCTTGGTGAGTTTGACATTCTCGCTTATAAGACCAATTCACAGCCCTCGCCAGGGGTATTATGCTATGCGACTCTGTCTTCAATGTTCTTATTTTTCAATACAGACATAATTCAGGAGTACATCGTAGAAGACACGTCGTCGAGGCCTCGGTTCGATCTCCCGGGGCCTCCTCCGCCTCCTCCTGACCCGGATTCTGACAGCAGGACACTGCAAGAACTTCACAGTCCCAGAAGGAACTGCCCAGTGCTAGTACCTAGAGGTACAGCCTCCCAGGTGAGTCCTGTCTTTCAGTAGTTTGTGGTCATATATATTGACCTAGTGCATCATCCTTAAGTTGCCGTTAGTTTTATAACCAGGGTTGTTTTTAACTTGTTAGTACGTGCAAATAATAGATGATTTGTAATTTAGTAGTATGCCTAACACTCAAATAAAAACTGCACCGATTGGTCTGTACTGTTAATGTTCCGATTCGTGATGGCTTTCTGCGTCTGATATTGAAGAAGATGTGTCTTTACGCACGAATGCTTAGCTGTTGTGGTAGTTTCACTTTCTGTGGTTTGACGCATTGTTTTCGCATAGCTTGGAAAATGGGCAGCGGTGATCTTGGTGGAACAGTATCGTTCAAACGTTGTTTTTCAGGTCTAAGAATATGAGGCCGCAAACGTATGGGTTTCAAAATATTACCTTTACTGAGTAAGAAAAAGCAAAAGCGAAGCATGTAATATGATTCCTGCGTTCCTGATGGCACACGGGTTTCCTTTTCATGCTGCGACGCAGTTCTTGAGTCAGTTTGTCAATTTGTTTACAATAGATTTTCCGCCAAGGTGACTGTAAATATCGATCTCAGAACAGTGTAGGCACACATAGCAACCAAAACTAAGGAAGTACGATTGATAAAGTGAGGTTGCTGTGCCCTATTGGTTGACTCTCTTTTCTGTACTTTTTTTTTGAACACCATCTTCCTGTTTCAAAGCAATGCTTCCGCCCACAAACTACCCTTTGTGTCTTTCCCATTTCATATTTTACGTGTTTGAAAGCTGTCTTTGTTTAATTGCACCACGAGGTTCATTCTAACTTGCCGGACTTGTTGGATCTAAATCTAATTGCGTCTTCACTTCCGTTTTTTATGATTCTTCTTCGAATTTGAGACCTCTTGTTTTCATTGATAAGTCGTTGTTTTTCCCAATCCGTACAACACCTTGTAAGATACCTTATAACTTTTCTTTATTGCGTGCTTACTTTGTTTTATATGTTGTTACTATTGCCATCTAACAGACTAAGCAGACATTGATTCTTTATTTAATTCATTTACTCCACTGTGTGTCTTGAGTAGTTCTAGACTGTCTTTAACTCTATCTGCTTTTTATCTGTCAGCCCCTTCGAAACTTTCCTCAAGTGCCAACTGCAGTACAGCATCCCATGAGGGGCTCAAGGGGAGCCAACCCCAGGCCCGTCCCCGGGTGTGGGCGTGGAGGCACAACAGTGGTGGTGCGGCAGGCAGCTCACTCTGAGACAGAGCCACTGGAGCGTCTTTTGGAAAAGCCTCAGGTGGTGGTCATCGAGCAACCCAAGGAGAGGGGCATGAGGTTCCGCTATGAGTGCGAGGGCCGCTCCGCAGGCAGCATCCTTGGTGCAAGCAGCAACGAGACCAACAAGACCCTGCCAGCTATCGAGGTCAGTCCCAACCCTTTTGTCTGGCTGTGTACTTTTGTCCTCAACCTGGCCTCAGAACAGATGGGATGTGCACACAACTACTAAACTGAACACATCCAAGCCATCTCATTGAATTGCTGACATGCAGGGAAATGGGCCACAATATGAAACCAAGAGTAGAGGCAGCCAGGGCATTTTATGGGAAAATTCTCTCTTATTAGTGCATTATCTCTCCGTGTTGAACATCAAATACTTCTGTCACATATTCGCCCTTAAACGCAAGTGGAATGACTGTGTGAGGTACTCTGAACATTTCAGAATTTGTTATTTTTTCAAGATATACTTTTTAAAGCAAGGTAACTCAACAAGAATAAGGCATCAGAAATGTCATAGTTCACTACCAAATTCACAAAAATTGTAAAATCAGTATTCTTTATGTTAGAAAGAAAATCAGAAATAAAAAAGTATTATCAAAAATTTATGGGGCACACACTCACAGTTAAATATTTATGTTTTACCTTTATCTTGGTGAAAACTGACATGACATGGCTCAGTTTACTAAAATATTTGTGCAGGATGTTCTATGCAGGATCAGTTCTATGCAAGTGTGACTCTTAAAAGAGAAATCTGGTGTGAAACAATCCATAGCCGTGTTGTTCAAGCTCAGCAAGTGCTGTTGGAAGAAAAAAGAATAAGAAAATTTGATACAGCATATACTGAAAAGTGAATCAGCAGTTAACACCAACGGAATGGAGGAGAGAGACTAACTTTCAGTTTTATTTTTTTACTATGCCTCATTCAATTAATGTTGTACCAAATTTTCTGGTTCTTTTTCTCACATACAGCGCTCAGTGACCAATTGATTGATTCACATCAGATTTCTCCTCTAACTAAACATAGCCAGCAAGTTACTCCTTTATCACCTATTTCAGTTTTGTTTTTTATGATTACTGGGTATACAAAAGCAATAGCTAAATGTGCATAGCTGTATGCATATACACATGTGCAAATTTGCTGTTTGTTGTGATGGCATACTTTGACTGGAGGGCATTTCTGGAATGTACCGATTGTCCCAAAAGAGTGGGGTTTCCCCCCATCTGCAACTGGCTTTCTAGACCTCCCGAGAAGCCGCATGCCTGTCCTGTTTCAGAGAGGTTTACACCCTCTTTTTGTGGTCAGAGAAAGGGAATTACCTATCGAAATCTGACACATCCCACCCTGTCTACCATTGATACCACCACTTTTGTTTTCATTTCATTTTCTCTTACATTGTATCTCTCTCTCCCTCATACTCACAGGTTCAAGGACCAATTCTGGGGATAAAAACAGTCACAGTCACTGTTTCCCTGGTCACCAAGGACATCCCTTACCGCCCACATCCCCACTGCCTTGTGGGTAAAGATTGTTCTGATGGCATTTGTGTTATTCACCTTAACCCACACACCACCCGCCGACACAGGTGTGCTTTTGTTTAATATTAATTTATTTGTTTTTAATGGGAAATAAACACAGTGTGCATGCTGAAACTCAGTTTGATTGAATAGAAATGTTTCTGCCTCCTGTTTTAATCTTCTGAATCTCTTTTTCATAGTTTTGCCAACTTGGGCATACAATGTGTGCGCAGGAAAGAGCTTGATGTTTCCCTTAAAAAGAGAAGGGAACAAAAAATTGATCCATTTAACAGTGAGTAGAACTACTTCTTGTGTGTAAATACATGTTGATCCACAAGAGGCATAAGTAGTATTTTTTAACAGTAGATACCCATGCACAATTTGTGTGTGTTCAGTATTACACTTGCAATATGCATTATTACACTTATACAATATATACCCACCTGTGAGAGAATGTTTTCATTCTGTATCAGCTGGCCAGTCCAAGAGCATTGAGGACATGGACATGAATGTGGTCAGACTGTGTTTCCAATGTGAACTGGAGAGAGAAGATGGCGACAGGATTCATCTTTCCCCAATTGTTTCAAACCCCATTTTTGACAAAAGTAAGAGTATACCGCACAATGCACTACACTCAAAGTGAAAGTATCATTGAAACAAAAGCCATGCTGATGTTGGTTCTGTAATTCATACAGTGTGTGTGTGGGGGTGTTTTACAGAGGCCACGACAACATCAGAGCTGAAAATCTCTCGTTTGAATATTGTGAAGGGTCCATGCACAGGGAAAACTGAGATCTACATGCTGTGTGACAAAGTACAAAAAGGTTTGTTTTGCTTGGCTGCATACAGTTAATGTTGTAGCTGAGCTACACAGCTTTACAACATAAAGCAAATAAATGGCAGAAGTCAAAGCTGACATCTAACTCTGAATCATGTTTTTCAGTATGCAAGTTATCATGTCATTTCTCTTCATTAAAATACATTTTGAAAACCCACACAGATGACATAGAGATCATCTTCAGCCGAGGATCGTGGGAGGCCAAGGCTGAGTTTGCTCAAACGGATGTCCACCGGCAGATAGCCATTGTCTTCAAATCACCGCCCTATCAGGACCAGGACATCTATGAAGAAGTGGAGGTTAACGTGTTCCTCCGACGCCTTTCGGATCGCATGGACAGCGAGCCTGTCAAATTCACCTACACGCCACCTAATCCAGGTCAGCATGGCAACTCTCTCAGTACTAAATTGAGTGCTGGTGTTCCATAGATGGCCTGATGTTTGGCTGCACTGCTGTGTTAGCAGGTTGTTTAGAGATGACTCAAAGGTTGTTTATGAGCACAGTGCTGAAACTGAGAGCTGTCTGCTGACAACCTCTCCTAGTTTTGGTGGTCAGCAGTTATAGCTTGTGGGGTGACTGTGGCTGGGAATGAATAGCAGCAGTTGGGCTCCACCTTTTAACCTGAGCTATGTCACCTAGTTCCTTCCCATACTCAGTTGTTCCTGTTTCCACGACTACTAGTTAGTTGACATGAATCAATGTTAAGGGAACGTGTTTACATTGATATTGAGGGTTTCTTGATGTGTCTTGTATTTCAGATCCTTACGGGGTCAATCGCAAAAGAAAAATCAAGCATGACATCAAGTTCACTGATGGTTGCAATGTCAGAGGTAACATAACATCTCATCTGTCTTCAGAGTTGTGAAAAAATACCAGACTAATATTTCTGTTTATACAGCTTCAGCCACCACAATCATTACAGCCCATGGACAGCCATATACTGTCTATTTAAAATATAGACCCTGAAAATCATTTCATAAAATGTTAATTTACACTGAGCACATTTGAGTTATAATGTATCAATAGTAGTAGGAACAATATAATAATACTATCACTCACTTTTGTATCTCAGCAGAGAGTGTGATGTCAGAGCCTGCTGCACCGCATGTCTTTGACGCCTTCTCGTATCCCTCGGAGAGCTCAGTTGGCATGGTGACGGCATCCCAAGACGTAGCATGCCAGCCTGCTCAGGGCCTAGGAGACATGCAGTACGACGATCTGAAGCAAGAAGACCTCATTGGACCACTGGATACAGACACCATGACCATGCTGTCTACGATCCTCAATCAGATGATTGAGGAAGGCAGCCACTCCTTTCCCATGCCAACCCTGCCCAACCAGGACGAAAACTCTAACTTTCACGGGAATATGAACTTTGGCATGGAGGATCCGTCCTTGCTCAACATTAACTCGTACACTGAGATGCAGTTCAATCAGATGGTTAGTGGTGGTCACCATGGTCTTCCCCCTTCTGTTTTGGAAATTATTGATCACAGTCTCGGAAGTGCGGAAGGTCATGGTCATCCCCAGGTCAAGACAGAGAAAGAGGGTGATGTCTGAAGCCTTGGGTTCACAGGCATGTGTGATATTTCTCCATGAAGTTTGAGCCTTTCATGCCTCCCTCACAGGTCATTGCAACACTTAGATCCCCTTTGCAGAGTTAGGACGTTTTCGACATGACGGCCTTGGAGAGGAAATGGATGCTCATTGTCGGGTATCGCTGGCCGAACCCAGTGTCACTGTTTGTCCCGAACTTTGTGAATGGCATGCTATGCATTACTATAAGTCCTAGGCTGCTCCTCTAACAAACACTGACTTTCTGTATGGCCAAATGGACAGTAAGCACATAGATGGTTGGCCAGTGATAACCATTTGTGAAGAAAAAGGTATGGTCTTGTTTTTCTTGTCAAACATATCCTTAAAAAATGCATTTCCATGTTGATGTTTTTGTTGTAAAGGTCCAGACATTTTGTACATATGCTGTACTGTAACTTATCTTTGACCAAAAGCAAATGCAATTTTAAAATCTTTTGTGTCTTGCTGTCACAAGAGGAAGAAATGATGCCCATACTGTTATTAGCATCACTATTAAAAGGACTGACCACACAAACCACTGCCATCAATTTTCTTTGTTTCTGACAGTAATAATAACCTGTTCATTTGGTTTAGAACCATAGTGGATTCTGTTAACATGAATTATTTTGTAGTGTTTTCTGTCACTGTATAGATGTTTATAGTAACTTGAACCATGAATGTTTCATAGAAAAAATTTGCCATGTGTGTTTTGTCGTTAAACATTAAACTATTCTTTAAACTTTGCTCCCATTCACTTACCTTCATCATTAGACTGACATTACAGAAGGGATGAAATGAACTGGAATTAAAAGGTCATTATTTATTTTGGAGAAGACCAGCCTCTTCCTAGCAAGTACACAGAAGCACGGCTGACCTCCATAAATGAGTCAGATGTGGTTTTAGCAGGAACCTTTACTGCCCAAAGTTGTTTTCCAAAAAGGAAGAATGGATTTTCTCACTGGTTATAGTTCAGTTTGTCACTGTCTTGTGATTGTAGGCTAGCCTAGATATCTAGGTGTACCTTAGTGGTAGCATCTTTTCTTCGTAGCTTGATAGAATATTCACTACTCAAATGCTGGCGTTACTGTCGCTAGTGTCACTGTTGAGACCTTTATGATGACTATTCAATCAAAAACATTTTCATCCATTTTTGCATTCGGATACACTTTTTTTTATGACAAAATGTATTTAAGTGGCATTCTAATTTGTTAGTGGCATTCTAATTTGTCTAGTTTGGAATTGAACTGAAAGACAAGTTAACTGATGGTATATTGGTGAAATGTGACAACCACAGAATGAATGAATAGACCATCACCAAGGGCAAGTCCCCCCCATGTCACATTTTCCATTTGTTGACAGCTGCAACATTATAGACCGCAAACACGGTTGACCAACACGGGAAAGACAGTGGCTTTGAGCCATTTGGGAACCCCCAACACATGTCTGTTGCTCAATAGAGCCCTCACTGGCACTGATGATGACACGTAAATGAAAAAGGACAGTAGTGGACTTTATTTTATAACACTCTAAAAACCGACAATGAAAGTCATTCAGTTGTAGAAGTTTCTTTTGTTTTACCCACACAGAGACATGGTACCACATAACTGTGTGTGTACTCTATGACTGAGGTACTACTGATACTTAAACGCCAACAAACTTGACAGAATTCTCTCCCATTTTTGGTGGGAAAAAATGTCTTGTCTGCTCATGACTAACATGCATTAAATACAATTAATTCAGAAAGGATGTTAGATTTACAAGGGGGGAAAGTCATCCCCCTGTACTATCTCTAGCTGGTTATCTAGTAATGGAAGCAGAGAACTAGGTCTATTAGCTTGCCCTTTACTAACAATTTAGCTGTAACAATTTAGCTGCACCATACTTCAGCGGAGGCATTAAAATTCTACCTAATTTTTCCATTTTTAATTTCGATTTTAATGGGCCTAGTAAGTATTTTTTGCCTTTCTGGTAACAGAATGAAGAAATAATAATTTAGCAAGTTAGGTCGATTATACAAAATATCCACAATGGAGCCAGAAAAATTATGTCGCATAAATTTTGCATTTTCCTGACTTTAGCTGGCTAGCTCCAGCGTTATGTAAGTTCAGGAAAGATTATAAAATATGCGTCTCTACTTGGCCAAATGGAATGGAAATAAAAGACAAATGGACATAAGAGGCCTCATCTCCCATCATGTTATGAAAATAATGGCACAAAAATGGCACAAACTTCAACAATTCTTAATTTACTTTAGAAAATAAACAGATATTTACATGATGCACACTTGTTGTCAGCGCCTGTTTTTGACTGTTCATTGGTAAAAGTCTTTCAAGTTTATCAGCCAGAGAGACTGCAGGCTCTATGTCCTCTCCACAATCTGTGGTTCAGAAAGCTTCTGAACAGCGACCTCATTCAAAAAGTGCCTCACACACTCTTTGAAGACAGGCTCAGGCTCCTTGAAGGAGAGAAACACAAAGAGAAACAGGAGTTACTGAGCTGAAACAGTAAGAGTGTTTATCATATATAGTATGAACCAACAATGCTCTTCTTGGGCAAAGCAAAGATTACAGAAGTGTCATTTTTCTCTGGTCATGGTTCTCACCTTCAGCTCTAGAAGTCTCTGTTTTTCCACGGCTTCCTCCAAACTCAGCCCGACCCACTCAGCCTCCTCCTCGGGATTTCAAACTGCTGCTTGAGGTAGCAGAGATACGGGTTCATAATAGGCATTTATCACCTCACTAATTGAGGCAAGCAAACGAAGCTGCAAGGACTCACCTTGTACCTCTTGTAGACTTTTTCTTGACGATCTGGATCATTCGGATACATGTCCTTCCGCGCCAATTTGAGGAGCATGGCTCGCTTGAGATCCATTCCAAGTTTGGAGTTCAGATCTTGTTTGGGTGTCTGACAATGTCACAGAGGAGAACAAATTTAGCTATACTCTATTAATGTTACTAAGACTGTACTCAGATGTACTGCTAATTTAGACGTGGACTACTCACCTTCAGGATATATAAATCAAAGCCATAGGCAGCATCAATAAGATCTAGGGTGCGTGCAGTGACTGAAATGTTGAACTTTTGGTCTAGGATCTCACTGTAAAATTCCCTCTTGAAGAGCTGGGGCTTCCAAGTTTTCTTAAATCGTGTGGACAGCTTAACATAGATGAAAAAGTTAGTCAGTGCTCAATACACCAACGACTCAGCATACAGAGACCATCACTAGTACGCATTAAACTCATTTAACCAAGCATTACGTATAGCCTGAACCAATGGAATAACATACAAGAAGATCTCAGTGTGAACATAACTATCCTACAACCCTCTTTAAGATCAAAAATTACATCCAAAAATACCATTCTCTTAACAACAATGGAAGACAAACCTTGTCATTGTTAGCATATTTGAATCCTGATATCCAACCCTCTCCTCCCCAAAGACCCTGCTGAGACTCTGGAGGGTAGTAAACTGGGATGGGCACATCCTGTACCCGCTCCTTTACACCAGTTTTTGGGTTGGCACGGTACTTCACTCCAAGTGGTTTCCAATGCACGGGTGTAGGTGGCGTTGTGTCTTGGAGGGCTTTTAAATAATGTTGTGGGAGTCGGGAATAAATGCCCGTCTTAAGTTTAAGGGCCTCCCAAATTCGAGGTGGGTATTTGTGAAGTGGCATCTTCTACTAACTGGTGGTAAACATCTGCAATGTAAAGTAACTGTTAGCATACAATTCAAAAGATATGTCCAATGCAGTCCTTGACCTAATTTCTGTTCGTATAATAAGTTATGAATATCATTATGACATAACAGACATGGACTATGGACTATTCAATTGTGAAAGTGTGTTGTTTTTCATAGTCAGCGTCTTCTGTCTAGTATCTACGGTTATGCGAACTATCAAAATTCACAGTCGCTGTCGACAGGCTATCGTTAGCAAACTGTTTTCTTGTTGCTAGCATGACTTTTAGCAGCACGGCATTCCACATGGGGCTAACCATACTGGTCAGCCAACACTGACACAACAATATGCACACACACAACAATAACGCTAGGTAATCTACAACAAAGACTATTCTCTTCACGTCTCAGAAGTTAACGTTATCTCAGGACTGACCTAAAGCAAGCAATATCTGAGCTAGTTAGCATGTTAGCTAAATTATAGCTGGCTAACCGGCTATCACTATTAACTGTTCAAAGGAAAACTCGAGATTGATTGGGAATGTAAAAGTTTTCACAATGCGAAATTAAATATACAAGAGTGTCACATACCACATACGAAACTGCTTGTATGAACGTTACATCAAAGATGTCTTATTATGCAGAGGTACTGGCAAGCATGCAGGGTGCTTCCAAGGACGTGCCGTATTGACGTACCACCAAAATGTACCTCTTCCTACGTTACTTCCGTCTGCCAAGCAATGTCATTGACTACACCAGCTATCTACTGCTGTATGACTTTCAGTGAAAATGCATAACTTCTTTTACACTTTATGATGTCTTCCTCTAGTTTTGTTTCTCTTTCTTGCTTTATATCTTTCTTTAATTCATTGTAATATGGCAATGTTCATGTCAGTTGAAATTCTCAATTTTGAGAGAGTGGTAATACAACACGGGTGACGGTACTCCGAGCGTCAATGTATGCAACAAGAGGGACTACGAATTATTTCACTAGAGATTCATCCACATCAGTGAATTTTGACGGGGCCGGCTACATATTCAGCTCGCCCGAAAGGTGGAATTGAACCACTCTGCCGCTAGGCAGCTACAGGTTTGAAGCCTGCACCCCGGACCACCGAGGATCATCCGGGCACTGTACAATGCATGTCAATGAGCTATTTATTGGTACAGTTTCTTGCGCTGATTTTATCCATGGTTTCCCTAATGATGAATTTTTTTTTCACACTACAGTACTTATGAGATCAACTAGCACGTTATTGTAATGGTTATGTGTTTGATTTATACCTTATTGTAGTCGGTTAAAATAAATAAATGATTATAACTTCTGGGAGACGCAGAACCGCAATGCATCATTGGTAGAATATGCTAATAAGAAAAATGTTATCGGTCCAGATTGTGGGGGAAACCAGCAAGCAACAATGTATTTCTTTCCCATTTTAAGGGGGACAGAAGCAATGTAGGAGTGACCATCTGTACTGCTGGCGATGATACTAATTTAAATGCCGAGAAGTTTGTAACGTAATTACATCTGTTCATGTCATCAACGCCAAAATAGAGATCTCTGGCAAAGTGTGAATTCCAAAAACAATATTCTAAATATATAGCTATCTATTCATTAGAATTTGTTCCTACATGAAAAGAAGTGAGGTTGGAAAGGAACAAAGAAGATGAGCAAAACAACTTTTTACAGGACCGTTTTATTTGCAAGGAAATAAATTATACAACTTAAAAAAAGTAACTCATTCAAAAATGCAGTACAAAGTAGTTCAACCAGACTGCAAAAGAAGAAAAAGAGAAAACATCCATTCAAACACTGTAGGGCTTATGTCCTTGCTGAGTGGCACACATTCAGTTGATAAATACAAATAATGATGAAAGATTTTACTTCAAGTTTTCAGCTCACAAGGCTACAAACTCAGCTTCCCACCTTATATATCACAATGCTCATTGGCAGGGACCTCTGCTCCTGTGGTTTCTCCCTAGATCTGATTTTTTTAAAAGTGCCTGTTCAGTTGTGTCCAAATATTTCAAGGAAATGAAGACCAGATTGTGATTTTTTTCCAACTCAAAACTAAGAATAACCCATAACTTCAAAGAGTGCCTCGTGACATAGCAGTTTACATGAGTATTTTTGAATAACTACAAACATGTCTCGTCAATGCATTGATTACAGCACATGACTTAGGATATTAAAAAAATACTTTAAATGTTTGGGCTAAAATATTATGTAAAAACATGTGATTGACGGTAATACACACACACACACAAAGAAATGGGATTCTTTATGATCATTATATTGCCAAATAGTTCTGACCTTTCTGTTCTGTTCCAAAATTTATGTGCACCTATGAATACAGTTAAATTCTTCCAGAGCAAACAAATCAAACTGGGAAGCACATACATAATGACCACTTGTGGTGCTTCTTTGATACCTGATAGTTGGGGAGCAACCCACCACATCTAACCTTTCAGCTGATGCAATTACAAGCTGTTCCTGAAATCAGTGGACAGTCTGCGATGACACTGAACTAAGAAGGGTGGTGCACAGATGGTTTGAGATGTTATGATAACACATGAAGAATGTCGTCAACAATTTCTGTGCTTGAAGTTCAATATTACCTTATTGAAAATGTAGTACATAGCAGAATAAAACATGTATTTGTTTCAGTCTTCCTACAAGGAAGTGGTAAAATGCTGTTAAACCTGCAGTAGTGAACATCTGGATGAGGAGAGAGAAAGGCCTAATCCTGTGGTGCAATCTCTGCTTCCAAATTCTGTGCTTCAGGATTTGTTGGGCAACAGTTTACAAACAACGCACATATGCAAGAGAATTCCTGTACCAGAAGCAAGAAGCACCGAATACATATGTATGCACATCAGAAATCCATCTTTTAATCATTCCTGCAGAATAACATGATTTCAGCCTGACACACTATTTCCACTTTGACTTTGTGACTTCAAGATACATCTCAAAAGAAGGAAACAGGACTAACTGCATTGTAACTCCATTCTCAATTTCATTGGACAAGTAGTGAATAGAAATATAATTGAATCCCAAAATGTGGCTGAATTCCAATGTTCTCCCCCAAAGCCTTAAGCCCTAAATCTTTAAAGACTACACTGCCATAAATCAACTTAATGACTGGCTGATTTTGCCAGTTTAGTCTGAGGGTTCAGTGCTTAGAAAAGGATTGAGCCCCTGTCCTTATTCCATAGTCAGACGCTTATTAAAAGTGCTGCAAAACATACTAGGATTTCTGGGGCTACGATGTCAAATTTGTGATGAATGTGCATAACTGCTAAAACTGCTGCATGAGAAACTTTAATTGTCTAAAGGGCACTTTTATTCCCTTGACATGGAATAATAATACTTAAAAAAAACTATGTACGAAAGCAAAAACAAAACAAAACAAACAAAAAAACAGAACAAAAGCGTGAACTTCTGCATTGATATTTTATGACAATTATAACAAAGGTTGTCATCTTTTTTTTTTTCCTCACTGACACACAGGAACATGTCACTTTTGTTATCATTGAGACAAAACAACTCTGCGAAATGCAAGAGATAGTGTTGCAACCTTCACAACCTTTTTTCATTGAAACAAATTCAGTTATTACTATGTACAACCCTAAGAGGCAACATGTAGTAAAGGCTACACTCAACCTTTATCAAACATTCAATCACACATATATTCTGGCATAAATAACAAATAAATAACCAGGAAAGAAATCCCAATGGACTCTACATCTCTTATATGTGGGACACTGAAACTTGGTGGATAACAATGGCTACTTCCTCTTTAAATGATTGCAGCTTGACTGAGATGAGTTAGACATGACAAGATGAATAAGGAAAAGTCTAAAAATGTGTCACAAAATGACTTAGATTTGTGAAAGCTGGCATAGACCATCCTCCACGTGATCTGTAGAAATGGTTTGACTACACAAAACTTTTGGCAATGTGTGACCACGCAAGGGGCATAAACTGGTGACAGGACAGGACAGCTCCACATTGCTCATCAGCGTGACTGGCAGCAACTCTTTCCAACCTCTATGCACCACCTCTGACACAACTAGCATGAGGTTCAGAGGTGTTTTCTTTTCCTTTTTCCTTCTTTTGTTAACGTTGTCATCAGGAACACTTGTCTCGTACCAAGATCAAATGTAAGCACTGTGTTAATGCTGTTTTGAAGCCTTTCTGTGATGCAGAATGCTCAGTGATGCTCAGTGACTTCAACTCAGTGCCACCACAAACATCAGTTGCACTTGTGACTCTGTATTAAATGCAAATCTTGAAGATGTAACAAACATTTTATCCAGCAAATGGAACGTGCCTCACCTCTCAAGTTGCTATCCAACATAGGCAGAATTGGCAATAGACTTGGTTTCACATTGCATCTGAAGTTAGCACTCAGTGTTCTCACTACACACTCCAGGGAAAGTGGCAGATGGAAGGAGATCATGTAACCATTTCAGAAAAGAAAAAAAAAAACTACCTGTTCCACCCTAAACGAGAGTAAAAAACAGCAAATATGCCATGATAAAGTTATGTCTGTGTATACCCAAATGACAATCAGTAGCTTGTTCAAACTCAAATGAACAAAACTTTAGCCATGTGGAGACAAGACTTTCCCTGTGTGATGAATCAGATGCTAATTGGGCAGATCCCCAGTGATGGAAGCCAGAATGCTTAAAGCACTTCCCATCCACAGCTAACCAATCAAGTATTGGCAAAAATCAAACAACCAAAAAGATGAACTCACACAAACAAACCAAACTCTTGCAGGAAAAAAAAGCATGGGATGAAACTGACAGACAGACAGACAGACAAACAAACAAACATACACAAACAAATAAACAAACAAACAAACCAAAAAAAGCCATGCAGACATACTGTGAGCAAGTGAAAAGTGCTGATGCTTTCATCTAAGTCGCTTTCTGTCCATTTCTTTTTTTTTCTTTTTATTTCCACGGGAACAGAGTGACATTAGAGGCTGATGGGTTGCTCTTCTCCATGACATTGTCAGCGAGTGGAAAGCAGGTGGGGGTGGCTTGACTTTTTCCTCCTATTCCTCTTCTCCTTCAGTGCCGCTTGTGTTGGGATGTGTGCCAGGACAAGGGGGTGGCGTGGCAGGTGGATGGGGAGAGACACTTGGACAGGTGGCAGCAGGTGGGGCTGGGAGGATGGAGCTGACAGCAGTGGATGGGGAGACAGGGGGCGTTTGTTTGTCCAAAACACTGCACAGACAAGTCCTGCGATGAGCAGAAAGGGCTCCCACGGGACAGCATGCTGAAGAAGATGTAGACACACAAACAGCAAACTGCCCACCATGCATTCTGTCTACCCATTGGCAAAAAAAAGGAAATGAATAATAACTATTTTTATCACTTGTGTATTTTTTTCTTTAAACATGTATCCCCTGGTTCATTTTTCTTGTTAAAATGTAACATAAGGCAGGGATTGTTTTGTTGTTGTGTTTTTTTTTTTCTTCTGGCTATAATGAATTTTGACTGTTGATCTTAAAACCAGCCTGTTTTTTGTGTGCAGACGAGGGAGCCAGCAGC
This sequence comes from Tenualosa ilisha, assembly GCA_015244755.2. Taxonomy (NCBI): domain Eukaryota; kingdom Metazoa; phylum Chordata; class Actinopteri; order Clupeiformes; family Clupeidae; genus Tenualosa; species Tenualosa ilisha. The sequence continues at coordinate 2,978,803 of PYXC01000452.1, read as the reverse complement.
TAGTACAGGGTCCAGAAGGCAGCCCACTCCTACTACAGACAACGCCCCCCTCCCCCACTGGCAACATCCTCCTCATTCTCATCATAGTCATCATCATCATCATCGTCATCGTCGTTATCAATCTCCTTAGTGTCTGCAGATATGTCTCCGCTACGCCATGTAAATGAAGGTGTTAATGTCCGACTCGTCCCGCTTGATGTATTTGTGTTCGATGAGCCACTCGATTTGCTCTTTGATCATCTTCTTCTGTGGCAGGAACATGTTTTTCAGGATCTCCACCAGCTCTGTCTGCAGCTGGGCATTGGTGATCTTCTTGCGCATCTTCATAATCTGGATGATGGCTTCCTGTTGGCCACACAGACAAGGGGGAATGAGGCACTGATGACACTTCACAAGACCCACTGGGTGAGTGTAACCATTTAAAAAAAAAAAAAAAGAGCCCTCATTGGTCTACATACCTGTGTCCTTAATATTCTCAGCTGGACAATGCCTTCATTTTCCTCTTCTCTCATGCGCTCCGTAGTCAGCTGAAGACGGCCAATTAAGTTGATTTTGCCCCTCTTCTGAACCTTGGAGTTTTTTCTGTAGGATGAAACTTAACCTTTAACACTTATCACACTAATTTCTCACACCCAAGATTGTCCTCCAACTCAGTTCACCAGTGTTATGTAACCCCATTTCAGTCATCAAACATGTTACTGATGTTACAACAAGTGGTTTTCCTATTGAGGACCTTTCAAATATACCTCAACTTAGCATGAAACACCACTGCAGTTAGTCATTCTAGCCTAAGGCAATGTTATGTGGCTTTCATTTTCACTGGTAAAGTCAGACATTCTTTGAGTCTGTAATCACCACTCACTCACAGCTTCATGTAACTGATCAGTTCATTACAGATTAATGTGTCTAATACTGCCTCTCACTATAACTGCAGTTGTAGGGAAATAAAATGAATATAAAATCAAGTATATCAGGGAGACTCCCAGTCTATTTTTACAACCACCAAACAAAACCAAAATAACTTGACATTCCACTGAGACCAAAGTAAAGTGAAGGCCTACATCAAGGAGAACTCCTGGTTGACGAAGAACAGCGTGCTGTCAGTGAAGTCTTTGGGTGAGCCAACTTGAGGTTCATAGGACAGGACTTGACGTTTTAGCTTTGGGAAGGCAACAAGAGACTGCAAAGACACAGAAAGACACAGTAAGGAAAAACAATAGCGGCTAGACAGTGGCTAATCACAACACTCCGATAATGACAGTACACATTAAAGTGCGAGTCATTTTAGCTGCTTTAACTTATGTTTGGTTTGAGGGGATCTCAGCTAAGCGCTCTCCTGATTCTTACCCACAGCGTCCGCCTGAGCTCCGCGTCCGGCAGCTCTGTGGCCAGTTTCAGGTTCTCAAAGCTGATCCTCTCTCGGGGTCTTTGGTTCCAGGCAAACAGAACAGCCAGTTGGAAAGTCGTCACCTCCAGGTCATACTGCCCCACTTCATTTTTGAACGTGATCTGATAGGTAGAAACAATTGTAAATGGGATACTGCTATGACCTTCAGTTCAATCGGGCATGAACAGCAATATTTGAATCAAAATGTATTGACTATAATAACGTACCAAAAACTCTAAGTAAGGTATTGTTTATAATAATTTGTCTCCCACAAAGCTACTTTTCTTCAGCAAGCTTTCAGATGGAATACTTACAATTCCATTGGACATGAGGTGGTGCCAGTGCAGTTTCCTGCCACTGTGGTTCTTCTTGTAGAACTCTTCCACCTCGGGGATTAAATCTTCTAGCTCTGTCGGCAGAGACACAAACACCTTCTCCGAGCTTCGTGACCACGCACCCGCGTTCAGGATTTTGATGTTGACAGAGTCCGCTATTAATCAGATGAGGGAAAAAAAAATCACTTTGATGCAAGAAAATCCAAACATTGCCTAGCCTGAAAATCGAAATGTCAAATAAGCTTCTGTTCGGTCTCTTCTGGGAACAAAATGGTGTTGTCCTGGAAAAGACACCATGGCTAAATGGCACTGGCTCCCAATGTGGCCTCACCTGGTAATGCTAATTTGTTGTGTTTATGCATCTCCTTGAAGACCTGGTTAAGATCCTCGGACACCTTTATGTCCTGGAACATTCTGGCAAGCTTGTTTACGTAGTCTGCAGGCATACCTACTTCCTGTAGACAGAAGAGTCGAAAAACAAAGGACAATTTATATCCCATGAACCTCTAAAACAGCACAGCTGCCATGCTAAACAAACTACACTAAACATCCAACCGCGGCTTACCCTCAGCCACTCCACCATGTTCTCCTCTATTTCACTATCTGCTGATATGTCCAGGATCAGACGCCTTGTTAAATGGGCTTTATGATACCGCATGAAGACATCCTTATTCTGGACATACTTCAACACCAACAGCTTTGAAGTGGAGGGGGGAGGAGGGGAAGAGATTCATTAAAACACTAAAAGAATACTGCTAGATAATAATGAGAAATTATTCAACAAATATATTTATTTTATACACCAAGTCCTTATTTTATTCAAACTCAGACTGAGGAGGAAAACCACCGGAGGGCTCTGCTTACCACTTCCTTTAGTTTTAATTCAATCTCCTCTGAGGTGAGTTTCTTGCTAAGCGGAGTCTTCCTCAGCAGCATGTCACAGTAGTTGGCCAGCAGCTCTGGACACTTGGACTCCGGTTGTGTTTTCAAGCCCACCCTGCAGCAACATCAGTGCAGACAGACACAGGCATGTACATGTGTACGCGCGCGCACACACACACACACGCACAGCAAAGCAAAAAATATGAGTCAGTTGTAAATCACCGGTAGTGGAACACAAATTTAAATAAATAAACAAACAAACAAACAAAACCATTGACCGTTGACTTAAATGACTCACCCCTTCTGTTTTGTTGGCAGTTCCAGCTTAAATATTGTGGCATCATTAACCACTGCTTTGTATGCCTAAAACATACAAATTACATCATGATGTACAAGGCATAGAGAGGGAATTACAAGGAGTTACTAATCAAACTACTAGTTTTTCAATACAATCATCCTAAAGTCTAAATGCTATGGAAATGATCTTTTAAAGTATCATATAATTTAGTATCTAGTATAGTATTATACTATTATACTACCAGTAATTTAGTATAGTATTTAGTATAAAATATCAACATGACAGGCCATTCTTGTGAGATAATAATTTGCTTCATTTTATCACATAGCAAAAATCATAATGCAAACCAAATCCTAGTCATGAACAATATTTAAAGGCTACTTCACTTTGTCAATAACCGACTAACTAACAATTGTTATATTGTCATCTTATGTGTCTTTGTGTCTCAACTGAACTGATCCAGACTCAAAATCATTTTCATTTAAACTGAACGTACTTTGTCTCTGGCTGTCAGGAACCTGGGGTCATCCTGAAAGGCCTCCTTCACTAATTTGCTGAAGCGGTTAAAGAGAGTGAGAAGCTGTTCCACATACTTCTCAGAGTCCTGAACAAAGACAGCAACGTTGAAAAAGACAGAAACACAAATTAAGCACAATATGGTACATCTGGCATGTCAACCAAAAGCTTGTTTTTATGGAAATGATGGAGACATCTTTTGCTCATACTTTCCCTTTACCCACCATACTGCACCCAACAATAAACTAAACTGACACTCAGTTGTGAGGGTATTCTCACTTATTTACCATATGCTTTCCACAGGAGCATTTTGTCACATGTAGACTACTTGTAATGACAATAAACACTTCTTATTTCTCTATTAATAAATAATAATTTTTTTGGCTTTTATGCTTTCATTCACAGTGAACAGTGACAGAAGGCAAGTGGGAGACAGAAGGAGTGGGATCCAAAAATGACAGTGGGTTGGATTCGAACCCAAGTCTCCATGGGCAATTCGACCCAAATGTCACATTAACACTGCAGCCACTTGCGTGTGTCTATTTCCAGGCACAGGTCTGTTACCTGTGTTCCCTGTGGCTCAGAAAACACTATGTATACTCACAGTAGTGATGGTCTCAGCCGCAGCTACCATGTCTGCTAGTCCAGCATTGATGATATGCTCCTCCAGGTCCTTAAGCATAGGTTCAATCCCACTGGGCACTTTGTCCATCAGCGAAAACATCAGGTGCAGCTCTGAGGAACAAGTACAAAACTGTACTCTTCAGAAACTACATACATCCAACACTACTGATTACAGCCCATGTGATTGTGGAAAGGTAATGAAGTACACAAAGCCCTCAGTGCTGCCTCACTCACTGTCAGTTTCATTGCGTTTGATCATGCCAGGACATTCTGCCAGAATGGTTTCTTTGAAGGACGTCACAAGAGCATTCACACAACATTCCATAAGCTGCAAGAGACAGTGCACCATTAGACACTGTGCATCCTGACAACAAGATAATCCTAAACTTCTCTTCAAACAATAAAATTAACTGTCCATTAGGGGGGCGTTGCTACAATGAATGCTTCAATAACTAAAATTAGTTCAATTTGGAAGGGTTGATTTACACAGGTATCTTTTACATGAAAATCGATTGTTACATTTATCTAGATTAACCTTAATAGTGTCAATAGTTTACTCAAGATTTAACATTGGCCAAAAAAAGCACATCAACACTCACTGCCTGGACAGAGTTACATTCACGCCGCGTCTCCAAATACCGAAGGGCACGTTTCTCCTCTTCCCTCAGTTTAGCATCTGCCTGTAAAACACAATGAATACAATATCATTTTGATTTGTTCCAAGGACACAACTCAACATACTGCTCACAACATGCCAATAACCGAGATATACAGAGGCTGGACAATGAAAGTCAAACACTGGCCAATGCCGTGTTTGTAGTTTCACACCTAAACATGAGGAGCCTGGTGAACAATCCTCACTGAGTGCCTCCTGCCTTTAATCCTCACTTAGACTCCACCAGTGATAACGGAGTGCAGAAGCTATATTAGCACCGCCATAGCACAGACATGCATCTGTTGCTGTCTTTGTGGTGAATCAAGAACTATGGCATCCAGCGCTGACATACGTACCACTACGACAGCCAGCCTGGACCACATCCAACAAGAGAAGCTGTCCACAGCAGAGGAGACTTTCTGAAAGGGATGCTTGGACACTAACCCGAGTCATATCCAGAAAACATGAAACCACAATGAGCCTACTTAATGACTGGCTGACTTCTGCCAATTCAGTCTTTCAGGGTTCAGGATTTAAGGGTAGGGAGGACAGCTAGCCTAACCCCTGTCTATCCAATGACACAGGCACACTCTTATCCACAAACACATCAAACTAAGTCAGCGAGAAAGGGGAAAAACAGCAGTGTTGTGAGGTCTAGACTGAGATGCTGTTGACCTCACATCACCACACAAACAGGCATAATTAAATGCAGTTTTCCACTGATTGCCATCAGCTCAATTCACCTCCATTCTACTCAGTTTGGTCTGGGATGTTATGCTTTCAACTGCATAAAAGTACCATTTAAGGCTACTGGTTGCTATAGGGAAGCTGAAGGAAACCCTTGAGTCACCAATGTGTAAAACACAGTAACAACAGTCATCACAGTGGATAAAATCAAAGGGTTTTTGTTCCATCTAGGTGAGTAGCCATTTGCCACATACAGACACTTTTTTTCACATTATTCACTCTGTCAGCAGTCCTGTTGTGCTAACACTGACAGCTGCTGAGGGCTTGTTCGGAACGTTAACATTATGACAATTTGTTTGGCTCGCTTAGAATCTCGACTGAGGTAATAGAGGCAATACAAAGAATGGTACCAGGTATCTGATTTTTGTAATGGAAAGGCAAACAAGTGAGCAGAGTCAAGGCAACCTGAGCTGGTACCAGTCAGTGAGAAAATGCCATAAAACCCTAGCTTCTTGGATCAAGCGATGCATACATATTTCATGTAGTTCTGCACGCCATTTTGCTGCAGGTAGGAGGGCGCCTGAGTCCTGTAGAATCTCTCAGTGGAATCCAGGTACGCCTTCTCAAAGTTGTCCCTGTAGATCTGCAGTTTGTCCTCGGGGTTGGAGCACAGGTTCACTGAGGAGAGGTAAGGGAACACAGACAAAACTCTAAGTGACAAGCTTATGCCAGTACCTCCACAGAAAATCTCTATGGCAATCAATAATTTTGTGCAAAATTAATATTATATGTGTAATCACAAATTGTGTATAAACTGCAAAAAACTTCTCCTGAAAGCCCTGAGCTGTCATCAGTGATCATGGCATCAGATTCTAAGTCTTGGCATTTGGATTTGGACGCCAGCTGTACATTTCATTGGACACTTTTATAAGAGCATTGAGCACATTTAAAGGAAGTCTTCTCTGCATTTCCAGTAACTGGAGCAAGAGTTCCAAGTCTAAGTAGTTCTAATTAGTGAACAAAGCTGGGCCCCTCCATGCCCAAGAGGATGGAAACAAACCTCACATTATTAATTTAAGCCTATCCTACACCACAACGGTAGGGTTTAAAGAAATTTATCATCACAATTAGTGCCGACAACTTTGGACTGATATGTACCAATGTAAAAAATACACGCAATAGTGAGAATTGTGTGGAAATAATCCTCTGCACTGTCCTCTGCACTGGTAGAGCTATATGGCTAGCCAATCTTACCATATGACTCCCGCACCCCGATGACCAGCTGGGAATCAAAGGCCTCGCCTAGCCTCTCTGCATGGACCAGCTTCATGGCACTGTCCTGCAGGCGGTTCTTGATGTTCGAGAAGATGGATTCATTCCAGGTATCCAACATGAGCTTTGGACAAGACCAGACATGATTAAGCTTCTGGTTGGCCACTAAAAATGAATGCAACATTATTACCACTGATCCATGCGTTTATAGCATAAGCTTCATTCCCTCTCTTTTGTGCAGCAAATCCCCAGGTCTCGCCATTCCTCTATTACCCTGTCATCCCATCACTCACTAGTCCTCACCTTCCTCACTATACTGTCCTCCACATTTGATTTCTTGTTGCTGCCCTGTTTGCCCATCAGAGTAATCTCCAGCTGGCAGAAAGGCTTGGGTAGGATGTCACACTGCGTGAAGAACTTCCTCCACTCCACAATGTAGGCCTTGAGTAGAGCAGTGTCATCCTGATGGCTGAGCACCCGCTGGGCATTTGGAAGGGAAGTGGGAGGAGGTGACTTTAATTTAATGCATTAAGTATACAATTATAGCCACCTGTGATCATGGGCTATACAACTAAGTCAAGAAACTGCAAAAATGAAAAAGCAAGACAGTTTGACAAAAGCATAAAGACAAAAACTCTCATGTTAAACCCAAATGGATTTCAACCACGGCAACACATTCAACTCACAGCCTGAGCTTGCTTGATAAAATCTAAAATGTCCTCCTTCAGCGCCTGGTGGATTTTTGCAGGACCTTTATCATCCCACAAGCAGACAGCATGGACATCTCTGTGAGAGAAACAAAGGGTCAAGCATAAAATGCACCAGTATATAGTGTTAAGTATGAAAATTTACATATTTATGATGGCCTTACGAGAACAGGTCGAACCACTGCTGCTTGGTCACAGACTCTTGACGAAGCAGCTTCAGGACAATTGGCCGCATCAGATCCCATTTGTCCTCAAACTGGAGGGACCCTTTGTTCTAGGTGTAAAATGGACACAAGACTAGCTTAGACCTAGAAGTTATGCATTCCATACCAACTTAAACCAGACTTCTTTTAGTCTAAAAATTAAACAGACACTGCCATCTCCACTTTTTGTGGAGATTTATGCCAACAATGTGGTGGGAGATGAATGCTACTGGACAAAGGAAATTTACATAGTTATCAGAACTGTACAATAAAACACGGGGAAACAAATGCAAATACTGTCAGATGCATTCCCATTAATTCAAGCTCTGCGTTTGTTGAGTAGTAGTTAGTAGTTAGTAGTTTTTGATGAGATCGTAAATTTGTTACACAACTTGCATTAACTTGTGCAGAACACGTACAATCAAAAGCAACGGAGCCTATTTTAGATAAATGAAATTTTGACAACTATGAATACTTCAATAGCACAAGGTAGACAAAATCAAGTCAATATACAGACAGTATACCCTTCCTATAAAAACTGTTTGGAGTTTTGCCAATCGATGATTGACATCATGGTGGGGAAAATGAGTCCAATCTGTCAGAAGCCAATTATATTCACTGCCAAATTTAACATACAACAGAAATCCCGAAAATCAACTGAGTAATAGCTGCGACTCCAGCATTAACGTTAGCTAGCTAGCTTGGTGTTGCATTTATGAACTCTGAGGTGGTTATGAAATGGCATTGGAGAAGGACGACAATATTTCTCAAACAACAATTTATTCTGCACTTTTCTCGTGGTTTATTTCCTCTGTATCACTATTGGTGAGCATGTTTAGGTAGACCAACGTTATTCTAAGCTAAATTGCTAGCTATGTGCCTAACGAGCGAACTAGCCAGCAAATGTTGGCTTTCGGCAAGACCTTGTTAGCCAGCTAGCAGGCTAAGAGCTTTATGTTTTACTGTCTGAACAAGAGCCAAGGGTACAGAAAATGTCGTCCCTCGCGTGGTTTACGTGTTAAACATAAAATATTCCTAATTTGCAACTGTCCAACTAAGCATACTAAGTATGAGCCATAAAACAAAATATTGGGAACATTGAATTGAAGTGCCTCCTACCTTTAACAAATTAGACGTCGCCATATTTCCTCAACTTATCCCCTCGTTTAATCTCGCGAGTTTACTTAGGTAGCGTTCTGCTGTCAGATTGTGCTGTCAAGTAATGCCAATGTATCAAGGCCGGTCACTTTTGTCGATTCATCATACTTTTGTATGTGACAGTCTGTGAATTTTGCATTTGTTGTAAATATGACTGAACTAGTCGCCTTGTTCTTTTAAGTTTTTCAGTTAAGTAGTAAAGAACAACAACAGATTTGGCTGGCCAAGTGCTAAACTTAGATTCAAATGCAACGAGTTCCATAAAAGGGGGCGTCACATGTCAGGGATACGACCTCTTTCAGGTCCCATATCATAGCCTATTCAAGGGACCCCTTAAGTTAGGGATAGGCTGCTTGGACTTGCTATCTGGTAACATAAGCTTGGGTACTCTGACTTTATTAGTCTCTTTTTCTTCTATTCATCAAGGGAATCCGAGCTAAAGTGCAGGCTCAAATTCAGGGCAAATTGCAGCATTCATTGTCTCCAGCGCCACCTACAGATAAAATCAATTTACTCCCACTAATTCATGCAATGGCCATCAGTGATTTCAAAACATTCAAAGGTTCCTAATGTAAAGTGAGTTGCTGAAAGGGTTTGGTCAATCAACAAGTAGGCCTGTTCACAATTGTGTAGCCAAAATCATTGCACATTGGTCAACATTTAAAATATTAACTTTTAAGGTCACTGCCATTTCAATACGTTCAATACATTTTGAGGAACACTAACTCCTTTGCAGAATCTTAAGAGGGACTCTTAGTAGGATGCAACCTGTAATTTGTTATTTTCTAAATGTAGATATATGATGTGCCTATCAAACAAACATTTAGGCCATGTACACACGTAGGCGGGTATTTTTACAAATGCACATTTGCTGTCCTCCATTTTCTAAAAACTCTTGGGTCCACACACGACTGATTTAAATATATTCACATCCACACAAAAACGCAGAATTTCGCGGTAACAGGCTTCTCAGTTGATCCATGCTGTCAATTGTCTGACATAAACAAGGGTGTATATGTGACGTTTACGCATCAATTGTCGCAGTTAGTGACATTTAAAAACATAAAACTCCGGTTATTGATATCCACACTGAAAAGCCAAACAGGAGTTTTTCCAAATCTTCACTTTGGTTGGAGTTTTTCAAATGCTCCGTTTTAAAGGAGATAATCCTGCGGTTATGTGTGGATGACAGGCCAAATCGTAGAAAAATATATTCGTTTCATCAAATCCCTGGCTACGTGTGGACAAGGCCTTAATAAAACCTGTAACCTGTTGCCATCCCTATGGAACTCTTTTTCTTCCTTAAAGGTTTTTCCACAACTGTTCACAACTGCAATTATGTCACTGAAAGTCAGTAATGTCATTTATAGAAAACCAGTTAACCAGTGACAGAGGACCCTATATGCTCATAATTATGTCTCTAAGATTCAATTTTATTGAAGCAATGTGCAAGACCCACAGCGTAAAAAGTAATTTAATATAATTAACATAATGAAACACTACTAATAATAGACTAATACCCTATGCCCTATCCTAAATGATTTTATCAGAATACCAATAGCAAATGATCATAATAACAATAGTCTAACAATATCACAATAATAACAATACCATAAACAAATTGATCTGTTAGAGAAGGAAGGCTAAACAGATGAATCTTCATTCCATCATACCATCTCTTGACAATGAGACTTGATTCTTGATAGTGACCTCTTATTGTTGAGAGGCGACATGTAAAGGTGGATGCATTAAAAGAAGATGCAAATCCAGCAAATGTTCTGAAGGTCCAAGTGAAGGATTTGTAAATCTGTAATTCTGGCTGCAATGGGAGGCTACTAAAGAGTAATGAGTACTGATGAGTACAAAGGAGTTAGTTTAATTCACAATGGTTTCTTTTTGGACTGTAAAAACTATCAAACATTTTGGACATGGTGATAATCTTATATTAACAGCATTCAATTTGGCTACAACTTCATACAGCCATGTTCTGGTAATGAGTTACATCAAGATATAGAATAAAAAAGGACAGTGTTGATAAATTTCAATAGGGTCCTTAAAGGTATTTAATTCAGCTTTACAGAGTCCTTAGAACTTTTAAATGTTATTAGTTGACAAGACAATTTCATAAGCATTTTCAGAAAATTAATAGCAATGATAGAGACAAATAACATCTGTGATAGGTAATACTTCTGTCAGACATACCATTATGTCACATAGTCATGAGTCAAGAACTTATTTAATAAACATATTGTGAAAGAAATGAAATGGGTACATTTTACAGACTTGAAGAGCGCTGATCCACTTGATGGCGCCTTTTGAAAAACCCACACTAAATAAAAGAGAGTACAAAAGTCAAATAAAGGTCATATTGGCTATAGTATGTCAAAAGATACTACGGTGTGCTTACCTTAATAAGAATGACAATAATAATGGCTAAGAACACAAAGCCTCCAATGGATCCCCCAATGATTGCTGGCATTGATTTGATAACAGTCAGTTTCCTTATTGTAATCACAACCTTCAAGAGAGAAGAGAGGGGTCAAGGTCATTGGTATTGGGACACAACAGCCCTAAATGTGTATGAAGAGACTGTGAAGTGTTACTTGCCTCTTTCTTCAGTCGACTCGGGTACAGCGCAGTGTAAGTGCTTTGGTCAAAGCCCAGTTCTGCTTTGACCACAATCTTTTCATCCTCTACCTATTTTAAAGGTAAAATTATATATTTTTATAATTATATGCAAATAACTAGATATACAGCCCAGCGGTACATAACATGACCAATGCACATTGTTGCATGTTAGATTTGGAGAAATGAATGTCCATTCATACCCTTGACATATCTTTTGAACCACAAGTCTTACAGGTTTGCCCCTATGAGTTATTCATACATGTCAATACACATACATACAGTTCACACATGTTCACAGTCTATATTTTTTCTTTAACATAATAGTTTGTGTAATCAAGCACAAGTGGTAAACATATCACCAGAGACCAAAATAGCTTACATGCTATGAGCCTAGTAGGGATACATGTCCACCAAGTTTCATTGGCCCACTGTGTTGGTGTCCCCGAAACCATAGATGGAAACTTGCTTCCAAAAAAACTTTGACAAATATTTGTTTCTCAATAGGTGTCACTACACTACACAAGGGTGGTTGAGGGCTCACTGGATACATCTCCTTGAGACCTCTGTACCAGTAAAATTTTGTTGGCCAAAGAATTCCAGAGAATTCCAGCACAGAGGGGGGGCAGTCTCTGGGGAGAAAACTTTATCTGTCAATATGTGGGGTTACACATATTTTAACTGGTTTGATGCAGCTCCTTGAGACCTACATACTACCCAAAGTTTGTCGGCTCAGGTGGTAAGGTTCTTGAGTTATTCCACATGCTCTAGGGCCTCCCCCAGACCAAAAAGCTACTACGCGTTAAAACTCAAGTGGATCTACATGTCCAGTAAGTTTCGCAATGTCCGGTGATTCAGTGTTTTGGGGACAGATGACCAATAATCTCTGAAAAAAAAGGGAGGAAAGGGAACGCGAGCAATACCTATATGCCTGCTGTAGCGGTCGCCATAATTACATGTGACTTGGCAGACCATATTCATAACCTTCCCTTAAATGGTAAAATACATTAAAGTTCAGTATTAATTCCTGACTACTGTCTGTTTTATGTCAACCACAAAATATTACCAGGAATCACTGAGATGGAAAGAACTAATTTCATATAGCCTAATTCCCTACAACTGCTGTAGTTTTTCTACAATTAACCCATTAAAACTCTAACCTGCGTTTCACGGATGTCCACTTTCATGTTAATGGTGATCTCTTTGAGGTCCGTCTGAATACAGTTCATTTTATACTGTCCCTAGGGAAGAAACACACACATTTTAGCTCATGTCATTCTATAGCTAATTTAAGGCCACGCCATTCTATAGTTTGTTATTTCAGGACTGGCTTTAGATTCTTACTTTAATTTCAACTCCGTGTCGGGGGGTACAATTATTCTGAAAAACAGTTACAGACATTTTCATTGATTATTTTAATGGTATTAATACTATAACAAACTAAGAAACTTCTTGTATGAGCATACCTCTGAAGAATGCAGAGACACCTTGGTGTGAGTTTTCTCCAGATTTACGGTGATGGTAATGTTTAAAATCGCACCGTATTTGTTCTCACCTTCAGGCTGTAAGGAAAATCAGTGTCAGATAGGCTGCTAATCCTTGGTGGCTGGATAGATAGATAATTTCTGAAAAAAGCTAAAATTCTAATAACATACCATAAATTTGATTTTCAATTGCTTAGTCTCATCCCTCTCCTCATTTTTCAGTAAACTGGGTTCAGCTGTTCTACAAACAGGTACAATAACAGATACCAATATTTATTCTTAAAATTGATTGCTGGTCAGTTGCCTGACAGTGCCTACAAACGTACACTGATATTGATTTACAAGAGATGTGGCAATTGTTTCATCCAAATAATTGAGGTGAAACTCAAGCAAAAGACTGAGAGTGCACAGAAAACAAAGCATCATAAAAGTATGTTTTGGTTTAATCAAGATGCTGTATGTTTTCAGATAAACGTCCACATTGTGGGCTGTGTCAGTTTAAACCACTTTAGTATTCTCTTCTAGCCCAGGCCTTCTAGTCACACTCACCCCTCAAGTCCTACTTTCAGGGCATGCGTTATATAAAATTTAAAATTCTTCTGATCCAAGATCTGTGTGCCATTATTTTCACTGTAATCATAAGGGGAAAAGATTTAGTATTATGAAGATAAATCTATCATGACACTATTCATTTATGAGTAATGAAGAAGGAACTAGTATTTTGTGAAATGTTACAAACTTTGTTATGATGGCACTTATTTCAGCAGTCTTTTCATCTGATTTTGTACCATCCGGCTGCCATGATATGGACAAATTTGCCTGATAATTGAAATCATAGATAGAGTTATTAGTTTTAAGTTGCTCATTTAAAGATCACCTGCATTATTGAAACATATGAACAAATAACCTGGTCTGATCTCTTGAAAGTTGGGTGAAGAAGATTGCACTTCAGTTCAGATAACATCCCCCTGACTTCATTTTCACAGGAGACTCTCTCTTTCTGTAATGCATCCAAATAGCTTCAGTGTAGGGTCTTTAAAATCCCCCTTTAAAAATGTATGAAAGCATACTGCTGTTACTGTTGATATCTGATATTTTTGTTACCATTGGCTCAAGGAGAAGCATGCTGGGATAAGTCAAAGTCAGTGTCGTCTGGTAGGAGTCAAATCCAGTATTTCTGAGTTTAAAATCTATGGTCAGTGTTTCTTTGTCCTCACTCCCAATGGTGATGTTTGAGCTTTAACCATAAGGAAATAATATTCTTCAGTCAAAATCACAATTTTAAGTTTAAAAAAATTGAGGAAATTATGTCATGTGAACAACCTTAATCAGTGTACGAACCTGAGGTGTGAATCTGATGTGAATCTGATGTTTGCTTCACATGGTCTTTGTTCACACTCTTTCTCAAATGGAATCTACAGTTTGCACAATGAATGATAATCCATGTGCGAATCACTTATTAATATTAATCCTGGATCAAATGGTTAATTGTATCAGTCTCAAAAAAGGAAAAAATGTCAAATGTACCTCTTTTGATATCTCGGTAGGAGTAAACACATCAAGCATGTAGGGAAGTTCTGCTGCTGAATTTGAATCCAGGCTAAAATTCAACTTTACTTGGATTGGAGAAAAACAGTCAGAGCAACCCTTTGTGAAAGATTAAAAAAATCATGTTAACCTTGACATTTTTCGCATACAAAAGAACAGACTTGAATAGACTTTTACAATGAAAAGACATATTGCAAAAATCTAACATGAAGATCTATGAGGATCCCTAAACTGAAGAGCACTATGAGGGACCAGCTGTTTGTGGTTGAAGATTTGTATGTTTCCTCTGAACTAAACATAATCTGCAGAATATGTCTGTGTCAGGCTTTTTCATAAGGATGAAAATAGAAGTGAAGTTGTTGATAAGGCATACCAAAAAGTCCAAGTCAATTGATGGAATGCACTCATTATCAGTTGTGAGTTTCAAGGTGCCCTGTCCTGCCTTGTTACGAAAGGCAACACGTGGTTTGGCTTGACCACCATCCAAGTTAATGTTGTATAGAAAAGGAATACCGGAGGCTAAATCAATAGCTGAAATAAAAACATTTTAACAAGCAATAAAGAACATTTAATTATTGTGCATATGATGTGTCACGTGTACATGTCCTTTTTGTACAGAATATGGGATACTTATTTTCTTACTGTGATGCAATCTCCTAGCTGAATTTAAACAGATTTTCAGTTTAATTGGTAAGGTAAGGTCAGTCTGATGAGAGTGGCTAATAAATGAAGGATCTATGGAGATTTGAGGATTGATGACAATCACAGGAAGTGTCCTGTTGAAAGAGGAAGTGGTAAGTTAGTTTTACTGTTCCAGTGAATATAAAAAAAGGTTGACTTCAAATGAAAAAAAACCCACATATATCATATACCTGACATATATATATCATATATATATCACAGTATTTTGTGACCTACGTTTGACTTAAAATTAGTTTTTCTTTCTTTTATATATATAAATCCTGACCTCAAACTTTTTCATCTTCCTCTGATCTGCAGATTATTATTCTGTACAAACATATGGCATACTGTATAACATCTTTCTGAGCACATACTTCAAGACAATGACAATTCCTTCACTGCCAACGCTGATGTATTCTTGTCTACCGTTTGGTCCAGCGTCTACTATGGGGCTCACAGATTGGCCAAAGTATTTTAATTTCATCCCTGTGTCTGAAGCTGAAATTCTCTAGAAAGAGAGGCAAAGCAACAAAGCAAATGATACATTTCAGATGATTGAATGGACAGGTAGAATGGACAACAGTACTGTTTTTAAGGCTGTAACACATTTGATGTGTTTCTCTAAGCAGAAGACAAAGTGTGAGTCACACATGTAAAACAGTACACCAAAAATGTGCTAATTACTTGTGAGTGCTCCTGGTGGAGGCCACCACTGAACGCATTGTAAATGTAGATACTCCCAGATGTTCCTCCTTTGCTCTCTTCAAGAGGAGCACCAATAG
Source organism: Tenualosa ilisha (assembly GCA_015244755.2). Lineage (NCBI taxonomy): Eukaryota > Metazoa > Chordata > Actinopteri > Clupeiformes > Clupeidae > Tenualosa > Tenualosa ilisha. Next base: position 2,962,959 of record PYXC01000452.1, on the reverse strand, counting down.
CCACGTCATTATAGCCATTCCCGTCAATGTCTCCAATGTTTGCAATGGCAGAACCGAACCTAGCAAAAGGATACTTAAGCACTCCAGACCACTCCCAGTCCTGCTTCTGAAACTCTTGCTGTTGAAGAAGACAAAAGACATTGTCATCATTACCATTATTATGTCATAGGTGAAAGACGCAATGCTTGTATGTATTTGGGCGCCGGTTTGTATCTGATGTTCATTTCTACCCTGGACACTATTTCATAAAAATTACTCAGTGATTCAAACACAAATCTGGTCATTCTTCTACATACAGAGTATGTAACACTGCCATTAAAGATGTTTTCATGACGTCACACACAAAACTGTTGTCTTACCTGGTCCAATTTGTACACAAAAACCTTTCCCTCTTCTCCCTTTCTGTGAAAGTATGGCGCTCCAACTAATAAATAGTGTGTTTTCTGAGGCTTGGATTTGTCAAGGTTTAAGGCACAGATGACTGATCCAAAATAAGAGCCAACCTAAAATCCACACAAAAAACATATTCCGAATTTTGTGATCTATTTTGTATTCAAATATTACTGGGTGTTCTTGCTTCCATCTAGCTAATAGCACAAATGCATGGTGGCACAAAGCATTAACAACATACAAGGCTCATGCACCCAACTGACCACCAGTGCTCCTTCAGATGAACTGATGAACTATTAACAGTTTCACATACCTGATCTCCTGTCAGTACCTGCTGCACCTCATGCGTCTCTCTACTGAAAACAAAAACTCCTCCTGTCAAGTTGTACCTTGGTGCCCCAGAGATGTAGAGAGTTTGGCCAGAACTCTGTGCAGATGTTACTGTGTAACCTTCAAACAACATGAATGATGATCAATGCCTTGGTCAAGGGATCCTGAGGATCCTGAGAATCAATACTGGAAAACTCTTACCCAAATATGAAAACCTATGTTCCTTCCCAGTTGTATTTGGAATTCGTGGTTCATTGTCTGATATGTTAAGAAATGCTATTTTGTTGGTTTCTAAATTTTTCGCAATCATTCCACCACTCCAGTCAAAGGCACCCACAGCACCAAAAAGAAGGGATTGCTGCAAAATAATTGATTATTGGGTGGACAAGTAAGAATCACACTGATTTCAGTCAACTAAATCTCACGGTATTGCATCATATCATGGCAAGCCTGGCAAACTCACATCAGGGGCAATGTGCGAGCTGAATCCAGCCTCTGCTAATTCAAACCGGAACCCTACTCCTTGACTCATGCCTAAAAAGGCATAAAAACAATGAATATCACAAGTTAAACAATTGAATTAAACTGGTACATGTTTAGATACTGCCTGAATTTTAAAGTTTGATAAGAAAAGCATTTGAATACCTTCTATCCCAACAATGCCTTGCTGTAATTTTGACAAAATGGTATTCAGTGCAGCGTAATTATCAACTCCAAAAAAATACTCTTCATCTGGGTCTGAAGCTATCGCCCTCATCTCTCCAAGTGCAATAGTATGATTCAGCACTTCAGTGCCAACCTGCATTTAAAAAACAAATCATGTAAGTTCAGCTTCTCTTTAATGACTTACTTACAAGACCTGTAACGGTACACTGCTAAATATATATTCTTACCCCTATTGCAAAACGGGTAATGCCTTCCATTTTTGGGTTGTTTAAAACATCTGTAAGGTTCATTGTGTCCATAAATATCCGTCCATCTGACACCACAATAATAAATTTCTTAGCGTTGGGGTTGGATCCATTTTCAGGAACAAATACATGCTCGCTAAAAATATTTAGAAATTGTTTTTCTGTTAGTCACCGTCCACCATAGCTGAAACAAAAAATGTCTATACATCATGGGTTATTTTAAACACAAATTCCAGAGGAAACATATGTCATAGTTGGTGCATTCTTAAGGAATTTAATGAACTGGTACAATCATGTACTATTAATAAAATATTGCATATCCCTGGGTATTTTACATATCTTTGTCATCTTTTCTGCATTTATATATGGAGAACTGTGAAATCATGTTTTTTTATGTTAAGCGAGTCATGAAAGAAAATAATAAAAGCAATATTACTAATATTTTGTCATTGTGTCACTGCAGAGTGTTACTTACAGAACATGATTGATGGCTGAAGCGGTCACGGTGACATGTTTTATTTGCTTTATGCCAGAAATCTTTTTAATGGCTTTGTTTGCGTCATCATTTTCCTTTAGTGAGAGCTCAGTTCGGACAAAATTTCCATATTGTACAACTGCAAACTTGCACTAATGAGGAATGATAATATACATTTTTTTATACCCCTATGATCCTAAGTCATGTGTCCATTTTTTAACACAAAATGCAAATGATTCTCAATGTGTCCACATGAAAGTAGTATGTATGAGAGATGAGGTGTTGCATTATCTGATATGGGTTTCTAGAAAGTTTCGTTGCTAAGTTCTGTCACTATCTTGGTAGCTATACTCATTCACCCAATGGCATAACTAGAGATTGTGATACACATTCACAATAACACTGTCTAGAAACTCACCCCAGGTCAACTAACAATCACTAACAAAAGTCAGTGCTGACTGACAGGTACTTGATCATCAATATTGAATTTAAATCCAAAGACAGATACAAGTATTAAGACTGCCTCTCTTGGTTTATTGCTTTACTGTTCAAACCCTTATCAAAGCTGAACACATTTTGATTAGTTTGCTTTGTTTCAGATCCATTTGGGTGGAGTGCAAAAAGAAAATGACAAATACTGCATCTCTGTCCAAATACTTGGGCCTAATAATGGGCCTAACTGTATCATTATAACTGTATTTAGACATTAGTGCATGTTGGTGCTGGTGTCAATATTACAGCAATAAGGTAAAGTATGAAAATGTTTCACACTTACATCAAAACATTTTTCCCAGACACTTTTCATGGTTGTATTAATGAATTCTTTGGCCTTTTCAAAATCAGGAGGATCAATGCTTCCAGAGCCATCCAACACAAAGGCAATCTCTGTTTCAGGATCTTTCATTTCAAAGGATAAAACAACTTATAAACAGAGACATTTAGGCTTTTCTATATTTCAGTAATACTATGAGACTATATTATATGGGGCAGATTAAAAAATAGCTACCAGGTATAACTCTGTGTAACTCATTTATTTCCAAGCTGAGAAATCTTAAGAGTTACTTTATTAATCCCTTAATAAACACTTACAGAATCATTATTGCCAGTGTCATGTGTAAACAATAACACATGAGAGGCTGAGCGTTACACTGGTTTTATCATGGCTACGGGGACAACGCGGAGTGGAGCACGATGAAACCCCCCTAGCCATTGTTAAAACCAACATAACTCACAGACTCAAGTGGGTTTTTGCTTTTCTAAAAACAGTTAGCGCATTAGCCTGGCATGGCTTCATTAAAGGAGGGCACAACAATGAGAAATGTTGCAAATTATTCATAGATAACATTTCCTCCGCCAAGAAATATATTTCCTCTATCTGGTTGCCAGGTAAACACACAAGTGCAGCCACCATTCACTTTCTAGTTGGAGCTGTGGCATCATACTATAATACCACAGCTACTATGATATGATAATCATAGATATTATATACCTAATATCTATGTGTGGTACATTGTGGATTTTAAAACAGCATGGAATGTGATTCAACCAATCACAATCAAGGACCGGAACTGTCCATTTTAGAAGCTGATTTTATGGTCTAACATAACTGGGGAGAGATGGAAGTAGGCTGTGTGGTTCACTGACAAATTTGGCAAAGTTAACTCACAGAAAGTGGTAAACCTCCCACAGCTTTGTTTAACTCTAGAATATGTGTGGGAACTGATGGGATTTTATCAGTATTTATGCCATTGTCAATTCTGCTTATCGGCCCAATTCTCTTATCAGTTCTTTACTGTTTTGATGGTAGCCCACACAGGTTTCTTAGTATCAGCACATAGGCCTATAATGTTGCTTATACTACTAATGTGACTATAGCAGCTTATTAGAATGAGGTAAAACGAGGTGTTACCTAATTCAATTTTCTAGTTAGAAAGATCCATTGACCATGGTTTGAAAAACACAGAATTGATAATGTCAGAGGCATATGATTCCAGTGAATTGAAGCATTTGATTCTCGTTTCTTTTCAATTCCTGGTTCTCAATTCCCACCCTATTAGAAAAATGAAGCCACAGGGGTCTTTTCTTCCTCAAGGTCAAATTAGACAGGCTTGTCTGATATCTACTGATTAATATTTAGCAAACACCTTAACTGAAAGCAACATAGACGGGGGACTACAAAATATAAGCTAAATAAAACCAGTTCTTGTATTTAGTGTTGAGAAAATATGAAATACCTTCATCCTCATCTCCACTGCCATTGTTGTTGTTGTTGTTGTTATTATTATTATTATTATTGTTGTTGTTGTTGTTGTTGTTGTTGCTGCTGGTAGTATTTTTGGAGCTGTTCTTTACTGAAAAAGTGTAATAACACAGACTGCAATGTTACATGAGCTAAACAAGGCTCTGAACACAGACATTAACTTATTTTTCCAATTACTTTTGAACATGGTTATACACACACAAATCACACAATTTTGTAAACATTGTGTAAACTGCTTTGCACCTCATAACCATGCACTCATGCTCATGCACTTCATAACTATGAAAAATAGGCTTGATCAAGTAATGTAATCATTAGAATTGTCTCTCAAATATTTGAATCATGACTGTGATTATAATGTAGGCTATACCTTAGGGCTGCCACAATGACCTCAGTAGCTGTTTTTCAGAAGTTTGGTCAGACCAGTCACATTGCTCTATTCCTGTGGAGAGTCAGCGAGACGTACTCTAGAGGTAGCTTATCAGGCTTCCTATTGCACGGAGGCAGTTTGAAGGACAACCACTGCCCAACCTCCGCCCTTTGAATTGACCGGTCTATTGGTCATAGCCAGCCTATCCATTTTGACATCACAATCTGGCTTGTCGGGCTATTGGACTGCAGCTTTTTACACTGTACACTGTACTGCACACTTTACAATGTGAATTGTAGCTTTACTTTATGTGAGCAGGTTTCCTCATTAGGCTCAGAGTGTCCACCTGTTTGTCTTAAATGGGCATTACAGATCTCCACAGTGACATCACCAAAATGTAATTGAAACCCTGCCCCTGGTTCCATGCCAGAAAAGTCTATGAAATTTAACTGTTTTTTTTTTTAATAATTGCTGCCTTTAATATGCATTGCAGACATTTTTGCCAACACACTTGGGTCATTTCCTACTTGGTGTTGGGATCCTCATTGCTTGCTAAGAAAATGAACTATGAATTTTGCTAACCAGAGGCTAATTCAGGCTACAGGGTGGCTTTGCTTGTCACACTCTCTCAGTTGCACAGGAAGTTTTATAGTTTTTCTGCACTGAATAACAGAGCATGCACATATGCAATGGCTATAAATGGACTGCATTTATATATATATACAGGTTCGTATATCATAGGTTTCTACTCCTACGAGTACTCAAAGCGTTTTACAGTGTATGCCTCACATTCACCCATTTACACACACCGGTGGCGGAGGCTTCCATGCAAGGTGCCAACCTGCCACTGGGAACAACTTGGGGTTCAGTATCTTGCTTAAGGACACTTTGATGGGGTCAAGCAGAGTGGCGCTCGAACCTTTAAACGGCACCTCTACCACCTGCATCACAATCGCCACCATAAATGATTTGTCAAGAATAGATTTGAGATATATAATGATTGTTGAGTGCAGAAACAGCTAGAGGAACACTAGGCAAAATGTTATGCTGTTTTTAAATTAGGTTTGCCAGCTTCATTACCATGATGGCCACTAAAGACTCTCTTGGCTCCCCCTTATTTATGAATTTACAGTACTTGTAGTACTGCAGTACAGGACTTGGGTAACACTTTATATTAGCATACACAGATCTTCAATTAACAAGCTGCTTATTAACATACAAATTAATTGCACACTAGCGATTTGTTAGTCACTACAAATCACTCATTAATACTTTATTCTGCATGACTTTATTCTACCCATTATAGACCATCGTGGTACAACAGGATTCTCCTTCAGTAATACTGAGATGGTCTATTCATAGGAACAAACCCAAAGCTACAAGTTCTAATATTGTCCAAATAATTCCTAATAACGTTTTTTTGATTGAGAATAACTGTTCCTGAGAATAACTGTTCCTGTTGTACTAGCACCTTATAAGCCCCTAACTGAGCAAAGCATATAATATCATAATTCATATACAACTAACAACTAACTTACATACTATGAATAAGATGTAATTAGAAAGTAATACTGGAGAATTTCTTAGTTAATGGTCTACTATGGGTAGAATAAGCTCTTGCAGAACAAGGTATTAATAAGTGATGTGTAATGACCAACAAATGACTTGTATGTTACTCATTTTCATGTTAATAAGCAGCTTGTTAATGGTGAATATGTGTGTGCTAATATGAAGTGTTACCAACATAGCTTATCACTGGTTCCTATTCCTTGGTTTGCAAACAAATTCACATGTATTGGTGGGTATTTAGGAGAATGGTGTAAGTTACAAAAGTATTGGTGACAGTAGGGAGAGCTCCCTGGTTAAAACATCACTGACTTGCCTGGTGTCCCTTGAACTTGAGCCTCCAGTCAATACGTGCTGGGGCTTGACCCTTGTCACACTTACAAAAATAATAATGATAATGAAGAAAATAATCAATAGATCTTCAGTGGCAGCCCTGGTCTATCTTGAATCACTTTTTTCCCAGTTCATTTTAGGGCAATTTTTGAGCAGTCATACCTTCTTCAGCTGGATATATTTCCTGGCTTCCATACAGACACCGACCATTTAAATTTTCTGTTTTTGATGCTATGGTTTTTATCTGCTGACAAACCTACAGGAAACAAAGGTGAAAAGGCCATAGAGGATGATAAGGTTCAGAGGCAGGTATAGCAGTACCTACAGTGTTCCTCACATGCCTCGGCACATCTTAATTTAGGGTATGGATTGAATTATGAATACATTAAATGAACACTGAGGACCTATTGCAGTTTTCTGAAGACTATACATCTACTGTACTACTGTTGAGACAGCTGTACGATAAACAGACATAATGACAAAAATGACACAATGTGCTGAGAAAGAGCCTTCATTAAGACTTAATTACAATCTTCACATGCCTCCTTGTACACAGCTTCTGCAAACAGGCTTGCTTTTATCGTGAGCACAGACAGTGAAAAAATGTCTGAGCGCGTCTGACGCCAAACAGGGGAAACTGTGGGTTTTGTGGAGAAACAGTTCCTCAGTGCACGTACGCAGTCTAGTCTGAGATCTGCTGATATGTACCAGAATATCTCTCAACAAAAACCAGGCCACAGACATTTATACCATCTTCAGATTAGAATTTAAAATTCTGAAAATTTCTGACATGTATAGAAGACCACTTTTCCTAAGGAAATGCATTTTGATTGTATTATAAAAAAGCTTAAGTGTTTGTGTAATTCAGTGATGGTTTAACGCACCAATACATCCAATACAATACATGTTCTCACAATTAGCCCATAAAATGATGCCATTTAACTTACCAAGTGCTGCTCCTGTTCTGTTTGTCTAGACAACTTGATAGAGACTGATTGAATGGGTCTTTGTTTCTTCATTTGATTTCCTCCTAAAACACAATGAGCTCAGAATAATTGTTTAACATCTTATATATATATAACTACACTCAAACTAAAACTAAAAAAGAGCAGAAAGCCTACCTTGGACAACTGAGCAACCGTTGAGGTCACATTTGAACAGATTTCCAGATGAGGGGGAAGTAACAAGAATCCTGTGGAGTACAGTAAGAAACAGATTTAATGGTAGGTGTGAGCATTGTCTTAAGTCTGATAGCATCCATGCAGTCCATGTTGGCCTACATACCCATTTTTGGACTGTATGGTCTCTTTCCCAAAAAGTGGATCACTTTCATTGTGAACAACCACAGGGCGTTTTAAAATGTTAAATCCATCTGTTGTGACAAGGGCTGGTAGAGCAGATTACATATTAACAGGCAATTAATCAAATGGGATCTGACAGTAGGCTAATTTGACATAACTATAAACCTCCTTCCATCCTTTCCCTGCTGTAATTAAAAGACAATCTGCTTAATGTAAGGATTTTTAGACAGTTTTCCTCACTAACATTTGGGTTAATTTTAAAAGGCTTACCTGTCAGAAATAGAAACACAGTTTTCATGTTCCTGCCAGTTCTCCTAACTCGTGCATCAACTGAAATCTACAAAGAGGCAACGTTGCCGTTGAGACGATCAACAGCATTTCCTTCTTTGTGCGCTTGTCAGTGATCAGCAGTGCAGATGTCTGATAGGCTGATATGATTTTCTCAGAACCTGTGTGCCAGCGAGTGTTCAAAGCAGACTAACATGAAAATGAAGAGCAGGGGAAAACAAAAGCATTGAGGGGAACTTGTGATAGGATAATGGAGATTTGAATATTAAGTCAGAGAATAGATGGACTGACGCCTACCTCTGACAATGACTTCTAGTTTACACTATGCTTGTTGGCTTATATCAGAGAAGTGATAAACAGCAAAGTAATGCAGTGTAAAGTTCACATAAACTAGATCAAAGTTCACTTTACACGTATTAAAACAAAAAAATAACATTCCTTACCATTTCAGTATTTTACTAGTTCTCCCACATTTCATTCATATTTTTGAGAGAGCAAAAAAGCAGTTGTCAGATGGATTAACTTTTTTCAGTAGTACCTTGTATCCACCCATTATTATATCAAACCATAATAAACAAAATTACTTAAAATATTCTTGGCTGACAGGTATACAGAAGGCTTTAACTCTGTGCTTCTTACCCAAACGGAAGCCTCCGCTACATTTAATAAACATTCTCATTAGGAAAAGCTATATCTTTAAATGATCCATTGACACCTCTATAAATGATCCATTCACGTTCACTTTTGATGTCCCCAAAAGTGAATTACTCAATACCTGGAAGACATGTGACCAGGTTTTATCAAAGCTCTCACAGTTCAGGTCATCTGTGAGGTTGTCATTTACATTTACATACACCTTGTAGCAGACGCTTTTATCCAAATTTGTCAACTATCAACTACCCCAGGGCCACTCACCCTCAGAGAAAGTTTAAGGGTTAAGTGTAAGTGTCTTGTTTAAGAGCACAGCGTAAGGACGAAAGGGGTAAGTGTCTTGCTTAAGAGCACAGTGGTGGCAGTTAGGATTCTGACAATTTCCAGGTTACTACCATGCTAGCCAGGTTCCTTGACCACTATCCTACCACCACCCCTTTACCACCATGCTTCCCCCAGCCGCATTTTTTCCCTCTAGTTCAGGATTCAGACCGGCCACTCTTTGCTCACAAGCCTGAGACACTAACCGGTAAGAGTAACTAACTAATTAATTGGACAAATGCATCATGAATGTGAAAAAGAAACTATTTAAGAGCACACAGGCAAAAGGAGATGTCTGTGGCAGATCTGATTATTTTGTCATTATTTTGTTATTTTGTAGATCTGATTATTTTGCAAGTCACTCCAGATGTTCTCTATTCTAAGTAAGAGATCTGCCTAGCCAGTGAGGAAGCTGATATCATGGTGAACAATTTGCTGGCGCTTGTGTCAGTCATAAGTCTACCGCACATTGCGTGAGAATCACAATATCCACAGTGTGCATTGTCATGTGAAAGGAAGTGAAAATTGAGTCATCCATTTCTACACCACATGGCCAGGGGCGCCATTACTGGGGGAAAGGATGATTCTAAGGGCCTGGCAGCAGGGGTCCCCAGAGAACATCTTAATATTATACCCCAGGAGTCCTCAAACATAAGTCTAGAGGGTCCATACACCAAAGTCTCTCTCGAGGGTTAACCACAGGTCAATTGCTCAAACTACACGAAAAACAGAATTATATTAAACTTTGTCATTTTAATCTGTTTTTGCTGCAATGTCTAATGGGTGTCTAATGGGTGCATGCTTCTGCAAAATCTACACTTTTATACAACTTAAAAAATCACATGCATGGTCTGAGCAAGTTTGAACAGCTGTAAAGATGGACTGTAATGCATACATAAAAAATATGAATAGAAAATATGAATATGTAGAACTATATTACCAACATTTTAAACACAGCAGCTGTCTCAAACAATCATGCAAATGTTAATGTTCCTTCTGATACGGTACAAACACAAACCATACCGATCTACAGACAGCGTGCGTGTGTGTGTGTGCGGCTGTATGCCTGTCTTTTTAAACAGGTTCACTGAAGTTTTTGTTTGACAGTAAGTGATGTTGCAGGACAAAAGCACAGGTTAGTATATGACTGCTGGAAACAGGATGTATATGTGGTAAACCTGCTCAGAAATAAAAGCTGTGTTAGTTCCTGCTCACACACAGTGAGCTACTGCTAGTGTTTTATCTTATGTATAATGCAGGACATACAGGTCATACAACATTGAATTGTTGCCAAATAAGAGATCCATTGGTATATGTATTCAAGATCATTTCCAGTGAAACATGTTATTTCTGAAATATACTAGGTTAGACAACACCTCTGGCTATACCCAGTAGCTATTTATACATATGCACATGCTTTGCAAAGGAAAATACAATGCGCTCTCAGGAAATGACCTGCATCGTGTTAACTACCTTGCCCACCAACATCGGTCATACCCTTAATTTGAGTTAACATTTTTCAGTAAAACATGTATTTTAAATGTGGCACTGACAGTGTGAGATGGATGGTATTCTTTGGACTTTTCATACGAACACTTGGTGAGTTGTTAAAAAATTAAAATTCTGCAGTCGTCCAGATATTGTAGGCTACATTACACTCTATAGTACATTATTTGAAACCTGAGAATATTACACTCAGTTGTAGTAATATGGAGAAAACTGAAGTAAAGTCTCACACTGTTTAAAGTCTCTCATTACCTTTTTGTAGATCTCCATTTATGTCACTATATATTGCGAAAGGAACCCTAAGTTTATCAAAGAAATCTAAAAATGTCAGCAAGCCATATTTATTCTACGCATAATCTCATACATTGAAATTAACAATAGCAATCAACAATAGCAATATATTATAATATTAAAACAACATTTTAAAGTTTTGTGTTTACTCTGACACATTTAAATTCATTCTGATTTAACTTAATGAGTTGATCTTACAGCACAGTATAGTTAGCACACTATAGGCTACATTTTTTTTTTTTTTTGGCTATTTTAGATTTGTTGTCGACTTTTATGTCAGAACTCTGGCTTCAAGTTGAGCTATGAACCATGGAGAAAATCAGAAGTATTTGTGGCTGTTTACAGTCATCATTCCACTGACCTGAGATGTAATGACTACAGGAATATTACTGTAGGAGTGTAAACTACAACACAATAGTAATTAGACTACTGGTGATATTGCATGTCAGCGTACTTTTTCATTCTTTGTGTGCCATTTTGATCTGTTCTGACACAAGACGATGAGTCATACACATGTAAATTTAAAATGTGCCTCTAGGAATTTACCAGTAGGTTACTGATGTATTTTAGTATTGTTCCCCCAAGACAAAACTAAATTGTGAAAAAACTCTGTCACCAAACAAAATCAGCACAGGGGTGCTTAATTGTCAAATCTAATGTTGTTTGCAAGGTTTCTGCAGATATAGATTTAAACCAAAACTCCTGTAACCAAATCAACAGTTCTGGTGCCTTGTCTCAAGGCACTGTAAAAATGTATAATCACCTGCCTGCTTGGAAATAAGCATATGGACTCTCTCTATATATACAGTACTCCAAAAAGATCTATTGCATTTTTACTGACTAGAAACATTTCATCAGGGATTACACTGTTTTGTAGCTATTTATATAGACCCTTGTTTTACACTTTTGTTTCGTACAGAGGGTCTGGACATTCAGTAGTCAGATTCGATTGCTTGAGGTGTTTAAGTTTAAAATGACTGGATAGGTCCCTGACTCATAGCTTGTCTTGACTGATAGCATTATAGCTCTGCATTCACAACGCCTCCCTCTGATTGAACAGGTTAAAATGCCTGCTGAGTCAACAAGCTCAATGGGATAAAATCCAGACTAGCACTGTAGGGAGATGATAATCAAGTGGAAGTGCTAGGAAGGCATAGCCAGGCTAGGTATTACCTAACCACATCTCCATGTCTTACACTGTTACTGTAAACCACTGTAGACTCCTCCCTCCTCCTCCTTCCCCTCCATCTCATGCAATATGTCAGCATGAAATGATCTCATTGTTCTTTTGGGTCTTCAGAACATGAACACTGCAAGGGCAAGTGTGGTGAAACAATGATCACAGCGTTCCTGAACTCCACTGTGATACTCCCTTGCAGTTTTGACAACAGCACAACAGGCCCTGTTCTCTGGAGTGTAGAGGCAACATCAATAACATCACCATCAAAACAGCTCGTCCAGATAAACAGCACTCACAAAGTCTCTTTCATGGAGCATAAGACTGGCAGACTGGTTGTGTTCCCTAATTTGTCCGAGATAGGAAACTTCTCGATCCGCATTGACCAGTTTAAGCCTGCTGACGTAGGTACATACTGCTGTGTACGGGCAGAAAACAAGTGCACAAGAGTGGAGGTCAAGCAGGGCCAGCCAGCTAGTGATAAGCCTAAAGAGGAAGGTAAGGACATTTGAATATTAAGGAATGCACAACCAGTATACATATGCTGCTGACAACTACAGGTTTTAAAACAAGAATAAAAGACAAATTGATGGAGCAACACTGGCATTAACCCTATTCAGCATAAATCCATTATTTAACATGAATGTTTATTTTTTATGACAGAACAAAGAGGAAGAGATCTTCCCAATGGAATCTACGTCATTATTGCAATAACTGTATCCTTAATTGCCGTTATCCTTACATTGTTTTGCATACTAATGAACAAACGTGAGTTCTGAGAAATTTGACTATTCATCCACTCATTTTTAAACCAACACAACGATAAATGTAAAAGTCTCTGCTTTTGGAAATACTCACAAGTTGTACAAATGTGAAATAAGAGCGCACATGAAATATTATGTTATGATATAAAGCTAAAAATATAATGCTTTGCAGGGATTCGCGTAAATAGCATTGAATACTACATTAATCGCACAAATAATAAAGGTAATTTCATTGCTTTTCTTATATTTTCTGTTTTGTGAAACCTACAGTGTGTGCCACGTTTTGTGTCATATTTTTTAAAACAAAAATTTGCTAACCACTTGCATTAGTGTAACAGTGAAATAATGTGATCTATTTTGATTAAAGGCAACATCCCAGCCAGAGCCCAGCCCAGTGCTCCACCTCATCCACATGACCAACCAGCTACTCAAACTCACAGTCGCCAGGAAAGAGGTATGTGTGGTCTTGTGTGGTATGACTGCCACTGGGTTGAATGCATAAGTAGTGCTAAACAAAAAAACCAAAATGTCCTCTTGATCACATAACCTTCCTGGATAGTACACTGGGGCAATTAATGCAACGTGGACTTTTCCCCATCACATCCATACTGCCAATAAAATGTGAGAAGCTTGATGATACAAGTGATTCTATTCAATGATTTGCTGTATTCAGCTGAGAACTTACAGTGGTGTTTAAATAAATATTTAAACACTACTACGCCTGCCCATGTTCTGTCACTTTGGTAACGCTGGAAATTCCCATTAGCAATGTCAAAAATAACCAAATCTGCATTCATTTCCACTCTTACATTACCACTCATACATTACATACATTACTACTCTTTCTGTCTAGGAGACTCTGAAATAGTCTGCATGAGTGTTACCCTGTTCGGCAGAACAATCTTCACCAGGGAGGTGGAGATATCATCATTCCCCATCGAGGATTCTCGTATTTTAACAATCATACACAGAGAGCAGAAGTAATGGGTATGGGATAACAATACCAGCAACCAGTACTAGTACTAATAGAATATTAAACATTAACTGATTTGACAACTGATTCTGGAATTAATATTTGAATATTTTCTTTTGTTTCATGCAGTTCACAGGAGAGACAATGTTGTTTATGGTACAGTATGCTTATTTTTCATTTAAAAATAATATAATAGTGCTTAAAACATGACTTGTTTTAACATAACAATGAAAGAGAACAACAGTTTTACTTTTTTGCGAAGAATTTCATAGCATTATCATGATATCTTATACAAACTGCTCATTAACATCCCACCTGTGGCCATGTGGGCTACAGGGATCATGACATAGCCTATAATAGCCTGCTTCTTCAACACCCAGAAAATGCTGAACATGATCCTGACCATCAACAACTGGGGACACGTCTTCAAGTTCATTTTGAACGAGGTAAAAGAAGCAAGGAAAATGTGGGCCTCTTGCCCCAATTTTGGATATCAAAATATAAGTCTTGGGAAGTCTTACAATACGTTCTATTTACAAACAGATATCAGGAATTCACCTCGGAATCGGATTTCACGTGTAGACCAACCAAACTATGGTAAGACTGAATATTAACTGATCTGATGTAGGAAATTCATTTTAGGTCAGTTTCAAATGAATTGTAATGATATGTTGTATTTTCCTACAGCAAACCAATCAGAAATTAATAATGTCGATAAATCTGTCATAGAAGTTCAGAGAAGAGGCCAAAGTAAGTATCCTCCCAGGATTTAACCTGTGAAACTTTTTCCTCTTAATTTGCACTCTTTGTTAATGACATTCTCCCATTCATTTTAACAGATTATGAGTTTCAAAACCCCATCTATGGCAACAGCATTGAGTGTCTCATACAGGATGATGGGTGACAATTGTCTTGATCATTTCAAAATTGTAACAATGTACTTGAGCCAATAAATGACCAATTAACAGACTCCTGTGTGTTTACTTTATTTCAGAGATCTAGCCATATTCATAAAAGTGTTTCAATTAGACCTACCAAGCTCCAAAAAACAAACAAACAAAACAAAAAGCATATACAAAACAAACATGATAATTCTCAATGTCTGTTATTAAATTAACAACTTCACATAGTGGCCCTGCTTGGCACTAGGCCTACCTTGTTTAATGGGCTATATTGCCTGTTAAACTTTAGCTAAGGGGTCCTAGGCCTGTAAAATTGGGAGATCTGACGACACAGATTTCCGGGGATAGTCTCCGATTTTCCCAGTAAAATACAAGAAAATCCACTTTGTCTCCGATTTTTGGAGCTAAAACATTACCTTTGTAAATGACATTAACGGGTAAATGTCCCCGATTTTCTGGTCTGGTCACCTTATTGTAAAACGTCAATGACACTAGCTCTATTTGGATGCAACCACTGAACTCGTATTTCGAGCACAACCTCACCCCCACCATCATCTCAAGTTAAAGAACACTGGTTAGGGAACATCCACACCCTCTCATAAGTCTAGCCAACAAAATTATATGATGATATGATACGATAAGTATTTGTATGAGTGGTTTTGGAATTAGAGTATTTGCTGTATTCAGCTATACAGCTATGAAAAATTTAGACAACGAAATATTTAAATAATACTTGTTCTTGATCCTGTTCTACAGAATCCACGTTTTTACAGACATGACGTTACCTGATAGCCATCATCACAGAAAGCCAAATGTGCACGGAAGGCTTAGAATCCAGACAAATGTTGCTCCTCGGCCATTACCAAAATGCTTGCTCTACTCATTTTTAAATCACACATAATCCTCTCTCTTCCATCATCCGCGGAGGACCTGAACACAACCAGAAATACAAAAAACGCTCGCCATCAGCTGACTATAACAATGTGCTAGATGTAGATGTAGCAAGTTTCATAGTTTCAAAAGCTGTGTGGCTCCACTTTAGCGAGCGACCAGGCGAGAATATGCGCGAGTCAATGCAACTTGTACTTTTAATTCTTATTTTTAATTGTCTACCTGACGCAGGTCATTGTCTCACACATTCAACAAAGGTAAGCGAACGGACAAAAAAAAAAAAAATATATATATATATTATTGGTCAGTAAAAGAATTTTGGGAGCTAGGCCTGCTGTTTCCTCAATCTTTGACAGGGTAACGTTAACGTTGGGCCTAGAAATACACTGGAGCAACTGAAGCAAAATGGGGAAGACAGTACAATCCTACCTGTGCGTAATGGGAAACAGCAGTTCTTATCCAAGGTTAACCACAGTTTCCTTTTTTTTGCCAATTACCGGTAGGCCTATAGGCCCCCCATGTCTCAACAAATGTGTTTGATCTTTAGAGAAACATAGACCTAGGTCTGGCTACTGTGACAAAAGGGGATTTCATGTCATCATTCGAAGTAATCTCACAGTTCCTCCACTTGATGTGGACTCGGTCCACATTTCCTACAACAGAAGCACAGCTTGCAAGCCAAAGTTCAAGAACAGTCAGTGGGTGATGTTTCAGTTCCCACAGACAGATTGTGGTGCAAAATTCAAGGTACAGTATAAGATTCTCAAAGGTTTTCCATTTTGATCTGGTGTGAATGACTCCCACAAACCAAAATTTTGTCCTCTCTTAAAGCTTTTTAGGAAGCACATTTCCTACTGGGTTACTGTATATGGAGGAAAGGTAGTTCAAGGATCAATATTTTATGACCCTCAGTTCAAGTAAGCATCTGTTATCAACAAAACTTGTTTGTTTCGTTCTGGTTCAAGTTCCATGTTGATGATGTTGATATGTGCTTCATTAGACTAACTGTACAGTGCACTTACATGCTCCATGGTGCAGCCACACTACGGACACAAGTTCAGAGAGCCATATCTGGTCAACACTTAACTCTGAAAGATGAGGGGATGCTTCATATCAAAATGAGATTTGCTAAAGGTATTGTAGAAAGTAAGAGTCCTGGAGGAGAGCCTGTGTCCATTAAAAATGTGGATGTCTGCTGACCATATATGTGTGTGTATATATATTTTAGATGCCTCTTATAGCTCTTTTGACAAGGATAGTGGTTCATCAAAGTATGTGTTGGGAGATCCAGTTTTTGCTGAAGTGCTTCTTCTCAAATTGGAAGATAGAGAACTCGAGCTCTACTTAAAAGACTGTTGGGCAACCCCATCACAAGATCCCCAGGACGTATATAGATGGAATCTGCTCACTGATGGGTATTGCTATTTTTCAAACTTCTGCTTCAGTTTTCAAGACAATATTGCTCAATATTGTATTTTGCTACAGTACTAGCTAGGGAACTAAAGGCTTTGGTTCACTTCGAATAGATCTTTTATCTTCAATCAGTGAACAGAAATTGAAGACAGAATCAATAGGGTTAAAGTTTAAACAAGTTCCCACCCACCGCAAAGTAAACGTATGCCTATCTAGTGTTTCCAGACTCTGTGAAGCAAAGGCTGGTAGTTTTCATAATTCTACAGTTAATATAACACCGTTTCCTGTTTTGATTCTACTTATTCATGCACCAGGTGTCCTTTTCATGGAGACAGCCGCCACACTGAGATCATCAGTGTGAGCCCTGGGGAGAGGGTGAAATACCCACAGCATCACAAGCGGTTCATGATCAGAATGTTTTCTTTTGTTAAATCCCAAGACTCCCAAGCATTAGTACGTGTCTGATCATCGCATTATCCTCAACAAATATTTTTCTCTTTATTAGATTGGATTATATGCATCATTTATTTTGCAGTGGTATTAGAATTTCTTGAATTGTATTCACTAGTCCTGGTTGTAAAGGTGAATTAAAGGAGGTCTCTCAAATTGTTTTCACTGCAGGTGTACATACATTGCAATGCAGAAGTCTGCAAAGGAGTTAAGTGCTCTTTGTCTCCCTGTAACCGGGGTATGTAAAACAAACTCACAACCACCTAAAAAAAATCTAAATAGATTTGTTTGAACAGAATCCATTATAGCATTGCACTATAAATTTTTACATGGTATATTCACACAGAGCATTGTTTGTTTTTCTTCCAGAGTCAAGGCACCTAAGGCCAAACCAAGATAAAGGAAACAGAAATGGAGGTCTTCAAGTTTCTGAGGGCCCCCTCCTACTGAACATAATGGCCTAAGGCCTGAAGGTGTCATATATCTTCTGTCATTTCTCTGATTTGTGTTTCGTGGGCTATATAAATACACAAATACATGCTTGGATTGGATACTTCCAATTATTGTAGTGGTATTCTCATTTTTTTGCACAAAACCTGTAAAGAATTGGTTCTCAAACTGGGGTCTATGAGATATAAATTTTGCTATAGTACACATTTTGCTAATTATAACTAGACTTTTTGGGAGAAAAATACTTGAGATCAGTATGGAGCTCAGTTGCATTGTGCTCATTACTCCAACCAGCATAACATCAGCCTACATGATACATTAGGCAGTATCATTAACTGCAAGATACTGCAAGAAAATTAATATTAGTTATTTTTAGTTATGTGAAAGAAACCATAATATTTCAACACAGTAGGCCTAGATTTGACAAAAAATAAATCCTTTCAAAACTGCTTCTGCACTGTCAAGTTTTGCCAAATGCAGTAACACAACAAAAAAACAACATGTAAAAACTGTTATTAGAAAAATATGTTTTTAGAATAAGAGTTCAAAAGCATCTGAAAGAGCAAATGACTACAATCTTATATGGTTACATTTTTGTTGATTATGAGTATAAATTTCTGCACCATGAGGGGTCCCTGGGCCAGTGGAGCTTGAGAAACCGGTAAAAGGGACAAGTTCCTTGTGCTAATGCAGAAGTTTCTGGTGCACAAGAAAGTTTCAGGCATATTTATCTTAGAGCAATGCAGGAGAGAAAAAGAATGCTGTTACAGATATTGAAATGACTACAGTACAGGAATTAGTTGGATCATACTTTAATCTTGGTCTTCATATTTCCAGATTGCTTATCCATTATCAATTAACTCATGCAATTGTCTAGTGAATTATATTAAGTAATTTTGGTTCATAGAAATCAACTCTTGACTCTCTAAGCCGATTCTTATCTGTGCTTTGTATGTAACGTTCTCAAAGGATGATGTAACGTTATATATGGTCAAAAACCTAGTAGGCCTATAACCTAACGGAGTCTCAATCTATGGTTTTCCCATACTCTAAAGCACCATAATTTCTGGAGATCATTCAGAAGTTTCTAGAAGCTTGGAAAGAAATAACTTTTTGCACATTACCCTTTGGGGGTTCTGTAATTGTGTCCTGTAAATGATATTATTTACCAAGGTCGTGCTCCACGCACTCCAGTCCACTTGGTGGCGGTAAAGAGAGCTGCCAACCCTGTTTAATTACTTAGTGGAAACAGAAGAAGCACTGAGAATACGATGTGGAAGAGTGACAAACTTTGGGACGTCTAGTGTGCCTTGAATGTATGCGCTATAAAGTTTTTTCGAGTTCTTTGATAAGTTATATGATAAGCCATGATTGTAAATTGTAATACATTGAGATTTTTATCAGTTGGTGAACTGACTCGCTCCTTCCATCAGTAACTGAGTTAGCTCAGACAGCTAAGCCCGACAGACGTTTGTAATTCTGCAGGTGTCACTTGTGACAATGTCTACACAGATTTTCTATTCTTCGGAAGCGTGTAAATTACCCATTTATCAGTTCAAGAAAGACCTTGTCCAGGCGGTAAAAGATAACACGTTTCTTGTTGTCACTGGAGAGACTGGTAGTGGGAAAACAACACAGCTGCCTCAGTATCTTTACGAAGCAGGTAATTCACTCCTTCTTACCATCATACTGTCACTGCACAAGTACCGTTTGCGTGAAAGAAAGTGACTTTAGTTGAAGCACCATTCTCGGTCCCTGTAGGTCTATGGAAGAATGGTAAAATTGGCGTGACGCAGCCTCGAAGGGTGGCAGC
This sequence comes from Tenualosa ilisha, assembly GCA_015244755.2. Taxonomy (NCBI): domain Eukaryota; kingdom Metazoa; phylum Chordata; class Actinopteri; order Clupeiformes; family Clupeidae; genus Tenualosa; species Tenualosa ilisha. The sequence goes on along the minus strand of PYXC01000452.1, from coordinate 2,943,133 downwards.
CATCACGGTAGCTCAAAGAGTCTCCCAGGAGATGGGTTTCAGACTTGGAGAAGAAGTTGGTTATCAAGTGCGCTTTGATGACTGCACATCTAAGGTAAGAGACATAATTCTGGATTGATAGCTGCTTAACTGGATGACAGATGTATGCACAGTATGTAGAGTCTGGTTCCAAAACGCTATAAATCCATTTTTGAAAATATTCAAAAGTAATGTTTTTTTGATTGTGCATTTCAGTTATTAATGATCAAACTTCAGTTATGTTGATTTTATTATGTAAAAATAAATCAAGTAAAAACAACCCATATGTAGCTATTCTGATATATCTCAAAAACAAAATGTAAAAAAATATGTATTTCAGAAAATTCATTAAAATGGTGGAAATAACGTTTTGAAACCGAACTCTTTGTATGTGCTAATGATGTATGTCTAATATGTTACTCCTACTACTATAGTGGTGAAATTAAATTGTGGTGGTTATTGGTGTGGCTGGACAAATGATCACCCAGAATGTATTTTTTTGGTAACATTATGCTCACAGAATACCATGATCAAGTACATGACAGATGGGTGCATGCTGAGGGAAATTCTTGCAGATCCAGTCCTCACTCATTACAGTGTCGTCATTCTTGATGAGGCTCATGAACGGAGTTTAAACACGGTAAGTTGAGTTTCTTTGGTAATATTGGGTGGACATGCATTCATTCTTGTAGAGGGGAATAGTAACAATGGCCCCCTTAAGACAATCCTCATGCTGGCAGGATTTCTGTCACAATGCAGTAAAATTTCTGTTTTTAGATATGTATTATGATTGAGTTGTATTTTGCAATGTGTTGTTTTCTGTTGATTTATTACAAAATTCGAACTAAAAAACTAAAACTTCTCGACATTTTATTTAAAATCTCATCTGTTTAACTGGTCATTATTATAATACCGTAGGTTACTAAACACTAATAGATCCATGCTATCATGTTTACAGCACAGTACTTGTCATAGCTGAACTGATCATGTTTTGACATCCGGGATCAATTATTATTTATATTTGCAGGACATCTTGATTGGGCTTTTGAAAAAGACCATGTCCAAAAGGATCTCACAGGGCCGGACTGTGCCTCTTAAAGTGGTTATCATGTCTGCAACCTTGGAAACAGAGAAGTTGTCTGCTTTCTTGGGACACTGTCCGGTGTTTGCCATCCCAGGCCGAACATTTCCTGTTACTGAGAAATTCCTCAACCTGATTGGACCTAAGGACACCGAGAGTTCAGTTTATATTAAAGAGGTGGGCTGTAGATCAGGTTAAGACTGAAAATATGTGTGACTGAACAAAATTTCTCACATTAAGTGGAGTGAAATGGTGTGGTATGGAATCCCAGATTGAAATAAAATATCTTTTTCTGTGTTATGTAGATATGTGCATCAGTGCATGGCAAATACAGAATTGTTGTTTATCATTTACCAGGTGGTCAAGGTGGCACTTGATATACACACCAATGAAAATGCTGGAGATATACTGGTGTTCCTAACAGGTGGGGATAATCAAACAAGTCTCATTTGTTTGTGCATATTTAATGCTTTTCAAAGCAGTGCTCTTTTGTCTAATCAAATGTGTTTCTTTTTTCACATATCTGTTACAAAACCAACAGGTCAGTCTGAAATCCAGAAAGCCTGTGATCTGCTGTTCCAGAAGGCCGAGGCCATAGATTATCGATATGATGTGAATGACTCTTCTGTTGAGGGCCTTCTCATTCTTCCTCTGTATGGAGCCATGCCAACAGGTAATAAACACCAATGTGTAAAGCCAACATAATTCAGCAGCATCTATAAACATCATAAATCATGCATACAGACAACAAATCCTCTGTATGTGCATGGACAACTGAACTAATGCTCTTATGTGGTTCTTTTGTTCTAATTGTAGATCAGCAAAAGCAGATATTTCAGCCGCCTCCTGAGGGTATCAGGAAATGTGTGGTGGCCACCAATATAGCGGCTACATCTCTGACCATTAATGGAATTAGGTGGGTAAAAAAGGTGTTTTTTTCCAACCAAACATTTTCTATTGCAGTGAAAAAATCGTATTAAAAATGAATGTGGAAAAAAAGAATTGATCTTGATCTTGTTGTGTGTAGTAAATTATAGTTTCTTTAAGGAAGTGGAGATGACATATGTGATGCTAGCATTGGCTAAATAAGTGAGCATGTGTTTGAGTGCAATAAACAGTAATATTTTAGGTTCCCGAATCTGAAAAAAACCCAAATCCTCTTTCTCTTTTTTAGATATATTGTTGACAGTGGATTTGTGAAACAACTGAACCACAGCCCCAGGGTTGGCATGGACATACTGGAAGTAGTTCCCATCTCAAAGTGAGTTGATAGTAACCTTGAGTGGTATTAATTTTACATTTTATTAAACCAGCAGATAGCAAAAGGTTGTGTCGAAAATAAGAAAACGTGCATCACCACATTTTGAAGCAGCCAGTATTCCCTGATTCTCTTCACCTTTGGCTGGTCTCATTGTTGCATAGGAGCGAGGCTCAGCAACGAGCTGGCAGGGCAGGGAGAACCTCGGCAGGGAAATGTTTCCGCATCTACAGCAAAGACTTCTGGGAGAAGTGCATGCCAGACTACACAGTGCCTGAGATTCAGAGGACCAGTCTCACAGCAGTCATTCTCACACTCAAATGCCTCAGTGTTCATGATGTCATCAGGTAGTGTGGGGTTTGTGTATACAAATATTGGAACCATTTTTAGTCAAGGTCAATGCTAAGTCTACGGAAGTAAAAGAAAGAGTGTTTCATTTCCTTGTTCACATTTTACTCAAGGTTTCCATATTTGGATCGTCCAGAAGAGAGATTCATACTGACTGCTCTGAAGCAGCTCTATCAGTATGATGCAATAGACAGGTAAATGTTACTTCTCTGTAAAATGGCTTCTCATTGGTTGTGTGATGACTTAAAGCAATAGTTTGGCATCATTCAGCTCATAGCCCTGTTGTAAGAGTTTGCTGAGTGCTCTTGATAGGAAGGAGAACAAAAGAATTTGGAATGACATAGACTAACTAGCAAAACAGCCGCTGGTGCTAACTGAGTGGTACTGTGAGTAACAAATACGAATGTGAGCTTATGGTGGCGTTGAGTTGGCGTAAGCGGCACGTTCAGTATTTGGCCTATGTTGTTTCAGTTTTTTTTGTTCTCATTCCTATCAACAGCACTCAGCAAGCTTGTACAACAGGGCTTTGATTGGAATGATGTCGAGCTATCACTTTAAGTCAACAGTAAAGCGGGGATGTAATAATAAAGATATTCTTTTATGTTTAACAACAGCCCTACTGCAAAATGTTTTTGCAATGCAAAATGTATGTCTCCCTATTCATTGCTCACTGACTGTGGCAGGAGAGGTCAGGTTACCAGCTTGGGTAAACTGATGGTAGAGTTCCCCCTCCACCCTGGCCTGACGAGGGCCCTGCTCAAGGCTGCAGCTCTGGACTGTGAAGCCATCATGCTCCCTGTGGCAGCAATGTTGTCTGTGGAAAATATCTTCATTCGTCCAGGTACAGACTAGAGTGTAGACTTTATGTGTGTAAAGTGTTCATGCTCAGTGGTCTGCCAGAGTATGACTATGCATGGTGAATCCCCCCCCCCCACAGGTCAGCCAGAGACACAGAAGGAGGCTGAACAGAAACACAGGCGGATTTCTTCAGAGGCTGGCAGCTGTAATGATTTCACCATGCTCCTGAATGTATTTGAAAAATGCAAAGCAAGGTGAGTGAAGTTTTTGCTTTTGGAACATTTTGGAAAATTCTTCAATATTTCATCTATTTAATTCGATTCGATTCAATTCAATGTTATTTATACAGCACCGTTTACAATAGTATTGTCTCATGGAGCTTTACAGAAGGAGCACCCAAAAGCAACAGGGACAAGGAAAAGCTCCCTTATGTTTAGTTAGTCTAGGAAGAAACCTTGGGCAGATCCACGACTCAAGGGGCTAACACAATTGCCAGGGGTCATGCATCTGAACACAGGACTTATGCTTCCATTTTCTATCCGACCAGTGATAGCCCATCTGCCTGGTGCAGAGACCACTGGATCCATTGGAGGGCTGTGAAATCTGCATTCAGTGTTGAGTCTCAACTTAGAGAGATCCTCCTCAGATTGAAACAGGTATTTACCAACCACCTGGTTTTGTTTGCCACTGAGACAAGATGCAGTTCTTTGGATATATTTAATTACTTATTTTATATCTGGTAGCAGGGAGCGATTGAGAAGGAGAAGTGGGATGGCAGTAGGAGTGAGCTCTTCAGAAGATGTCTGTGCCTTGGCTACTTCACCAATGTTGCCAGGAGGTAATATTCACAGACAATCTTCTTGCCTGTGAATTTTCATTTGTTTACCAGAAGAAACCCCTCATCACTTTTCTGTCTTTCCAAGGTCTATTGGAAGATCATTCAGCACAATGGATGGGCATGGATCTACTGTACACATTCACCCATCCTCTGCGGTATGAAAAACTCATGCATCTGCACATTCACTTTCATTCTTATGTCAGTCTCATTCAGTTTCATTCATTCTGCTAACCTAACTCTACTGCCTCTACAGCTCTTTGGTCAGGAGTCTCAGCTGGACTGGATCATCTTCCATGACGTGCTCGCCACCTCCCGGATGTTTGTGCGAACAGTGTGTCCGATTCGCTACGAGTGGGTAAAGGACTTGCTGCCTAAGTTGCATGAGGTGGACGTGTATGAGCTGAGCAGTGTTGCCCGAGAGGAAGTGACCGATGAGGAAGTTGCCAAATGGGAATCTAAAGAAGCCTCGAAAAGAAAAGCTGGTAAGTAGTTCATAATGATCATTGAAAGATCTTACCAAATTTAACTTGTTAAAACCTGCAGAAACCCTGTTATGAGCAATTCTGTATGATGCTTTGTGTTCCATGTATTTGTCTTGCTCTTACAATAAATCTGCTTCCACTGTTGCCATGGATTGACATAAGGCTATGGATGTACTTCTACTATTTGAACAGAATCTGCAGAAGATGCATCAAAGAAGATTGAGAAGCGGAATGATGAAAATTCCATCACAGAAGCCCGTGCTCGGTACATGCAACGGAAACAGGAACGACAACAAGGGAAAAAAGTTTGAGGATAGACTTAGAAGGGTTAAAACCAAGTACGGTATATTGCTCTGTTGAAAAGTAAAAATCTGTTACAGCATTGCCGTAAAACCTGCATTGTATATTACTAGTGGGGAATATATATATATATATATATATATCTCAATATATTACATTTACAGAACACTAAGTGTTTGTACAATTATAAAGACTGGACTGCACACATTTGGCCCTTAGGCTGTCCTGCTGCAATGTCAATATTACTGTATGTTATTGTGTACTTTTCTATTGCCACTGATTTTGAGAGTGTCATGAAAATATCAAATATGTCAAAGTCTATGTGAACATTGTGCATCTTAATTGACTTCTATTTCTGCTGCTGGTGCTGAAAACAGAGTAGAGGACTACTTTTTGTGACAAGTTATGCTGCCTCATGGGCTGTTGCATTTAGAGACATTTTGACGTTGAAAAGCATTTTCCTGACCAAATTTCTACATCCAAAGGAGGGAACACATCTGCAACCACTTTGTGTCTGAGCTTTCCCAGCATAAAATGTCTCAAAGTATGTGTGGTATGCAGCTGGGATGAAAAATGTGTAAGATTTAAGCATTAAGAGTAACAGTAGCCATGCAGTGTAGGTCCAGTCTAGGCCTAAAACTATGCAGCATTCAGACGCTCTATTCTCTAGTGGGATGTGTCACTGTGTAACCACATTTTCCTCATGCTGTAAAATCTTTGGTCACAAAGAAAATGCACTCAATTCATGCCTTCAGTGTACAAGTAAGGCAAAAAGTAAATATCAACATCCAATCAGGTAGCTGCCCACAAGAACAGAGTTCCAACCATGATACAGGGCTGGCTATACTTAGGTGATACCGATGATTGATTTGGATGAACTTCAATCATCAGACTACGTTGTGTTTTCGTCAAGGTTGAGCCCTGCAAGCCAGTGTGTGCAAAAGAATGAAAGCTATTGAAAACAGCCCAAGTCCACTGCAATTCATTTCTCCCAAGACTTGTCAAGTGCCAGGTCAATGCATTACCCGGAACTGACGTACACCTACTAGACTGAATGATGTGGCAAAAAATTGCGAGAAATTGCGCAGGTGTGATATCTCACCGCATTTAACATCTCGACGTACAAATAACCAACAAAAGAATGTGGCCATTAATGAAAGTGGTGGTGCCCTTGTTGATAATTTTCATTTCATCATAATTTCTCTACTCATTTGTTGTGTCCTTCCGCCGCAGAGGTCCCAATCTGCGGCTTCCGGATTGTATCTCTTCCTAGCTAGCTGCTTCCGCCGCCATTGCGGGTTTTCGGAGTTAGGCGCTGGGGCCACTCAATTTCTGAAAGGCGGTGGAGAAAAGCACAAACATCCGGCGGTGTGATTGTCATCGTGCATACATTACAAGGAAACCCCAGTTAACTGAGATTTACTGGTGTCTCCATTTGTCTCCTTATTTGACTGGTTGCGACTGACCGCGTCCGTGGAGGAGGTCGTGGCTATAACCCACTCGTAGAATATTCAGGATTCCGGCCGGGAGGATTGAAAGCAGAGAGGAATAGCCATGGCTCAAATCCTACCTATCCGCTTTCAAGAGCATTTGCAGGTTTGTTTGAATTAAACAAAAAAGCTATTTTCTGTGGTGTAGTATTGAAAATGAAAAACCTCTCTATCTTAGCGTGATTGCTTTAGTAAGCTAAATATCCAGCTGGCTTAATGTTAACTGCGCTCTCCTCCCTGTTGACAGTGCTAAGGTTTGTCGGCTAACATTAGCAAACTGGCTAACCAACCAAGAGAAATCAAATGAATGACCTCCCATTCACCATCGTTTGAAATGCACTAACAATGATGTATTATTTACTGATTTCAATAAAGGTGAAATTATTACATCTCGTGTACAGGTTTTCTTTTATGTAAGCTGCAGTGGTCGGGCTCTATAGCGGTGACTTCTAAAGATTAATGTTAGCTAGTGTTAGCTAATAACGCTAACATTGATTGTAAACAGGTTGCTAGCAGTATTGATATCATTGAACTGGGAAATTAGTCTCTTTTTAACTCGCTCAAATACAAACCTACATTGCATGCTTAGGACCTCGTATGCTACTATAGTATGGGAGTTGCATTTTTTTATCCGTTACCAATGGTTGAATGAAAATACAGCCGAAACTGTATCTGAGCGCCACATCTTGAGCCAGCAGCTTCTGTCTGAACTGATCTCTACTTAAAATGAATGAATTCATGCTACATTTCGGATTGATAATTCCTCAGGAACGGCTACGCCTAATAGAGGGATAGGTGAAACAATACTGAAATGTTTAACCCGAATTATTGCGATACATATGGCAATTATAGCCCGTTTTTTCCCAGTTTTCCAACTGTTGAGAGGTAACATTTGAAATTTTCCTGTGTTCAGTAATGTTTGGAGCACTGCTAAATACATATTCAAATCAATCTTCATTTTGATTTACAGTTTATTGTTATGTCTTGGTTCTCGGTAATGAAATTTGTGTTGTCAATATCTATTTGTAATGTCTTTCCCCAGCTCCAAAATTTGGGGATCAACCCTGCCAACATAGGCTTCAGTACACTGACTATGGAGTCAGATAAATTCATTTGTGTCCGGGAGAAGGTTGGCGAGCAGGCACAGGTAGTGATCATCGACATGAGTGACCCCAACAGTCCCATCCGCAGGCCCATTTCAGCAGACAGTGCCATCATGAACCCGGCCAGCAAAGTTATTGCACTTAAAGGTAAGCTGGTCTGCATGCCACGCTCATGTAAGGGCAAACACACAATTAAACATATCCCTATATATGTCCACATTAATGTGTGAACAGTTGTGAATTTAACTGTGTTAACTTGATCACATTTCCATAATGAATGTTCATTCAAGGCCATCTCTTAAAGTTGTCATGCGCCATGTTCTGTGTGCCTATTGAATGTAGTTTATGATGTGGACATGTTCCTTCCCCCTCTTTGTGCGTATGTTCAAAATGCTAGCCATTTTGGTTTGTAAAATACATTCTACTGGGCAATGTTTCTTTATCTTGTTCAATTTATATAAAAAAGAAGAAATTATTTGAGTAAAATTGTAAATTTGCAATGTCTTTCTATCATAAATGCTTTGTCTGTTTTTGCTTTTTGTTCTTTTTTTCGTTTCTTACTGCTTCTTATATGTTTGCAGACGGTGAGTTAAACTTTATATATCATGATGAGTTGTGGGACATGTAATCCTGTGTAAATGTGAACTAAATTGGCATGTGATTTAAAGAACACGAAAGTAATATTTTGTTTATGGAAGATTTCAATACACGGCACTTGGAGGATAGTTTATCACTACAAACAGTAACATATTAGTTCTCCACTTAGATTGTTTTTGAAGTTGCCCTGTGACTTCTCATCGTGACTACTGTCTAGTGGGCTGAATTTTTAGGTTTTCTTCTCTGGCCAGATGTAAACAGATTACTAGACTATCAGAAAATACTCTTATGGCCAAGTGTTCCTGTAGTACCTTCTGTAGATGTAAATGTTGTTAGCACATTTTGAATCATTACAACCTTTTAATAATTTGTTTCTATGTTAATATACTTACATTAGCCCCATTTGATTGTAGCATTGCATCATTAGATTTCTTTGAAAGAATATCTTTTATAGCACAGAATTAGGCTAGAGCAACAGAGAGGCAGTATGTTGTTTTTGGAGATTAGTGTTTGCATTTATGTGGTTTGTGTTAAAAGTACATTGTCATGGGAAGATTGCATGATGTGCAGCAAAATGAGTATGATCTTAATTTGACCAGAGTTACAAGTTCATTCAATGTTGACACCTTAGTAGCTTTTCAGCAACAATAATATAATACAACGCATCCAGGTAATTGTTTCTAAATTGTATTTAAATTTATTCTTAAATTGCAACACAAAGTTTTTGTACCAGTATAGCCAGTTTATATAATACACCGTAATACAGGGTGGATTTTAGGTACTTTTTCTGATGCAGTTAAATGTGTAGAGATACTCTGGACGGACATTGTTTATTCCAAAATATCGTTCTTGTCAACTCTGAAGCTAATAATTGCTCTCTTAGTATTTTAGCTTTATGATGGTGTTGGCATGATTTAGGCTTTCTTCCCTCTTTATTGAGCCAGTAAAAGCATGAAAGTAGAAACCCTGAAATCAACCAAGCTGTAATGAAATAATTGCAGAATAGCAGTGGTAGAGCGAAAGAATTTTTGATATGACCGTTTTGGAAATGGGTGTTCCACATAGGAATGAAACTACAGTAATGTAGCATATTCCATTCCCATGGCAATAGCCACTGTCTGTGTAGTGTTCCGCTAATCTGCATTCAGGCTTGAGCCTGCTCAGGCACTGCTTCCTGCTGTTAGACAGCATACTGACTGGAACTAGTCAGAATGAAATGCTATGGTTCATAAGCCTGACACTTACTTTTATCCTCCTTTATTAATTTGATTTGATGAGTAGATATTACAGAGGAAATTAACAAAATTTTGAGAAATAAATACAAAAAAAAATCCAGCATGCAGTATATGTAGATGATTTGGTTCTGTGTTCTTGATCTTGGCATGCTGGTCAACTACACTTGAACATAATTTGTAGAATTTGAGAAACCAGTTGACCTTCCAGATAGATTTAGTGATCATAAATACAAAATACAATTTTTTTCCCTGTGTTTTGTCCCTGTTTTTTCACGTCCTATTCAGGTGTTTGATACACAGCCTAAATTGCTGAAATCTACCCTGAGAAGTACATTTTTACCAGTTTCCTTTTTTTTTGGGGGGGGGGTCTGGCTTACCTAGTTGGAAAACAAGAATAACACCGGTGGTTAGGATTTGCAAATCTGTGGAATGTGGAAAAAGAAGGAAATGACAGTAGTAGTTTTCTGTCTAACCTAAGAATGCAGAATGCATGCACATATATGACAGGACATTGGTAACCATACTGATTCATTGCTTGACCATGAGTCCTGACTGTTTTGGTGACGGGTAAAAATCACTCGAAATTTAGGGTAATTAATCGTGGTTTCCTTGTTGATCCCTGAGTCCAGTGAGATTGATTTCATAGATTATGTATTTGAAGTCTGCACACACTCTACCAATCTAAAGTCCTATAGCTCCTCTTGTGTACTCATAGTATGTAGTCCTCCACATACCGGTGATGATTTGAATGCCTTTCCTAACATCTGACTGGATGTCTGTTTTTCATGTTTGTTTTTTTATTTTTGCATTGCGCCTGCTGTGTTGTCTCAAGTCATGGTGAAATGCCACCATGGCTACCAATATTTCTCGATTGAGTGGAATTTGGTGTCTCTCATTTTGTCAGATTTCTATGTTTTGTGTGGCATTGCATTTGGCTCTGAATAGAGCCCATGCACAACAATTCCCTGTATATAAATGAAGTGTGTGTTTGTGTCCTTTACAGCCGCAAAAACCCTTCAGATATTTAACATTGAAATGAAGAGCAAAATGAAGGCCCACACCATGACAGATGACGTCACATTCTGGAAGTGGATCTCCCTCAATACTGTAGCACTTGTGACAGACAACGCTGTTTACCACTGGAGCATGGAAGGAGATTCGCAGCCGGTCAAAGTGTTCGACAGACACTCCAGTTTAGCAGGCTGTCAAATCATAAACTACCGCACTGATGCCAAACAGAAATGGCTGCTTCTCATTGGGATCTCTGCACAGGTACTTGTGACTTGGAAGTCTGACTGAGATGTTCACTGTCTACAGGATAGACATAAGATCTTTACAATGGCATGTGTGTTTGTGGTACAAATTCATATTTGGATTCTTTAAGAGATTCATTAAGTCATTGTGCAGAAAATCATGTGTGCTGCAGGTCTGATTTGTTATCTAAAAAATGAAAAAGACCAATGTCTAACCCCCCTACCCCCTCTCGCTCTTTCTTAAAGCAAAACCGTGTAGTGGGTGCAATGCAGTTGTACTCTGTGGACAGAAAGGTTTCTCAGCCCATTGAAGGCCACGCAGCTGGCTTTGCCCAGTTCAAAATGGAAGGCAATGCCGAGGAATCGACCCTGTTCTGTTTTGCTGTGCGAGGACAAGCAGGGGGAAAGGTATGGTTGTAGTTGTTCCAGATGCACATAAAGCGTTGTCGTTGTCGTCGTCGTCGTCAGCATCATCGTCATCAAGAGCTGTTGTTGTCTTGCCTACCACAGGCAGGGAGAGAGAGAGGCTGCAGAGTGAGTCATTTCTGCTGTGTCTGTGTCTGCTCTTTCAGCTACACATCATTGAAGTTGGTACTCCACCGTCAGGCAACCAGCCGTTTCCAAAGAAGGCTGTAGATGTTTTCTTCCCCCCAGAGGCCCAGAATGACTTCCCTGTTGCTATGCAGGTACACACCCCAGTTATTTGTTCTGAAAACTATAATAGCCATAAATAAAGTATCTTTATATCTCTATTAGCGAAGACGCTCGCTAGTTAGTCATCGGTTAATTTCCTGTCTCTCCCTGTTTAGATAAGCTCCAAGCAGGATGTCGTCTTTCTCATCACAAAATATGGCTACATCCACTTGTATGACCTTGAGACAGGCACATGCATCTACATGAACCGGATCAGTGGGGAGACCATCTTTGTTACGGCCCCCCATGAAGCTACTTCTGGCATCATTGGAGTCAACCGGAAAGGACAGGTACTGCAGTGTATCTATTCAGTGGAGCGTTTCGAATCAATATGTGCATTTTGTGTTGTTAGTCTGAGTGAGTGGAAAATCTAATTCGGTGAAGACTAGCTGTCAGGTGTTTGGCCTGTGTTTGCTCGTGTAAGTACATAGGCCACCAAGGAGGTGTGGACTATTTTTTTTTTGTTGTGTTGTAACAGTAGTCCTCGTCCTAATAAATAATTTTCTAGTTCAACCCCTCGAGCCTCATTAAATATGCAACGTAGGAGTGGCGTGTCCTTCTGATGAATGGCCTTTCCACATTCATCATGCTTGAGGACGAGTGTGTGTGTGTGTGTGTGTGTGTGTTTTTTTTTGCTTGTGTGTACAGACTTGTGTGTCATTTATTTGTGTCTGCATGGCAGCAGGCCAGAACACCTTTGACTTTGCGTTTGGACAGCGCCTGAAAATAACTCTTCGTAGGGCCTTCTTTCCCCTTGGCACCAGGCTGTAAAAACAGCATGTGACACTTACTGGGAAGCTCTGGGAGGCGTCTTAATCCTCTTAGGGCTCCACATTAGGGCTTTCCTCCCACACTTCTGTGGCCAAGTCTGCTGCAGGATGTTTTGGAGAGAGGTGTCACTCTTTTCCTCTAAGCCTGGCTGCTCAAGCAATTATGGACATTCCAATTGCGATGATAGAATGTCATTCACACCTGCTGTTAGGAGAGCAGAATGTGAGATTGTTGGTCCCTCTGTGAACAAGAGAGGGCATGAAATTCAGAAATGATTAAGTGGCATCTTGGCTTTGATTTGGTTTTCCATCATTTTTGTAGATTAGCATGAAATGGACCGTGTTAAATATATGAGTGCCATAACAAAAATTATTCTCTCATTATTATTTGATCTGCTGATGTTAGTATTTCAACACCAACAGTGGGCCTGTTGTTATCTTTTAAATTTAACTTCAAATGAAACTGTTTAACAGATCAGACAGAATCTCTTTCACACATTTAGTTTTTTTCTGAGATTCCTACAGTATATCTAGTCTCATGTCATTGTACCGGCTGCAAATTTAGTTTTTGTGGAATAACCTCCAGCCCACTAATGCTTTAATCAGGATTTGTTGAACTCGGCTGATAAGCCTTTCCAGGCATTTCATGACATGCAAGCTTATAGTGGCCCATCATTACCATTCCTAAATATAGATTAGCTTCATTGGGGTCACTAATATAAGATTTTAAGTCTTCTCCTACTGCTTTTATAATTTATTTGTCTTGTTTCTGTGCTCTTTTGTATATTGTGTTCAGGTGTTGTCTGTGTGCGTGGAGGAGGAGAACATCATTCCCTATATCACCAATGTGCTGCAGAACCCGGACCTGGCACTGCGCATGGCCGTGCGCAACAACTTGGCTGGAGCTGAGGAGCTCTTTGCTCGCAAGTTCAACAATCTTTTCGCCAGTGGCAACTACTCCGAGGCTGCCAAAGTGGCTGCCAACGCCCCCAAGGTACTGACACCTCCACAGTCTCTAATGAGGGAGTGATTGGGAAAAACTGCAGTAGGGCGGGCTCTTGAGTATCGATCACCTGAATTGCAGACAGAAGCAAAAATGTTAATGTGTTGTGTTAACGTTGTCGGTGTGTAAACTCTCTGCCCTCCGTCAGGGAATTCTGCGGACCCCAGACACCATCCGGCGGTTCCAGAGTGTTCCAGCGCAGCCGGGCCAGACCTCTCCGCTGCTCCAGTACTTTGGGATCCTGCTGGACCAGGGCCAGCTCAATAAGTTTGAGTCACTGGAGCTGTGCAGGCCTGTGCTGCAACAGGGGCGTAAGCAGCTGCTGGAGAAATGGCTGAAGGAGGACAAGGTGGGAGAGTCATTGGGCCCTGGGCACGCTGGTCACTGAGCTAATATCATGGGGATTTTGAACTAATATGAGCTGACAGGAGGCTTCTTATCTTTTGCTCTTGATAGCTTGAGTGCTCTGAGGAGCTTGGAGATCTGGTCAAGTCAGTGGATCCCACCTTGGCTCTCAGTGTTTACCTGAGGGCCAATGTCCCCAACAAAGTCATCCAGTGCTTCGCAGAGACTGGGCAGTTCCAGAAGATTGTCCTCTATGCCAAAAAGGTAACTGAACTTATCCTGTATCTGTGTAATGTAATTATGAATGATAATAAATAATTGTAATGTTGGACACAGATATGTTGAACCTTGATAATGAACAGACTTTTGTTTTGAATATTAGTTGTTTACCTTTGACTGTGTTTTTCCAGGTGGGCTACACTCCAGACTGGATCTTCCTGCTCAGGAACGTGATGCGCATCAGTCCAGAACAGGGCCTGCAGTTCTCCCAGATGCTGGTGCAGGACGAGGAGCCGCTGGCTGACATCACACAGGTCAGAAGAGATATAACCGTCCTTTTACGTGGGTTCAGTCAGGGCAATTTTTCATCTGTCGTCTCTGAGGATCATTGAAGGCTTGGCTGACAGGCTCTCTCCAACCATCTCCACCCCGACAGATTGTTGACGTGTTTATGGAGTACAACCTGATCCAGCAGTGCACCTCCTTCCTGCTGGACGCCCTGAAGAACAACCGGCCCACAGAGGGACCCCTCCAGACCCGCCTGCTGGAGATGAACCTGATGCACGCGCCACAGGTGTGCACCCTCACCAGCTGAAACTTGTTTTGTTTACCTCTCTTCCCTTCATTTTCTTTACTTTCTTTTTTACCTCTTCAGAATTGTGTTTTTTTTGTATTAGTGTCTTGTCACACACAAGGAATTTAATTCCATCAGCCAGTGAAACCATAGAAATGTGCAATAGAATACTTAGCTTAGACCTCATCAGTGGAATAATATCTACTGACAATGGATATTATGGGTGTGACACACACAACACCTGACATACACAATGGTATACATTAAGTGCAGACAACAGTCATGTGTATCATGCATACAAATCTGTTTTCTCTCTTATCAGATGACTTGATAAGTTGTTTATTACTCTGTCTTGCCTCTGCAGGTTGCTGATGCCATCCTTGGGAACCAGATGTTCACCCACTATGACCGTGCTCATGTGGCCCAGCTGTGCGAGAAGGCAGGGCTGCTGCAGAGGGCTCTGGAGCACTACACTGACCTGTACGACATCAAGCGGGCCGTGGTGCACACACACCTGCTTAACCCTGAGGTGAGGACTGTCAGGCTAATTCTCACCTAGATTCCCATAGAGAGAGTACAGTAGGTTTCAATTTCTAAATCCTGATATTGGATTGAGGGTTCTCATTTTTTTTTAAGAGCATTTTTACAGAGAATCCTAATGTATTACCATTGAAATTTAATCAGACACCATAAGTCATG
The DNA here is from genome assembly GCA_015244755.2 of Tenualosa ilisha. Taxonomy (NCBI): domain Eukaryota; kingdom Metazoa; phylum Chordata; class Actinopteri; order Clupeiformes; family Clupeidae; genus Tenualosa; species Tenualosa ilisha. The sequence continues at coordinate 2,928,029 of PYXC01000452.1, read as the reverse complement.
GTGTATCTGTGTTGTGTTGAGCATGGCAGTGAGATAAGTGTTCTTGTGTACAGTGGCTGGTGAACTTCTTTGGCGCACTGTCAGTGGAGGACTCTCTTGAGTGCCTGAGGGCAATGCTGTCGGCCAACATCCGCCAGAACCTGCAGATCTGTGTGCAGGTGGCCTCCAAATACCACGAGCAACTCTCCACCCAGACCCTTATTGAGCTTTTTGAGTCCTTCAAGAGCTTTGAGGGTAACTAATGCTTTCTCTTGCCTGGCTAGTGGGTAGTAATCTTTACATAGGCATGAAGAGTGTACATGTAAACATGTGAAAGATATTGTTTTATCATCTTATTAAGTAAAGACTTTACTAGGTACAGTAAACATGCTTGGGATGTTAGTCAAGTTTCTAATTCTTTCATAGTTGTTTTGAAGAAAAGAAGTTAAGAATAACCATCTCTGTCACAGGCCTCTTCTACTTTTTGGGCTCCATTGTGAACTTCAGTCAGGATCCAGAGGTGCACTTCAAGTACATCCAGGCAGCATGTAAAACCGGACAGATTAAGGAAGTGGAGAGAATCTGCAGAGAGAGCAACTGCTACGACCCTGAACGTGTGAAGAACTTCCTGAAGGTGCGATTCAGTCAAAGTCAGCTTTGATTTCTGCAAGTTTCTGGTGTAGATGTAAAATCACTTCTAAATATAATGTAATTATGATTCTAAAGATGATGTGAAATTTTTCTTTTGTTGCTTTCTCTCTAACAGGAAGCTAAGCTGACTGATCAGCTGCCCCTGATTATTGTGTGTGACCGCTTTGACTTTGTCCATGATCTGGTGCTCTATCTGTACCGCAACAATCTGCAGAAGTACATTGAGATCTACGTCCAGAAGGTGAGTCATGGGAGTCAGACCTCTTGGACATACTGTATGTCTCTTGAGAGAAGCTATGCTGAAGAGCATAGCAGTGCTGTGGCAGTTGAACATTTGGTCTAAAATATAAGGTTTATTTAAGCTCACATTACATTTTAATAGTTTAGTTAATGGATTTTCACAGTTTGATCACTGTGTATTCTCTTCAGGTGAACCCCAGCCGCTTGCCTGTGGTGATTGGAGGTCTGCTAGATGTTGACTGCTCCGAGGATGTCATCAAGAACCTGATCCTGGTGGTGCGAGGCCAGTTCTCCACTGACGAGCTGGTGGCCGAGGTGGAGAAGAGGAACAGGTGCGCTCACCTGAGGGACCAGCTTTAAGAACCAGCTTCCCCTCCTTGAGACCTCATGCTGGCAGCATAGCTGAAAATAGACTGTTCCAATCTTGAAAACAAAAATAATGCTTGAATATTCAATTTGGTTCCCAAACTACTTCTGTTACATTAAGATAACAACATATGGGACGTTAAAATGGAAACCATGTTGGAACAGTCAATAGAAACACAGAGGGGAAATCACAACCTGTCCATGATGAGGGTGCGGTGCTAAATTGCATAATCAAAATTCCCACTTTTGTTGCACATACTTGCTGTCTTAATGAGTAAGGTTGAGAGCAATATTGAGAACTTGGTCATTTTAGCAGTATTTCAGGACTTTTAGGACACAGTGTGTGTGTGTGTGTATACATATATATAGATAGAGAGAGAATATGTTTTCAGTATATATGTGTAGTATATATTTCTGTATATTCTACACAATATTATTTTCGCAGTATTCTCAGCATTCTTACATTTTCTGCGTCCTGTGAAAATGACTATGTGTGTATATGTGATGTTAAATATTGATGTACTGTGACAGACTGAAGCTGCTGCTCCCTTGGCTGGAGGCCCGCATCCATGAGGGCTGTGAGGAGCCCGCTACCCATAATGCCCTGGCCAAGATCTACATTGACAGCAACAACAACCCAGAGCGCTTCCTGCGAGAGAACCCCTACTATGACAGCCGTGTGGTGGGCAAGTACTGTGAGAAGAGGGACCCCCACCTGGCCTGTGTGGCTTACGAGCGGGGGCAGTGCGACCAGGAGCTCATTAACGTACGTGCCTGCTGGGGTTTCAGGCCTCAGACACGAGTAACCTACATATGGTGACACTGTTTTAGCAGACGTAGACTAGTCTGGTGACCAGGATGAAAATATAGAAGGTATAAAAATATATTCACTCCCCAGACCTTCCATAGTTGCATTTAAACATTTATAAATGTATATCAGCGAGAAGATTTGTATCAATTAAAGGGATCGCAGCAAATCAACACAGGAAAATTATACTGAATCAAAGTGTCCTTGCCCTCATCAGTTAGTGTTGGCTGTTGTTTTGCTATTTGGTCAGCATTGGACCAAATTCTCTCATTCTCATATATACCACAGACAGCACTCTACTGTAGGTTTATTAATGCCAGCAGTCCCTTTAAGACTACTTTTAAAGTAATCAATATAGTCTTTGTACTACCCTTGAGAAATTATGCCATTTAAGGTTGAAAGTGTGAGTGGCTGATTACACCGTCTTTGTTTTCTGTAGGTGTGCAATGAGAACTCCCTGTTTAAGAGCTTGTCCCGGTACCTGGTGCGTCGCAAGGACCCGGAGCTGTGGGCCAGCGTACTGCTGGAGAGTAACCCCTACAGGAGGCCCCTCATTGACCAGGTACAGCCTGCCCTCACATACACACTGACTACAGTGCTTAGTCTTCAGACACTATGCCTGAATTCAGGTGTGGGCCATCTAAGGCTGTCTAAGATTTGAAAATGGCCCAAGTGTCCTTGTTTTTACACTGTGAGAATTTAAAGTTGAAGTTAAAACCATGTGTGGATAAGCTACATAGATGTAGGATTTCCATTTTCTTGCATATAGAGGAAGGAATGCTGTTGTACATATGTCATGAAAGTGGAAGAAGGATGATGTACATCTGTTAATTTTCCTGTGTTGGAAAAATTGAAACGTCAACCACTGGTGGGCTCTTGCAGGTTGTTCAGACGGCTCTTTCTGAAACTCAAGATCCGGAGGAGGTGTCTGTCACTGTCAAGGCCTTCATGACTGCTGATCTACCCAATGAACTCATTGAGCTTCTGGAGAAGATTGTTTTGGATAACTCTGTCTTCAGTGAACACAGGTATTGTGGAGGCCTTGTTTTAAGTGGGGCTTTACTTTGCGTTAGACTTGTTAGTAATATAATGACTATTGAACTGATAAACAGCATGCTTGCTAACATATGGTCCTGGTGAAGACTGAACTGTGAGCTTTCCTTCACAGGAACCTTCAGAACCTCCTGATTCTCACAGCTATAAAAGCAGACCGTACCCGTGTGATGGAGTACATCAACCGCCTGGACAACTATGATGCCCCTGACATCGCCAACATTGCCATCAGCAACGAGCTCTTTGAGGAGGCTTTTGCCATTTTCCGGAAGTTTGATGTCAACACATCGGCTGTGCAGGTCAGTCCTACAGCGTCTCCGTAAAAATTCCTCTCACACCATCACACCACATGAGTCATTCAGCTGTATTCCTCTGACTCTTTGACTTGTCGCATCGTTATAGGTGCTCATCGAGCACATCGGCAACCTGGACCGTGCCTACGAGTTTGCCGAGCGCTGCAACGAGCCGGCCGTGTGGAGTCAGCTGGCCAAAGCTCAGCTGCAGAAGGGCCTGGTAAAGGAGGCCATTGACTCCTACATCAAAGCTGACGACCCCTCCGCCTACATGGAGGTCGGACAGGCTGCAGCTCAGAGTGGTGAGGGATGACCTCTTGGATCATGTTTTGCAAGAGCTTTCTGGAAAAAACGGCATGAGCTTACCTCCCGTTGTATATAGTTTTCTTTTGGTCTTTTGTGTTTTACGTTTTATCTCCCCAATAAAAATGGTTTATCACAAAAAAGAGTGATAAGACATGGAAGCCAGCTTAGCGATACACATATCCTTCACCTGTCACTATCGCCCTGTTTGAAAACCTCATGAATTCTCCCATAGGGAACTGGGAGGACCTGGTCAAGTTCCTGCAGATGGCCCGTAAGAAGGCCCGTGAGTCCTACGTGGAGACGGAGCTCATCTTCGCCCTGGCAAAGACCAACCGCCTGGCTGAGCTGGAGGAGTTCATCAACGGCCCAAACAACGCACACATTCAGCAGGTACAAATAAAATGACCCAGTTTTGGTGCAGCACCTGATTGGCAGCGTGTATTTGAAGCAGTCCGCTACAGAGTGTACTGAATTGGTTTGTTTTAAATGATCTTGATCCAACTTCTTTTGCAGGTTGGAGACAGGTGTTATGATGAGAAGATGTACGAAGCCGCTAAGTTGCTGTACAACAACGTCTCAAACTTTGGCCGCCTGGCCTCCACTCTGGTGCACTTGGGCGAATATCAGGCTGCCGTGGACGGCGCTCGCAAGGCCAACAGCACGAGGACTTGGAAGGAGGTGAGGAAAGGCAGAACCCCTTTTCATAACCATCATTTCTTCACTGTCTTGACTAGAACTTTTGGTTTGATGTCAGTCGACAATCTCATCTCCTTCATACTGACAATATAAATCTCCTGCTGTAATTGGTTTTTGTTTGTGGGCTGATGAGAATGGCGGGGGTGGTGTGTCCTTGAGGGGTTTGTTGGTGAGTTATTGATCCACTCCCCTCTGGTAGGTCTGCTTTGCCTGCGTGGACGGTAAGGAGTTCCGACTGGCCCAGATGTGTGGGCTGCACATTGTGGTTCATGCTGATGAACTAGAGGAGCTCATCAATTACTACCAGGTACGTATTTGCATACAGTGAGTATGTATGCCACTGGTACAGGTGATTTATTTATTTCATGTTATTGAGCCTTCCCTGGAAATGGAACCCCTGCCCTTGGTTTTACCTTGTTTAATGAGACATAGACGTGACCTATAAGAGTCTTGTCGTCCCTTTGTCAGACAAATGTATATTTTTAATAAAGAAACGTTTTGCGGAGCGCTGCCAGTCTCCCTTGAAACCGCTGGTGCTCTTCGAAGGTCACATAGTTGTAACAAAAAATTGACAACCTCTTGTGTGCCTGGACCTGACTTTTTTTTCCCATGATGTTATTAATAATTTGAATAATTGAAAATAATTATATTTGGAAGGAAGGGAAGCCCTGAGGGTAGAGACACCCGTCACCTGACACCTGTCTGCAGTGCTTGTTATTTAGAGGCTGCTGTGGTGTTTCTCCATTCTTTAGGGCCGGGGCTATTTTGAGGAGCTGATCACCATGCTGGAGGCGGCCCTGGGCCTGGAGCGCGCTCACATGGGCATGTTCACCGAGCTGGCCATCCTCTACTCCAAATTCAAACCCCAGAAGATGAGGGAGCACCTTGAGCTCTTCTGGTCACGTGTGAACATTCCAAAGGTGAGCCACTCTGACCAGCCCAGAAACTTGGCTGTGCTGCTCAGTGGAAACAGCCATAGCTTTGTAGTTTAAGAAATATGGGTTAGTGGTGGAAGTGTGTGTTTTTGAACTTCCTGGTGTGTGTGTGTGTGTGTGTGTGTTTCTAGATGTTTGTTTGGCAATAATGATATTTGAGTTTTTATTAATGGTTGCCATGACAAGGCGATGCAGATGAAGTTAATAAAATTTGTGTGTGTGTCTGTGTTGCAGGTTCTGAGAGCCGCTGAGCAGGCCCATCTCTGGGCTGAGCTGGTGTTCCTGTACGACAAATACGAGGAGTACGACAACGCCATCATCACCATGATGAACCACCCCACAGACGCCTGGAAAGAGGGACAGTTCAAAGACATCATCACCAAGGTAACGCCCAGGCGCACTTGACCTCCCCTTCTGCCAGCACCCAGTCCTCCTGGCTCAGTGGAGGCCTTAATGTGACTCATTATCGTCTCTGCACAGGCTGGGGGTTGAGTCAGGATATAGGCAAGGCCAGGAGGTTTGTCATCATTATCTTTTTTTCTCTCTCTCTCTCACTCTCCCTCTCCCTCCCTCTCTCTCCACCCATCTCTCCTAGGTGGCCAATGTGGAGCTGTACTACAAAGCTACCCAGTTCTATTTGGAATTCAAGCCCTTGTTACTGAATGACCTGCTCATAGTGTTATCCCCCCGACTTGACCATACTCGAGCAGTGACCTTCTTCAGTAAGGTACAGTGACTGTTGTCCTCCCTGCTTTATTAATGATATCTGGAGCTTTCTGGGCAGCCAATGAGTGTGACTCTTATCTTGTTCACAGGTCAAGCAGTTGTCTTTGGTAAAACCTTACCTGAGGTCAGTACAGAACCATAACAACAAATCAGTCAATGAGGCATTAAATAACCTCTTCATCACTGAGGAAGACTATCAGGTATGTGTGCTCTGCCCCTGTGGAAAGTTCTAGAACAGGAGCATGCCTAGAAGCGAGTGTCATCATAATGTTCCTCTCCTCCCTCTGCATAGGCTCTGCGCACGTCTATCGATGCCTACGACAACTTTGACAACATCTCTCTGGCCCAGAGCCTTGAGAAGCACGAACTCATTGAGTTCAGGAGAATTGCGGCGTACCTCTTCAAGGGCAACAACCGCTGGAAGCAGAGTGTGGAACTCTGCAAGAAGGACAAGCTCTACAAGGTTCAGTCTCCCCTGTCTTTTTTTCCCTGCTCCATAATCACCTTTTCCTTAAAAAAAAAAATAGTGAAAGCCTGTCCCCCCCCCCCTCATATAGACATTGTGACGTGAACACAGACTTCATTCATAGCAAGGTTTAAAGCAAAAATGCCTGTGTCAGCAGTGTATTAACCTTGGGCTGAAATACCGTTCAGATTATTGAATTAGCGCGCCAACAATTTAGTTCTTAACAGGAGGTTTTATATTCCAACCAAAGACCCTGGAACTCTGAATTATGGCCAGCACACCACATCATCGTCCATGCGGCCTCCTCTCTCTTTACTGGTGTTGAGCAGTGCAGAGTTATGTAGTGTAAAGAATTTGACTGCTCGTTCAAAAACAAACCCAAAAGAAAAGTGTGTGTCTGCAGAGAGACTCCGGGTAAAAGTGAGTCCACCCACATTTCCTGTCAGAATATCAATGTATTTTTCACTGCGGCTGTGTGTCAAGCAGTTTATAGAATCCCTTCAGCTACTTTTCCCATTGAAACGCTGCATGCATCTATTCAAGTGTGTGACCCCGTTGCCCATGTATCTGTTGGCATTAACAAACCCCTTTACCGGTATTGTTCCCCGCGTGTCTGTCAGTTTTAACACCCCCTGGTGTTGCCCTCTCTTCTGCAGGACGCTATGCAGTACGCGTCCGAGTCGAAGGACACAGAGCTGGCCGAGGAGCTGCTGCAGTGGTTCCTGGAGGAGGGCAAGCGCGAGTGCTTCGCTGCCTGCCTCTTCACCTGCTACGACCTGCTGCGGCCTGACGTGGTGCTGGAGACCGCCTGGAGGCACAACATCATGGACTTCTCCATGCCCTATTTCATCCAGGTCATGAGGGAGTACCTGAGCAAGGTGAGCCACCACCACAGGCAGAAGACATCAGGACACACATCACACTTATTAGAATCTGACCAGGGTTAGGTTCTAGATCGTTGGTTAGGAGCGGGACATTGTAACTTGGATATTAGATTGCTGTTTGGGCATATTGTCTTGGGGTTATGAATGGCAGACCACTACAACTTCCCGGCTGCCACCATTGTGCCCTTGAGCACGGCTCTTACCTCTAAGTTGCTCTAGGGGAGACTCGCCCTGATGTAATTGATAGTTGACAAATGTAAGTCGCTTTAGATAAAAGCGCCTGCTAAATGCATAAAAAAAAAAAAAAACTTAATTAGAATTTACAAGACGTAAACCTGATTGAAGCTCTTGGTTTGTGTTTGATAGCATAGTGAGTTTTTATAGCAAGGTGAGGCCTTTTTAATTACCCACTCACAGAACATACATTTCAGTCGCTTTAGAAGATGTATTAAAAAGTAAATCATGAAAACATTCTTAAGAAAGGGGCATCATACTATGGCAGTTATGGTAGAGTCATCTATTAGAGGCTATAATTCTACAGCTTTATAACATGGTGGTTGTGAAATGCTGTCACTCTGCTGTGATTTCCCTCTGGTTTTCCTTTAACGCTCTCCCAGTGATTTTTCTGCATTTGTTTCTCTACCTTGCTTTTTGTCAATGCTGGAGACATAAGTTTGCTCTCTTCTCCTAAGCTGCTGCTCTTGAATTCCCTTTCAGGTTGATGCAATTAAAGAAAAGGTGAAGGTCGACTCTTATTCCATCTATTGTATTTTATCCTTGTAGTGTGGAGGACTGAAACTTCAGGAATATGCATGAGTTGTTCCTTCCCATATCACTCTGCTGCTTCTGAACACACACCTTTGACTAGAGTCCTCGACTACCCCTCCCCTCCTTCCCCCTCAAAGTCTCCTGTAGATGACTGACCCACTGTTAGCCAGGCACAGCAGAAAGTGTAGTAGTCCACCCCTCTTAGATACTCATACGTCACTCCCTGCCTCACTCTAGCCTCCTGTCCATATATGAGACTCTGTGGAAATGTCTGAACGCTAGCTAGCTGCTAGCCTTCAGCAAGCTCCTAAAGCCCCTAAGGAGTCCTCAGTAAACAATAGGGAAAGTCTAATTAAATGAATAACTCTTAATTCCAAGACAGAATTGACAAGATTTGAGAGTTGAAGCTATTTGTAATGTAATAGGGCTTCATACTGGGGGGAGAAAAAAAAAAAAAAAAAAAATAAAATATATATATATATATATATATATATATATATACATACATATATTGTATTTGCTCAGGGCTCAAAGGGTTGCCACAAAATGTTGATCACAGCTAACCACCTAACGCAAATAAGTACAGGATAACACAGAGTACTCAGAAGTCTGGCCCCCAGTGTAGTCTGCTACCCAGTGTAGGTGTGTGTGTGTGTGGTGGGGGGGGGGGGGGTGGTGGTGGTGTGTGTGTGGTGTGTGTGTGTGTGTGTGGTGTGTGTGTGTGCGCGTGTGTGTGTGTGTGTGTGTGCGCGCACTGCAAGACTGAGCAGGCCTATTGGTGTATGCAGTAGACACCGTGCAAGCATGTGTTCTTCTCTAGCTGTAGCTGCACTCCTGAGTGGTTAGCAAACGTGGCTGTTGGCTGTGCCTGCCCCCCCCACCCCCGGGAGCCGTGAATGGCCTCCAAAACCATCCTCCACCCTCTCACCCCTTCTTCCACTCTGAAACTGCCTCTTTCTCTCTCTCTCTCTCTCTCTCTTTTTCTCCCTTGTGCTCTTTCTCTCATTCTCATGCACACTTTTAACTAAAGGAATAACACCTTGTGGCATGTTCTCTTTTCTCTCCTTCTCAATGAAACCACAACGTTCAAAACAAGCCTGCTAAAATAACTACTCATTCGAACTTATTAGAGTTCACAAACCTTTGTATGTAGAGAACCAAACCCAGTCACATATACAGAACTATTAAATGGTCGAGATGTTTTCCTTTCGAAACAATATGAAATAATCAGCTTTCATTAATTGGTATTTAGGAAAAATGTTTTCCACATGGTAAGTGCAAATATGCCTTGTCATAGTTTTTTTTCGGAGAAGACTATTTGCATTGTCCTGTCTGTTGGATGGGGAACAAATAGTGATTTTCACAAGCTGTGACAAAGGCAATTTGCATGAAGCTTCGTTAGAACACGTGTAGAAATGATTGTTGTGCTATCTACTGAAAACAAGCCATTTACTATCCTGTTGTAATGCCACCGAGTGAACAACTACATAACCACTTCCAACATGTTTTATGTTGCTTTATGATGTTTTGCAGTCACAGAACTAAGAATCAAATGGGCACTTGGTATTCTGTGCGTTTATTTGCATTATTTTCACTTTGAAATGGGTTTGGCTTTCTGCATACTCCTCCAATTAATATTTCGTTTTTAATACTCTTGGCTGATTAGAGGGACCATTGTCTATTTGTTGTATCTATTGGCTTTATGTGTGATTGTCTAAGGCTACCTTCTAAGGCTACCTTTCAATGCTAAAAGTTCTGCTGATAAGAAGTGGAGGCACAACAGTGATGAGTTTCAAGCACATCCTCAGGACACTCTGCTGTCATGTTAAGGGTGCTGGTTGAGGCCACAGACTGGGCTGTGTAAAAGCATTTTGCACCTTGTCCACGCGGCTTGGCTTATAGCATCTCCCATGAATGGTCCCATCTGTCAGTCATTTTTTCCGTTTGACCAATGAAGGCCTGACACGGTGTTGCAGCATTGTCCGTTGGCGACTCCGCACTGATCGCGGACGAGCATGTTCCCTGACACACCTGCCCTTGCCTCCTTTTCAGGTGGATAAGCTGGATGCCTCAGAGTCGTTACGAAAACAGGAGGAGCAAGCCACGGAGGCACAGCCCATCGTTTACGGTACGGACCCAACTCACTCCGCTGTCACAGCTGTACAAAATCATCTGTTTATCAGACACGTCAAAGTGCGCTCCACACACATCAACTTCAGTGTTGCTGTCTGAGAAATGGTTGGGACAGGTTTGATTCCCAAACCTTACAAGTCCCTCTTGGTTTGAATAAAAAATTTGTTAAATATGACTCTTTACTCACGTTCACTTTACATGTTGTCCTTTCTTTGTGTTGTTTGCTCCTTTACTTACTGGCTGTGTTTTGTTCCTTGCAGGTACTCCCCAGTTGATGCTTACTGCTGGCCCCAACGTGGCCGTCCCTCCTCAGCAGGCCTATCCTGGTTATGGTTACACTGCACCTGCTGCTGGCTATGGCCAGCCTCAGCCTGGCTTTGGCTATGGCATGTAAAAGCCCCGCTGCCCACAGTCCTCCGTCTGTCTGTTCTTGCGTTCCTCACCAGCTTATTATGGTCTGTCCTCACAACAGGGGATTTTAAAGAAGCAAGTCAGAAAGTTGTGCATTTTAAATTATTCTCCTTTTTTCCTTATACCACAATGAAGGACTTCATTTTTATTTGTTTCATTCAAGAAATGAGTCGGACCACCTCTTTGTTTTTTTCACATTCCATATTTAAGCCTATTCGCATTTACTAGCGTTTTTGTGTTCTATTTTTTTTAAGGGGTATCAGGGGTCTTGTATGTAAGTGAACTTGTGAGATGAGCAATTAACCTAAAGTATGTTGTTTAAGCATCAGATTTGCACTCTGTTGTGAGAGGAAACTAATGTAGAATCTTTAATTTTTTTTCTTTGATGTACTGTATGTGAAAAAGCTTACACTGTCTGTCTGTATAATGCATTTCATTATTGTATATTATGATAAATATGGCTACAAATAATATTTGAACGTAAATGCATCCATGGATACATCTAGCAACACTAAGTAATAATCGTTAATATTCTACACAATGTGTAGCTGTGTGGAATTTTAAATGCATACAGACATATAAGTAAGCAATTTTAATCCCTTCCAGCCTATACCAGTTCTCCAGTCAACCCATATAGAAGTTACTAGCATCTTTTCATCCACTCCATGTGTAACAGGTGACCTTTTGTTGTGCTGTATACAGTGCTATTGTGTGAGGCCATTTCCATAAATGAACAATGGGGATAACAAACTTATTCTTCTGACCTGTGTGTATTTACTCACCGACTTATGTTGAGGTTTGTGTATGCCAGGTGTTGTGATGTTCTAGCTCACTATTTTGAGTGTACAGAAGAATGAATATAGAAATGGTTACATTGCTTGTCCTGTCCATTTTGGTTTTTCGTGCAGTTGGCACTCAGAACAAACCAAGAATAAACAAGATTGTGATCATATTTGTGTCTTTGTCGTGAGCACGGCTGACCTCTAAATTATTTGTAACCACATGACACCAAATGACATACGACCAAGGCAACAAAGGTAATCTTTAAAAGATTATGGCCATTGACTTCAAATCACCACACGATACCACCTCATACCTTCCAGCATTACCCACAAAGAGCTTAGATGAGGAGTTACTCATCCCTCAAGCCAAAAAAAATCCTTCAGCTCTATGAGAAATAGAATGAAGAATCTGACTTCATGATGCAGAGCCTTAACATTACATAGCACTATTAACAATAGACCTGGCTTCAAAGCCCTTCATAGAGACCAAGACCAGTCCCAAAGGAGAGCACAAGCAAGATCCTGTCTCTATCTGCATCTGTGCAGTTTGCCTGCACCACCATCAGTTAAATGATATACCAGATGGTGAACTAACCTTTTGGGAAAAGAGGGAAGAGGAAAAATCTTTCCTTTCATCAGGATTGAAGAACAGAACCCATCTGCCTGGGGGAATCCAGTATAAAGGGATATAAGAGATTGGGGAGGGGGAGGGATGTGTCTGAAAAGAGGATGAATTCATATATAGAATCTAGAAAATAGTCTACTTTCAAACAAGGTGATTTCAAAATAAATGTGTTCTTTGTGACTTTGTGACTAGATGGGGCAATATAAGCAGCAAATGACATCACTTAAATGGTGGTGCCTTTGACTTTTCCCCCCAATTTCAACATAAACCAAAGCTCTTGTGTTATCTGTTCCTATCTGTCAGGAGACTTCACTTTTGAAGCTGCAAGTGACAGTACCAGTCAGATGATGGTGCTGTTTACCACATTTGTTCCACGATTTTTTCACTCCCTTTCTGACTGCCCGAGCTCTCAGTTTTTGCAATACATAAACTAAAGGCTTTATGTTAGAAGTTGTCTGTTTCTACAACAATAGCAGTTCTGAATTTTTGCATTGGAGAAAAATCTACAATCTACAATCTTTAAATGTAAATAGCTTTTTTGTGACCCGGAAAGAATATTGCTTGACAACTACGTATCACGTGACCGGTAACATTCTGTTTACTAGTTGATGGCGGGTGTTCAAATTCAAGTATGATGAAGAATCACAGTTAACGACGGAAAATGTTGCTTTCTCGTCATGTTCTTTATCGAAGAAAGTATTTAGTCGTTTATCTCTTAAATGACTTCGCTGACGCTTAACTGTTTACTTCTTATGGTTTACTTACGTTGAGCCAGTTAGACAATGTCTGTAGTGACAGTACAGTTGGGACAGTGTGGAAATCAAATTGGTCAGGAGTTATTCAGTGTACTTTGTAACGATTCCAATAATGCCAAAGAGAAACTGTACAAAGACTGCAGTCATGAACGTTTCTTCAGAGAGGGGCCCTCACAAGGTACCGAACTGTTTGTTACACAAACTAACGATTAGTTATCTGGTCTTATGAATGACCTGTCTGTTGTGTAAGAAACTTAAAAAGAGAAAGAACGTTATTTACACCTAACCATGTTGTGTAAGAAACTTAAAAAGAAAAAAAACATTATTTACACCTAACCATGTTATTTTATCTGTAGACCTCATTGCTCGTGCGGTACTTATTGATATGGAGCCTAAAGTCATTTCCCAAACCATTGCTAAAGCAGCAAAGTCTGGGAAGTGGAGATATGGAGACAAAGCACACTTCTGTCAGAAACAAGGCTCTGGAAATAATTGGGCAAATGGGTGAGTGGTGTGGTGAAGATGGAAATGTGTTTCTGTCTTAATACTTCAGAATAAAATTTGTGTGTGAGTGTAACAGTACCTGAGACAGTGAGCCTTGCTTTGTAGGTTTTCTGTACATGGGCCAAGACATAAAGACACAGTCCAAGATCTTGTGCGCAAAGAGGTGGAACAGTGTGACCGTCTGACAGGCATTCTCACCGTGATGAGTTTGGCTGGAGGCACAGGGTCTGGCATGGGAACCTTCATCACCCAGTGCCTACGGGACATGTACCCCCACACCTCTATTCTCAATCATGTCACTTGGCCGTATAACACTGGAGAGGTAATGTCAAACAGTCTTGGGAAATGAGTAAAAAAAGAGAACTGCCATTATAAGCATTGTAATTTCACTGAATAATCTATATTTCTCAACTTTAAACTTTCTCTTTGTTTAGGTAATAGTGCAAAACTACAACTCGGTCCTTACACTGTCCAACCTGTACCAATTCTCTGATGCTATTGTGGTGCATGAAAATGATGCAGTGCATAAAATTTGTGCTCAGCTCATGAATATCAAACACATCTCCTTCAGCGATGTTAATAAAGTCATCGCCCACCATCTGGGCAGTGTGCTGCAGCCTGTATACACTACCAGCTCCTCACGTTACAGTAGAAATCCCATCGGTAAGTTTTGCTAAATTTACAAGCTAATTATAATGAAATAATTGTGCAACATGCTAAATCTGTTGTTGTTTCTTTCTCTGTGCCAGGTGAATTAATGAGTTCACTGGTGAATCATCCAGAATATAAACTCCTTAGTCTCCAAAATATCCCCCAGATGTCTAGTACATCACTAGCATACAGTGTGTTTAACTGGCCTGGCCTGCTGAAACATCTGCGTCAGATGCTTATTGCTAATGCCAGGATGGAGGAAGGTGAGAGATCTTATCTTTGGTTGGATTTGGATGACCATTTTTTCATACAACAAACGCAGGACTGTTTAAAAACAATCAGAAGATAGTTCATTAAACACAGATTTGATATTTCAGGTATTGATTGGACTGTGAAGGCACAATCTGTAAACAGATTGGAGAGAGGAAGGCCCACTAGAGAGCCTGGCTTCAACAGATCTTTGGCAAACCTACTTATATTGCGAGGAAAAGATGTGTCAAGTGCTGAAACTGGTAGGTTGCGGACAGAAATTGGTTATTAAAAAGACTTTCATAATAGCTTAAAAACCATATTGACATACTATAAGCACTGATATGCAGGTCATTGTTACACCCACAGGAAATTCATTTATATCCCCTTCTAAAGTCAGAGGTATTACCATAAAAGAGTTGGTTTACCCTTTACAACTGTAACAGCTTCTACTTGTCTTGGAAGGGGTTTCTGGAATCTTCTGCTTATTCATTCAGAAAAGTATTCTATGATGTCAGGCACTGTTATTGGACCAGAACGCCTGGCTTGCAGTCTCTCCTCTAGTTAATTTCAAAGGAAAATGATGGTGGGAAGAACCCTGCTCTACATGAGCCAGTCCAGTTCTTCCAAAATCAACATGTCTTCTTGTGGATCTTGTTTTGTGCACTGTGTACAGGCCTTTCAGTACTTTTGTCTGGTGAACCTCTTGCTCCCACTGACCACCAAGGCTGTGCACTTTGTAATTCAGTTATCCAGTATGAACCAACCTGTTTTCACAGAATGACATTATTAATTGTATTATACAAACACTTCTGCAGTTGTGATACTAACCAAGCTTTTTTCTGTGCTGACTGTTTTATAGATGGTGTAAGCCTTTTACATACTTAGCTTTTAGCTCCTACTGCTTCCTGTCCAGTCATAAGAAAAAATAGGAACTTAATGGTTCTGTCATATTTAACCCACTTGCTCTATTGGCCACCAGGTGCTTTTAAAGATCCTGCACTTTATGTACCCTGGCTGCCTGTTGAAAGTGCCTTCAGCTCCTGGAGTTCTGCTGTTTCCTTCAATGGTTATGAGAAGTCAGCAACCCTTGTCAGCAACAGCCAGTCTTTACAGAGGCCCTTGGATAGCATAGTGGGGAAGGCATGGAACATGTTTGCTTCCAGGTGAGGCTTCCACATGGTTGCTCAGTTCTCTAAGCCAAAGCATGCAACTTAAAAATGAATGGGGGGGGGGGCATCTGTGCCAGAGACCGGGGTTCGATTCTGACCCTTCCCCATCTCTCTTCCACTTGTTTCCTGTCTGATTTTAGCCCTGAAAATTAATTTAAATAAAAATCAACTTTACTTTGTACCCTAACGTTAGCCATTTTTACACTTTTCTGTTAATTTAAATTGTTTCAGGTTTTGTAATGCACTTGGGTAAATTGTATGTATTGTTAAAATGTCTTGACTAGTGCAGTAGGTCCTCATTTCTACTTTCTCTCTTGTAGACATATCACCTACACCTTCCCTAGGAATGGATGTGATTGTGTGTGTGCGCATATTGAGAGAAACAATTCTCTTTGGAATTCTTATTTTTGGCCCTGTGTGTGATATTCCACCAAATTATATAATACATTACACAACCATGCAGGCACTGGGCTAGATTTGGGTGTGTGTGTGTTTTCAGGTATGTGTGGGATGGGGGAATAGGAGCAGAGCTCAAGAGCAGGCCGTCAGTGGATGAGCGCTGTGGGTTGACGCTGGTTTTATGGAATGTATCCAGCAGGCCACAGTGGCTCTTCAATTTTACTCGAATCAGCACAGCAATTCACAGTTGCTTTTTGGTTACCTTTGTAAATACAATGATCCCTAACTGGTAGGAGTAATGTGGGCAGGGGGAGTGGTTGAACTACACTCTTCCATGTCCACATCTATCACTGTGAGGCACCCAACCCCAACTGCTGCTCCCCAGTAACCACAGCTGTGGCTGCTCTCTGCTCTGGATTTCACTTTGTCTATTTTACTCAGTGTGTGCTTTGTATGCGTGTATGTAAAAACCATAGATGGGTAAGACGCAGTGAAGGAATTACCCTCACGGATTACAAAAAGGATGTCTGTACAATGTTGTTTCAGGTTTTCAGATGTACTGAGATAGAACATTTATCGAATTATTACCCGTTTCCGCCCCCCACTTACGTTCACCTTCCTTAATGTCAGCCTGTATTCTACGTGATGCTCAGGTATGCGCTGTATAACCAATTCTTTGGTTTGCCTATAGCCAGTAAAACATACACTGAAATACTGCTGTGGCAGCGCCTCAGGCGACCCAGTACAGACCACAGCACTGTTTAATGTTAATTCCCATGCCAATCAGTGGGCTAAATTTCAATAGCGTAGACCCATGCTATTGGGCAGTATTTCAACTACATATGAGTAAAAAAAGTTACAGCAGTGCAGAGTTTAGTGCATTAAATAGCGGTCTATTTTCCATTTGTACAAGCCGTTATGCAACAAATGTAATGAATTCAATTTGGCGACGGAGATGTCCCTATGTCAGTAAAACATTTATTCAAAACTAACACTAGTAGTTTTTTAGTATTTTTTGCCCGTCTTTCCCATCCGGCATTGCGCCCAATAAGAGTAGAAAATGATCACCAGATGTACGGGTCCTGACAGAGACCAGACCTGACTAAATCGGTAATATTTTAGCTATTTTTTGACTTGCCATCTTTCACCAAAGCTATCACAAATTAAACGATGATAGCGGAGATACGAAACGTTTGTCAACGTTTATCAAAGTAACTCTTTTTTTTTTAGCGTATGGGTAAACACAACAGATTAAGACGGAAAACCAGTTTGACAAGATCAACTATGATGTTTATCGTAATCTAGACACCCCTAACGGAAGGATGTAATGCTAACTGATTGGAGACGTTTTGACTAGTAACAGGTTTTAATTTTCATTTAAGTGTCATTCTTAAAATGAAAAGAGCGGAAGGTGGTAATTCTAATGCTGTTCGGGTTTTCTTATACACTGACATAGAAACATACAGAACTACTCACACTGTAAGGGACATAGGCTAGTTTGTCGTTGCACAGCACTCTACTACTAGTAATATACTCCAACCCCATATGTCAAAATCAGTGGAGTGCGTTTACCATTTTGCTAACATTTGGGGACCTGTTCAAAAATCAAGTTGCATTACTTTGACATGAATTCATATCCAACTGATGATCGGTATTTAGACAGGTATGTAATCAATGTGACTTCTTATTTAACAGAGCCTACACCCACCAGTACATGAAATTTGGTATCTCTGAGGAAGACTTCCTGGACAGTTTCACCGTTTTGGAGCAGGTGATTTCCAGCTACTCGCAACTCTGAGAAACCCACCCAGCAGGTTTTTGAGGAAACTCACTCATGCTTTACAGTACCCGTATATACTGTCTTCACAGAAAGACTCTATACAGCTAGTTTTGGTTTGCTGAAAGTATAATGACAATTGTGTTCTTGTCAGACATGTAAACCAATAGAATTGGTGTCTTTAGTGTACTATTAATTTATATCTCAGTGTACGTTTGACATCAATATTTTTAGATGTTTAAAGAAATAAAAGCTATATTTTAAATTTTGTCATTGCAAGACTTTCATACATCGTCAGGTAAAATGTTTTTAATCCCTATTCACGTAAGGACTGGACAAAATCACACTTGTGTGCATTGCAGGCAGACATCAGCATTTGAAATCTTTTACGCATCTTTTGCGAGACCTAAAGGATTAGTTAGTTTTTAAAATGACAATTCCACATTCATATTTCAACATCTTTATTGGTGTTATGTGTCACAACTGCCCCCTGACAAATGTGGGGTGTCCAGGAAAAGTATGCAAAGTAGTAACTGTCATTACAAAGATTAATCTGAACAGGAAAAAATGGCATTCAATATGAAACTACTACTGGCAGATAGCATGTTATTGCTACAGTTTCTGATTCCGGTATGCTTGACACAAGGTGTTGATCAAACCCTAAACTTCAGACAGCTTACAGACCGTTGTTGACATCATAACACAGCCAACACCAGTCTGATAAGCTATCTGACTGAATGGGATGCACATTCTACTGTGTCAGATGGGGGAACTGTGTAGATCAAATGGAAAAACTACAACACAGTGTTAAAACCTTCAACAAAGCCTGATAGTTTTATACAATGAATTACATTACCCTGTTCAGCTTTATGTACACAATCAAAGACCAACCACTTGCAATACTTACCATGAAATGTTCCATGTCAAATATAAAATATGCATTCTCAATCCCCCCACTGACCAAATTATGTTTTTTTTTTTTTTAACATGCATTTTATTTTATGGCAAGACAACGCCTCCCATTAATGGTACCAGTTCAACTGTATTTCTACAAATAATCTTTATTAGAAACAATAATTCCAGACAGTGAAACAAGACAGATTGAGGCAGTTTTATAGAATCTGGTAACATGTTAAGTCTAACTGTACATATTTTAAATGGGCATATTAGATATTTATTATGTATAGTCACTATGTATACCTTCTTATGCAACAAGATTTTACTTTTGTTCAGACATCAAAATGCATGTCAGTTGTGTCAAAAATGATAACTATTTACACAATGTGCAAAAATGGTAAAATACCACGTTGACCGGATTCAATATTGCTATCATTGATGAACAATTATAAACAATGACATTATAAGAAGAGAACATAACCCAAGAAAAACCCAATGTTCTGCATTACACCATTCCGACACACGTAGACCCAACACCACACCATTCACACAGTTATGCACAGGAAAAAAATTAAATAAAATCAATCTAGTGATTAAGATCTGTTTTCACTTCAATAGAAGCATCATCCCCATCATTGCATAAGGCATAAGGCAACACCTTCAGTAAACTGCTGCCTATGCTAGTCTGCAAGGTCCTGATAAGACGATAATGAGTAGTAAGTTAAATGTATAAATCATACAATCACTCACTCACCTGACAGACAGCTGAACAATGGGCTGCAGAAACTTGGGGGACCCAATGTCAGAAAAATAAGCACATATGGAGTAGGCCCTCGTTTGCCGGTTTTAGCTTCTTAAAAATGGTTTTTTTTTTTGTTTTTTTTTTTAAAGCATCCTCAAGGTAGTAGGATGTGGTAGTGAGTTTATCACTTGGTTTTCTCCTCACAGTACTTCTTCTGCTGGAGGCGTTTAGCATAGCTTTGTGCCATAGAGTTAATGATTGAGATGATGAAGTAGCACACCATGATGAGAACAACCTTCTCAAACACCCAGGACAGCCAGTTCTCTCCCTGTGTAGACAAAGCAGGAACACCTCTCAATATCCAAAAATCTCCCAAAATCTTTGCACACACAGAACTGGCTGTAATGCTATGCTAAGATACTCATAAGGGAATGCCCTACTTGTGCACTGGTCTGACTGTAAAAGCCAACAAGAAAGATGCCATCTGATCACACTGTTCAAGAGCTTCACTATACCCTGCCTTTGCCTTTTCTACTCCTTGTTTTTGAAAAAGGGTGGCATTTCTCAAGAGGTGCATTTGAAATGGAAACTTGAATTTATTGGCCACAGCCAGTAGTCAAAATTAACTTTTTGAAATGTTATCTACCAGCCACAGATGGATAAATCTGTAAAATTCACCAGCCATTCCAACACTAAATCAGTATTTTTTGTCTGAAATCTGCAAGCCACCTTCAACATTTACCAGCATTAAGCTGGTTGCTGGTGCTACTTTAGATCCCTGGCCAAAGCCATGAGCTAAAACAGATAGCCCAGAAAAGGGAAACTCAGTAACATCAACCAAAAGCTTCAAAACACCCAAAGAAAAACCTTGTCCATGACTACTTCCCTAGCTGACAAAAGACAAGCTTGAACTTACCGCAGGAGTGCCCTCTCCAGCCCGATGGTGCAGCTTGACTCGTTGGGCCTCCAGATACTCCTGGAAAGGCTTCTTTAAGGATGGACCGAACCCAGGGATAGTGCTGTGGAGAGGGAGAAGGATGTGAATAACCACTTACCCAAACAGAACTCCCGAGAACAGCACAGGGTGAATAAAAGATCCACAGCATCTCTGAGAGCCAAGAGTGGCCTCTTCCCGAGGGCCTACTCCTACTCCTTAGTGTGCTGAGGCCACTACTGACTGAGCACTGACAAGCCCTCACTTATAACACAGAGGTTCCTGTGACGACTGGTTTCAACCAATTAATGGGGAAGTGAGTCGAACTTGTGTCATCACTGCCTTATAGGAAGAGCCAGGCACCACCCAGATGAGGGCAGATATGTTCCTCCAATACCAACACAGCCCATATTAGGAACCAATGTCAACCCAAAGGAAAAAAAAGATGACATTGACACATGAGCATCAATTTCAGACAATGGCCCAAAGTAACCCATCAAGGCACCCTTCCATATTCAAAATGAGTAACATCACCAAAATGCACCGTAACATATCACGACAACATATCCATTAATGTTGGTCCTATCTAACCATACTGCTTCTGAAGAGTGCTTTCACCCAGTGACATTTGAATATTGCTGCAAAACAAGGCATTTCTTGGCAACTAATGACTCAGTCAGTGTCTTGCTATCAGAATCAGGACACTGAGTCAGCATTGCTAACCAGAATGCTTATCACACCACTGTGCCACACAACCTTTTTCCAGTCTTTCAATTGTCTATTGATCTATTTTGCTGTTGCAACAAAGAGCACCATCTTGTTTTTTTGCCATCAGTTCCAGTTAGCTTTCCAACTTAAGATTTTTATTTACAGAGATCATTTCATTTGCTTTCTGTCTCTCACACACAGAACTGTAATCTGAACTACTCTCCATCTTATC
This sequence comes from Tenualosa ilisha, assembly GCA_015244755.2. Classification (NCBI taxonomy): domain Eukaryota; kingdom Metazoa; phylum Chordata; class Actinopteri; order Clupeiformes; family Clupeidae; genus Tenualosa; species Tenualosa ilisha. The sequence goes on along the minus strand of PYXC01000452.1, from coordinate 2,906,887 downwards.
TTTTTTTTTTTTTTTTTTTTACAGAAATTGATGGTTGAAGATGCTAACCAGTAGGCTAAAATAGATATGAAAAGGCATTAAAAGTCTCCATTTGACTCCAAAAGCACGTCATAAGTAAGCATTCCCACTCATCTCAGGTTCATGTTAAAATGTAAGTGAAAGAGTAAGTGGCCAATGTGGTTTCGATAGCTGTAACTCAAACGCCATCTGACTCATTTGCCTGTGTGTCTGATACTATATGTTTCCGTCAAGTAGCCTACATCATACTCAAACACTCTCCACTGAGTTTCCATGATGCAACCAAGAGCATATCTATGCCTGACATGTTGTCTTTTCTAAACGAATGTATGGGTACAAAAAGAACTAAAGTAGTATACAAAGTCAGATTAAATGCTTAAGCAAAAAACATGTGCATATCAAAATGCCAAAACCATTAACAATCAACCTGTGTGCCTAGTTTATTTCAACAGATCCCACATCACATTTCTTCCAAAAAATGTCTGGAGAAATAAGAAATTATAATTTGTAATGTATGTCCTCAATCTAATTATTTAAAATGGAAACTTAGTTTTGCCTGTGTAAGTTGCATCTCTAGTGCAATGCTCTTGTGGTCTTGAAGCTGGTAGGGTAAATAGGCCACAGTGACTACTAGGTCCCGGGTGGTGATGCCATCCACCCACGGGCCGTTGGTTCATCCCAGTCACCACAGCTGGCATGAGGTTTGACCCAACAACCGCTCAGCTAGCAGCAAAATGCATCATCTTGTGTGTCACACATACATATGATTTCCAATGTCCATTTCCATGACACCATCAGATTGTCCCACTATTTCATTGTATTTTTTGAAAGGACAGTTGTTTGGAGTATTGTAAACTCTACCACATACTCTAACCAAAACTACCAATATATGGTATTATATTTTGTAAAAGTCTATTTTTTTGCCAAATGTTGCTGAGCCACTGAATTAGAAACAATCTTTTATTGAGTAGTGTGATTTGATTTGAATTTGAAATTGCTCACTGTGGGTTGTGGGCCCTACCGAGAACACGAGTGCTAGACTAACCTGAGCATCTAAACTGGTGTTTTACTGTTTGTAATTTAAACTAAAATGCCAAGTATTTTATTAGTATTTACAGTAGCCTAGTATTTTATTAACAATGTAGTATTTTGATTGTAATCTGTGCATTGATTTGGACAAAAGTATCAGATAAATGCTATAAAAATAAACTCCACAATGTTTTATATTTTCTAAATAAGTGTCATACATATATATGACACTTATATATATATAAATTATATTTTATACTGATTACTACAATGCAAAACATGATAACTCCAGAAGAGTGAATCATGTGGACAAAAAGCTTTTGCAAGACTTTGCAATGTCCTAGTATTAACAGAGAGGTGTCACACCCAGTTTCAATTTTTACAAATCTTTGAAAGCAAGGTCTTATATTCACAGATCAAAATCCTACCTATAGAAAATCTTAAAAAAAAATTATATGATTTTAAGCCATTTACTTCTTTTACGTTTTCTTTTTTTGGTACAAATTTACACATACATACTTAAATCTGACTAAATAGATAAATGTATTGAATAAATATCAACAACGACACTATTCTCTTGAAAGAAAGTTTGAGGTAGGCCAAAACACTGCTCCGGACAGCAGAATATTTTAATATTATAAGAGGAATTAATAGTACAAACTACACAAGCTACGATGTAGTTTTACCACAGGTACACAGTCATTACAAATATTATTTTAAGAAGCACATCAGCTATCACTAACCTAACCTACTAAATGACACAAATTTAAATTTAGATTAAAAATTTTAAATTTAGATTTAGAACATTTAGATCACCTTGTTACCCACATTTTGTATGACTTGGGTTTCCTCATCAATTTAATAAACATTGATTTATTTAATATATTATTTCATACAGTATGTATATGAAAGTGTTCATAAAATACAAATCTGATGTGATCAAGCTAATACTGAAAATCAAAATGACCAAAGTATTCATACCAATTTTGGTACGACTTCAGTTTCAAATGGACAGACACTCAACTGCTGACTGAGTGACGAGTCCGCATTCAGCAAATGATGTGAACCCTGATCACTGCCTCCCAGACACACAAGTGAATGATCTTAGCATAAATGTTCAGCGCTAAATGTGGATGTTCCACAAGTGCTTGTGTTTGCAAAACTTCATGCCAAATAATGATTATGGATGAGGTAAAGATGAATGACTTTTCACTTGATGTGGCATCATGCTGTAATTTCCATCCAGACATCCCAGAGAATGAATGATACACATAACCAATTCCAGAGTGTGAGTTTAACCATAATTACAATAAAACCAGATTTAGGAGTACCTGGGGATAAAACCCATTCTATAATTTCTGATGAATTTAGTTGATCTATCTGCCCATCATGGACAAAAACTATGATGTTCTCGCCAACAAAATTTCCCTTTTGTGAGAGCTTTGATTACTCACCCCAAAAGTGACACCATCTGCTCCACTATGTGCTTGCTGAAGGTTATGATAACAAACAGTTTCTGTGGGAATAAGAGATGTGGACACAGGACCTCAGACAGTGATTCAACAGTGAGCATTAGTATTCAGACAATGTAAGCTTGAGATAGGCATGGCTGGAGGGGGCAAAATTCTGCACGAGACAAGCCTGCCAGCCAAGGAAAGGAAATGACACGAGAGGCCTGGGGGGCACACACACACATACATATAGGCCCCTGAGAGAGCAGCGGAAGCCTGTGAGATCGTGGCCTGCTGCAGGTCATACTGTGTGTGCGTGCCTAGACTGCTTTGATGGTTAGAGCTGCATTTTCACAGTCTGGAGAGTGATTAGTCAGACACTGGTGTGGGCTCAACAAGCAAAGGAAAAGATACCCCCCATCATGGGAGATCCTGGTTTGATGTGTTCAGTCCAAACACATTCCATCTGATTTGTAAGGAGAGTCTTTAAACAAAAGGCATAAACGGCTTTGGGAAACCATCTATAAAAATCTGTGTCTAGTTATTTTTGTTTGGAGTAAAAACAATTGGCATCTTTTCTATCCCATCCTGACGTTAAGAAGACCACCAGCAGGCAGACTTTCTCTTAATAGAGGTACAAAGGCTCATTTGAAAACCACTGACATCTTTAATGAACCACCAACATCGCTCTTGTTATAACTTATCTATGATATTTGATAGGTTCCCAAAAGTACTCAGTATTCTGGACAATACATAAAAACACAGTTGGGGTGTTTTTGTATGAAATCAGAAATAATCCAGGAAAATGGTTACCGTGCTGTTTCAGATTTTGCTCAGAATTTGTCTACATAATGTTTAGGGTGCAAAACAAAGACCCACGTCTTTTACTTTTCACGTTTGATTCTTTTTTTTACACGCTCAAAATATCTTATCTTAGAAGCCATACATTAGTATCTCTCTAATTGGATAATTCTTAACCCACTTTGAGGGATGGAAGACAACCATGTTCTCATTGTGACCACTGAAAGTTTGGACTGTATGCCTACTGATTTGAGAGGCCCAAGATTTGGAATAAAGGTCATAAAACTAAAATGGTATGTGAGGTAGTTAATGACTTCATGTTCATGTGGAGAACTAAAATACACCATCAGTATCAATAAAATAGTGTTGTGTCTTAAAGATAAAATAATTCATACTGAATTGGTATAAAGTTTATAAATACCTTTAACATCACTCTTTTTGCAGTTTCTCTTTTCTCTATCAAAGAGCATACAAACGTTTAATGCCCCAGTTTAACTCAGAACAAGCATGTGTACCATTCTACTAAATTTGAACTGGTTATGAATGATTCTTTTAGAAATATTAATGCACAAACATTGCTTCTCTGATATTGTGCTTTCAGGATACCAAACAAAAGTAATGTCAAGGGCAACAAAAAAATATAGACACAGGATCTGAACAGAAATATTTTAGGTATTGATTTTGGGGCCTATTCATTAAAAACGGTCTGACTGTTGACTGAACCACCTAATTTGATTTTACATGGAGTGACATATTTTTACTATTGGGATTTCCACTCAGAATTTTAAGGAATCACTAAAAACCATTTAGCAAAACAGATACCGTTTTGCCATATTGCATCAGTTTTGAAAAGTGAATGGGCCACAGATAACTTTACCTGGATGTGCATCTTGATGATAGCTTTCCCTATGAGAGTTGCTCCAAAGAAGGTCCAGAAAGGTACCAGGAAATGACCACATGTGATTCCAGCAAGATCAAACAGGGGGTTTGGAATCTACCAAAAGGACATCAGTAAGGCGCATGGTGAAGCGTTGAGATTTAAAAATACATTCAAGTGTCCCAGGTTTATTGAGATACATAACACCGTAACGTCTCGATTTATTTCATGAGGCATTTACACATGTGAGGGTCAAAGGGAATACACTACACTCTTCTATTAGCACGTAATGCTAACTCAATCAATGAAATGACTGATTAAGTCTTGCTTAATAAAAAATATATACTCACAGATGCACAAGCAAGAATTCCAAAGAAACCCACTCTTTGCACCATGTTCTGTACAGCTAATTTTGCTCTTGTGGCAAAGTCCTAAAAGGATGAAAGACAAGGCAAGGCAACTCATTACTAAAACATCATTTTGAAGTACTTCAGAAAGGCAACTTAAGAGTACTGAAGAAAAAGAAATAAACGTAAAATGCATGATCACCTACAATAAAATCATATTCAAAATCGTGGCTCAATTCATTTGATGAATTATTGAAAGTGGCTAAACAACAAGAAATGGGCACAAGTGGTAGCACATTAAGTTAAATATTTGAGTGGTTTAGAAAGCACAGGACTTGTGCAGTAATTCATCCTTGATGTTAAAACAAGCACCCATGCAACTGTAAAATGTTGTATTTGGCTTTTTTCCTATTTCAAGCAACTGCCTTCAAATTATATGCAGGTCCTTAAATTACATGCACCAGGGGAAAAAAAACAATTTCAATTAAACATGCCAAGATGACTAGGTACCACTTGCAGACAAAAACAGCATTGACCAGCATCCCAAAGTGAGATAATTTCAGTGTGGAATAAATGGCAACACAGCAGTTCAAAATGGCCTCCGCAAATACAGTCACATGGCCCACACATTAAGACTGTGCACTAGGGCACTACTGATCAGGATGTGCAGTATGGTAGGAATGTATGTCTCAGTTTACAGCCATACATCCTGTAGGTTATTAACCCGGGTATGATCAAGACCTCCAGGGGAGGGCACAAGGCATGAAGCAGGAGACGTGGGGTGGGGTAAAATCAAATCAAAAGGGCTTTTGTGGAAACCAACTGACAGCACCTCAAACAAGCCTAATCTAAATCCCATTGAGGAACAAGGTGCCCCCCAAGCTGACTAAGGGGTTGTGTGAGGGACAGGCCGTCCGTATGGCTCCTGGCTAGCAGCTGACAATCCGAGGCACTCAGGGAGAAAGAGGAGAGCACCTCAAGGGTCCGGTCTCCGCTAACAGACTATGATTAAAGGGAAGCTTTGCACTCTGACTCACCATCTGTTTAAACGGGTTTACTGGAAGTCAGGGGAGGAGCTCTGTGGGGAAGTCATGTGACCATGCAGAACCAACCACACTACAGAGGGGCCTCAGTAACAGGACATGGCCGGTGAGAAGGGAAGTACCTTAGGTTAGTGTTTTGTGTGTGTGTGTGTTTGTCTACTGTTTTGTGTCGTCTTCAGGGAGTTGACATCAAGTTCACACGGCTTTCTGTATAACAGCGCATCTCTCTTTATAAACCAGGATATGTGTCACTACTCTTTGCAGACACCAATAAAGTTAGACTACGACCCTCCTATTGTCTATCTGCTGTCTTTGTTCTGAAACATTCCACAATGAAATTTGTTGCTTTGATCAGTGTGCTGGGCAACTGCCCCTGGTTCTTTGTTCTCCCAACTGAAGCTTCTGTATCGGCCTCCCTCTCACAGCAGGAAACCTCAGATGTTTCACCACTTAATTATTCTGCTTGGGCCCAGTCCAGTGGGCAACGGCTCTGATTCAGCACCAGCAACCGTTGAAAGAGAGAGGCGGGAGAGAGAGAAAGAAAGAAGCAGGAGAGGGACGGGGGGTGGGGGTAGGGGTGGGGTGGGAGAGAACAAGAGGTCTGTGAGAGTGAGCTCACCTGGGCCGTCTCAGCCTGCCCCAGCATCTCCTCAAATTCCTCGTAGTCTTCATCATCAGGCTCGGCTCCAGAGAGACGTGCTGCCCGGGCCATGAAGTACGGAGGTAATTCCCCGATGGCCGTGCCAGCCCCCTGAAAAACACACACACACAAACGCACACACACACACACACACACACACAACCAGCAAACATTGTGTTGCATGATTAGCAAAAACTTTGGGTAAAAATCTCTGCATGGTGTTGCTCTTTTGTGTTCTGTCGAGCATTTAAACACTTAGGCTCCAGCCAGAAGAGTTTGCATAAATTAAATTTCTGTGTAAATGAGCACACACTATCTCTACAGACTTTGCATCTCTCACCACTTGGTAATTTTCCTTTAATACCGCAAAACCAGACGGCATTTCTTAACCTTTCACCTGGCACTCTTGAAGAGTTAATTGCATTTGACTGTTAGCTCGTAATGAGCAGCCCTTTGTTTGGTGGTGGTGATGGTGGTGGTGGTAGAGGGTTCTGGTTTGGGCTGACTCACCCACATGCAGGCCTCCAAGCGGACCTTGGAGATGATGGTCCAGAGCGTGATGGGGCCCTGGGCTGCCTCTTGTGGGCACACAATCTGGTCGGGGTAAGGCGGCTCAGGGAAGTTGACCGAGCCGCACTCATATGCAGCCAAGGTGACAGAGGCTATATGTGGACCCTGAGGAAGATAAAGGATAAGTAATGGTAGGTTCCGGTTAAGATGCATGAACATGAATGGGGGGAAAAAAAAAAAAAAAAACAAGGGCAAGAGGGAATCTTTCAACACGAAACGGGGAATGACTTAAAGTATTCCGCGGCTCTGTTATCACAGACTGCCAAGCAAGGCTGTAGAATCTGTCTGCGTTTGTAAGGAAAAGGGAGAGAAGGAGGCTAAGTTATTAGTCATTGTAGCTCTAATGTGTCAGCCAAAAATATGCAGGGGAGTTCAGCTATGAGGAGGCACTCATCAGCTCTTCAATGCTTTCACGCCAGTCCTGTATGCTGTAAGCCTCAGGGAAATTTTTCCAGATGATGAAATGTCTATCTGAGACATCTCCATCTGGAGAAGGTTTAGCATTACCAAAGCATAGCCTGGGTGTGGGAAAAATGACCCCCTCAGTAGCCTGTTCAGTTTGGAATAACTAAAATGGTCCTGACTAGGCTGTATACAATGTAGACGTTCAACACACTGAATTACCTCAAGTCTCATTACCATCAAATGGCAGTACAAAGCATCTCCTCTAACATCAAAGATTGGGTGTGGCTCAGTGAAAGCCATTTACCATAATTTTAGCCCACCTTTTTTTTGTAAGAAAATAATTGGTTTGTAGATACGCAGTAAACAGAAACTCTTGTTTATGGCGTGGCTTACACTCAAAAATATCTTCAAAGGGGACTCCCCCATTCAAATGATCTGCAACTAATTAAAAAAATGTCTGTGTGTGCATTCAACCTCTCCCTCTGCTCCACATATTGTCAGGCTGACACCATTTTCTTGGTATGTGGTGGAGATTTAGTGCCTGACCCCGAAGACCACTAACTGTTCACACAGGGTCCACATAGTTCCTCAACACCCTTCAAAAAGCCTCCTGCAATGGTATAACCTCACCTTTGAGGGAGGCACATTCAAAGGGTTCCTCTGTCTAGACCTCTTCACTCAAACAAGCACATTTATGGGTGCAGCTGTGCTTTGCAGCCATGGTTACTGTGTATATTCTATCATTCTATGATTTTCATCATTTTTTTTTTTAAAGCTAAGTGCTTTCACTTGCATACTGGTGTTCAACATGATGACTTCTACAGTACACTATAAAATGAACACCACAAATTCCTTCACCAATGCACAGCAGTTCATTGCAAAGTGATGACTGCAGGAGAGGATGGATTATTTGCGAATCTGCATATTTAGTCACCAATTAGACATGAGGGTATACTATTTAAACTCTTTGTGTCTTTCAGTTGTGAGAGTCCATGTAGTCATTTGTTAGGCCAGAAATGTTGACATTAAATGGAAATAATAACTAACCTTTTTGGACTTTGACAACAAACTTTTACATTTAATGTACCACTAAATGTTAAATCTGCCCACATTGTCTGGGTTATCTGAGTGAATGGGCAACAACAAGAAACTTCTTTCTTAATCTCTGGCATGTGAAGAATTCATCTGAGGGTGCGAGATCCCCACCAAACCATTGCTGCGCCCATAAATCAGTCATTAGAATTCATTTTCCAGTTCTCAGATATCAAAATGTACTATTTCTGTTTTGCAAAATACACAGTTTGTTGTTGGTTTAAACATCTGACTCATTTATAACTTGGGAACAGTGTGGATCACTTCCTTTTAAGTTGTTTCTTGGAACAGAGCTAATAAGACAAGCTACTCTCACAGTGAGTAACTGTACAGCCTTGAGAAAGACGAGGGTTGTCAAGATGGTCCTGCCTCATGCCATGGTTTTGAAAATAGCCTACCACATTGCAAAAGTGTTTCATGCAACTGAGGATGTGAATCAACTGAGCCAATGGGAAAAGGGAGGCCTAAAAAAGAACAAGACCACTCATTCCTATTATGAATCAAAAAGGGCAATCCTTCAAAAATCCATCAACATCAAAATCTCAGAGTGGAGAAAAGCTGAAGGGGTTAGAGTCCAACATTCCTAACATAACAACTCTGATCATCTCCACAAAGGACACAGCATACACTGTCAAACCTAAGCTGTGTTGTGTGTGTCTAGGCTGAACCTCTCAATTCACTCAGTGTGTAGTTCAGCACAACCCAAGGGCCTCGAGAGAGGAAGCGTTCTTATAGTAAATGCAGCGTCACAAAGACAAAAATAGAAATCAAAGATGACAACTGTCCAGTTACAGGAAACTATACTTGTCAAAAGTGAGTTTTTCAAACAGGACACCACATGCTATGCTTACTGTATACTGCCTTCAGTAAGTAGCATACTGCACAGATTGCGTTGCCGGAGGTTCTTCTTAATCTCACATGAAATTAAACACTCTTCAATGACCAGAACAGAAGAGTAGACCATACACTATTATGGACGACATTTTTATTTCATTTAAAATGAAAAATACATGGAAAATGGAACCCTCTGTAATTGAGTAAAACTTTACTAATCTGCCATGATGACAACACAGTGGGTATTCCACACCCAGATCTTAGCTATGAACCACTTCTGGATAAAGTCACTTAGGACTACTGACACAATCCTCCTACGACTAGACAAAACACCACATTTTAAAGACGCCCCATCAAACAAACTAACTCTTGAAGGCCAAACCACCAACAAACTAGATGAGTTTACCAGCAGCACTGTTCAAAAAGGTCATTGCTGAGTCTACATACAGTATTTCCAGAGCTCAGGTTTGGAGTCGCATGTTAAGTGTAAAATCAAATCCCTGTGTGTGTGTGTGTGTGTGTGTGTGTGTGTGTGACAGAGAGAAAGAGAGAGACACACACACACACACACACACACACACACACACACACACACACACACACACACACACACACACACACACACACACACACACACACACACACACACACACAGTGATGGCTCAGCACTGCCTTCTGGTCAGGCTTATTTCTGTCCTGTGAGTTGCTGCTGTTAGTGAGGTGGGATGACCTCATGGAGGTGGTGGGTCTCATCATGTGAGTGTCCAAGGAAGACTCACACTCACACTTACAATACCCCTCTCCAAATCCAGTGTCACATGAACAACAGATTAAATAGATGATTCTATGTGAAGTCATCAAGATGAGTCGTCATGTTCTCTCACAAGATGAGAGGTACCCACTCCCCACCACACACACATCCACTAATCATATTTCATTTGTCTCAGTCATGAAAGGCTGAGTAACTTCAGGGAGAATAGGCATTACCTGTCAGTGTTCACAAAACAACTTCTTACTCAAGCATCCATCATCTCAAGTCAGGGCGATCACAACGCCATACCGCACGTTTGCCAACGTGTCCAGTCAGGTCGATTCGCATGATTCAGAACGCGGAGACTTGTACCTTTTAACTCCATTTTTAATTAACCACTGGAGTTAAGGGTTCTACTAGACTAAGTGCTTGCTTACGAACATAAATGTCATCGCAACCACATACAAACTCGCACAAACACACTCATCTAAACATGGATATTCAGCTCATTCCAAAAATGTATAGGTGTCGCCACTGCATGTATTTCTTAGTCTCTAATAGTCTCCAAGGAAAATGTAGACCCGTTTGCTTATTCTGTACTTTACAGAGTAATCTGCCATGATATAATTATACAATGATCAGTCCAGCAGATTTACAATTACAAGTAAAAAAGATAAATCGAGCTCTCAGGCAGACAAAAGTTCTACTCTTGTGAAACAAGAAACAGTAAGCGCAGGATCAGTGGCCCAACACCTCAGAAAGATCTTGTTTAAGTAGACACTTTCGCTTCCCTGTCTGTCACATTACCGAGGACACAGCCACACCACAGGAAAGGAGTACAAGCTTTTCTCAATCACTGAAATGTGCCTTATGACTTGACCACAATCTAACATTTTTTTCCTCTTAAAGTTTTGTTTGCGTCAAAAGGGTGCTAGTGAACAGTGTGACTCGATGCATTTGACATCACCAACCAAAAAAAACTATTAAAACCAGACTGACATTTTTACATGGTCTTGAACCATGGAACCATGTATCATGTACATTCATGGCCAAAAGTTTTAAGAATGACATTTGTTCTGCAAATTTTGCTGGTGATATTAGTGTACATAAGTAGCAACTTTTGCTAGATTGGAACAAAGAAGGCTGGACCTTTACAATATATACATGTGGGCCTACACATTAGCATTGCCATCACATTAAAACACATGATTTTAGTTCATATCAAGATACAATGTTTCTTTTTTAATAATTTATGGATTTAAGCTAATGAAGCCATTTGAAAAGATTTGCTGGCAACATGCGTCTGAACACTCTAAACAACAATCTAGAACAAATGTGCATTACCAAACAAAATCTGGAGTGACAAAATTAGTGAAATACAAAGCCTATGTGTATCTCTTAAAACCTTTAACAATGCCTGTATTAGTACTATGGGATTTAAGAATTCATGAAAAAATAAAACTTTTAACAACTAAGATACAACTTGTGCCTCTCATAGCTCATTTCTCATGGTAGCATGCTTGTTAATATTGTTTATGACAATGTTAAAATATACTGATGATTTACAGTAAAATTTTCATCTTTTTTTCATTCTAATCCATTTCTTAAACTTCTCTTACTTTATAGAGCATGTATGTGTACACTTTAAAATGTATGCATGTACATATCTGTATGAATGCACTATAAAATATTTATACTTATTGTCATAACAAATATGATAGATTACAATTAGGGTCATCTAATTATGTGTTCATTTTAAATTATGTTTATGACATTATCAAACACCCAAACTCAAAATTCAGTAACGTTGAAGATGCAAAATGTACAATGAGTAAAATACATGACAAGTTCATGAACTGCACATTCTTTCAAAATTGTAAGTTGATATAAAATATGTATACTCTTGATTAGGATAACTGAGACACACTCACTTCTCCAGATTATGCATTTAAAGCATGGAGCTCTTCACACTACACTCAAAAGTATACTGTGTTCTGTGAAAGATGCAATAATCATGACACAGATGGTCTTACCAGGTAAAGCAAGAATGTGTGCAGCCCTGTCCCAAGGCCTACTGAAGACAGGATACCCAAGCCTACCCAGTAGGCACACCACAGGGCCTTCTTCTCCATGTACTGTATATACTTGAATGAACAAACAGGACATCACAACATGTTAATACACCAATACAGCCTAGTGCCTTCTAACTGTGTTACAACCAAGAGCGACTAAAGCTGTCAAATCGCCAAAAATAATACACTTTGTATGTACAAGAGCGACAAAAGCAACAAAAGCGATGAACGACAAAACTTGGAAGACTAGAGCGACTAAAAGAAGTTAAAAACTGCTCAACTGTACGCAAATTAACTATGACAAGTTTCGTGTCTAAATGAAACATCAATGGGCATTTCATGAGCGATTACAGCGGAAAGAGCAAACACAGATATTTAGCAGCTATTTTTTATGAGCAACAAAAGCGATTTTTCAGTTTTAGTAGCTTTTGGTGTCAACGCACAGTAAGGCTTATGGTTATGTAAACATTGAGGACCAATTCCACATACAAGGATTAAGACTGATCCCATTCTAAAAGAGAACTTAAATGAAGATTTCTATTGAGGTGAGAGTTTAGTCCAGTTTAGGCTCTATCCATATATGGGAATCCAGCCTAGAATCTCAATTTGCATATTACAATGAGATTGTATGCTGCAAGACTTATAAGACATGATATTTTCACAGTTAAAATATAAACTGTGGACTTGTACATACAAAAGAAGAAACAAAACGCTCAGGGACAACATGCTAATTTGTTTGTAAAGTTTAACCAGGCATCAGTACTCTTTTAGTAGGTCTGTTAGTCATATTATGCATTAACTGAGAGAAACTAATCTTGCAACACTATTTGCAACAATTTGTACCTTCTGATGCGCTCCCTCTACAGAGTAAGCCATTGAAAGAATAGATAGTAGGACCAAGAGTAAAAACACTGTGCCTCTTCGTTTCCATAACCTGTGGGACAAGAGAGAGGAGCCAGTTAATTCACTGTATTAACAGCACAGTGCTGAAGAAGTAAATAAAGACTCCGTACTTAAGCGTCCATTCTTTCAGGGTGATGAGAGTTTCTAGAAATGAATACTGTATGGTTTGAATGGGTCTTTTCCACACAACCAGTGACAGGCGTTCCTCTCTGTCCTGCTGCTTTCTCTCCTGAAGAGATGAATCTTGATAGGAAAAGTGGAACAGTTTGCATATCAAGAACAATGTAAGACAAGCAAGCATGTAGTGTCATGCTTGTGCTACATGAATATGGGTCTATGGGTATCCTAATTTCAGTTTGGCTATTCAGGGCCAAGAATCGCATCATCAAAATGACTAAAATAGCCTGCATACTTTTAAGAACCGTCATATTGATCAGATGACTTAACATATAGTTCCATCTTCAAAGTTTACATTATTGATCATCTACATGAACATCTGGATAAGTCATAGAGTAGTCTGCCAACCTGTGAAACTTCCATTTTGCTTGTCTTTGGCTCCTGTCCGTTTCTGTGTGCCTTCACTGTCTACTCCATTTTCAGCCATCTCATTGATTTGGTTAGGGTTCAGACCTGCAAACATGTTTTATAATAACTTTAGAGAAAGCCCCTTTAACAGCAATGGACATTCCAGGGTACTAGACTCATGGTCCACAAGGTCACCTCATATAGCCCACTGCAATGGATGGCGCTCGTCTATTAATAAGGAAGACCTGCAGCTGTTGACAACTCTTCCTCGGACTTTTAACCCAGATAGACAGATAAACTACTCGACGTTGCCAAATGTGTCAATAAAATAACAGATATGCGTGATCAGGCAGTTCAAAGAACACTGGTAAATCCTCATCACATTTAACTTAGCTTGCTAACATTTAGGGGAATGGCAAAATCTCTATAACGTCAACCTGTATGGTCCACTATAAGCAATGAGAGGAAATGTCATGCTATGCTGATCTAACGTTAGGGACAAATAACCACACAAGCGTAAGCAGATCCGTAGGACTCGGCTGCTGAAACCGGTTACCATGTTTGTCAGAGGGTAACGTTAACGTCATGCTAGCATTGAATTAAATTACCTGACCTGTTAGCTAGTTAGAAATGATAGCATGGTATACTACGCTTCATGATGTTTTTATACCGAATATTCATACAATCCCAAACATCACAAATATAACTTTAACTTTTAAGGTCAGATAACCCAATGAGAAACGTCCAATTTTATATAGACATCAACTCAATAGCTAGCTGCTAGGCTAATGTTAATGCTAAATAGCCGGTTGATGTTGACAGGGGTGGTCAAATGAAGGCGTCATGGGATTTTAAGTAGAACTGTTGGTGTTAGGAGATATTTCCACAATATATACATTTGAAAGCTCACACAAACCTGGCTGTTACGTAATAACAGTTAATATGTGGCCTGAATGCACAGTCATACCTTATTTCCTCGGCGACTCCCAGTTAACCAACGCAGCTAAAACACGCTACAATACCGAATCACATGACCGGAAGCTGCCCACAGCTCATTCATGCGGTCAAAGAGCGGTTTGTTGCTGACAGGTAAACACCTGGCTACATTTAATTTCAATAAATCAATAAACATCTCAGAAACTGATGCCTAAAAAAATAGAAGTATGATTTTAAGTTTTAAAATGCCGTTGTCTGTCACAATATTTATTGTATAACACAGATATTCAGGCTGATGAAGTCAGGCTTCATTAATATTCTGTCACTTACGGTCTTTCGGTCAATATTCATGTTGAGAACAAACACTGGCGTGCTAGACTACAAGATTTTGAAACTTACACTAAATAGTCTGTTGAAAAGTTAGATAACAAGTCCTGTCGTCACTGATGATCCCACAGTCTATACTTTCCAACAGAACAGTTGATAAGAACTTTCTTCAAGAATACACCATTCTCAAATTTTCAGGGCAGAATCACAAGACATGCCACCTACAGGTGGTGCCAGCATGGTTTTTGTGGCGTGATACTGCTCTGACAAAATAGGTATGTTGGTGCCCCCTTCAGGGCTGATTATGAGGCTGTGCAGGGATGCAACTGCCAAATAGGTTCACCTGGTCAAAATTCATTAAGGCCCCAGATATTTGATTCCACTCTAAATTAGTGTGATTTTCTTTCTTAAAGTATCTAAGGACATTAATCTGACAAGGTTGTAAAGCATATAACCACAGATCAGGTCAGAGGTGACCTGAGAAGATTGGAGCCCAGGAAAGCAGTGGGCCTAGAGTGTGCCCAGGGATGCTCAAGAACTGGGTTGTGGAACTGGGGAAACCACCTCAACATCTGCTGCAGATGGATGTGGATCCATGCCTGGTGTCTCTGATTATGCACTGTCTCACAGAAAGACAGAATGTCATACTAGGGACTGCACATCAGAGACTGTGATCAGCAGTCCTCCATCCTCAGAGCCATCCATCTATTCAACTCCTCACAGATAGTGAGGAGTGACATGGGCATGACACTTTCAAACTCTCCACACCACACACATCATTAGCCCCAGCTCAACAACAACAGTCTCTTCTCTTATTGGCCAGTGCTGGTTCTTGGTATAGATGACCTAGGCCACTCACCTAGGGTGCCAAATTTAACTTTCTTCAGTTTTTCACTTGTATTTCTAGAAAAGAGGGGGCAAAATTCTAATCTGGCCTAGGGCAGCAAAAAGGCAAGAGCCGACCCTGTTACTGGCTATTCTAGCCTTTGTACACTGTCTACTATACAGGCTGCACTGTTGACTGGCTGTCCTTCTATTCTGCAGTTTTTAGTCTATTTTTTAGTCTTCTTTGATTTTGTCTTTGAAAGTTACTATCAGTCAGAAAGTTTTTCTTTTTGGTAAGGTTAGCTCAATTGATGTACAGTCTTTGGAATTTGTATTGTCTTCTGTTTATATGTGTTATATTTGTTTTATCTCTCTATCTATAGCTACATGGTAAGTGATTTAAACAGAGACGCTTCAACTCATTTACAATACAGTGTCTTTCGGTTGGCATTTAATCAAGAGCTTCAAACTATCTATAAAATCTATGGTGCAAAGTAATTATGCAGAGGATAAAAATTCGGAGTGACAAATCAGCCTTCAGTTTTCTCCAGCAACACCACATTTAGACAATAATAATAAATCAGGATGCCATAATATTTGGCGTATATTGTGGCAGTACATTGGACGACTTAGCACAATATTTTTTACAAACCGATTTTAATCTCGTGTGCCTACAGACAATTATTTTATGGTGAATTATGCTACGTCACTTCCTACTAGAAGGCGGTCGCTTGTCTGACAGCTGAATCAACAATAACAAAAAAACGCACGTACAGGTTCACATCTTAGGTGAGCACAACACATTCCACAACAATTTACCCAACAGTACAATAACGGTACGTCTGAAAAATATTTACATCAAATATGTAACGTTAACCACAGTCTGCAGTCACTGTTTGTTGTAAGGCTATGTGATCTAAGCCAGAGAATGCCATTCGTGCTTATTTTTGTACGCTCTCTTATCGCGTCAATCACCATCCGTTTGTGTTGCCGTAGCCCGATGGCACACTTTACACAGCACATCATTTGATTAAGACAAAATGTCAGTTCAGGAACATTTGTTGCTAAGTTATCTGGAAGAAAATAACGTACACTAACTTCGAGTCCTGTCAGTAGCTTAGCTAGTTTTCCATCGTTACGTTCGCTGAAAATGTAATTCCCCCAATAGTCTACCCTAAAGTGTGGTCTATTTTATGTGTATGTGTAAAGCCAATTCGATGGTTGGCTTGATAACCTTACATGCTAGATTGATATAGCCAGTGCATTGTTTGTGATCTGTGATGAACTGGCAATTTAAGCCTTTTAACTGTACAACTGAACAAGTATTTACTTCTGATGGTATTTTCAATGATCTTGGCATACAACTGGTGGGAAAATGGCACGTGCGTTTTTGCAGTGATGTTTAAAACTAGGGCTATGAAAGGAGCTATGCAATACACAGGTAGCAATAATGGCAAGAGTAACGTGCTGAAATTTCTGATTTTCTGTCATGCAATTTAGAAAGGCATATATGCCAACAACTTTTTATATTCTGTGCTGGCGTACATCATGAAAGAAAAAAAATCATTCAGACAACATACAGGCCTACAATATTTTTTGTGGGTCTCTTAGTGTAATCGGCTCACTTCTCAATTTCAGTCGTTATTGACTGCTTGACCTAACTGTCATGAAACAAAAGACTTTCATTCTGTTATGGTAACATATTGCCAGTAATATGAACTCCCTTGTTTCTCCAGTACCTTCCTGTTAGAGGTGACCTGAGTGTGCCTCAGCCTCGGCCACCCTCCCAGCCCCCCCACTGGAGAGACACGGGAGCTCAGAGGAAACAGAGGACTCACCTCTGCAGGTGGCCAGCCAGTGGAAGGTAGGCATCTACAAACCTTTTGTCATGGTTGCTCTGCTGTGGTGTGCAACACCAATCTCACACCCCCATATACCAATGGAGCTAAATTATTTTGTGGTATCTGTTACATTACAGTATTACAGCATTCAGGCGTGGGTCATGATCTGAGTGATTTGAGAGCTAGGCTAATTCTAAATGTACAGCACTCTTATTCAGCATATGACAGAATTGTTTTTTTCCACACAATTTCTAGTAATTGATGTGTAATTAGTGCTTCATAATTGTGTAATTATATGATGATTTGTCAATGTCCAAGCTCATAGAGTGCATCTCAGAATATAGTCTGACGGCTGATGGAAGTGTCTATCTGTCTGACCTTCCAACTGTGCATCAGTGATAAGCAGTCTGAGACAGACACCTCCCTCTCCCTCTCTCTCTCCCTCTCTCTCTCCCTCTCCCTACCGTTCTTGTTTGTGGCCTTGGTCATAAAGATTGGTGTCCTTGTTCTGGGTTTCTATGTATTCAAACAGCAGTAGTGTCACTTTACAAGACCTCTTTAGTCACTGAATTGACAGTTACTGGTAAACTTATCACTGTATTCAGGATAACAAAATAATAATATATAACGAATGTTGAAAGGGTTTGCATAATGGAGCTTTCAGGTGAATGGTATACTGCTGTGTTGAGCAAAATGTAAAATTTGGATTTTGATTACGGAGCACAGTGTCGACCACTACAGTAGGCAGCGCATTGCAGATTGCTCTGTGTCTGAGAGCGCCATAACCCAGTCAAGTGCTTTGTCGTCTGGTGGGTCTATTGGGTCTTGTGCTGTTAGTCTTCAGCTTGCGTGCCGTGTTACTTTTTGTGTTACTTCTCCTTTTTCCTTGTTGGACGGGCAGCTGCATAGGGCTTGTGGGACAGGACCATGGAGCTGTTTGGGGAGGAGGGCCGCACCTTCATGCAGGTGATCAGTGAGAAGTACAGTCCAGAGAACTTCCCATATCGGCGAGGCCCCGGCATGGGAGTGGTTGTCGTGCCCACTGGCCCACAAGGATCACCCATGAAGGGTAAGCTTGAGTGCACTGGGGAAAAGCACACACACATGATCTTTATGAAATCAAGTTTATTACCTTGTCAGTCAACATGGTTCTTTGAAAATGATCACTGCTGGTTCCTGTCCTTTGGCTGGAAAGCAAATGTACTGTCGTAAATGTCGTAAGATGCAACTTACAAAAATATGGCTACTGGAAGAGGAGCTACAGAATAAAAAAAGAAACTGCATAGTTTCTGTTTACATATCATCACCTTGCTAAGATAATCGCAGAAGTAATTTTTTTCAGATTTTCTAAGAAATCCCCCCAAAATAACTAAAATACTTATTTAGGTGATTTGGACAAAAAATTTAATTTAGCCAAAAAATGACTTTTTGGGGCAATTATTGTCGCAATTGATGTTTTGGAGATATTGTGGATGTGAATGCCACAGGATAGTAGAGGATACAGTGAAAGTTATACAGTGATAGATCATCATTAAAAAAGGAAAACAAATAAATTGCTGATCATGTTAGAGGATAGATGGAAGAACAGATCTTGACCACTGTTCATGTTCAAGGCTACATCTATTGTATATCACTTTGAAGGACAGTTAATGTTGTGAGATGTCATGACATGGTATATTGCCTGCACAGACCGGCTGAACCTCCCCAGTGTGCTGGTGCTCAATGGCTGTGGGATAAGTCGTGCTGGAGATGAGGGGGAGATTGCTGCCTTCTGCGCACATGTGATGGAGCTTGATCTGTCTGACAACAAGCTCCGGGACTGGCACGAGGTAAGCACATATCTTCTGTTAAGATATACTGTAATTTTCTGGAGAATTCTGTAATTCTCCTAGTTATAGATTTGCCATATTTTAATCAACATTTGAAGTGATATAAAGTGATCAGAAGCCCTTGATTATCACTGAGGAATTGCTTGTATTCTGTTCTCTTTCATTCTTTTTTTTTTTTAGATCAGTAAAATCGTGTCCAACATACCAAACCTGGAGTTTCTCAACCTTAGCTCCAATCAGTTGAATGAGTCTGTGCTTGAGTCAAGCTGTGCTGAGGCCTTTTCCCGTGTCCGCCGTCTTGTCCTTAACAACACTCAAGTGTCCTGGGAGACAGTGCATACCATCAGTCGAGAGATGCCAGAGTGAGTAGTCAATGTTTTTATTTTCCCTTGTCAGCAGTCGGTGTTCTCTCACTGATTGATTGTTTAACATCCTGACAACAGCGGAAAATGATCTGGAAAATCATTTGCTCACCCACTATGTTGGTAGAGTCAGACGCATGATTCCTTTCCAGTCAGACACTAAAAGCCTTTGTTACAACCTGAAAAAACCTCTGAGAAAGTTCTAAGACATACAGTAATTTGGAGTATATGATTGTGTAGTGCTATAAGGCTCCTATCATTACTTGTAATGATCAAATTCTTCCTTTACTGCCCCCTTTCCAATCACTTCACCCACCACATCATAGCACCAAGTTGTACTTCTGAGTCACGGTATGTATAAATTCACAAAGCCTTTTGCAGTGAGAGTAGTAAGCAGCCACCCTACTCTGTTGGGTATGTATAGTACAACCCATTAACTTGACTGCAACTCCAAAGAGCCAGGCTTGTTGGCACTCCAGTGCATACTAAACTGGAGATCATCACTCATCACACTTACTGGTACACTCCCTGTCTTTGTGGTGTTTTATGGTGTTGCATTCAGATTCTGTCTTCAGTCACAAATCAGTGTTATCAGGTGACCAGCTGTGAGAAGTGTGGAAAACCATCACAGCACTAAAGTGTTGTTGTTGTTGTTGGTGTGTGTGTGTGTGTGTGTGTGTGTGTGTGTGTGTGTGCGCGCTTGTTAATATGGTGGTCAGGCTGGAGGAGCTGTTCCTGTGCCTTAATGAGTACTCCACTGTGTCGCCCTCCCCCGTGTCCTGCATGTCACTCCGTCTGCTGCACATCACCGACAACAATCTGCATGACTGGGCTGAGGTGCGCAAGTTTGGGGCCTTGTTCCCCTCGCTGGACACACTGGTCATGGCCAACAACAACCTTGGCTCGATTCAGGATGCTGGAGACACACTGCGACGACTCTTCCCAAACTTACGCAGCATTAATCTGCACAACTCAGGTACTTGTCATACTAATGTGTGAGTTCATTTTCTCTGACAGAACAGCCAGATTTGCATATACACAAACTCTAGAATTTTACTGGTACTATTTCCAGTGACCAAGCAGAATATCCCTTGTCAGCCTACCCAAAATTGAACAAGACACATACACAAAATGTGTATGAAGATCAGTTGTGTTTTATATTTACAGTGTAGACTACTGTATGACTAAATGAACATTTCTGTCATTACTAATACTACAGAAATAGCTGTGTGAGCTCCTATGGTTGGCTCCCCAATGTCAAAACAAAACAGCGTATAAATAGTATGTATAAATTCACAAAGCCTTCTGCAGTGAAAGTAGTAAGCAGCCTCCAAACCCTGTTGGGTCTGTATAGTACAACCCTTCAACTTGACTGCAACTCAAAAGTGCCAGGCTTGTTGGCATTCCAGTACATACTAAACTGGAGATTGTACTAATCACACTTACTGGTACTTAAAACACTCAAAACATCATTAATATATGCACTCATGTGTTAGGTCTTCATCAATGGGAAGATGTTGAGAAGCTCAATTTTTTCCCAAAACTTGAAGAAGTAAGACTACAAGGGATACCTTTACTTCAGACATACACAAATACTGAACGTCGAAGCCTCATGATAGCACAGTAAGTATTGCATTTCACTGAATATTTCATATTGCCCAGTTCCCAAGAATGTAAGTGAAAAGAGCAACAGTTCATGATGCAGAATTACAACCTTAGACACTTGTAGTCTATTTATGAAAACAGATATATTTTCCTCCTCCGTTTTTGAGTATACTTCCGTCCACACAATGCTCAAAATTAGGCAGGGAAAAACACGTCAGACAAGTAGGTAGCCAACCACAGATCTGAAAACCAAAGAGAGACCGTCATGTCACTATACAAAAACTCTTGTTTTTCCTGTCTACATGTAGTCCCTAAAGCCAGTTTCCATAAATTTACACTGGCCGGAGTTTTCAAAAGTAACTAGTTTCAATGACAGAAACCTCAGTTTATGTGTGGATAATAGCTGCAACCGCATAATAAAGTTTTGAAATACCCGGCTATGTGTGTATGAAGCCTAAATTTGAGATCTCAAGAGTTAGATGTTCTAGTAATTAATAGTTATGCACTATTGTAAGCGATTTGTTTCTGCAAAGCATTGAGGATATTGAACATGAACAACATGTCTCTCATTACACAATGTGGTGATGTCACAGCTCTTTTGGTAACTCCCTCCGTTGCTATTTTTTGCCGAACTACAATGTCAGGAAAAAATGATTAACACTGAAATGGCGTATGGTTAAGGTCAAGTCTCATAAATTCTTGCTGCTACATGGAACAGAATAAAAAAACTAAAGCACATGTTTCCCCCCAATAAAAGTTTTAATTAGCAAAGTTTTTAAAAATATTTTTAGATTGTAAAAAGATATATATTAGTAGGTTGTTTAGCCTTGTTACTAGGCAACCCAGATAAACGTGAGATTTGGGCGTAATTTCTAGCCGCATCTGTATCACCGTTAGCTGGAAAAAATCTCAGCTGCTGACTCTACACTGGGAAGCTTCAATGTGCCTTGTCTGTGAAGCTGATCTAGAGTGAACTCTATGACCAATACTGGGAGCTCCGCACAACACTGACAGTCTTTTTATGATAATGTTACATTTCATCCCGGCATTAGTTTCTGTTTTCATATAGCCTGGTTTAATTTTTTAAATCAACCCAAGTCAATTTATTTATATAGCACATTTAAAAAACAACAGAATTTGACCCAAAGTGCTTTACAAGAGAGGCAAACAAGAATAAACATTTGGAAAAGAGACATAGCTTAACTTAACATAGCTAGATCACAAAGCAATCAAGAAGTATCAAGAACTAAGAAAATTCAGTGTTTCATGATCTTCTGGGCATAGCAAAGGTGGAGCATAATAACAGGGTCATATTTATTACTGTGCAAGGAACCAATAATTATTGTCAAATGAATGTTAGTCTTTCCAGTTAGTTGCAGTTAAAAATGAAAGGATGCATTTGGTGCCATTATGAGCAGGTTTAAAATACACAGCTACTTGTTTGTTTGTTTTTCTCAACCTTTGAATAAACTTACTAGACTAAAAGGATACTTTGCCTTGTCTGTAGACTTAGCAAAAATGTTACATATATTTTAGCTTCAATCCACACATCTCATCTATTTTACTAACCTAAAGTTTATTATCATAGCATTAATGCCCTTGAGTGGAACTGACCCTGTCTGAAATAAAATATAATCTCAGTCATCCCTGTGAGCATGAGACTCTTGTCAGTCTGATAGCATGTTTCTGCTGCTTTAGCTTACCCTCAGTGACCAACCTCAATGGCAGCGCAGTGAGTGACAGTGAGCGAGAGGACGCCGAGAGGTTCTTCATCCGTTACTATCTGGACCACCCGGCAGGGGAGCAGCCATACAGGTAGGCCAATCTCAAAGCAATCTCACGCACACAGAGCCATGCCTTTGGACAAAGCTAGCTGGGTCAGGAAGGTCTCCATCAGAACAATTGGAAAACATCAAATAAGAGCACATCCATGAACAAATTATAGCCTTTTCCAGTATGTTGAAAACATTTTGTGTTTTTAGATGTTTTGGAATTAATCATTCATCACAGTAACTGTCCTGTTTCAATTTATGACATTTTGTAATTTGTACCTTTTTATAAATGCATTTGACTAGACAATGACGGTCAATAAAGGATTACATTACCAATACTAAATACTAAATAATAAATACTAAAATATAGCCTAATAAGGTTCAGTTTTGATCATTGAAAAGGTACCATTATTTCTGAAACAAAAGGATCAAAACAAAATAGCACTGTCAGCTGGGCTTAGTAGAACCCTTTGGATATTGTGTTTGAGTTGACTCTGTTTCAAGGTACCACTGTTTGGTGACCAAGTACGGGAAGCTCGAGCCATTGGCTGAGATTGACCTGCGGCCCCAGTTTCATGCCAATGTAGAGGTTCACTGTGAGGACAAAGTGGAGCAGGTGAGCATTCGTCTGGACCAGACGGTGGCGGAGCTGAAGAAGCAACTGAGAACTGTAGTGCGTCTCTCCACCAATAACATGCGCCTCTATTACATTGATAAAGACCTGCACAGCCCCTTCGGCCCAGAGGAGATGAAGTACAGCACACGGGCCCTTCACTCCTACAGCATCCGCGACGGAGATGAGATTCTGGTGGTGCCCAAAACCAAATAACTGCTAGAGTCCTGAGCACTGGAACAACCGTTGAACGTTCCCCACTCTTCTGTCCCCCGTCCCCTGCACTCCTTAATCGTGTAAGACCTTCACCCAAGTTATTTCTTCATTATCTAAGTCACATTTGATGTGGGCCACACTTCAGGAAGAGAAAAAATCTGCCATTTCTTTGCTTGTTTCAGTTTTTGAATACACAGGCCATGCCATCAGCTGCTGTCAACTAGTGTCTGATAGCTGTAAATGTAGCCCTGCACTGAACAGTGTGACGTGAGTGGACATGTGAAGTCTAAAATGTCCTTTTTATTCTTTCTCTCTTCTTTAATCTTCTGCTTATATTTATCAAAGACATGCTGTCTATGGGCTAGAGCACGTAGAGGCCATAGGGACATCATGGAAGGCCCCCAGTGCATTTGGAAACAATCATTTAGAACTCAAACTGTTGGCTGTTTGACAAATGGCCTGATCCATAGACTGTTGATGTCTTTGTTATGCTGTGTTTTTTAAAATGTTTGAGGGCAGATGTGAGGGCAGACATTTAAGAAAATAATCTTTTTTCTCTCTGACTGAAGAGTTTCCTACGTATTTAATTCAACAGCATTTGAGGAATATTTTGAAAAATCACATTCAAACATTGTAAATGTTGTAAGGCTGACAGTGGACACCAGAGTTCATCTGTTTTTGAGGTGGACCATGCAAATGTTAATGGATATTTGTGCTCAGTTCATCTCATAGCCAAAAAAAGTTCACAGACATTATTATGCAGTATCTCTATCACAAAGAATATGTTAGGAATACTACTAATATTTTATTCTTTCCAAAGGCATAAACATCTTAAATGCACCATTTATTGATAATCAGATTTCAGATTCATCATTCAACATTCTACTTACAGTATTTATGTGTGCATCTTTGTTGTGGGGTGTGAATTCTGGAATCACAGCCTTATATAATGGAGACAGCTATAGATTATTAACCGAATCTTTTTTTATATGCGAGACTGCATTGATCTCAGCTTTTTTTCCCTAAGATTCAGTTGCTGATCCTTGGCATTGTCATGGTCCTGATAATGTTGTTGCTTTCAATGGTTTGTATAACAGGCTTATCGATTCTTGGTGCTATTATTAATGAAATGAATACTATAATTTTATTTTCATGGCACTGGTGTCCAGCTTCCTGCCATTTTGCCACTTTAGTTTGTCATTTTGTTTTGTTGCTATTTTGCATAGTTCTGACAGTACAAGCTTTGTGCATTGCATTGTTGAAAGATTATTTAGCTCAAAACTGGAAACTATATGGTCCCACACAAACCACATGTTAAGGATATGGGACATAATGTATACATAATCTAGTGTTATCATCCAGTACAAAAACTGGAGGAATGAAATTTGTAGGTAAAGTCTCAGGTTAGTTTCTCAAATACTCCACACATCTCATCACAGGAAACTGTCAGCTTGAAGACAGCAATAGGTGTAAAAGGGAGTGCCCGGTTGACTTGTGTACAGGGTGGTGTTTCCCATATGTCACAGTGCATGACTGTGATGTAAACAATTTTCTGTGAGGGTTGTGAAGATTTTATACATTTTGTGTCCTAATTTACAGGCTCTTCATTTTTACATTATTATTTTTATAATGTATGCAAACATGCCATGGCAAAGCTTTAGACACTTATTGTTAAGTTAAGTTTGTATATAACAGAAACACTATCCTGAAGTAATTAATGGTATATATTGCATTTATATTGCAGTTATTTAATGGGAAGAGTTAGAGAGTTAGGGAATGAGAGAGTTAGAGGCCCTCATTGTAACCAGGAAGAAAATTCTGTTCCTTCACAATGTATTGGTTAGGTAGATTTAATGCTAGACCACAGAATAACTGAATTAAAGTGTTATAAGGGACCTGTACAGGAGCATTTACAAGGGATGTGCAGCTTTGTAATAGATGGTTGCTGATGGGTGCTCCCTTAGATTGAGAAGTATTTGGGTGTAGATGCATGGCCTAGGCAACATATTTTACCTTTACCCATAAATTGTACTTCAGTAGATGTGTAGTATGCTGCTCTGTAGTCATTTAAGTCAAACCTAAATGGAAGCAGAGTGTTGTAGATGGCTTTCACTGGCTGTAGGTCAGGTCTATCTGGATGCAACTAACGGTACAGAAAAATACTGACAGTACATAGATTATATGTTGGAGAAGACTTGTGCAATAACCTGTGTTGGTTCAACAAACCATTAAATGTGTTTGTTTTTTTTTTTTTTTTGTTGATGCTGCATAATTTATTGTGGCTGAGTATCATTTGGGACCAGTCTGATGACCACTGGCATGCTTGCTAGTGAACTTAATTGTCTGGGTGAGTTTTGCCATCTTGTGTAGTCGAATTACTTGTTGGTTTATGTTAAGAGAACATTATGAATTACATTTTTGGATAATATTGATTCTTTGATTATAGTCTCAGGTTTATCCATGTGTTTAAATTGAATTAGTTAAACATAGTTTTGTCTTTTCTGAATTATTAATGTAGCTACTTCAAAACACATAGGCCTATCAAAAACTGGAGAGACACTACCCTCACCATGCCACTTAAAGACTTAGACCTATATCTGAATGCTTAGAGGTAGCCTAAATGATGCCAGATTATCACAATTTGGAAAACATTTTTTCCAATCCTCACTGTGCATGTGTGTGGTGTGCTTGGGGGTATCAAACAACATTAATTGGTTGATCAAGTTATGCAAAGTGCCCGAGAAACCAACAGGACTGTTAACTGGAAAAGCAGTTAATGTGGGTCCATAGTCATGTTCTGCCTTGATAAATCATGTTTATCTGGCTGTATTTAATGGGATTATGCTGAATGTGTGTGACAAAAAACTGTATGAGGATGTTTGTATGCTATTTCTAATTCACAGAGCAGCTGACATGACTTGAATATGTAGGCCTGTTTTCCACAACCATATCCTCTCATACCTGAGTCAAGCAAAAGTGTAGATAAAATAAGATTAAGACTGAGCCCTTTATCTATGTAACATAGCCTTACCTACATGTTAATTGGACAGTTTTCAACTCAGATGATTGGGCTACAGAAA
This sequence comes from Tenualosa ilisha, assembly GCA_015244755.2. Classification (NCBI taxonomy): domain Eukaryota; kingdom Metazoa; phylum Chordata; class Actinopteri; order Clupeiformes; family Clupeidae; genus Tenualosa; species Tenualosa ilisha. The sequence continues at coordinate 2,880,123 of PYXC01000452.1, read as the reverse complement.
TAAGAGTTGATGTGTTTGCTGGAAGCCAAATTTTAATTCATCAGGCCACTGTACTCAAAAAGACAACTTATTGATGTAAGCTATTATTTTTCACAAGAATCATTTGACACTGACAAATTCCAAAATAGCCACGGGGCTTAATGTAACACTCATAATAAAATGTGCAACATACTGAAACCAGCTGGTTCTGTTTGTTTTGTGTATGATGAGTTACCACTAGATGGTGTTGTTTTATAAGGACAGAAATCAGAGAAATCATTAGGATGGTAAACCCTCTTTTACTGTCTATGGGTAAACCCTACTTTGTTGTGTAGGCTACTTCTATGCTAAAATTGGGAGCGGAGCGGGGCGGGGCAGGGGGGGGGGTGCTCATGAGGCATCATGACAATAAAACTGCTATATAAATACCATAAAAATGCCAACGTGAGGGTGTTTGGACTACGCATTTCCCGCGTTTGCGTTTTCATAGAGCGCTAGTTTTTAAATGATTTAATTTATTTTTGCCAGCTGTGCTGAGTTAATTTCACCAAAATTAAGTGTTTATTTTCGTCACCAAGGTGATTGTGTGGGAGGTGGCGATGGTATTACGTCAGGGACCGAGCGTAAACCAATCATCCAAAGGAACTAGCAAAGTTACGTCACGTTTAAAGCTAGAGATCCGTTATTTAGTTACAGTGGGATGTAACATTGCTTACTACAAGGACAGACACGCCAAGAAGGTGTAAATAGTGTCTGTTTGAGTAGATTAAGCTGTTTGCATCACAACGAATACCATTATATGGTCAATCTGTTGGATTGTTACATCTCCCTGAAAGAAGAGAACAGGATGACATCTCACTGTGAAAGGTAGGTTGCTAGCCGGTGGCTAATAGTAGCTAATACTACAGTAGAAATCGTGGGGAAATTTTCGTTTTTCAAACAACCAAGTACCCGTCTTAAATTGTCGAATTGCAACTCGATATTTTGAACGTAATCAGACAATTTTTGCTTTGAAACGGCTGTGTTCTGGCTTGTTGAGCGATAGCTTGTGGTTGTTCTCACATACATACATGCAGTGATGCATTTCTAGTAGATAGCAAGTTATCTAACTCGACAGTGGCAGTACTCCCACCCTTAGTTACTGTTTCCTAGGCGGCTAACTCCAGTAACGAACAAACAGTACTGTTATAAAGTAGCGTTAGCCAAAGCTGCAATCTAACGTATCCACATTAGACACACGGCTGGTACCGCGAAATTCTACCCGCGGCCCTACGAAATGGATAACGGGTTAGTGGCACGTCAGCTAATAAAAAAACATACCGAGCTAATGCTAGCTAGTCTCTGGTATAGTAAGCTAGTAGCGTTGTAGCTTATCAGCGTTGTTGTTGAAATCAGTTTTTGCTATTTAGTCATTGGTAAAATAGACTAAATAGTGAAATTGTGAAATGTAGGCTTATTGGGTCAGTCAGAAGTCAGAAACTTATTTCAACTCGACTATCACGATCAATATAGCCATCTAGTGAACTTAGTGTAATGGCAAAATCTTCACGCCACTCTTAACATTAACGTCACTTCTGATTGACTGTGCGCTCCTTTGGCTCGCAGTTTGGTTGGTAACTTAACTTAAACCCTAAATGTCGTAACTTATCTTAAAATCCTTGTCGGATCATTTCAATAGTTGGATGCGTTCTATTAACACGTAGATGCAGAACGTAAGGTACATGTTTCAAATAAGTAACGTTACAGTTTATCCTAGGCTTACATTATTGCCCGTAAGAGTGCTGTGTTGAGAAGTGAACATTAATGACAGCGCCAGTGTTGCACAGCACTCTGCCCATAAAAAGCCTCGGTGCTAGCTAGTCCTTTAAGAGCGGGCTGGAATGCCACAGAGTGTAGTGTTACCCACAGAGGTCATAGGCAAGTGCTATATTTACCAGCCTTGTAACTTGATCTTTGGTATTCTGGAAGGCTGTGCGCATACAATCCCTCCCTGGTCCACTCACTGTAGGGCCACAGCCTCCCTTACAGAACGCTTGTCCACAGAATACAGAACACTGGTGAGCCAGATGTACCATTTTTACCTGCTTGTTGTTGCTGTGGCACTTACATCTGTCTGCACTGTAAACCGTTTCATAGGTACCAAGCCTTACCGAAAAGGCGTTAGACCTACATGTAGTGTATCTTCTTTTGTGGTCAAGCCTGTGAAAGAAGCTAAATTGAAATGATCATTAACAATGGCATGAAGAATTGTTTTTCTGAGTTTTTTTTCCATAATGACTCACTCACACTGTTTTGATTCATGCCTTTATTTTATGACGTCATGATACTGCTGTGCAGTGATTCATAGTGTATATAATCTTAATTAGAGGAAAAAGTGGTGATGTGAATTAAGGGAAAAAATATTTTTGTCTTTTGTGTGTTTTTAGAGAAGGTTATAAGTTATTAACTCTGTTTGGCAAAGTTTTGAAAGATACATGTTGACAGCGGAATCATTTAATTAATTGTAACTACGCAGTAATTACTAGCCTATCACAATTTGTGACAATCTGTAAGCATACTTTTAATTAAAAAGTAAAACTTTAAATATAATGCTGTCTTGAAAATAGCCTTACAGTGCTGAAACAAATCAATGAAAGGGGGCATAGGCAGGCTATTGCCAGAAACAACAAACCAAATGATATTTGTCAGGCTATTATTATTGAGTTCCTGTTGAATAATTATCAGGCTTGTTTCATTTCTCTTGGAAAAGACCTCTGAATCTGGAAGCTGTTTTAGTGTCTGAGTCTGAATGATCACTGGGCTGATTTTCTTTCTTGTTCTCCACAGGTTTGAGCTCTAGTTGAATGTAAGTGCATTACAATGAGGTGCCCTCTCTCTGCTGCTCTCTGCTGGGACTGAAAAGTTGCCTTCACTTACAGCAGGTACATTGTGCATTCTGTAAACAGCATACATTAGTATCCACACTATCACTTTTGGACTGGAAACATCATCTGGTCAGGGGCTAGCTTTGTCATACAGTACTACAGTGAATAGAACAACTCTTAAGTCATGTCAAAGTTGGATTCTTCTCTTTTTACACATTGCTATTGGATTATTCGAAGTTAAACTGGTTCAATATAGTGCATGTTGTTTTGGCAGTTGTAGTCTACTCTGGCATGATGTAAATGAAGAGTGAAGCAGAACGCTTAAGAAACATTTCCACTGTATCACGATTTTTAATTAGCTGAATTCCTATCTTAGTAAGAGTATCTTGCTAACATAGATACACAGGATTCCGGGCCCTATTTACTGACACAGCTGCAAAACAAGTAAAGATGCAGAAGAGTTTTAAAGTTCTTGAAAATGAACCAGCATACTGCCACTCACTGTGTTCCTGTCGCTAGGGATTAGAGTGAAAAGTGCCCATGGTATTAGATGTGGGGGGTTCAGTGTGGTTATTAAAACCAATTTTTTGAGCAGGGATACTGAGAGACTGGCGAGGGCAGGAGGCCCAGGCGTCAACCCAACCCTCACAGGCCCACAGCGCTCTTATCTGCTCACATTTCAGAGTAAATATAGCTGTGCCTAAGACTCCCAGTGTCCAAAGCAGAAGACATATTCAGAATTGTGCCCAGTAGACGAAACAGCCAGAATGTTCTCGCACGAGTGTCGTCTCACTTCCCATATTATTTTTGCCTGCCCCGTACAGTCTGATAGTTCTTTTTATCAAGACCCTTGTAGATGTCTCAAATGAAGGTGTCACAACAGGTGGTGGTGTTGGCAGGTCAAGTGCCAAAGTGCTGAAGGAGTTTATTTATGGGTTCCACGGTGATAGTCACCACTGTATTGTATAGGGAAGAGTTTACCATCATGGCCTTGTAAGAACCAGAGCAGAGTGTGTGTGTGTGTGTGCGTGCGCGCCTGTCTCAGACAGCAGCCCTTCTGTGTAACCAGCATGCCAGATGCCTGCTGCTGGTTAGAGCCGCACAGCCAGAGTTGCGGCCACAAACCTGAGTCAGCCCCGGCTGACCACAGGGACGCCTCAGCCAACACCTCAGACACACGGCTTCACCTCGTCACGGGCCCCACGGAAACCTCATGCTGAGCAAACAGTCTGCGGGCTGCTGTCACCCGTAATACGGGTGCTACCAACGCGTAGCGCCCCAGCCTCACGTTACCCATGCCTCGTCCCAGCCCCTGTTTAAGTGTTTGCCAGCCGTAAGCAAGAGCACTCAGGCCTGAATGCGAGTACTTGACATGGCCAAGCCAACGTGCCTTTGCTGACTGCTGTTTCTGTTTGTCTCTACGCTTTTCTCAAATCTGAAGTACCAGTGAAAGAACGCCCTGGGGTGTTGTGTGATCGGACTTGGCATCAAAACATGAGATCACATTTTGTCAAACTTGAGGTGTCAGTTCCTTATGTGCCAAGACTTGAAGTATGACTCGCTGACTGTATTCCCCCAAAAGAGTCTGTCTTCGTATGAAAGATAGAACATTGACCTTATGTGACCTTTGGTTTTAGTGGGTCTACATGTAGTGTAAGCCTGTGTGTATGTCACTGCCCTGCTGAAAAATGGAAGGTTTTTCAGTCATCCAATGACTAATGTTCCCTTCGGCTTAGTAGCTAACTCATTGACCAATTCGTTGTGTACATTTAGTCTATTTCTGAGCTGTAGGGTGATTTTTGCTTTGCTTTTCTGTGTTGTTCATGCTATTAGGCCTGTTTTCCTCCTGGTTGTCTCTCTGCCAGGTGTTTGCGATAGCTTGATTGTACATACATCCACTACTACCAGTGTTGGCCTAACAGGATCTGTACAAGTCGTCTTAGTACAAATCCTGTGGATATGGGACTCTGTTAGAATTAATATTGGTGCTTAAGGCGGTTGTTTGCCCCAGAATGTAGGACAGGATCCAAGATTCTATTTGGTTTGTGTGTGTTGAGGCTTTGCTATGAATGCTTAGTGGGGCTCCAGGCCTGCGACTTGCCTGCCATCGGGCCAGAGTGGCAGCGGTGCAGTGGAGTCGTGTGCTTTGGACTACCTCCAGCACACTGCCTACTCCAGATCTATGTGTTGAATTATTGATGTCTCTGTGGTCTGAAACGAGGCACGGCAGTGAGGGTGAGAGAGAGGGAGGGGGAGAGAAGTGAGCAAGGGCGCGCAAGAGAGAGAGAGAGAGATTAAAGAAATAGGAGACTTTCAGTTGAACCCAATACGGATCAACAACACCAGATACTTTTATTTATTCAGATGCTGCTGTGCCTTGTGAACAAAACCCCGTCTCTGGCTGCAAAAACTGCCTGTGCCACCTTAACATCCAGTTCTACTGTGGGGAGTCATGCTGACCAGATGAATTGCCCAAGCAACAGTTGCCTGTGCTACTTCACTGTGGTATTGCAATGCTACAGCAGGCCTGTAAATTGAGTGGGGCTTAAACGGTAAAGCTGGACATATAGCATAGCTATTGACAGTTACAGTATATTGAATTTTTTGACGCTTTATTTTGGCACATATATTGTTTCAGGACCATGAATACTCCTTCTAGATCTGGACTTCTAACACTTAGTATATGGTAGAACTCAGACTAGGCCTAAAGACCTTTCCATGTCAAGGTGGGTTTGGAGCAATGTTGGAATGTTTTCACTTTTTGTGAAAAGTGGTGAAGCTACCATCAGTTGTAAAGGATCATGTGATGGCTTTTTGTTTCTTTTTTTTTTATTTGCAGTCGATGCAGTCTGCTACTGCGAGGCCAGTGGCTGAGTATCCAGCATGTCTCGCGTGTCCTCCACGGCTAAGCGCTATGCTGGCACCTCCTACACCAGCCACTATAGCTCATATGGCTCCTCCCTGATGCCAAGCCTGAGCTCGTACAGCGAGCGAGACAAACTGCCCTACAAGAGCTCCTCGTCTGGCTACAGCTCCTCCAGCTACCTGAGCTCCAGCCGCACGCGCAACTACAGCACGTCGTCGGAGCCCGAGCGGGGCCGGCCGATTCCACGCACCGACCTGCTAGGGGGCCGCCGTAGCGAGAGCCTCAGCCGCACGCCCGTCAAGACCTACGGCAGCTCGGGCCTGAGCGGCGGCGCCGGCTACTCGGGCTACGGCTACTCGTCCCCCGTGCAGTCCAGCTACCTCTCCACCTCGCCGCCCGTGGCCAGCGCTTCCTCCAATGGCGCCTCTTCCTCCGCGTCGTCCTCTGCCCTCTCGCTCAGCCGCCGCAAGTCGGTGAGCCAGAGCGACCTGTCGCGCGACCTCTCCCTGCTGGGCCTGAGCGAGTCATCGTCCAGCAGCAGCAGCCTGAAGCAGGCCTACCGCAGCCGCGCCAGCGAAGCGGCCGACTCCTACGGCACCACCAGCATCAGCGCCCGCTCCAGCTACGGGCTGTCCCGCAGCTCCACACAGGATGCCATCAGCAGTAGCAGCAGCAGCAGCAGCACCTTGAAGGGCAGCAGCGGCCGCTTCACCGCTTCCTGGGAGAGGAGCTCCAACGGCCGCTCCAGTTCTCCAACCCGAGACTCCACGGTAAGAAGCCTGAGAGCTCCTCTATTTGCTGTTGGGTGATACTTTCCTAGACTTATTCTACCTGTCAATGTAGATACATACAGTATATATATTGAATATGAATACATATGCTTGTGCATACATACATACCTTATTCATCCTGAAGGAAATGGAAGGATTTGCTTGTTTTTTGTCCTGAGGTCTGCATAGCTGCAGGTCTCTTTTGTGACCTTTAGGGGGCGCTGCAGCCCTGTGGCCAATACGTTGCGCTTCTGTGGTGTGTTTTTCCCCTCAGCAAGAGTCTTGGTATCAGCTGACCTTCTATAATAATGATAAGGGGAAAAAATAGCAAACTGATGGTCACTGACACGACACCTGCTGCTTCAGCTTGAACACAAGCACTAATGTCAACAGCAGAGGAGTGGTGGTATTCTGTTATCAGAGCAGTCGTACAGGGTGGGCCGAAAAATGATTGCTTTACTCATAGCCCTTATCCAGAAGTCCCATAAACCACAGCTGAACTGTGACGTATAGCCTAGCATGGTTGCTCATACAAGGGAATCCGTTTATAGTCAAAAGACATCTTTGTCTGCCTTAGCAGCAACTTCCTGGAGTAGACAAGTCAGCATGCACAGACAATATAAAATGCTGAAAATTTGGTGAGAAATAGGTTAATTAAATAAAAATGTTTATTTTTTTTAAATGCTGTTAAATGTGAATGTGATTGAATGTTGTATTTGCACAGCTGATGTTCAGAGTCTAGGCAATAGTGACAGGTTAATAATGCAGACTTCTGTCAATCTGTTAGTGCTAATAATAGCCAAACTAAGACTGGGTTGGCTGCTGAGTGACTGGACTCATGGTATGAACAGGGCGCCAGTGCCGAGTGTCGAGTTCGTGATGGCTTAACAGTCAGTGTGAGGAGTCTGGGTGGCATTTTATGACATTTGTTTAATTTAATAGCTGTCTGGCCATCCACTTAAACATGAGGCTGGAAGGAACATTGATTGGCAGGAAATATCCTTTTCTCCTCCATGCTGGGCAGCATGTGGACAGCCAGGGCAGACAGCCTAGCGTGTGTGATGGTTGTGAAAACTCAGCTGTGGTGCACACATGCACTCTGTTTTTCCCTCCTCTTCTACTTCTTTTGTCTTTCTTATTTCTTTCGGCGCTCCAGGTAGGAAGTCTCTCTCTGCATGAATTGTAGAGTTAAGAAATCTGGTCATACTTGTCAAACTTGACAAAAGCGGGCCTCGGTTCACAGATAGCTCTTGTATGAAATGGACTGAGGTGACTGACGTTGAACAGAATGTAACTTGATCAAGCCCCAGATTTGTGCACTGAATCAAAAGGGAAGCTGGAGTGGAGTGGAGTGGAGTGGAGCAGTGGAGAGTTGTGCTGAGGAGATTGTTGTTATTCTGGGCACAGGGGATAATTTGACCATCATTACGAGCTGCTGGTCGTCTTTTTTGGGAGTTCCAAAACACTGCAAACAGACCAAAACAGCTCAGGCGGGTCCATGCCCAGACTGATGATCTGTGACTGTTGGCAGTTTCTCCGGCTGGGTCAGAATAGCCGCATTAACACAGTTTCTCAGCCATATTAATTCCCCCAGCCTCCATGTCTGGTTGAATTGGTGTCATTTCATTCCTTATTGAATTAGCCTAGCTGGTGCTGTTCTCGTGTTTTATCCAAAGCTAAGTGTTTTTGTGTGTGTGTGTGTGTGTGTGTGTTTTGTTCTCCTCATGTCCGAGATCATTGCTTCTCAGGGTGTTTCTGTTCTCATAAGTGGTAAAATGACTCCCTGTTAAACTTAATGTGATACTATCACAACATTTACACATTGAATGTAATGTGAAAACGTGTGAAAATGTTGAGTTGTGTGGAAGGAGGTGGCGTTCATTTCCTCCCAGCCTGGCTCCCGTTGGCATGGAGACCAATGCACTCTTTGATGCTGGCACTTAAATTGTAACATGATGACAGAACATTCTATCCTGCCCAGGCGTTTGGTGCTTTTGGCTGTAAGACAGTGGCTGAATGGCAGCTCTTGTATCTACCTCAGGAATGTCCTGTGTAGAACAGCATGTTGTGTCCTTGTATTTGCACGGTTGTTTAGCTATTGTGGCAGATTCAGGTATTTTATCATTTGGAATGTAAAAACAATGTGACTGATTTTTCAAACACTTGCACAGGTGGTGTATGTGTACATAATAAGTGTCTAATAACGTAGAATTTGAAATTAAAATATGCACTGGAGTACTCCATGTGAACCAATTTTAAGACTGAACCAGATAAGACCGCTGAGGATGATAAATAGTTTTGCAATAGCTGTTCTCATGCCATGTCAAAGGTTCAGGTGATCTGCTTCTCTCATGGAAATGTGCAGTGCAAGGCTTTGACCAGACATGGAGTTAAACATTTGCCACATCAGAAGCCTTCGGATCAATTGCTACAGAGAGCATCTGTTCCCTTACCCACCCAACTCTGCACCCTCTGCTCTGTCTTTTTGTTGAATTGAGTATGTTGCTCAGTACTTTTCCACCCCCTGCCTCACTGTGTTCTTTCTTCGCTCCACTTCCAGCACTTCAATATAGACAGTCACTTTCCCCATTTCACTGAATCATATACACACACACGTGGACAGACAAACACACACACACACACACACACACACACACACACACACACACACACACACACACACATGCACCCAGATGCACATGTACTGGGTGGTGATGGAATCTGTTCCTGAGCCGTTTGTTGTGTACACAGGCCAGGGTCATAAGACCAGCAGGAACACGCTGCTCTCTCATTTACACCTCAGCAGCTCCTCTTAGTCCCACCAGCACACACACGTACACACACACACACCCCAGGGCGTAATGGTCCTCAGACGCTGCTGACATGTTGTCCCATGAGAAGACAGACCTCCTTATTAGATGCGTATGACTGACACTTGTTAGTCTTGACTGTCTACCAGCATGAGAATCGCTCATCATGGGCCGTTGATGGAGCATGGTTGACTACTGCTGTCACAGACTTAGTGTAGCATAGTGTAGCATGTTGCCTTCCAGACAGGCCGCTTGTATGGCGTGGGGTTCAAGTGGTAAAATGGTGTTTGAAGCCGGGTAAACAGAAATGTTAATAGGTGGAAGGATTTCAGATATGACGTGCTGTTTTGCATCAGCCTTTTTGATCCACAGCACTTGAAAACAAATTCTTCAGCAATCAGAAGCAGGAGCAAAGGCAAGCAGGTTGGTAAACAAATCAGCTTGCCCTATCGGGGGCAGATGAGTTCTGTATTTGGGAAACAGTCTACAGTTTCAGGGGAACAGGCTAAAGTTAGCCTCCTTATTTTCCATTTTTCTTTGCAGAGGATACAGGGAACAAAATTAGCTGTGCTTACAGCCGGACAACAAATGACACAAATGTCATGTGACACAAATGTGTCATTTGTTGTGAGATTCCGTTCTCAGGGTTTCTGTGGGGTCTTGAAAAGTCTTAAGTTAAAAAATTAATGAATGCCTTAAAAACTAGTAAACATAATGAAATATTGTGTGGTAGGTCTGAAATACATTTAGGGTTAAATTGGTCTGTGGATTGGTCTGAAACTATTTCTGAAGATGCACCAGTGCGGTGCATTTTGTGTGGATCACGCCACTTGCTTGAGGTGTGTGTTCTATAGTGGTGAAGTTCCGCCCCTTCCTGTAGACCCTCATTGGACCTAACATCGTAGAAATTTTAGATGGGAGAAATTTTAGATGGACTGAAAATAATTATTTTCTGGTGGCAGTTGATGTAAACCTTGTTAATTAACCTAAGTTAATCATCATTAATCACAATGTAATCACAGTTAATCACACATTTAAAGTTTATTGTTTTTGAGAAGAAAGAATGTCATGCCCCTGTCACATACGCCATGTTTGCGCAGGCTTCAGCAAAGTGGAGCTCCTCGGTTTCCTACACATCCAACGCGAAAGAGTATAGTTGCTACTGGCTGTCTATGACAGGGGTGCCCAGGGGTGACCGACCACATGATTTTTTAACCCCCCCCCCCCCCCATACACACACACACACTCACTCACACTCACATCCCTGGCACGCAAGTTCTACACACTTCCCCTTGCTTCAAATCTACCGTGGTTTGGACTTTTCCTTGAACTCTGATTCAACATGTCCATCAGCTATTTTTAAAATGACATTATGAAGCATCTACAACCATCATTATGCCTCTTGTTTTCTGCTGCTTGTATTTATGTCAGAGAGAAACTCTTTTATCCCCGGACAGAGCTCTCTGGCTGATTTATGGTTCAGCACTGACTCAGTGCAAAGGGCACTCATTGTCTTGATGCCGTGTGTGAGCGTATGTGTGTGTGTGTGTGTGTGTTGGGGGGGGGGGGGGGGGATTATAAGCAGAGCTGAGCTTCATTTGGTTCAAATGTAATAACCACTCCAAGAAAGAGGAAAACTGTCTGAGTTACCATCCAGCCCACAGCCTCCACTATGACAAATATTTCACAGCTCGACTCTAGCTGCTCCCTGCAAACATCACCTTGTTGAAACATTCTAGGTTCAAGTAACCACAGCTCACCTTGGGGTTGTCAGCGGGTGGCTGCTCATAAATTGGGTCATAATTGTGTCGCAGGTGAAGTGCATTGTATGTTAACACCCATCATGTCTCAGTCACTAGACTAGCGGAAGCTACTTTCTAGGTCTGTACAGTTGTTGCCACAAAAAGAGCTGCTTAGTTTACCTGAGGGCCATGGCCAGCCTAGACCAGATTAGACACACTGGCCCACTTTTCATCACTCTCACCGTTGTACTACAATAGTGTTAAATTTGACATCTCCGTTTAGGGCTATTTTTGCACTGCACTAGATACAGATAGCCTATTATAGAAATTATAGTTGTACGAAAAACTGAAAGAAATGTGTAGCGAATGCATAGTAATGTACATAAGGTTTTTTATTCAATGTGCATATTCTTTTTCATTTTTTAAATGTATCATAATAATTTTAAAGTAATGGATTCAGTTGATCCAGGGATAAACCTCGTTCTGTACAGGAATTGTACGAGGAGTTGGTCCCTGAAAATTGAAGATATTCCGTATTGGTTTATTTCTCAATTGAAAAGGGGTAGATTTATTTAACATACTGTGGTGGGTGACGTCGGAAAAGCATGGAGGCAGAGCCTGACGTCTTTACTAAGCTGTTGTGGGCGTGAGCTAAACGGAGTAGAAAGACATGAAGAGATTTGCGTCTATGTGGATTTAAGGTCAGATTCGCGAATGCCTCTCGAGACAATGCGCATGCCGTACTTGACGTCCAACGGGAGTATAGCTATTACTATTATTATTATTACTAGTATTCTTCTGCCTTTCTTTTTCGTTTTGAATTAGAATCTAGAGAGATAAATGAAATTGCTATTTTTGTAATGTGTGAGATCGCATTATATATTTTATCGGGTTTTGAGACGTGTATGCTGTTTAAAGGCAGCAATATAACAAGGTTATATGATTATTTCTTGAAATAGGAAAATAACCCCAGAAAATAACAGAAAGTAGTTCGTGTCATAATACGTAAGCAACCGGTCAGCGTTTTATTTTTCACGTGGAGTTCACATCTCAGACATCGTTCTCAGCATGCGACAGTCTTACACGGTAACCATTCCTGAGGATCCACCGGCATCCGCTTTTACGTTCCTGAAACAAGACATGCGGCGAAAAGGCTCTGCCGTGTCCGGCTCGGTGTTAGTGTCCACTTTTGTGGGGCTTCTCATTAATCAAGCTAAGGTAAGGACTCACCTTAGTCTTTATGGGCACATTAGATGGGCAGTGGGCAGCATTGTTGACGAAAAGATTTACGCACTGGAAAGAATGTGCTGTACTCTGCGCTTAAAATATTGCACGCGTACATGGAAAAATACATGTTGAGCGCCACGATCCGCTTTTCCATTGATGGTGACACACTCGGAACCAGAGATCAGTAGCCTACACTCCCGTTAAGCCGCAGCAAAGGATCAGCACACTGTTAGATCACTAGCGGTTATATAATCATATATGCATTTGACTCCCTGTAATCGTCTGTGTGCCGCAAACTCTTGTAGTTTATGTAACTACGTTAGTAAAGCATGAATCATTGTCTATGAAAAAATGTAATGTTTTTATGGGCTTCTCGAGAATGCTGGTAGACAGTTTTTAAGTGAATAGAATCTATAGTTGGTAAAGTCAGCGTCACCATGATTTATACACTAACAGGTAACACCGAAGTCTATTGTAAGTGTTTGAACTCAGGTAATATAACATAGCCATGCAATTTTGTCATTAGGGCACCATAGAAGCCTAAATGTTTTGATGTGTGTGGGTTATAATTGGCCCTCATTTAGTGGCCCAGAGCCCACTTGGGCAGCTGATGCTGGCTGTGATAATGAAGAGGGAGAGATGAAAGGCTGCGGGCATTAGCCACACGCTGAGCAAAGAGCTGCACAGCTGTCTCTCCCTGTTATATAATGGGAGAACGGCCGGCTGTGGAAATGCTGATGGTGGCTAGAGATGTGCTGCTTCCCCCTAGCATTCATATGCACACACACACACATGCACTTTCTCTCTCTATCTCTCACTCTCTTTCTCTCTCACACACACACACACACACACACACACACACACACACACACACACACATCTGCTCTACCTCCTCCTGCTTTGTGACCAGGTGGATGGTTTGCATACTGGAGGAAGGTGTTCACTGATAAGGGGCCTCATCACACAGCTATTTCTATTAGCTACCAGTATTATGCTGTAAATCTTCAAAGTAGGCTAGTGTAGTTGATGGAGCTTGTCAGTTATTATGCCTATAAAATTATAACACCTTCTCAGGATGGACCAGATCCTTGTGAGGTATCTCAGTGCAGTGTCCAGTGGTGATTGGTTCTTGTTTTGTGAGACTTGTCTGGCCCCCTGTTGCTCTATCCCTGCAGCTGCGGCCAGCCCCAGCTGGGTGTGTGTCAACGGTTTGACAGCTCCCGTGTGAGTGTGAGGCTGGGCCAGGTGTTGGCAGTGGCGGGGGCCACAGCCTACAACCGGCCAGGCTCCGACTTGTTTACGAACCGAAAGCTTAGTGGGGAGGAAAAGAAAGGTCAGAACTGAGTGTTCTTCGGCACCCATTCAAGACCGGTGCCAGCTAATTGCTATGTCACATTCCATGGAGCAAGGTGGAGCTGAACACCTTGTGCATCACAGCAGACCAAGGTTAACTCTGTCCTCACCCTGCTTCTGAGTACCTGTGCCGGGGTGAGCTCCATCTGTGATGCTCCCTGTCTAAACCAACCCTCCTTACATTAATGTGATGTTTCCAAAAGATTATGTCTCAAGGGTCTCTCCAATATAGACTGAAATGAAAACTCCTCTTTATCGTTCAGTGTAAACTGTCCAGTCTTCCTTTTGAACACAATTCATGTGGTTAGGCCGCTGATGGTGACCTCACCGCTTGAGGATCATGAACGTGGACAGGACAGTACTCCGCAAAATGGGTCGAAGTATTTAGCTCATACGAAGGGTCAGCAGTTGTTGCCGCTACGCTTAATCCGGCAGCTACCTTTGATCAAGGCTGGAGTGGCGGTCTGCATCTTACTTGTTGTTAGCCCAGTTATAAAAGCAGGATTAGTCTCCGCTCACCTACTCTCGCTGGGGACTCATACACCGTGACCCACTTCCGGTGGCGAGGTGAGAGAGAGAGAGAGAGGGTGAGAAGCAGAGAGAGTGAGTGAAGCTGGAAGATTACAGAGCAGCCACAGTACTGCGCTAATTAAGTCTCAAACAAAAAGCCCTTGGTGTAGGCATTGTCTTTCATTATTTACACTCTCTCTCTCCTCCTAAATGTAAAAGAAATGTTCTCTTGCTCACAAGTGCTTGGAGGCAGGCCTACACGATAGCTTTGTATTTCCCCTTATGCTGCTGTTGTCACAGAGGTATACTTTTTTTGCTCAGAAGCCATTAAAATATCACATCTTATCAGCATCACTGCGAATATAATCCAACAGTTAGGCCTAGTTATTTATCCACAAGCACTCTTCACAAACAGTGCACTCCTTTGAGCTTACTGTAGGAAGTGCGCTAATTAGGACCAAAGTGATTTGGTATTTTTCTCCTTCTGTTGATAACTTATGATGTTTTGCTGCAGATATAGCCATAAGACTGTGTTAGAACTGTGTAGAGATGGTAGATGAATGGATTACAGTTACGTAAAATACACCACATGGATTCATTTGTCATAAAATCTAGGACTTAAACATCTGATTTGGGGCATGGTGTGGCAATGCATCCAAGCTGTTGGTAATTTATAACACAAAGGGCACTGGGGTACAGCACACAGAAGGGTTTTAGAGACTATAGTCAAGAGAGATGTTATGAACAAGCACTGCTCCCCAGCTGACATGGTGTTTTGTGGTAATTAACAGTTTGGCCCAACACTACCCGCCTGAAGCTTGTTGTAGCTTGTCAGTCACACACTCATTAGCAGACTCCATGAGTTGCTTGCTCATGAGTACTAGAACAGCCTCTGTGTCAGAGAGCTACAGCACTCCAGACTCCATTCGAACATCCTTTGAAGACATCCCAGCCATTACAGTCAGTCACATGATTGTGTTTACTGCATGCCGCTGTGCACGCAAGTGTGCTTTGTGTACTGTTCCGATGTTGTAACGACCTTGTCTCGTTCTTGGAATGAGCTTGGTGCTTGTTGAAGATTATGAACATGATGTTTTTGGTTTGGGGGGAAGAGGGGGGGCTCTCAAGAATGGAGCTGGCTGCTGGAAGCTGACAGTACCCGGCTGGGTGTCTTTTCTTGTCACTGCTGTGGTGTCCGTGACGTGCGCGAACGAGGCCGTCTCAGCCAATGAGCGAGCGGCTGGTGCCAGCGGAGGGGCTGCTATTTTGGGCGCTGATGATATTACTCAGCAGAGTGCCGATTCTGACGGCCATCCTGTTTTTGAAATCATGGCAGATGACAAGCAGGCCTCCTGGCAGAGGCGCAGAGGACAAGTGCGACATAGAGGCCCCATCGCACACAACGCAAGGGCTCAGATTTATAAGGGGGGGCTTGAGTGACAAGCACTGACCGTTCATTCCGTGTACCGCCGGCTTTCGGTCCCATTTTGTTCGTTTTGACCGTGGAATGCCGAGTGAGCAAGAGGGAGACGGCTTTAGGTAATCCAGAGTTAATTAAACTGGTTTCTAGTGGATCAGGACAGATGGTGTTTTTTATTTTACATAATGCAAAAATGCCATAGCCATTTCCCACGGCTTCGTTCACATAACGCAATAAGCTGGAAAGGGGCTACCCATCACCTCGGCACTCTGTTCCCCCCCAGAGAACCTAGTTGTCTCCAGTCCTTAATGCTCCCGCCAGGTGAGGGCCGTGGTGTACTCAGCAGCCAGGTGAGGGCCGTGGTGTACCCAGCAGCCAAGTGAGGGCCGTGGTGTACCCAGCAGCCAGGTGAGGGCCGTGGTGTACCCAGCAGCCAGGTGAGGGCCGTGGTGTACCCAGCAGCCAGGTGAGGGCCGTGGCGGCGGAGCATTGGGGTCACCTCGTTGTCAGATTGTGTACCAGTGGAGAGAGAGGGATCACCTTTCCTCTCTGCCCTGCCTCTCTGCACGCGGCAGCACATTACCCCAGAAAAAAGAACACGGTGTCAGGTGACAGGCTCGTCTGTCTCAGTGCTGTGCCATTCTTTTAGGAACCATTTCACAGCATTTTAAGGCTGGAGAGCCTGGCAGTGAAATGGTTGGCAGAGTGGTCTAATTCTCACCTTGAAAGACTGAATCTTGAATTAGGATGAATCTGAAGTAGGCCAGTTTGGCCCAACTATGGCCAAAATGATGTACTTACAGCCAGCATTGAAGTTAGTGTAGGTCATAGTTAATGGACTCACACATTTGTTGTAATGTTCTGTGAGTTCAAAAATAAACTTGTATTGACCCTGTAGTGTCACTGTGGTCAACAGTGGAAGAGAGTTTTCATCCACCAAATGCTACATTCTAAATTTAATATGCTCACGCTAAAAATGCCCTAGAGTAAAGCTGGTGACTAGATGTAATTTATGAACATGACCCCATTGACTCATCAGACAGGCCGACATTTAAAATGACTGTTGTACAAAAAAAAAAGTTACATAGAATGAATCATGGATTAGTCATTTTGTGATTTTGTGAAATAATATTTGATGTATTTTGTATGCCTATATATATGTATATAGCACACCTTGTAAATGTGCCAAAGAAATGGTTGGAATCTAAGAGTTTATAATCCCTGAGCCAGAACTTAACCTTATGTATTGTCTTTTTTCCCACCTCAGAATTCCAAGAGTGCCCAGGGCCTGGTAGGGCTTCGGAATCTGGGGAATACAGTAAGTAGAGATATTTATTTACTTAGGGACATTTCTTTTCTTATATATTTGGTGTCCCATTTAGATACAGTAAAAAAAAAAAAACATTATATTACGTGTAGTAGCAGTAGCCTTTACGGGTAAGCTATGTGCACCGCCTTCCATACCACAACAAGTGTCCTAGTTTTCATTGAATCCTGCCTTCGCAGGCTGTTAGCGAAATCAGCAGCATTGGACTGTTGTGCGATCGCTTACACATTCCATCAGCTATTTTCATATGCAAAGATTATTTGTCATGCGATCTCCTAGCCCAGGATGTGTTTAGCTGGAGGTGGCTTTGCCAGGCAACAGGCTGAGGAGGATCCAAAAATAAAGCATTACTCAGTCACCAAGACAGGAGTGCCGAGTTTATTCAGCTCCAAGCCCCAGCTCCTGTTTGTGTATTGATAGAAAACATTGTTTATTGATAGAAGCACAAACAGATGTAGCATTGCTTAGGCCTGTAGCTCTTAGCTGTGCAATTGCTCTGTCTCATGGCCCATCTCTCATCTCTGTCCACAGTGCTTTATGAACTCAATCCTTCAGTGTCTTAGCAACACTCAGAGCCTGCGTGACTACTGTCTGCACAACTCCCACCGCAGAGACCTCAACAACAACAACCGCACAAACACTGCTCTCATGGAGGGTGAGGCGTCACACTTCCTCACACATCACCCCCACACATACACAAACTATTCAGGTGTCTCTGTCTGTGAGTGTGTGCTTACCATCTCTGACTGTTGCCATGTGTTGCCTTCTGCCTTCTCAGAATTTGCCAAGCTCATCCAGACCCTTTGGACGTCCTCAGGTAGCGAGGCCGTCAGCCCCTCTGAGTTCAAAACTCAGATTCAAAGATATGCGCCCCGATTTGTGGGCTATAAGTAAGTTTACTGGTTGCTTGATGACCATAACATTATTTTCTCCAATACAAATATTTAGTTCCACTTACTACTTACTACTATACTTACAGTATACATACTGTATCTGTCACAGCCTTAAGACCTGTTCAGAATTACTTGTGAGATATAATACTCTTATCCATGATATATTTTGGCAAGCAGACTCAGTTGGATTAGGGTTCCTCTGTAGTATGCACTTAGCCAGATGAATGATACACACTGTCCCCCTTGAAAAGTTATACGTATTATATGTGTATGCTAATCTTGTTGTGGGTTTGTGTGTTCATAGTCAGCAGGACGCCCAGGAGTTCCTTCGCTTCTTGCTGGACGGGCTACACAACGAGGTGAACAGGGTGACGGTACGGCCGCGGGGGAGCACCGAGGACTTTGACCATTTGCCGTGAGTGTCCCTGTCCCTCTCTGCTTATTAACCTGTCTAGCCTTTGTCCGGAGTTCAGATCAAGTCAATGTTTACAATGGCCCGGGTTACCACAGAGCTTTAATGTGGCATGTGTTTGTGTGTGTATCCATGGGTCAAAATTAACTTTTTGACACGCGAATATCTACCAGCTACTGACAGATAAATTAGTAAAATTCACCAGCCATTCAATAGCACCGGTAAATCAGTATTTTTTTGTCTGAAATTTACCAGCTACCTTGAAAATTTACCAGCATTTGTCTGGTGGCTGGTACTAATTTTGAGCACTGTGTGCATCCATGTATTTGTGTTTGAGAGAGAATCCCTTGACGTTGTCCTTTGCTCTCCTCCTCGACAGTGATGAAGAGAAAGGGAAGAAGATGTGGAGCAAGTACCTTGAACGAGAGGACAGCAAAATCGTAGGCAAGTGGCTGTTATTTGTGTTCTCTGTCCAGTGCAATGTGCCCAGAGTGTGAGTGTGAGAGAGTGTGTGTGTGCGCTTGTGATGATTCTAAGGAGCTATGCATCTGCTTGGCAGATTTGTTCGTGGGCCAGTTGAAGAGCTCATTGACATGCACTGAGTGTGGCTACTGTTCCACGGTATTCGACCCCTTTTGGGACCTCTCCTTACCCATCGCCAAGGTCAGTGCATCTGCTTATACACACACACACACACACACACACACACACACACACACACACACACACACACACACATCACCACCACCACCGCCACCATCTCCACTGTGAACTGTGGTTTCAATATTAAAGTGTTGGAAAAAAAAAACTGATCCGGATTCTCTCCTGTGGCTTTGTTTATATGTGGGCTTTGTGTTTGTTCATGTGTATGTTTGCACACACATATGTTGCTGGTATATGTATGGATATATGTATGTTTGGGGGTGTGTGTGTGTGTGTGTTTGTTTTATGTGTGTCTATATGTGCCTGTGTTTCTGTCCAGAAGGGCTATGGAGAGGTGAGTCTGATGGATTGCATGAGGCTCTTCACTAAAGAGGACGTGTTGGACGGGGATGAGAAGCCTGTAAGTCTCACCTTTATAATACTGTTGTTACATGCATGCCTTTAAAGTAGAGGTGTATGAGAAAGAATGTTATTTTCTTACCTTAGTACTCTACACAAGGCTAATTGAAATGGTTATTTGATATTTACTTTTTATTTGCCCTCCACCCACATCTAGAGTGCTAACACAAGTATTGTGTGTTGCCTAGCAACATGTCAACTCACTTTAGCGCTGTAAATGAGAGTTGGACAGGTTACAGTATCTCAGCGCACACCCATGGAATGCATCTTGTTCATACCAAGAACTTAACTAGAAAAGTGTTTTGTCAATGTTTTTGTCTTAACTTGATTACAACCCATTCATTTGTATCCTGGTCTTGTTTTTGTTGCCTTTCTAGACCTGCTACAGGTGTAAGGCAAGAAGAAGATGCACGAAGAAGTTCACTGTGCAGAAGTTTCCTAAAATCTTAGTGTTACGTATCCTTTCTCCCTATGAATGAATTATTCTGTATGTTATTTACACCTTCATAACATAGATAACCTTTGTCACTGACTCCATTGTGACTAGGTACACTGGTGTGATCATTAATGAAGTGGTAGCTAGCATCCTGCTTTGCTCCTGGCTATTTTCTTGTGAATACGTATTTGCCTTGACTGGTTTTCCTTCTCTAGATCTGAAACGTTTTTCTGAAGCCAGGGTCAGAACCAGCAAACTATCCACATTTGTAAACTTCCCATTGAAGGACCTGGACCTCAGAGAATTCGCCTCTGGAAGCAGTGGTGAGTTCTATCTTTGATTAAAGGACCTAAAAAAAAGCACCAGTGTTTATTAATGGGTTTTGATACCACTCCTATTTATAACTTGCCTCCTCCTTTGTCTCTCTTGTTCTCCTCAGTTGATGCAGTCTACAACCTGTATGCAGTGTCTAATCATTCAGGCACCACCATGGGAGGCCACTACACAGCCTACTGTCGCAACCCCACATCAGGAGAGTGGTACACGTTCAACGACTCCAGGTACCAACCTCTGTCGGGGTCCCTCTGTATCAGATCTCCATTGGGAATGACTAAACATGTTTATCTCTGCTCATAAATGACTTGCCATGGATTTTTATAAAGTATTATTCATGGTGAATTCTAACATGCTGCTTATCAATTTGAATTTATAAATCCTTCCTTATTGTTTGTAATGGTTTGTATGGTTCCTTTGTTTGTTGGTTTGGTTGGTTGGTTTGTAATGGTTTCTTTGTTTGTTTACCATGTTTGCTTGTACTACACTTTTTATTACACTATTGCACTTTCTACTTAAAATAGTGCAGTTTTTATGTTAGCAATACGCACTCTTTGTTAGATTCTTTTATTTTGTTGCAGCTTGAATGTTATCCTCTTTTGTAAGTCGCCTTGGATAAAATGCATGTGAATGTAATGGGAGTGTGGGTGGTGGACACATACACATTAACAGTATGCATCAGTTTCCTTCAAGTGAATTAATAGTTAGTAAGTGGAAGACTTCCAAATTAATTCATCAAAATATCCTCCTTGAGGTTGTAATGATTGCGTATGAAAATGCTTCAAATTACCTTTCACCTCCCAACATGGTATGTGTAATAGAAATGGAATATCTCTTAATTATTTGCAGTTTCAAAAATATGTGCTCTGCCCCAAAACTGAACTGAAGAGAAATCATGGATTTGCATGGCCATGTTTGCAAGCAGACACATAGGAGAGCTCCTCAATCTGTTGCTCACTTGGATGTGCCATCTCATGCACTTGTCCCACGTCATTGTGTTGTGACACAAGAGGGAGAGGGAATAACCAGAGTTAAATAATTGATTAAACTGGGAATTGGATAGTAGGAAGCTATGAAGCTAACACATTTCCACCAGTCAGATATGGCCGAGATGATTTCAGACGCTAGTTTCCCAGATCACAGAACGGCTCATGCCGTGCTACCTCATGCCAATATATTTTTCTTTAAAGTTTTGGCACCTCTCTCTCTCTCACTCTCTGTTCTCTTTCTCTCTTCCTCTTAAATTCTTTCTCTCTGTGCTGCTGCTGCTGCTCTCACCTTTCTCCCACTTGCCACCTCCCCAAAGCCTCCACCATTCTCTCAGCCATCTGGGCCACCTACTGAATCTCCACAGTGCCCATTCACACCAAGCCAATTGTCCCTCATGACGTGCCGTCTTTGATGTGCCTCAGGGCTTTTGCTTGGATGTGCCAGGACATAAGCTGGTCTAGGGAGATCTCATTTGGATAGCAGGCCATCGTACACATATTTCTGCTTTGCCCTAGCAGCCTATCCATTTTCATTTGAACCAAGAGCAGTTTTGAAAATGAACTAAAGGTTGTTGCTAGCAGGCATTGCTTTTTGAGATCTTCTGTTAGTAGACAAATGACAACAGACTGCCAGTGTTTTTATGGACATTATCAGAGATGGATTTACTTACTCTGCTCTGTTTTTTGTCTCCTTATCACTTTCTTTCCCTCCCTCTCTCTCCCCCTCTGTCCCTCTCTCCCCCCCTCTCACGCTGGCTCTATCTCTGTTTGTTCTCTTGCAGAGTAACGCCAATGTCCTCCAGCCAAGTACGCAGCAGTGATGGCTACGTGCTGTTCTACGAGCTGGCCTCGTCCTCTCGCATCTAAAGGGGCTCACAGGAGGGGCTGAGACGGCAGCAGCAGTGGGAGCACCTCGGGGGAGCAGCAGGGCCCCTTGGCGAACATCACACACACACACACACACACACACACACACACACACACACACACACACACACACATACTCACACACACACAGATATATGCACATAGAATCACACACGCAGCAAAAAGATCACGTGTCGCAACACACCCGCACACACATACTCTCTAGAGGCTATTTCCAGCCCCCCTGCAGAGAAGGCTGGAGCTCCCTCTGCTGGCTACCTGGAGGAATTAAAAAAAAGAAAAGAAACTGCATCTATTCCCCTCTCTCAATCTCCTGCTCTCTTTCTCCCAGCTTTTTCGGGAGCAGTGTAACCAGAGGAGGCTGTTGGTGGCCTGTTGAATTTGTGCGTGTGTGTGTGTGTGTGTGTGTTTTTATTTGTGTGTGTGTGTGTGTGTATGTTTGAGGGTAGCACATGGGGTCATCTTCAGGCAGTTAACCCCCAGGAGGCTCCTTCTCAAGAGTCCCCCCCTCTATGCACTGCAACAGAACTCTCATCCCGACTGCGCCTTCTTCTTGTTCGAGATCGCCTCAATATTAAAGACTTGTTTCACTTTTAAAGTTTTATTTTTTGTTTGTTTTTGGATCTTTTGTTTTTGTTGATTTTTTTAAGTGTTTGTACCCACTCCACCCTCTCCCTTCCTGGAAGATGGAACTGTTACCAAGCTCCTTAATGGAAGTGGGGAAGGATTGCATGTCTAAGCAACAGACTTCCACTCCCGGTGTTACAAAACAACTGACAGTTTTTCACTGATACACACTCCTGTATTTATCCTCTCATCCTCAACACTACCATGTTTGCTTTTCATATGGACACTTACTTGTATATGTGCATATTGTCCAGAAGATCCACTCCTCCTTTTTTGCTCCTGTTTTGCCCACCTTTCCTCCATGTCCTCTCTCTTGAGGACAAGAGGAAACAGGTCACATGGTACGCGAGTCTGGTGGACGCTTGGAGGACACCTTGTAAAGTGTTTTACTTCCTTTTTTTTTGTTTCCTTGTCAGTGTGGCTGCTACTGATCTTTTTGAAATGCTGTGAATGAAAGGACAATCCATTTCCAAACAATAATAATATTCATAATAATAATAGTCTTGACAGTATGGATTGGGTTGTCCTTGATTTCATGCCATTGAACAACATGGAACGAATGTTTGGAGAAAAAAACACTATCTGTATATTTTTATATATGATGCAATATAGAGAATGTACTATACAGTGGTGCTGAAAATGACCCCGTACTGTTTTCAGTTAATTTAAATGGTTTTAAAAAGAAAGGGTATTTATGCTTACAGCTGATAATGTGATATAAGTCACACTTTTTAACAGTTGCAGTCAAAAATATTAATAAAAATTATACATATAAATCATCATCTTTTGTCTTCCTCATGAAGCACCAGACATACAGAATGGAACACATCAGGCTGTTATGCAGCTCAAAGGTTTGAAATTTTAGAAAAGGCAACTGATGTTTACGGGTGATTGCTCAAACAAGGAACTAGACAGGGTTTCCGCGGAGTCATAAAAAGTCATACATTTCATAATGAGAATTTTAGGCCATAAAAGGTCATAAAAACATTCGGATTTTTCATTCAAGGTCATAAATTACACGTCTTAAAATTATCTGCTCATTCATTCTTTGGTAGACTACTAGAACTACGAAGAAAATACGCTGCGAGGGCAGTGAGCAGCAAAAACCCATAAAATGCATTGCGGTTGCCACTGGTTACCACTGGTGGGACGTCGAAGGACCCCTGCCGTATTTCAGCCAATCAAAAATATTTTCGTATGCAGATCGCTTATCCTGACAGTTTCACCTGTAGTTCTATCTGAGGAAATCTGGCTGGTAACATATTATTCCAGAACTACAAGGTCCATTAATGCGGCAGTGCACCGTAACAGACATCAGTCATCGTAATGCCGCCTGCACACTACATGCGGTATGTGACTCCGGATTCCGCACTACGCCACCCCGTGGACATCGTACCGTCTCACAAAATGTTTCGGAACACAGGTCCGAAGGTTCGGATGGGAAAGAAACATGGCGGACGGATCGGAGAAGCTAATTTTGGCCGTCACTGGTCAGACAGTTTTGTACGACCTGTCCTGTGACGGGTAATGAAGTGGTAGGGACGGGATGAAGTGGTAGGGACAGTAGGAATGACATGTTGGTTTGAAGCATTTAGTCGATGTCATCGTAATCTATTTGACTGACCTCAAGAAAAAGAGAACCACTGTCCAAGAGGTTTACACCTGCCTCACCACAGAGGCTGACAAGCTGGCCGAGGAAGCAGAGGGCAAATCTGGGTCAAAGATGGCCCAGCTGCTTTCAAAATCAAATGCCCTCAGACGGGCAAGCAAGGACAAAATGACTGAGTTAAAAAAGGTTGAGGAGGAGATCACCATTAAGGCGGAAGAACTGAGGTACATGTAGACTGACTGACTGACTGACGGACGGACGGACGGACAGACGGACTGACTTGTTAGTGTGGAAAGTACTGTGTTGAACGAGAAGAGAGCCTTCCGTTTGACTGTTTGAAAAATGGGACCTGAAAAATATACAATTTGTTGCTGTTAATAAAAAAAACTTGTTGCTGTAAATAAAAAACTTGAAAGGAATTTTAATGACTAATACGTTTTCTTTAATAGTTCGTGTAGGTCATAAATTTAAATCAAAATGGTCATAAAAAGGTCTTAAAAAGTCATAAATTTGACTGACTAAACCCTGCAGACACCCTGCTAGAATTTCTTAAAGATCCCTTGAATCTTGCAGTGGCATTGTTGACATGTGAGCCCCACCTCTGTTATCTCGTCCTCAGTTTCTTCGGAATCGGCTTAATAGTTATCACAGTTGTAATACCACAAAGGTCTACTGTGACGACACTTACGCCAGGCAGTTATTTCACTATCCGGTTTGTCATGCAACAACAACAGGCTACTTTGCCATGATCACCCAAGGGTGAAGAGGACTTTCATTTGGGCCTTGAAACCCTTTTAACTCAATTGGAATCTAACATCAACCAAAAAAGGGGAGATATCAGCCTCCAAATGGCTTCTGCAATATGTAAGTTAAGACCTAGGCTACATCTTGTGAGTTTGAGTAACGTTAGCCTAGTCTGTATAGGTGTGTGTAGCTCGAAGGGCTGTTCTTGGGGATAAAGTAATTTAAATAAAAATTATTAACAGTATTCTTATATTGATATGGAGCTACTACTGTAGTTTCTCATTCGTTCCTCAGCTGGACACCACACAGATGCAATTTTGTGGATTGTGCTTTTGGGAAGAAGAAAATCGGGAAAGAGTTCAACGGGAAATACCATACTTGGGGTGAAAGCATTTAAAACGGGGAAAAAAACAACAACGTCGGAAAGATCCTTATTGGGCTATGTGGACTACCAGCGGGTGGGTGTTGTCGATACTCCCGGCTGGAGTCTCCTCTACTTCGCCTCCGAAAAACACGTGAGGCAGGAAATAATCCGCAGCTCAGTTCTGAGTTCCTATGGCTCGCAGGTCTATCTGTTGACTATTCCAGCGGATTCGTTTAATGAAAGAGACAGACGTGAGCTGGAAAAACACATAAACTTTTTAGGTGAGAGTGTATGGTGCCGAGCCATAGTGCTCTTTACGTGGGCTGATTTGCTACGGGGCAAAAGCATCAAGGAGCACATCGAACAAATGGGAGAGCCTCTTCAATGGGTTTTGGAAAAATGTGCCAACAGATACTTTGTCATCAGCAATAGAAACGGCGACTGTTCTCAAAACGTTCATCTACTGCAATACATTCGAACCAACATGACACCTATTTCTCCAGATTCGCATATTGGGCCTATACCTATCCCACATCCTGGACATAACTTTCCAGGTAGAGCTCGAGCTCATTGGAGTCCTATGGCGGCAGATTCCATCGAAATGAGAAATCACGGACGATGGCAGAACATGAACATGCAAACCTATTACCAACATTAGACATTTAACTATTACTATCTTGTGAAATTGAGGTCATAGACCCACGTTTTATATCACTGTTTTTTGTGGTCTTCATTGTGATGTTTTTCATAAGAAAGACACGCCCATAGCTGTAGTATGTAAGCCTATCCCAATGGTTATTCTGAGTGCTAAAAGTAGCCTTACTAGCATAGAGATTGACACGGAAATGTGTCAATTGAGGTCATTTTAGGATAACATTCTCGCTACTACTCTGGCTTAGGAAATGCAGTCTAATTATTTTTCTTTTCCGCGTTGTTAAAAAAAAGCAAGGATATCACAGATCTATGTGTGTCTCTCTGTTTGAACGCATTTAGTTAAGAAGCAAACATACGCTAAATTAGTTTCCTTTTATCATAGAGTAAAAGCTGTCAGGTCACCTCGAGCTATGCTAATGTTCTTCTCTGGATTGGTATTTTTTCCTGGACTTTTCTTCACCATTAAACACATCTTAAGAACTCGTTTCAAAAGGTGGAAAGACGCGGATGTCGCTTTAGTCAGTGAACGGTAAGTTATGTTTACAAATAGCCTGTGTTAGGTTGCTCTGCTCAAGTGTCAGTGTCAAATATAGCCTATGCCTATGGCAGCATTTTGTCGTGCTGGATAAAACTGTAAACTTTAGCAATCGCTATCATGCATCGTTGGATTACTTCTCGTAACAGATATTTTGTACACTTAATAAAGGTTCCTTCCGCTGTGAGCGAGATTAATGATTTCACTCAATGACCTTTACAGCTTGGGATTAATGTGCTATTATGGTCATAGTTATGCGTGATAACCAATGCACTCTCTTAAAACTCGTTCTATCTAAAGGATGGTGTCTTCCATCCATGCAATTATGGCTTCCACAGCAGGTGTCTTAATTGTGGCTTCTTGCAGTGACATTATGACCGACAGGTGAGAGTGCGTATTTGTTTTTTAAACTCTAAAGTTTTGCATTTCAGAATTCTGCGATGGTAATCTATATTGTCATTGTAGACACAGGCTTGCAACTGATTTTGTGTGGTTTGGAGCGCCATATATGGCTTATGACACATATGCCATGTACCAGGTTCATTACCTGAGTGAACAGAACAAAGGGCACGCGGCTTACAAACGTCACTCACTTCACACTATCACTAACTTCCTCCTCAAAGACTTGCTGTTGGTCCTTCATCACATGGCCCTGCTAACAATCTTCATGCCCGTGGCTCTGGTCAGTATTTGGGGAATACCCACAGGTGGATTTCTGTTTATTTCTTTCTTTCTTGTTTTTAAAGCAATCCTTACATTTCTTTCTGCTTTAGTTCCTTAGAAATGGCCTTGGGGATTTCTTCATTGGATGTTTTTTCATAACAGAACTAAGCACCCCATTTGTGTCAATCGGAAAGGTTTTCATTCAGGTTGGAGTAATTTCATCATGAATTCTTATTTACGGATTACAGTTGTTTTTGTCTCTTGCAATGTCACTGTACCCTATGTCAATATTATATAACTTATATAATCAATATAATATAACTTCATTCTTGCACTGATACAAGATATGAATTAGATAAAGATTTAAACTTGATTCTCCATAAACAGCCTATTTTTCTTAGTTGTGTTTTTTGTTTGTTTGTAGTTGGGATTACAAGACTCCTCATTACACAAAATCAATGGTCTGATGGTCCTCCTTACATTCTTCCTGTGCAGAATATTACTCTTTCCCTTCATGTATTGGGTCTATGGTCGTAACTATAATATACCTTTTCACAAAGTAGCCCTACATCTTCCACTGCACTGCAATATTGGGAACCTCTGTATACTGGCACCACAGGTATACTGGTTCATCTTATTATGCCGCAAAGCTCGACGCCTCTACCTACGGCAACAGAAGAAACAGAACAGTGACGCTCCAAAAACAAGCTGAAACGTTGTCTGTACTTTCCCCCCCCAATGTGGTGTTCTCAGCTTTTTGTTGTGTGCCGTGTGTGTGCAATATAAAACTTGTATTATTTATTGTCTGTGACATTCCTTTTTTCATTACTTTGCACATCCACCACTTCCAAGTCCTTTGGAAATTTCAGTCGGCCTTTGCTTTTGTACAGATCATGCAAGAAACCTAAGTATTTTTGTTGTCTTTTGCACCTGGAATGAGACAACCAGATCCACCCCGACCACTGACGTTTCTTAATGTGAATAATGCATGTTCTGGTCTTAATAAAATGATTGATTTGACTCTTTATTATTATTGTTCTACAGTGTGCAACCAATTGTAGTAAACAAAGGGTCTTAAGGGTTTTATCAGTCAAATACAAAATTCAGTACAGTACTAATCTGTAATACATGTAATAACAAGAACACATGTAAACAAGAAATAGTGGATAGAATGTAAGTCAACAGACAAAACAGTTGGTTTTGGTTCTTTATTTTGATAGTCTAAACAAAAGTGTTATAAAATAAATTTTTAAACCAATTTTATATCAATATAATTACATTAACTCCACAGACAGTCAAGTATGGAACTGCTGTTCAAGGGTAAATAAATGATGATCCTAAAGTTATAAATAAACTTAATGTAATTAAATCAGAGCTGAGTAATCTTTTGCTGGAGAACAGATTTCATGTGCGCATTGTCCAAGTTGTCTGTGATGGTTTTGAGAAAGTGCCTTGTGTCATCACCTTCGACAGAAGTACGGCTTTTGGGATGCGCTGCAAGGGTAGTCTCATAAAGCGTCAGGATTTCTAGTGCGCAGAGGAAGAGTGGCTCCGAATGGCCGGGCATCATCACATGCACATGCATTACATGGCAGAACAGCTGGGTCAGAACAAACAGCACCTCCTGGCTGCCCACCTCATCGTAAGGCCCTGGGTCACCTGAGGGTGTGCTGTGTGAGAGTTTGGCCTTGAGTGAGTCCAGTGTTTCTCTGACTGTGCTGGCATACAGCCGAGCCACATGGGCCCAGCCAGGGGACGGGAGCCAGTCAGCACAGCTGGAGCTGCAAAGCAGCTGGAACACTCGCAGCAGCAGCACTGACAGGCGCAGCTCGCAGGCAAAGGCCCGTAGGTCCAGCAGGGGCAGAAATTCAGCGTACTCAAGGGAGTAAGGCACGTGGAGCCGTCGGGAGGTGAGGAGGTGTTTTACTGCTTGTACAAGCCTGGCCCACTCCCCTAAAGTGCACCACGGGAGAGTCTGTGAAAGAACCAGTAACAAGCCTTTGCTAAACATGCTGACAGTGTCCGGTGAGAGCTGATCCAGAGACAGGGAATCTAACATGATGTTTTGAATTGCATCAGAGATGGAACAGCACTCCAGCCATGCCAAAAGTCCTGTACCCTGTCCATACTGATCTAACTTAATGCCAGACCACTCCTGTTCTGGCAAATCACACACTTCTAGGAGTGAACTTGGCACTTCGTTCTTAAAGTGATCCCCCCATAATGCTTTCAGATGGAAACGCACAGTCCAGTCTAGGGCCTCCACTTTACTGTAAAGCCAGAAGAGTGCTCTGGACCAGGCACTAGGTGCTGCTGCAACCTCCTTGCCAACCACTTCACCCAATGTACTCAGAATGGACGTCAGAACCTCTTTGGACTCCATGGAGACGTGTACAGAGTCTGAGCTAACCTCCCAACACCTGCAACTGTTGTTTAATAACTGACATAGACAATAGAGGAGGGGAAAGGGAGAGCATTCCATCACCCAATGAGAGGAGCCATCCAGTGGTTTCAGAACTAGAGTGGAGTTAAGTAGCCTCAAGCAGAGTTCCAGGCTGTAGTGGTGTGATGATGGGGAAGAGAGGTAAGGAAAGATGAAGGTCTGGAATACATCATGAGGTGGGACAAAACTCCAGCTAGAATCACCAGAGGGCTCCATTAGGGCACCCAGAAACTGGAGAAATTGTTCCTGCTCTTGAGAAGAGGCCAGTTTGTCTTTTACAGTCTCCTGCAGACAGCGACACAATAAGCTTCCACGCGCCCTCCTACTCTCCTTGTCACTTGGCTGAGTGCCCAGCCCAGAGAGGCACTTCAGAATTTTGCTTAGATGGACGTGAGCACCCAGATTCCTAACAGCTAGGTGGCAGCACTGACGCATAGTGGCCTCTGGGTTTTGAAAGGCAACCCGAGCTATGGCAGACACAGCCAAGTCATAGTTGCTTTGTGCTCCTCCCTGGATAATGCAGTTGAATGCTAAATTAAGCTCCACACTAAATCCTTCGATTAGAGCCTGTGGCAGATGTCCATGCAGTCCCTTATTTGAAAGACTGATCATGTCAACTAGTGTATCATTCTTGTCTGAAGTTGGAAGTTCACAGAAGAGGCCGACAACAAGATCTTTAAGTCTTTTGCAGTTCTGAATGTCCTCGTCAGTTTGACATTTGGCAATGAGAATAGAAACCAACTTCAATACAAGTTCCCTTTGTTTTAACACATTCTTGTTTCGCTCCAGACAACTGATCCAGTCATTGCTATTGAGAGACCAACTCAAATCGGCAACAAATAAAGGGATGAATTGCTGAAATCCCTCCAAACGATGGTCAATGATAATCATAGCGATAGAGGCCATTTCAAAAGATGTCTTTGTTGTTTCATTTTGTAGCAAACGCTCTGATATTTTTTTCAATGCAATCTTAAGTTCATTTGCACCCTCTCCTTTTTCACTCTCTAGCTCATAACACTGATCCAGGGTCTGAAGTATTCTATGGATGCTGGTCCTCAGAATAAGTGCATTCCTAGTCTGGGCGCCTTTCTCGGTCACGTTCAGCAATCCCTTCTCTTCCCAAACATTTAAAAGGCAAATAGCTGTCTGCATAGCTTTTGTGAGGGTGAGTCCAACAGGCTTAACCTTTGAGGGAGTCTCAACAGCAGTGAGGTCCCTCTGTGCTTCACGAATTACCTTCACCATGTCAAATTTGTCTGCTCTCTCATGTTGTTTTGCAAGAGCAACCTCCACTGACAGTCTCTCCAGTTTCTTAAGAGCAGATACTTCCACCTGTTGGCCTAACAGGTATGAAGTATAAATGGAGTCAAGGCAATTGGAGAGGGCAAAGCAGCATAAATCAAATGAAACGATATGGTCTTTAATCTCCCTCACAGCTTGAAAGAGATGGAATATCACACCTCTGCTTGAGGTTTCTGGGTCAAGCCTTGCTCTTTTGGGGGCTTGAGATGGCGCGTCAGTAAACTGGTCAACAAAGACACTATCAAAGGTCTCTGTGCCTTCCCAGCTGCCTCTCCAGAGTCCCCTCCACACCTCCAGCAGCAGCTGGGCATCCTCAGGAGTCGTATCAGTGGTGACATACTGGACCAGACACTCCACCTCCAGACACAAGTCTGCTTGTTGAAGACACAACAGCAACTCCACGTATACTTTGTAGAAATCCATTGATTTCACCACCTCAAACAGCACTGTGCGGTTGATGTCAGGCAGTTGGTTAAGGACAGAAAATAGTGCATTTTCCTTCCAGCTTGTCTCAACATCTTTTCCCCTCTCATTCTCCAAAAGCTTACTCCATATAACACAGAGAATCTTCTTCCTCCTGTAGGCCTGCTCCGCCTGCTCACTTTGCCCTTGTTCATAGAGCAGCTCTTTCAGGGAGTCAATTATGGGGCGACCAACAATGCTCCATTCATCCTTCATTGCAGCAGAGAGTGACCCTGCCTGACATAGCTTATTTGCCAGTAGAAATCCTCCCTGAAGCACTGCGGCCATCTCCCCCTTCAGCCATGGTTCTGCAAATACAACACCATTCAGTTATACAATATTACCTTGCCATAACTTTAGATATAGTTTAATACAATGGTTCTTAAAGTAGGTTCAGTGACCCAAACAGAGGGTCTGAAAAATAATTTGACATGCTGCTAGCTTTATCATTACATATGGTGATCACTTGTACAAATAAAAAAGCACACTGTGTCAATTGCACAAATAAAACAGGCACATAACGTTACTTCTGGGCCTATAAAAACTCATATCAAATATGAGTAATTGCACTTAGAGCTCAACAAACTGTTGCTGTTGCTATTCTAGACCTATGCTTGTCTTCTTAACTAACGTTAGCTGAAGAGAATGAAGTGCACATCTCAAATTTCCAACAAGCTAAATGTAGAAACTATGATGAAAGAGTGAAGGGTGAAGAAAAAAGGAAGAACAGCACACAGAAAACCATGCCACAACCAGAGAGATTACAAATAGTTCCAATAACATTTCTCCTGGCCCCCAAAAGTTTTGAGACCTATATGTAGCCTACCAACAAAATTCCTTATAGCCATCTCACTCAAAAACAGCACAACCAGGAGAGCGTTGTGGTAGAGTGAGTCCTCAGGTTAAAAGTTCATTACAGCACAAGACAAACGGTCTGGCACACAAACCATCATGTACAGCTCGTGTAGACTATTGGCTAACGTTACAGCATGGGTGCACACAGCTTCACGTCAACGTACCTTGAAACATAGCTGCGTGATGGATGTGACCAAAATCAAATAACCAAAATGGAATTAGACCTAGGACATACGCAAAACTTAAATGTCCACAGTAAATGTCTACAGAACGCCTGAAAGCATTTCTAATTCCTCTCACACTTAATGATTTAAAATTCGGAAGTAATTATGTTTCATCGACGACTCTGACATCACGAAAAAGAGAAGTTGACGCTTTCGAAACGTTGCCCCTCGAATGCATGGTGCCACACACTGGGGACCTGGTGTATTACATTTCTAAATACGTAAAACTGCGGTTAAAGTCAAGAGGACCGATTTATCTGCGCAGGGAATATTTTCTCCAGCCTGTAAGGCTACAGGGACAGTTACTATCAGTAGTCTGTTTATGGTAGCGTCTTCTTACCACTGACATGATTCGAAGATTCTGTATTGGAGAAGATGAAGTGTGCGTCCTCACATGAACTCCTCCTCCTTCAGCTGAAGTGAAAGCGAAAGTTAGTGAGCAGCAGGCTCTATGGATTGGATAGTAACTGTGTGCATTACTGAAATAACATAAAAGTCAAAAATGGTTTTGTTTTTTGGTGGTCTTCCCGTGCTGCTTTTCACAGGTAGCCTATTGGTTGTGTCTTTTTTGTAGACTGTGCTTCGATTCCGTCATTCTCTTCGTATTCGTCTTCACTAAATATTTCCTCATTTCTAAATCATTAGGCTACTTTTTAAGTTGCATTGCAACGGTACCGTGGGTATTTCTACATCAATTTATACTCTGATTCTGATTTGTTTGCACTTGTACTTAGTACTTCTAAAATATTTGTCATCTGTTTGCTTTTACAGCTGTTGTTTGCTCGCAGTCTGTACATGAAGTGTCCTGGCTACCGTGTCAGTTTATAGACGAACACTTTGAGATCAATGAAGAAGGACATAAAGAAACCAAACATCAACATCGAGATGCCGGACTACAGTTTGGTCAGACCGGAGACAGTCCTGTGCACTCTGAGTTGATAACGTTTCTCATTACAGGTGAGAGTTATTTAACATCCAGTTTCAGTGACTTAAAGGTGAAATCCGGTGTGATTCAATATATAGCCTTGTTTTTCAAGGTCACTGAATGCTGTGGGTAGGGAAAAGAATGAGAAAATTTGATACAACATAGACTGAATAGTGAACCGTCAGCAAACACTAACTGAATAAGTCATAAAAACTCACTTTCAGTTTCATTTTTCTATGCCTTACTCGCCCAGTGTTAGACCTGCATATCTGGTCTATGTTGTATCGAATTTCTCGTTCTTTTTCCTACAGACAGCACTTGGTGACTTCAAACAACAGGGCTATGGATTGAATCACTCCAGATTTCTCCTTTAATGCATAGACCGAATTTAACCTGACCACAATCTTTCTGTTAATCTCAGCATCTAAGGTGGACATGCGACGGTACATTAAAGGTGATGTGGACACTCTTCAGTGCGAGGTCCGCAGGCACAGCACTGATGGAATTTATATGCGCTGGCCTGGCCTGGGAGCACACGAGCATGATGTATGGTTTAGCTGCACACTGCGCCACACAGAAGGCCATTTTGCCATCACTACTTTCCTTAGACACACTCCCAATGTTCCCAGTGGCATGCAGCCAGGCTCAGAGTTGGAACAGAGGATTTCTATTGCAGACAGAGACACTATCAGCACTGCAGGTAGGCCGACAGTCAATAGCACAATAAGGAGTGGGACAGAGAACATTGTAAACAAGCGCTAACTAACACAATTACTAACACAATATTCTCCCTGGTATTTCTGTATTTTTGTGTCCAGCTGTGATGATTGTGTTGAGCAACACCCCCACTGTGGATGTTGGCCTGACGAAGGAGCAGACCCTAAACTGTGAGTTCGCTGTGGACCACAGGTCAGCTCAACTCACTGTAGAGTGGCGGCTCCAACGCAGGGGTGAACGCACAAAGCTCTTCAGCTACTCCAGTCGCACAGGCCAGAGCGAGGGCAGTGGCGTCTCTGTGAAGGCCATCAACAGCAGGGGAGATGCCTCTCTCAAGATCCCTCTTACAAAGCATACTAATGAGGGTACCTACATCTGCTCTGTGTACGTGCCTCCACTTTACGGCAGCCTAGACATCCCCCTGCAAATAATGGGTGAGTCTCTAAAGCAAAGACATGACTATAAAATGTTATGACGAGCTGAAGGTGCAGTCTTTCATTAAAATCAATTGCAGATTTAGTTGAAATATACATATTTTGAAATCTTTCTCATATTCTTCATGTGTTTTCTGTGTGTGTTTGATCAATAAACTCTGGTGTGCACAGTCCAGAATGTGCAAATGGATCTGTTAAAAATTCCAGCTAGTCAGAATGTAGTTTGATGAGAAGAAATGTGTCAAGTTGTATTTTGCTTGGACAGCATTTCTGAAACACAGCAAAAATGAAGCCATATTGGCTGTCCTTGGAAAGGAGGACCCTTGACATTTCATGATTGTGTAGATAATGTTGATCATCAACACTCTATTTCAGAGCCTCCTCGAGTGTCCCTCAATGTGCAGTCTGAGCTGTCTCTGACTGTGGGCGGGGAACAGAAGGTGGTGTGTGAGGCGACCGGCTACTACCCCCTGGACGTGCACATAGAGTGGCTTAAAGAGTCTCTGAGCCCAGGTGCCAGCCGCATGCCCGAGGTACTGAAGAATGTCATGTTCTCCAGCCATCGGCACCACCTGGATGGCACCTACTCCCTCTCCGCCTTCTTCCTGCTCAAGCCCTCGCTCAAGGATTCTGGCTACCGCTACACATGCCGTGTGTCGCATGCCTCGCTGCGAGTGCCCATTAGGAAAAGCTTTAGCCTCAGTGTCACAGGTAAGTAACTCACCTGGCCTGTGTAATGGATGAAGAAAGTTGTGAGTCTGTGTCACATTGGATAAAAGCATCTGCTAAATATCAGTCAACTTTACTCTATTTTAGATTTTTATTCAGCTTAGTCTTCTATGAGAAATGCAGATGTATAGCGAAAGCTTTAATATCACAGCCCTCCTGTTCGGTGTCTCATGCGTTAGGTCTAATGGGTCTGTTAGCTGTGTTCATTGTATTTTCCTTATTGTCCTTGCATTGCAGAGGAGGATTCGGTTCTGTGGTATATATTTCCTATTGTGTTGATTCTGGCTATGATTGGAGTCCTGTACTTTATGCTGACCAAACTGCATGCAGGTAAATGATTGTAGCCACCTTCTTTACTTCTGTTTATTCAGGGACAAATGTTGGCACAATGTCAGTTTACTTTGACAAATTGCATGTTTAGCACTGTAGTAATAAGGCTACTCTTTCCATTTCAGTAAGAGAGGCAAATAAGGTAAGTCCAATCTCCGTTTTTCTTTTTCAACGAAATATCTGGTCTAGACCAAGAAATAAACTCTGACACCTGATGTTTAACTGTGTTTAAGTATGACCATGAGTTCTATGACCCACAGATGCAAAGCAACACATATGAGCAACACATAAATATGCCCCAAAACAATTACCGTAAAGAACAGTAATTGCACCTACCAGGATGTGTAAATATGCTCTGTGAGTTGTATTTGTATTGTTCAAATATCTGTGTGTAATAAAGATTTGTCGTTGCATGTCCTTGAACAGAGAAAGCCCTACTGAACACACTAGAAGAAGAAGTAATTATCTCCAGAGACCTGTTGCCTCAAGAACAGAACCTGGGCTGGTCAGGTGCTAGTATACAGCAGATTGGATCAGAAGGGGATCTGATCACATCAGCAGATTGTTAGGTTTCCTTCTCAGCTCTCAGTGTTGCTGCCTCTGACTTTATCCTCTGAATGTACATCAGGCACTAATCTCAAGAGTCTGGGGCGACCCAGGAGAATGAGACTTTTTTTTAAATGAAATGCATTCTTTTGTTTATTGTGATTCCTCAATTACGAAGTTTTTTTTTGAAGATACAAACTTGAATGTGAGTGTAAATACTTTTAGCAACACAAAATCTAAAGCATAACATAGGAAGTGTATGTGACCATGACTATATGCAGATTTTAAGTGCTTTAACAACTTTATTTAAAGGTTTGTTCATGGTTGAAGAATTTTCTCAGGTTGTCTGTCTTTTTGGAATAACATTTTAATTACCAATGTCTGTGGAGCCCCACAAGGCCTCATGTTTTGCTGTATCCCCAACTGTAAGTATTTGCTGGAATCCCAAATGATCTTTAATATAAATGGTACTGAGGAAGGTCTTACAATTAAAGTGTTGGTTACTGACTTGTCTTACATCAGAAAGTGTGTATGTCTATTCAGTCACTGCTCTTGATTTAAACACTAAGGAGTTTGAGAGTGAAACTCTCCTACTACCCTGTACCCAGAATAGTGCATACTGCATTGTTGGCTGATGGGAATAGCGCAAGTTTATCTGTCTTTCATTTGACCTTATATCACCAAAATGGATTTGAAGATGATACCAACTAACTGCCTTGTAAAAAGGGTACTACAAATAGTGGAAAATCGTTCCTTAGTTTTGTATTAACATCCACAATTCCAAGAGTGCAGAATGCAGCAGTTTAAATTCCTTAGTAGTACTATCAGCAACCACATGGGGGCAGTATAGTCATCATAAACCGCAGTCAAAAATAGTGGACTGGATACTGTATAGCTATCATTTTGTTGGGCTAAGAAAATAGTGTATACATTCAAATGTTTATACTAAATTCTGAAAAATCCTTCAAAGACAGATGTGAAGAGGCTTGAGTAAGGTGGGAAAAGATATGACTGGGAGAACAGGCAGACTGTGCAAAGGAATTCACTGTGGAAATCCCATCAGGAGAATTCAAACACACCCAGTTCATTATGTTTGAATAGTGGGAATTAGAAGTACTGTGTGTATTTACCAAAGTTTGATTAAGTGAAATTAAGTAATTACCCTGCTATTGAAGTACTGCCTGCTCTATTCATAAGCACATCAATGTGCGTAAGTGGGTTGATATTGGAAGGGCTGCTATGGCTAATGCTTTTACTGGATGAAGGAACTTCTCCTTTATGTTATTAGGAATCATAAAGGCTTTAATTCATTAAGCACATGTTTATACACAGAAGACAATGCCAGCCAAATTGCCCATGCTCCCTTTTGATCTGTCTGCCAGACAGCACGAACTGGAACTTAACCTGGTGGCCAAAGCAAACAAATAAATGAAATCCATTCTTAAATTGTTCCTTATGGGGAGACCACTTTAATACTGTGGTTTGTTGAGGAACTGGTATGAAATACAACATGTTGTCACAAGCCAAACCAGTGCAGTCCTTTGACTTTGTATATGACACACACTGACTGTGTACCTTATGTGTGTGTCAGATGGAGACTGGAGCTAGAACAGAGGTGATTTATCACGTTCTTTGTCTATTAAAACAGTAGTCGCTATAATGAAACCTAAAGCCGCTAACTTATTATAAGATCTGCTAAGGTTTCGAGATGTACCTGGCTAATTTGTCATCCGCGGTGCCCTCGAGCGCCTCTGTGCCATCTTCTATCATCCTCAGGCTCGGCGTGGTTAAATACATGATAAACACTTCACTCGGGAATGACAGCTGTTCCCTACTGGCACCTTCCTGCTCCCCCTTCAGCTCCCTTCCCCCACCATATTACTTGCCCATGCATTCTTTCACACACACACACGCACACACACACACACAAATGCACACACACACACAAACACACGCACACACACACACACACACACACATGCACACACACACATACACACGCACACACACACATGCACACACACACATACTTTTTTATTTGTTGGAAAATCTGTTTATATCTTTAACAAGTCGGTGTCCGGTTTTGTACCCTGTGTTATGTGTATGGCTTGTCAAATCTGTCTGCAGTGTGATCCCATTTCACGTGTGTGTGTGTGTGTGTGTGTAGTGTTGGGGAAAGGTCTTTTGTTTGGCCCACTGCAGCCTCTCATGCCCAGACCAGGGCAGCAGGGAGAAACCCAATGGAAACTGGCATGCCGGACAGGTCAGGAGAAGTCAGACGTCGATCAGGGCCCTAGGAAACAATAACAGCTCTGGGGAGATGCTGGCAGCAGCAGTGGGATCCATTGGCTACGAGCCGGGTGGGTAATATTACATAAACACAGATTTATTTGAAGATCCTGTGTCTCCCACCTGAATGGATGTAGTTTTGGGGCAACTTCCACCTTACCAATTTACCAATGGTGTTTGCACATCTTGCCTTCAAAAGCATTTTTAATTAATATTATACAAACATTTGGGGTTAAATGCACAAAGGACACCTGGGAGGATTTCACCTGAAGCTTAGCAGCCTTCATGGGCCTGCATCAGTGCACGGTGATCCCCTTAGGGAGAGCATGTGTGTCTGTGATTGATCACAGATGAGACACTAAAACCAAACAGACCCCTGATCCCTCAGCTAGGCCCACTGGAGCTGAGAGAGGGGAGTGGAAATGAGGCTGACCAGACTGCTTTGTTTCCAGTCCCAAACCTGGCCACATTCCCAGGCTCATACCTGCAAGCCTGCCGACCTAAAGATCATTTGACCTTCTTTGCACGGGAAATCAATTATTCTGGGCCTGGACTTGAAGTTAGTATTGTATGTGAATGACAGTCACAGCATTGGTATGGAGAAATTGTGATGCAGATATGAGGATACATGGGTGGTCTCTCTCTCTCTCTCTCTCTCTCTCTCTCTCTTTCACACACACACACACACTCCCATTGAATGGAAATAAATGAAATAGAATTGTCTTAAGGCTTTAAGACTGTTTACTCTCCCTATGTATTTACATACATTCCTGAGTTTTTATAGGGGAAACACATACAAATCTGTAACTCTGTATGTGTTTTTTTCCATTGGTTTATGCAGGCTGAGGAGGAGGACTGGAAAGAGTGGAGTTTTCTTTACCATTAGTTTCTATATTCAGTCTCTTCTCTTTGCAGGCTAAATGTGTGTGCCAGGTTCAAATTATTTTCCTTTATCATTAGATGGTAGTGACTGGCCCCTTGTGTGAAGTGAACTGACCTTATTGCCTGTTGCCTGCCTGGTTCTCTGGTAACTTAAGCAGAGTGGAAACTCAAGGTCAAGAGCAGGGAATTTCCCTCACTCACTGTATCACCAATGAGCAGCTGACCAGAGTAGTCCTGGCTTTGATCTGGCATGCATCCGTGCCAGATCTGGCCCACAACAGAGCCAGATCTGTCTGTGCACTGATCAGCTGTCATCTAAGGGGAGGTCTTTTTTTCACATGGCCCATGAAACCACAGTCCACGTGCTGGGCAGGCTAATACACATTTAATCGCTGCACATTCAGAGCTCAAGTAAAGACTCCTCTAAGTTTGTGCCTCTCGCTCTATCTGTCTGCCTGGGTTAATCTGTCTGCGGCTTTCCCCTTTAAATTCTACACTCGCGACACGCTCTCTTTTCCTCATGGTCTCCTCTGGCTTTACTCTCAAATGACTTTTGCAGATTGTGGTTGCCAGTTAAACCCTGTCACAAAATGACACTGCACTGAGGCACAACAAAATATCTACAGCGTACCACTGAGATACCCGATATAACTCAAGGGGAGAAAGTGTATTAGGGTGGTCAGGCAGGGAGACAAATTCCTATTGGGGCTGAATAACATATATTTATTTGGGCGTGTGATATTATGGTCTGGTCGCACCTGGCTTAATAAGTCTTTGCCATGCCCATGTGACGTCAGACCACAGAATGAAGGATCTTTTATTTAAAAAAGAAAGAAAATAGAGTCATCTCCTGTCTACACAAACTTGCTATTCTGTGAGCGATTATGAAAAGGTGGAGGCAAAATCTGTTAACACAAAGGCTGAATTCAAAAACCGGTCTGCCTGTTTCTTTGTGATTGCTCAACTCATTGACTTGAATATCCAGAGAGATGATCTCATATTCAGTTGAGTAATTCTTCTGCTCTTCATGAGAATGCCATTTCCAACGCTGCCATTTAAATGTGCCCATGCCTGCACACGAACAGCACAGCAATACTGTCTCACTTGGAATCCAGCATGATCTCAGAGCGATGCAATCTCTTTTTGTGATCAGCTAGTTATGTGATATTTATGTGTGTGGGGTTACTAAAGGATACCAAAATAACTGAACAAGCCACATGAGAGGGACTCCACTTAGTGATTTAAAATGGTCAGTATTATGACCAACTATTTACAACAGGAATATTCTGGACAGTAGAGAGAGTTTTTTTAGATTAGTTCATTGTTTTATAGGCCTGTTCAAGATGTTAAATAGCCTTCTCGTGATTGCC
Organism: Tenualosa ilisha; assembly: GCA_015244755.2. Taxonomy (NCBI): domain Eukaryota; kingdom Metazoa; phylum Chordata; class Actinopteri; order Clupeiformes; family Clupeidae; genus Tenualosa; species Tenualosa ilisha. The sequence continues at coordinate 2,839,538 of PYXC01000452.1, read as the reverse complement.
AATATGTATCGTCAGTCCATCTGGGTCACAGAAGGATGGGAGCAGTTCTTCCAGTCAGACATTCAATAATTCAAAGGCCTGTAAAAGAAATGCAAAGTGTGGGTGAAAGAAGCTGAATGTGTTGTTTTCCCCTCTTAAAGTGAAGGTGGAACAAATCGCCACATCTGTGCCAAATCAGACTCTGCTAAGAAAACAACAAGGGAAACGTGCCTTGCTACCTACCCGCTCTCACAGCAAATAAAACCAGGATCATGGGGCACAGCAGGCAAACTGTGGCTGCTCCACTCCTCTTTCAAACCTCCATCCATCTCACCGATGAGCTTGAGGCCCCTATAGGAGTGTGAGTGTGTGTGTATGTGTGTGTGAGCCTGTGTCTACATCTGTGTGCCCTGACATATAGCTGGTGTTAGTCATATTATTACCGTGCACACTTGTCAAGGGCTGACTGATTGCCTGGCAAAACCACGCTGAGCACAGTGTGATGATTGTGTGAATCATCTGCCTTGGAGAGTCTTTGCCTTGAGTTGTCCTCACTGCTGTTTTTCACATGCTGTCTGCATTAGAGTGGAGCCATCAGCTGAAAGCTGAGCTTCAGCCCTGCCACTGACACTGGCCATACGAGTAATGGGGCTTCTCCTGCCCAGGCAGGCGCTGATCTCTGGCCCCCGCGCTGTAATTTAGAGTCAGGCTTCTGGAGCTAACGGGATATTTAAGAGGAGTCTGCTTCAGGGGAGGCCTCGTCGAAACAGAGATTTAAGTTACAAGATTGGAGATGATTTTCCTCTGTTTGCTATTTTTTTGCTAGTATACTGCTGGAGTTTTGCTGACTCCAGGCATTTTATGGAGGCTTATTGAGACTACTTAACTTACAGAGACTAAAAATGAGAGGGAATCAGAGAATGGAACACAGTGCCCATAACAAAAATCTATAACAAAGCACATTCATCATTGGTAATAAATTCTGCTATTGTTTTACAATTTGTGGCTTATTTGCCACATCCCCTGAAGGTTGAGGGTTTGGCCTGAGCTGGACTGCAGCACTCTGACTCATACTAGAAACAATCCATGGACAATGTCTGGTCATCACCACTCTCCAGTCTTTAGTTATGGGCAAATGCGGGTAAATGCAATCCTGGTAGAAAAGAATAATCAGTTTCTATTTATGAAATAATACTGTATTCTGATGACTGATGGTCTTTTGGAATTGCATTTGTCAAAACTCTGCATGCAAGGAAATGAGAAGCAGTTGTTTACAAATGACTGATGATTTTGTGATTCTACTTATGATTTTGACAACTGTGATTGACAGTTAGACATTAGCAGCAATCTTATTTGAACAAAACACGTTGAGGGGTCAGGGGGCACGATCAGACTCCCTCCCCTGAAGCACTACACGGGAGAGGTCAGAGGGGCAGATTCCCAGCCTGTAAAGTACTCCGTCAGGACGGAAAATGAGTCCCCTCCTCCCATTCCCTTAACCCCTCACCAGGTTACTGTCTCCCCGTCCGCCCCCAGGCTCCTGCTCCAGGAAGTGAGATCATTTGCACAGTGCTTTATCAGGCCAGCTAGGAGCCAGTAAATCAGAGCCGTCTCTCACTTTCTCTCTCTCTCCCCCTTTCTCTCTCTCCCTTTGTCTGTCTCTGAGTCTGTGGCTTTTGCCATCATCCTGTCTCCATCTCCTCTCTGAGATAATGGAACATGGACACAAAGTGCATGATAGAAAATATGGTCCCCTCTCTTGTGTTCTTTCTCTCTCTCTCTCTCTCTCTCTCTCTCTCTTCCTGCACTCTGCAAGTTGGCTTTCTTTCCTTTTCAATTAAAGCCTTCATAAATCAGTGTGAGTGGAGGCCACATCGTGTCAGCTGAGGCCAGCCGTACTTGTGTGTTTCAGACCTGGCCCAAATCCACACATAACCCCCCTCCTCCCAGCCCACACACACACACACACACACACACGTACACACACACACACACACTCCCAGGATGGTGATCAGCAGCTCTCAGACTGCTGTACTCATTCATTACTCTGCCTAGACCT